>CM019824.1:117633988-118303907 GCA_009763385.1 Coix lacryma-jobi var. lacryma-jobi | reverse complement strand
GCATAAGGACTTGCTTATCGGCATAGCTCTTCTGTCGGGACTGTGCCGCGGCGATATGTTGTTGAATTATTCTAACTTGTTCTTCTGCTTCCCTAACGAAGTCAATTCCATAGTAGCGACGTTCTCCTGGTTCAACCCAACTTACTGGTGTTCTGCATCTTCTGCCATACAGAGCTTCAAAAGGTGCCATATGAATGCTTTCTTGATAACTGTTGTTGTAAGCAAATTCCGCTAATGGCAACCACTTTTCCCAAGATCCCTTCGCGGATATCACCATGCTCTCAACATATCCTCTAAAACCTGATTTACACCCTTTCAGTTTGCCCTGAAGTCTGGGGATGGTAAGCTGAACTATGGATTAACTTGGTACCCATAATTCCTTTTGCAGTTTCTCCCAGAATGGTGCAGTGAACTGTGTTCCGCGATCCGAAACTATGACTTTAGGTATACCATGCAATCAGACAATCTGATTGATATAAATCTCTGCATAGTCTGGTGCTCGATAACTAGTTTTAACTGGTATGAAATGAGCGGTCTTGGTGAGACGGTCTACTATTACCCATATTGAATCGTTTCCCTTCTGAGTGGTAGGCAACCGGTGATAAAATCCATACTCACTTCTTCCCACTTCCATTCAGGTATTGATAAAGGTTGAAGTGTTCCGGCTGGCTTCAGGTGAATGGCCTTCACTCGACAACACGTGTCGCATCTGGCTACATATGCGGCAATTTCCTTCTTCATTTTGGTCCACCAAAATATTTGGACGCAAATCTTGATACATCTTAGTGCTCCCCGGGATGGATAGACAATTTAGAAAGATGAGCCTCATCCATAATCTGATTTTTGAGTTCCCTATTCTTGGGTACCACTAAGCGATTATCAAACCATAACACTCCCTTATTATCAACTCGGAAATGTTTGACGGGTTCAGTGGCAGCTCTTAGCTTTTCCTTGATATAATAGATTCCCTTGTCTGTTTTCTGCCCTTCTAGAATCAGATCAACTAAGGTGCTCTGCAGCTCGGTGTGACGCAGGATCACAGGGTGTACGAGACTAAACTCGTCCTTTGGTTGTAACCTCAAGTTATTACAATGCGACTTCCGACTTAGTGCATCAGCAACCACATTTGCCTTTCCAGGGTGATAATGTATCTGCAAATTATAATCCTTAATCAACTCAAGCCATCTTCTCTGCCTCATATTCAGTTCAGGTTGAGTAAAGATATACTTGAGACTTTTGTGGTCCGTGTACATGTTACAGACGTTACCAAGCAGATAATGTCTCCATATTTTTAGAGCGTGTACCACAGCAGCTAATTCCAAGTCATGCGTAGGATAATTAACATTCATGTTTTCTCAACTGACGTGAAGCATAAGCAATCACTCTGCCTTCTTGCATAAGAACACAACCTAAACCAACTTTTGATGCGTCGCAGAAGACATCAAACGGCTTCTCGATATCTGGTTGAGCTAAGACAGGGGCAGTGGTTAATAGTTTCCGCAAGGTACGGAAAGCTGTTTCACACTTCTCTGTCCACTCAAACTTCTGATCCTTCTGAAGCAAACTTGTCATGGGCTTGGCAATCTTGGAGAAATCGGGAATGAAACGACGATAATACCCTGCTAAACCGAGAAAACTCTGAATCTCCCCAACTGAAGTTGGAGCTTCCCACTCCATTACTTCTTGTACTTTGCTAGGGTCCACAGAGATTCCTTCTTCTGACAGGATGTGACCAAGGAATTGTACTTGCTTCAACCAAAACTCGCATTTACTAAACTTAGCGTAAAGTTTATGTTCCCGGAGTCTTGTCAAGACGATCCTCAAATGTTCTGCATGGTCGTCCGGGTTCTCAGAATAAACCAAAATATCATCAATGAACACCACTACAAACTTATCTAGTTCTGGCATGAATACCGAGTTCATCAAACTCATAAAGTAAGCTGGAGCATTTGTCAATCCAAAAGACATGACTAAATACTCGTATAGGCCATATCTGGTTGAAAAAGCAGTCTTTGGGATATCTTGTGGTCGGATTCTAATTTGATGATAGCATGATCGCAGATCGATCTTGGAGAATACTTTGGCTCTGGATAACTGGTCAAACAAAATATCTATCCGTGGCAACGGATATTTGTTCTTAACGGTCACGGCATTAAGCGGTCGATAATCCACACACATCCGTAGAGACTTGTCCTTCTTCTTGACAAACAAAGCTGGACATCCCCACTCCGACACACTAGGTTGAATGAAACCCTTGTCCAAAAGCTCCTTAATCTGCATCTTGAGTTCGGCTAACTCATTGGGCGGCATACGATAAGGTCTTCTCGAGATCGGTGCAGTCCCTGGTAACAGCTCAATGGTAAACTCTACAGCCCGCTTGGGCGGTAAACCCGACAACTCATCTGAAAAGACATCTGGGAAATCCCGAACAACTGGAATTTTTGACAGGTCCTCTATAGATAAGGTACAAGATAGATCAACAAAATCAGCCCCTCGAGGAAGAGAGATACGTAACTTGTTATCCGTCCTTGGATCAGACAAGGTAAGAGTTCTTCCTGCAGTGTCTAACACCGCTTTCCACATACTCATCCAACTCATTCCTAGGACTACATCCATACTGAGCCCTGGCAAAACTACTAAATTAGCCCCAAACTTATGCCCTCCGATGTCGATGGTTGCATCACGGACCATCTGCCTAGACAACACACTACTCCCCATAGAGCTTACGCGAAACCCATAATCCATTTCAGACACCTCTTGATCATGCTTTTGTGCAAATGCTTTACTCATGAACGAATGCGATGATCCAGTATCGAACAAAACAACTGCACGATGATGGTTAACAAGACACATACCAGCAGTCACGGGTTCTCCAGCACTAGCTTCTTCAGCGGTCATGTTGTGCAGGCGTGCGGGGTAGTTAGCCTGTTGCTTCTTTGGGTAGGTGCAGTATCTTGCGAAGTGCCCCTCTTGGTTGCAGTTATAGCATGGTCCCTGAACCAACGGTTTGTTCCCTGAAGAACTGCCTTGACCTCCACGAGCCTGAGCAGCAGCTATCTTGTATTGCTTCTGATTGCGCTGAGCTTGTGGCTGATTCTTCTTCTGCGGCGGCCTAAAACGTGCCCCCGGCGCTGGTGGTCGATATAGATTTCGCTGAGCTGGTGGTCCTCTGGGTTGTGATGATCCTGATTCAAAGGTCCTCTTCCGGGCCTTGCTAGCAGCATGCTTGTTGTTATGATTCTCTTGAATCAGACAGTCACTTATGAAGTCACTGAAATTGGTACGGGACGATGTACCCACTGACTTTCCCATTTTAGTATTCAAGCCTCTCTTGAAACTAGCAATCTTCTTAGCGTCTGTGTCAACGAAGTCTGGGACATAACGAGCCAGTGAATTGAATATGTGATGATACTCCGTAACAGATCGAGTCCCCTGTGTCAGGTTCATGAACTCGGCCACCTTCATCTGGGTCAAACCCGGCGGAATGTAATGACCTCGGACAGCAGCAGTAAACACCCTCCAAGTGATGGGAACATTGGCAGGGTAGGTGGTGCGATGATGCCCCCACCAAATCCCGACTGGTCCCTGCAACTGGTGCGCGGCATATTCTGCTTTTAGTTCTTCTGTGAGCCTGAGCAAACGAAACTTCTGCTCCAGATTATGCAGCCATTCTTCTGCCTCCAACGGTTCTGTAGCTTCCTTGAAGATAGGCGGTTTAGTATCCAAGAAATCCTTGAAAGAACTATATTGGTTCGGCTCAGGGCGTTGATGTCCCTGGGCCAAGTTCTCCCTCAGCAAAGCTTCGATGTTGCGCTGGCTTCCAAGAAATTGAGCAAAAAGTTGCTCAGCCATCGGGGGTGGAGGAGGTGGTGGATTGCGGTTTTCTCTGGGGTCCTCATTTCCACCACTACCGCCTGCTCCACTACGAGTTGTCGTCATCTGCATATAGGATAGTAAGCGACCATTAGGCGAAGTTGCAACTTGTAGAGAACAATAAATCATACCCACTGAAATTATTCGGAAAAACGATTCACCAAACAATGATAGAGGTACAATGAATTTCAATCCACATCGCATCAACACATAACAAGATCACTTAACACATCATGCAAAAGATAACATAACATCCATAGTTTTGCCCATACATATGGGACTTTCCAAGGTCTCACACACATCACATAAGTCTGCTACCCATGCTTACATCCAGCCCAACACACCAAAAGATCGGGCGTGCCAACATACGCAAAAGACCATCTAGACGCTAAGCATACGATCTAGACTACTCTCTAGCGATCTCACCAACGTCACCGTCCTCACTAGACATATCTGAAGAACTACTGGAAGAACTACTTGGCTCCGGATCCTCCTGAGGAAAGATGGGGTTCCTCTCATTCTCCCTGCGATGGATCTCCTCGTGCAGACGGTCGTTGTAGTCCTGCAGGTGATGGAGTTGGAGCTCTAGGTCTCCCACTCGCAACCTCAGCAGCCTGTTCTCCTCTGAAACACGAATGCCCTCAACACAAACTCCTCGAAGCGCCTCCTCAGTCTCCCTCATGACCGAGGCCAAGAAAGTAGTCGACCCCTGCTGAATGGCAAGCTGATGAGCAGTCTCCTGCTCCCTCTGAAGTGCCTGGTCTCTCTCTACTGTCAACTGAGCTAGCTGTGTAGTGAGGAGGTCTATCTCTGTAGTGTGCTCCTCCTGCCGGCGATGTTGTGCAGCCATCTCCTCGCTAAGAATATGATCCAGATGATCATAGCTGCGCGACAGGCACCCATAAGTAGCCATCAGAGCAGCCATAGCACTCCCTGCTGGTCCAGCACAATGCTCCCTCTCAAGAGAGCTAGCCTCCAGTACGGTAACGCCTGGCTGACGCCACACTGCCTGGTAAGGGTCTGTCGTCGGGAAGATACTGGCAGTAGCTTGGGCAACCACCTCTGGATGGTCGTCCATGATGTCCCGGAGAACTGTGTATGCGACCCCGTTGGCTGCATCCCAGGGGGTCCTCCCCTGCAAAGCAAACACTCGACGGCACCAGACGTGATCCTGCTCATCGCGGCTGGGTACGTCCACCTCCACCGTGTACACGTGACAATCCTCTGACAACTGCACACGGTGCCAGTCGTACTGCGGCTCCTGGCCCTCCTGATATCCGACCAGGTGCAGAACTCTCCAGAGGATAGTGGGCATCCCAAATTCTCCCAAAAAGTCCTCTGATCCCTCATCGGTCCATGGCCCCAGCATGTAGTTAGGCCTCTTGCCTCCCGTGGACTTGCGAGCAGTGCGCTTGGTGCGTGCCATCTGTAAGAAGTGTACCCACACATAGATTTTTATTAGTTTGAGAACAACTTTTATTAGAAAAACAGGACAGAAACCATAAGGAAGGAAGTAAGATTAATGCAAGATTATATGATCATGATGCATGCACGTTTCATACGTCCTCACTGCCTAACAATCTAACGGCTAGGCGGTGGCATACACGCTCACTCATAACGTTAACTAAACGTACTACACGTTCGCAAGTTAGCGTACCTGCAGAAACTCACTTCAGCCCTTCCCACAGTATGAATATCATGCACTGCGGAAATTTAAATCTAATACTCACTTAGGTGTACACCCGGTATACACGTAAGCAGTATATGCACCCATCAGAAATTATTACTCCCACAATCAATACTTTCACATATACTTGTGTGGAACAGGTATACGCATCAGTATCATATAAGCACTTCCCTAGATTGGCGGTTGTCCAATCATGCTCTCACAACTCTCATTACCTTTAACGTAGAGGCAATTGATCCATACATTACTATTCCGAGGAATAGCATCCATACAATTTCACCCTTGCCGTATGGACGACAGAATAAACAGAAAATAAGTATGATGCACGACCCCCAAAGTTTGTACTTAAATAGCCACCTAAGTTCCTATTGGGCATAAGGACTCGATCAATGGCACACCTAAATCTTTATAAGAAGGGTTTCTCAGAACCTACTATAGCTACAAGTTTTGACAATGGAGGAATTTTATTTGAAAATACAGTTTTTCAAATAGAATCATGAACAGTAACGCTAACCACGCTCCGATGCCAGCTGTGACAGAACCGACCAATTTATACCAGATTAAGCACCGAATCGCTGCTTGCGCAGAGACTACAAGTACTTAAGCTCGTATAAACCCGGTAGTCCGGAAATCTCGAAGGATTTCAAGTCATTCAACTTTAACCAAGATCGTAATAGATTAGCGTACATGTCCACGACATACATTCAGTTCGCACATAGTTCAAATACATCGGAGTTCAACAGTTATTACAAACCATAGTTTAAATTCAAAAGCGGAAGCGACATAGTTTTGAAACACAAGTCCTTAGTTCACAATACAGTGCCATATGCTTGATCAGTCCACAAAAGCAGCAGGGAAGATAAGAGTTGACCATGCCCATGGTCTAGTCACTGCCCTCGACGGGGTACAGACAGTTCTCGCAATAGCCGAAGAAGCATTGCCCATCTGCAACAACAAGGGATAGAACCCTGAGTACGAGAAGGTACTCAGCTAGACTTACCCGTCATAAACCAGAAATAATCAACACCAAGGATTATGCAAGGCTGTATCTGGGGTTGGCCACACTTACCTTTTTGCATAAAAGCATTTTATTATTAGATAATCATCATTAGAGTATTAGCAGTCACTTTTATGTAATCAGCCTGATTATCTAGATTCACACCTGATCTAGAGCAAACACTTGACTACTTATTCAAGCAAGAGTGACTATTTCATTAATAGCCTTTCAGATTCACCAACCATAACCATCATTAATTCCATATATTACTACGGTAACACATGCTCAGTCAAGTTACTCACTAACCAGGAGCGATGGCGATTATAATCGATTCCTACCAGCTGGGGATAAAATGTCGCACACTCGCCCGTCACACCCTGCCAGGTGGCCGTTGACAACCAATTCAGGAGGTTCGAGAACCCAAATCCCGGGACGGCCATGGACCCTTCTACACCGGGGGTTATCCTAATGCCAGGTCGCTCAAGCTATTAACTGCCCACGGTCATGCCAGGTCGATCAGGCCCTGCCTGCCCTCGGACCATGCCAGGTCGATCAGAATAGTTGCCCACGGTACATGTAAGGCCCTGGGTGTTAGGCGTGAACGTCTCCATCACCGGCTCGAAACACCTTACTTGGCTTCACGGGAGGTACCCGCACCTGCTCCGTTAAGTGATTGACGCGTTCAAAATGACTGAGGTGTGCCTTCGTCGGTTCCTAATCGACACAGACGGGAGACTACTAGCACACAGAACCCATGTCCTGCTGCCCCTACATCCCGCCCGGTCTCAAATTCATTATCACATGGTTATATTCCACGATAGCACGAGGCTAAACATGTTTAGTATCCACCTATATGCGGGAGACAGGAAATCACCCGACTTTTACCGGTCTAAGCAGGGCTAAGCATAAACGAGCCTAGACTTATCATGGATAACAAGGTAATATTTGCAGGTGGACAAAGATAATTAATTAATGCAGCAACGGTATCACACAACTCCTATAACCTAATGCAACAATCATATCAGGTTAACTTGTAAACGGTAATTTGCAAACCGTAGGAGAAAATGCTCCGGGGCTTGCCTCGCTCGAAGTCGGCGGGGCGGTGATCACGGCACTCCGGCAGATCCTCCGCGTCTCCTTCCGGAATCCTCTCCTCGGGTGTCTCCTCCTGACGCTGCTCCTCCGGCGTCTCCTGGGCTTCCACTACCGATCCTGCATGATGCGGTACATGAATGAATAACATGAATGCACATGGGATGTATGGTGATGCAACATGGAGTAACAATTCAGGAGATAAGCACAGGCCATCTACTGCTACTCACTTACTCAATTTAACATACTACTTACTAAGTCTTTATGTCACCACATCAAAGTTGCTTAACGGGTTTATTACCCTCTAATTATTTGTAGAATTAAATCTAGTTAAATAGGCCTATAACAGTAACCTATCCTAGACAGCTTCACAAAAATCTATAAAAATTACTGGAGATTAAAAACACTTAATCTAACCCTCTGTCCAAATTTCATCCCATTTGGACCTAGACTCTACCCCCTATGAAAAAGACAAATTCTATCAAGAAGGTCTTAGTTAGTCAAACAAAAGGACTCCTAGGGCTCTATCAAGGCAACTAGGGTTAGAGACTTAGTTAGCCAAAATGACCAACATAAACCTAGCTTCATTTTGACTTCCCAACAAGGTTCAACTACTTAGAAGACTTAAGCACTCCACTAACAAGACAAACAAGCATACTATCAAGCATAGCATTACAAGTGCTCACAAGAAATGACACTTAACAAGAAAGAAATGCAACATGAGATGATGATGCTTTATGCTCATGGGATGACAAGTTATGCATTTAGGGTTGCTTAACACCTAGGGTGTTACACACCCGCCTCAGCAGTGATCGGCAGCATCGACGAACGGGTTACTCGGTCCAGGTCACAGCACATCTCTCACTTCGCTCATTCTGCTTTTGTTGCTAATTTTGAGCCCCGAGATGTTGGACACGCTTTGACGGATCTGGATTGGGTCAATGCCATGCAAGAGGAGTTAGAAAATTTTAAGAGAAATCGGGTTTGGGTTCTTGTTCCTCCCCTTCCTAACTGTAACCCTATTGGGACAAAATGGGTTTTCAAAAACAAACAAGGAGAGGATGGCCACATTGTGAGGAACAAAGCGCGTCTTGTGGCCAAGGGTTATAGTCAGAAGGAGGGGATAGACTTTGAGGAGACTTTTGCTCCTGTAGCTCGTTTGGAGGCTATTAGGATACTTTTGGCTTTTGCTGCATCCAAAGGTTTTAAACTCTTTCAAATGGATGTCAAGAGTGCCTTCTTAAATGGCTACATAGAAGAGGAAGTGTATGTTGAGCAACCCCCCGGTTTTGAAAATCCCAAGTTTCCAAACCATGTTTTTAAACTTCACAAAGCTTTATATGGTTTGAAACAAGCCCCTAGAGCCTGGTATGATAGACTGAAAACCTTTTTGCTTGTGAAGGGTTTTAAAATGGGATGTGTAGATAAAACGCTCTTTCTCCTCAAGCAAGGCAAAGACACTCTCTTGGTCCAGATTTACGTGGATGATATCATTTTCGGTGGTTCTTCTCACGCTTTGGTTGCCAAGTTTGCAGATATTATGAGCAGGGAGTTCGAGATGAGCATGATGGGCGAGCTGACTTTCTTTCTCGGGTTGCAAATCAAGCAATCCCGAGAGGGGACGTTTGTGCACCAGGGCAAGTACACCAAGGACTTGCTGAAGCAGTTCGATATGGGTGAGGCCAAGCCTCTTCCAACACCCATGTCGACGACGACTGCCCTGGATGCGGATGTGGATGGAGAAGCAGTGGACCAGAAGGAGTACCGAAGCATGATCGGGTCGCTGCTCTACCTGACGGCGACACGCCCGGACATCCAGTTCGTGGTGTGTCTGTGCGCGCGCTTTCAGGCGTCGCCGCGCACTTCTCACCGTCAGGCAATGAAGCGCATATTCAGGTACCTTCGTTTCACACCTGAGTTCGGGATTTGGTATTCTGCTTCCTCCACCCTCTCCCTTTGCGGTTATTCGGATGCTGATTTTGCTGGTTGTCGTATTGAGCGCAAGTCCACTTCTGGGACTTGCCAGTTTATTGGTTCTTCTCTTGTTTCGTGGTCTTCTCGCAAGCAGTCTAGTGTCGCTCAGTCCACCACAGAGGCTGAATATGTTGCTGCGGCTAGCTGCTGTTCCCAGTTGCTCTGGATGATGGCCACTTTGCGTGATTTTGGTCTGAGCTTTTCTCGCGTGCCTTTGCTTTGTGACAGCACGAGTGCTATTAGCGTTGCTAAGAACCCCGTGCTTCACTCGAAGACCAAACACATTGATGTGCGCTTTCATTTCTTGCGAGACCACCAGGAGAAGGGTGATATCGACCTTCGCCATGTCGATACTCATCATCAACTGGCTGATATTTTCACCAAGCCTTTAGACGAATCAACCTTTAATCGGTTGAGGGGTGAGCTTGGTGTGTGTTTCCCCTTTTAGTTGAGGGAAACATTTTGGATCTTGTATATTTGACTGACTCTTTTGTCTTTCTTTTCTTTTGCATTTTAGCATACGCATTTACATTCTGAGCTTCATGTCTATAATCACTAGAATGTAACTATGCTCCATGTAGTATGCTCCGATGCTTATGTTGATGCTTGTAGCTTATGCTCTTTTTGATCACTAGTACATGTTGTGAGCTGAGCTATTTTTGAAATGGTGAATTTGCTTAATAATTTCAAATCTGAAAATATTCACCATTGAGATATGCAACTAGCATGTGTAGGATGTGTTGAGTTTACTCGTGCTTTTCATATACGCTAGGTTGCTATGTCTCTAGTTCTGAGTCATTCACTTGCTTGGTCTGTTCATATCATGTTTAAAATTTGTACCAAGTTTTAGTGAATTGAAAAGATCGAGATGGGATTGCTTGTCAACACATCACGGTATCGAGACGGTATCTCATTGCACTTTGAGTTAAACTTGAGCCGTGTAGTGTATGACCGAAACCGTAGCTTTAAGCTTTTGATTGCTTCGGCATAGGCTTCGCTCGGTTGCAAAGTTAGGCAATGACAAGCTTTCAACCTCTCGCAATCACATGCTAATAATTGAACTTGTGTAATTTCACCGCTGCAACTCCGATCTGAATTTGAATTCACAAGTGTATGTTACATTTTTAAGCATGATGATTGAACTTTGCTAGGGGTAGTTCACCTTGTATACATGTTTAGCACTTGTTCAGACTCCTGTTTATACATTGCTAGTGCTATTTTGATGGTGAATACCTTTTGACTCAAAACTGCTCCTTTCTGCTCATATGTTCATACTTCATATCTGGTGATCAGTTTGAGCCTATGCTAAGCTTGTATGCTGTTGATGAGTCATTAGAGTTATACTGTTTAGAGCATCTTTGCATTCTCCTGAATATATTCCTGAAGCTGCTAACTTGCATTTTGACTCATATGCATGTTGGAAGGGGGAGAACCTCCCATGTTCGCACTTTTGTTGGTGCCCTTTCTGATGGGGAGAGCCTTTTACTTGATTCGTGCATTTTCAACAAAGGGGGAGAATTTGCAAATCATTTGTGCTTCCTGAGTGTTCATTTGAGGGGGAGTTTCCAGGGGGAGAGTTTGCATGTCTCCTAGATGATCAACTAAGGGGGAGCTTGAGCTTTGCTGTCTCTTGTTGGCCAAAAGGCATCGGTATCAAGCTTTCTTTGCTAGTTGTGTTGAGCCTCTGTGCCTCTATCTTGAGGGACTAGCATTTTGCTTCGATATTTTCGATTGGGATTTGTTAGCGGTGTTGAGCCTGTTCTACCTCTTCTTGAGGGCTAGCTTTGCTTTGCTTGGTTGCGTCGAGCCGTTGCCCATGTCTTTGGGGACCAAGTTGTCTTTCTCTTTCCACATGACCTTCTTCGGCTTTGCTATGCTTTTGGGTCATTTGGTCGAGTTCTCTCTTCTCCTTCTTCCTTCTTCTCTTTCTACTATGATTTGTGTTGGTAGTTGACAATGCACTCATCAAGGGGGAGATTGCGGACACATGGGTGTATGCTGGGTCTATGAGTGATGAGTGATTGTCAACTGGGATGATGCGCATGTTCTTTGGCTTGTGTTGTGCAGGTGTCGAGCACGGATGCAGTGATCAAAGGCGAGGTGAAGGTCAAGTAGAGACGTGCTGTGCCGATGGACCAAGAGTGGCGAAGGGCGGACGTGAGGCTTGGACTGAGGGACCAGAGGCCCGAGGATCAGCTGTGGTGGCTGGCAGCCTGGGACAGCAACGAGCGAAGACATGCGGTCATGTGTTGCCTAAGACGTAGACTTGGGGACACGTGTCGGTGGACGGGGTGCACGGGCGGTGCATCCCCTCTACGACGTCGGTTTGGTGGTAGAGCCAGGGAAAAACCATCGGGTGGACGGTTTCCAGGTTTGGGCCTCAAAACCTGGGTGCGGATGGTTTCCGAGTTTGGCCACAAAACTCGGGCTGAGGACGGTTTCCAGGTTTGGGCCTCAAAACCTGGGCGCTGAGGGTTTGCTGAGTTTGGCCTCAAAACTCAGAAGCTGGTGGGCTGGTTTCCCGGTTTGGGCCTCAAAACCGGGGGATGGCTAGAAAAGGCTGGTTTCCCGGTTTGGGCCACAAAACCGGGGGTGCAGAGCGGTGGCGGCACATGGCGGCAATCTAGAGGTTGCGTCGAGGCAACGCTTCGAATTGTGCGGGTGTGGCCGTCGGATACACCTACCACCGAGTTGGTCCAGAATAACCCTAGGGTTTAGCTGGTTCGCTCTGTAATTAGAATAGAGAGGGGTAGAGTAGGAATTAGACTTAGGCTAGTAGTAGGATAAGTAGTCGGGAGACTCCCTCCTCCCTTTCTATCTCAGTCATTTTGCTCTTTCGCACTTAGGGTTTCCTACTCTCCCATCCCCTGCTGTAGCTAGCTGAGATCTGCAGAGAAACTTGCCTCTGTGTACTGTTGATTTTGAGGAAGTGAGGCCGTATCCTCACTGTTGTAGCGTATGGTAGCCACACGGTTGTAGATTCGTGGGTGTGATTCGCGTTTTGTTCGTGTTCTTCGCGGAATCCTTTTTCTCCACGTTCTTCCCGTCGCTTGATCTCTTTGCTCGGTTCATCTTTTGCAAATCCGCTTGAACCAAGTTGTTCTAGATCGTGAGGCACTTCTTTCCTCCGAAGGAATTAATCTCTAAACCTCACGGTCTAGGAGATCGATCAATTTTTCATTTCGGGTCAAGTTTGCTCCCTTCCCCCAAAATTCTTCGATTCATCGATTTGGAGATAGGTTCGAGCCATGATCTCTTAGAGATAGCTCACTATACTCCTTGTGACTCATCTCTCCAAGTTTAAACCCTAGAGGTTTCGTTTTGGGAGAGTTTGATTCAAATCGGTGGATGAACTGTGCTGTCACGGGGTGACCGGACGCAGGGGTTGGGACGACCGGACGCTGGCTAGGTGAGTCCGGTCGTTGAACGTTCACTATGATTTCCTGCTGACCGGACGCTTGTGGAGCTCACTGACCGGACGCACAGCGCGTACTGTTCACTTGTTTTTTTTCCTTGTGATCGGACGCTACTATCCTGACCGGACGCACCGTACATCAGAGTTCGGTCACGAACAGTAAGGTCCGAAACTGGTTTTCTGACGACCTGACGCGTCCGGTGCTCCCTGACCGGACGCTGCCCAGAGTCCGGTCGAGACTGCCTTGCGCGTTTTCGTTCGCCGGTTGTTCGTTCGTTGTCGGATTTGGTTTCTGTCTTTTGCGGTGGCTTTCTAGAGTTGTGTAGTGTCCCGCTGTGCTTCTTGGAAGCATCCACCCTACATCTAGGGTCGTGGACATTAGCAAGCTCTAGGGTTCATCTTTTGGGGTGATTCTCGGGACAGTGGCAACTAGTTTTCGAAAGGAAATTTTGAAGCTCCCATTCACCCCCCTCTGGTCGCTTTCTGGTTGCTTCTCGGTCCTTCATGAGTTAGTAGATGCATGATAGTGAATTATTAGATTCCTAACCCTTGCTTCCCAGTGGTAAAATATAAATAATGATCCTGGAATACTCCCAGTAAAATGCTACAATGATGTTTTATGCGCTTGCGGAATCTTTCATATTCTTATTTGCACTAACAAACGTCAACAATCATATGTTTCTTCTACCATCCCGGTGGCATGGTTGAATACTCGATATGCTTTGGACTTCAATGAGTAACCAACAAGAAAGCCAATATCACATCGGCGTTGAAACTTCCCTAGGTGTTGGCGCTTCTTGTAGATGTAGCATTTGTACCCAAACACTCTAAAGAATGATACATCCGGCTTCTTGTTGTTGAGTAGCTCATAGGGGGTCTTGCCAAGGAGACGATGGGGGAACAATCGGTTTGATGCATAGCAAGCGGTGTTGATTGCTTCCGCCCAAAATCTTTCCGGTGTAGAGTACTCATCTAACATTGTTCTTTCTAGGGTGATTAGTGTCCGGTTCTTCCTCTCAACTACCCCATTTTGTTGTGGTGTGTAGGTTACGGAGACATCATGCTTGATCCCAACTTCATCACAATATTGCTCAATATGGGTGTTGTCAAATTCCTTTCCATTGTCACTTCTAATCTTTTTGATCTTCACTTCAAATTCATTTTGGGCTCTCTTGGCAAACTTCTTGAATGAAGGGGTTTCTTCGGATTTGTCATGAAGAAAGAATACCCATGTGTATCTTGAATAGTCATCGACAATCACTAGGCAATAGTGATTTCCACCCAAGCTGGCATATGTTGTTGGCCCAAATAGATCCATGTGAAGTAGCTCTAACTCTCTTGATGTTGACACAAAGGCTTTGGTTGGATGAGTATTTGCAACTTGCTTGCCGGCTTGACATGCACTACACAATTTGTCCTTCTCAAATTTGACATCCTTCAAGCCTTTAACCAAATCCTTCTTCAATAGCTTATTGAGAGTGTTCATTCCCACATGTGCCAATCTTCTATGCCATAGCCAACCAAGTGATTTCTTAGTGAACAGACATGTTTTCAAGTTGGCGTCTTCAGAGGTGAAATCCACTAGATAGAGATTGTTGTATCTAAAGCCTTTGAAGATCACTTGTGTATCATCTTTCTTGGTCACAACCACTTCTTTGTCGGTGAACAAACATTGAAAGCCAAGATCACAAAGTTGCCCAACGGATAGCAAGTTGAAGCTCTATGATGCAACAAGAAGCACATTGGAGATGGTATGGTCATTTGATATTGCCACTTTGCCCAATCCCTTGACATTACCCTTTGAGTTGTCACCAAATGTAATCTTTTCTTGGTCATCGACATTCTCTTCTAGTGAGGTGAACATCCGGGGATCACCGGTCATATGTTGTGTGCAACCACTATCAATTACCCAATGAGATCCACCGGTCTTGTAGTTCACCTACACACACAACAAATCAAGCTTGAGCTTTCGGGACCCAAACTTGTTGAGGTCCCTTAACCTTCTCTACAAGTGACTTTGCAACCCATATTTGCTTTGGCCTATTCTTGTTAGGAGGCCCCATGAACATGACTTTCATCTTGCCACTAGAGTCTTGTCTAAGCATGTAGTGAGCATTGAAAGCAAAGGGCCTAGCTTGCTTGGGCAAGGGTGTGGGTTTTGGCTCTTCACAATCATGAGCAAAGTGTCCTTCTTTTCCACACTCATAGCATCTCTCAATCTTCTTCTTCTTTGGCTTTGTGATGCTCTTGCGTTGCTTCATCTTCTCTTCAAGAAAGCCAATGCCATTCCTATTGGTCTTCATTATGGTGTTCATGAGTAGCTCACTTTGAAGACATTGACCCTTGGTGAAGTTCCTCATCAATCCAGTGGTGATGTGCTCTTTCTCCTTCTTGAGCTTGTAATTCTCTTGTTGGAGTTCCAATTGAGATGGTGTCATTTTGTAATCCCTTTCCATCTTCAATCTCTTGTTTTCTTCTTTTAGTATGTCTAGCTCAAGTGACATGCTATAATCATCATCTTGAGTCTCAACAATGACTCGCTTTGTGGTTGCAAGCTTCTCTAGTTCACTCTTGAGCTTTGCATTCTCATTCTTGATCTCGATGTAGTCATCATAGTGATCGGTCTCAACCACTTTCTTGCCCTTGCCACTAGCTCTTTGCTCATCATGCTCACTAACCAAGTCCTCACAAGATGTTGCTATGTCACACTTAACAACCTGGTTAGGGGCATCATGTCTCTCATGAGAAAGCATATCATACGCAACACTAAGTGTATCATGATCTACTTTGACTTGAGTATATTTTTCTTTGAGCAAGGAATAGCTAGTGTTAAGATCACTATGCATCTTATCAAGTTTTTCATTTTTAACTTTGAGCTCCTTGTTATAGGACTTGAGCTCCTTGATAGATGATGACATAGTAGCAAGTTCATTTTGATGCTCATCATTAGCATGTGTAGCATTGTTATATTTTTCAACAAGAGCTCCATTGTCACTAACAAGCCTATCATTCTTGGCTCTAGTCTTTCTTATGATTTTAGAATAGTTGTTAAGCAAAGCAACAAGTTCATCATAAGAGGGTGCCTCAAATTCACCATCACTATCACTATCACTAGAGTCATCATCACTTTGTACCTTTCGGTCACCCTTAGCCACAAGACATAGGTGTGTAGAGGATGACGGTGGTGGTGGTATAGAGGTGCCAATGACTAGAGCGGCCACCTTCTCCTTCTCATCATCACTATCTTGATTTGATGAGCCACCGGAGGAGTCAATGTCGGTGAGCAATCACCAACAATGTAGGCCTTGCCACCTTTCTTGTGGTATTGCTTCTTCTTCTTGCCATCCTTCTTGTATGGCTTCTCACTCTTCTTCTCATCTTCACTAGATGAGTCATATTTCTTGCCCTTGTTCTTGTTCTTGTAGCTCTCTTTCTTGGGCTTGGTGCATTGATGAGCAAGATGGCCAAGTTCACCACAATTGTAGCAATCCATCTCGGAGATTGGCCTTCTCTTGCTACTTGTGAAGAATTTCTTCTTTCTTGAGTCAAAGTTGACTCCATTCTTGTGAAGCTTCTTCAACATCTTTGTGGTTCTTCTCACCATGAGAGCAATGTTTGTATCATCTTCCTCATCACTTGAGCTCTCATGGTGTACCTCAATTGTCTTGGACTTTCCCTTCTTGTCATGGCTTGCTTTGAAGGCCAAGTCTTTCTTCTTGTCGGTGGAGGAGCCACCACTTGGTGTGATGTGCATGTACATCTCATGCGCATTGATCTTTCCCAAGATTTGTGTTGGTGTAGCGGTGGAAAGATCACTTTGATGTAGCACGGTCACAATGTGCCCATACTTCTCAATTGGAAGAACACAAAGAATCTTCCTCACAACATCGAATGGTTGCATTTGTGTGAGGCCAAGTCCATTTAGCTCTTCTATAAGAACATTTAAGTGTGAGTACATTTCATTTGCACTTTCATGAGCAAGCATATCAAACGAATGTAACTTTTGCATAACCAAATGATAACGCTCCTCACGCTCACTCTTGGTTCCCTCATGGAGCGCACAAATGTTTTCCCATAGATCATGGGCATTTTTGTGGTTCCGGACGCGGTTAAACACATCCTTGCAAATGCCTCTAAAAAGGATGTTTTTGGCTTTTGCATTCCATTTTTCATTTTCCTCCTCATTAGGAGTAAGGCTTGTTCCTTCCTTAGGCTTGGCAAAGCCGGTGATCGCGGCTTCGCGGCATTTTACATCAACCGCTTCTAGGTACGACTCCATACAGATTTTCCAATATGGGAAGCCGTCTCCCTCGAACATGGGAAGTGGTCCATCACCTCCGGACATCTTAACTCTAGGCGGTTAAGCCTAAATCGAGAACACGAGACACTGATACCAATTGAAAGCATCAAGATGCCCAAGAGGAGGGGTGAATTGGGCTTTTCTAAAACTTTTGCAAGAATTAAGTCCTAAGAAACCCAATTAACCCCCTAGTGCCTAGAAGTGTGTTTCACTAACAACAACCGCACAAAAGACTATCGCTAAACCATTTCTACTCTAGCATGACAATTCAACTTATGAAAGAACAACAAGTAATTTGCAGAATTGAATTGCTCAAAAGTAAATGCGTGTGTAAAGAGAGTAGAGATGACACGACGATCTTTTTCCCAAGGTATCAAGGTGTCGGCACACCCCCCTAGTCCTCGTTGGAGCACCCGTGCAAGGGTATTGCTCCCCCTTGATACGCACAAGGATCAAGTGCTCACTACGAGCTGATTCTTCGCCACTCCGGCCCGGTGAATCGCTCGCTACCGGTCACAACTTGGCTTGGGTCATCCACAAAGCCTCCGGATGATCAGCAAGCTCTCCGATCACCACCAAGCCGTCTAGGTGATGCCGATCACTAAGAGTAACAAGCTAGAACTCTCACTTGACCAAGACAAAGCCAAAGAGATGGATGGATGCACACTTGCTACTCAATTCTCACTAGGAGATTGTTGACTCAAAATCTTGGTTGGGTGCGCCAACACACTCAGAACACGGTCCACAGAGGGGTACGGAGCGAATCCTGACCTCCTGGACCTTCAGCAAGCAGTGGTGCCGATTCTCAGCAGAATCGACTTCGGGCGTGCCAGTCAATTTGACCTGTAATTGACAAGGAGAAGAAAAAGATCATCAAATCATGGAACCTGCCGGTTTGGTGCCAGACAGTTCCAAATTATGCGGCTCTGATATAGCCATTTGTCTTTAGAATATTGACTACAAAGTCAACTCCCATAAGATTGTATGTAAAATGATGAAAAAGATATGAAGCATAACGGCTATAACATGTATGAGATGAATATTTATGATAAACAGACGGCCGATAAGCTTAAGAGACATTGATAGATAAAGATCTATATGTACGTTCAAAAGGCATAAAACCAACGTATCGACTAAATGCACGAGCAGTTCTATTCGTTAACAGTGGGGTGTCTCCATGCAGCCGTAATAACAAATAGATCGATAAAATAACTTAAACATCAACAGTGGGGTGTCACCATGCAGCCTTGATGATGGTCAAGCTAGATCACATCTCGTACATAAAGTAGATCCATTGATTTCAAACCACTTAAAAGAACATATTATGAAGAGAGCATAACTGTATCGGTTATTTCAACTGATACAGGGTCCATGAAGCACGAACAAGATCTACCCGATAAAAGCATGATTTGATCTAAGACAAATAGACTCAATCTATCATATATATCAGTGGGGTTCAGAAATACAGCCGTAATAGATATGCTAGATCAAATCTATCTATTCTTGAACCAGATCACGATTTTATCAAATATCTCGAACGCACAACATGTAACAATCAAGATTGACAAAAATAGTCGATGAGAAGCTTATATCGACTATTCCCTCTGTTATGAGCGTATAAATCTCAGAACAACCGATACAAGGCATCCTTTAGGCGCAAGCTACTTTGTCAATCTTGATTGGGCAAGATGTTGTTTAGAACATAAATAAACAAATTAGAACATGAAACAACATCGATAACTTAATGAATCTATTAGCTTGCCGGACTAATAGAGCCGATAACTTGTCAAGATCGACTAAAGTAAGAGATTGATCGGAGTCAAGACAGTCTTATAGAAGAACTTAGACTGATAACTAGCCATGCCATAGCTTAACAAGAGGTTGGTTGATGCCAATGTAGCCTTATTACACGATGACACAAGCCATTGCTGAAACTTACAAGCAAACCGGAGGTCGGTCGATGCCGATGCAGCCCTACCTGATTGAAGGTCTCGCCGAGTTCTACTTTACTTCGACTCCTAGGGTTTTGGCCGAGGGCCGGTTGTGTTTGATTGATTGGGGATCCTTACAAAATCCGGGTTTCTAGCTATTTATAACCCGGTTGACTCCTGCTTTAACACGAGTAAATTACAAAAAAGGAAAAATAAAGATGACCCGAACTTGAACTCCTAGGTCGAGTTCGACACGTCTTCGAAGCCTACCATGCTGGTCCACCTGAAGCTTCCGGGTCACCTTCGACTCACACGAGCTTTTTATATTTCCAGGCCGATCTTTTTCCTTAATAAACCGGCCGTTTATGTTTACAAAATAGTAACCTTCTTGGCCCAAAATCTGGTGTAAACACATGCCCCCCAATTTTGGGATAAAATTTATTTTATTCCAAAAATGTCATTCTTCTTTCTTTAAGGTTCCGATCGACTATCTTTATTTCTTAGTCGACCAGCCGTGTACTCTTCCTCTTCCCCCTTTTTGTTATTGCAAATAATCTGAACAGTATCTTGTTGATCAACGCGAGACGATTGCTCTTCTCTTGAAAACCGTGCTGTTGATTTAACATCCCACTCGAGTGCTCTGCACACATTGCACGAAGCGGCATCTTTCCCTTCCTGAGATTCAATCCTTTAATATAAATCTCCTCTTCGTCTCCATCTCCCATCACATTCGGAGCACATTTCTTGCTTGCTTTTGCCTTCCATCCAAAAATCCTCTTTCTTGCCAAAAGCTTCGCCTTCCAAAAACCCTTTTCTTCCCCTTCCAATGGCGAACAACAACCGTGGGAAGCGTCCCACGGAGGAGGAAGTGAACTCTCGCTACCGCCCCCAGCGCCGCATCAGGTATGTCTCTTCTTTATGCCTAATCGATTCTAGTTCTCATTACTTCCAAGGTCTGATTTGACCTTCTCCTTCTGCTTTCAACTAGGACTGATGAGGGTCCTTCCAACGCTGCGGCTGCCGTGGTACCTCCTCCCAGCATGGAGTCAGTCTCCGAGAACCCCTCATCCAGCAGTTCTAAGTCGACGGCGACCTGCCATTATCGTCGAATGACGGAAATGCGGAACCTTCACTCGGAGGCTACTATTAGGAACTGTCTCCTCGAGGACCACATCGCCCAACTTCAGAAGGCATTGGAGGAAGCAGAGGCGAGGGCCTCTCGGGTGGTCCAACAATGCGCAGAATCTGATGCGCGTGTTGCCGGTATTCCTCCTTTTCCGAGGAATTTTATTTGATCGTACTTCTCCCGCTCAATCCTGCTTTATCTGTCGATTTGCAGACCTGACCATCCGCCTGGAAGCCCTTCAAGAGGCGGGGAACGAGGCGGCTGACTCCGTGAACGCCGCCGGCGACGGCATCGTGGAAAGGGGTGACCAACATCCCCGCAAGGGTACATGAGGTCGCCCTTCACGGCATTCGTCACGGCGCTGCCATGGCTCTCGGGGCCGCCGAGGCCTATACTGGCCAAGATTTGGGTAGCCTTGAGGTCACCCCGGAAATAAGTCACACCATGGAGGTACACTTCGATGGTGTTGATGGTGCGGCCGGGGAAATAGCAGAGTCCACCCCCTCTGTAATCATAGTAGACAAGGTCTTTGAGTAGTTTATCAGGGCCAAATTTCTGTAAATAAACTTTTCTTCGTTAAAAATAATGAAGTCTCTGTCTCTTTATGATTCTTATTAGACCCACCGAGGTCTCCCAATCTCAATGATTCTCAACCTCATATTTTTGGACTGAAGGCGATGCTTCAATTGCATCGGCTATATTTTTTTTGTTCTGAAGGCGATACATCTGTATCGGCTATTGATTAAATGTTAACACATTAATTATAGCTGATCCACCCAGATACTAGGGTAATACTTCTTAAAATATTTTCCGTTGACAGCCCTGAAGTACTCGATGCCCTCCAAAGTCTCGTAGAAATAAGCATTGCCAGGAGCACATCTAGTAATTCGATAGGGTCCTTCCCAATTTGGCGACCATTTACCATATTTGCTATCCTTAGTTCCAATAGGCAAAATGACCTTCCAAACCAAGTCCCCTTCGTTAAACTTCTTTTCCCTGACCTTTTGATCATAGTATTTGGCCACTCTTAGCTTCTGAGCTCTGATATTCTCTAAAGCTTTTAGCCGATGAAAGTTCCGGTCATCAAGATCGTCCATCATGAGATGTTTATATTCATCGGCCTTTAAATTATCCTACTGTGATACTCTCCTGGATCCCGTATTGATTTCCCAAGGCAACACGACTTCATGATCATAAACCAGCTCATATGGAGAACACTTAGTTGCACCATGGCAGGCCATTCTATAGGACCACAGGGTCTCACTGAGTATCGAATGCCACTTTTTTGGATGTTCTTTAACCTTCTTCTTAATAATTTTGATCAAAATCTGATTAGAAGCTTCGGCCTGTCCATTAGCTTGAGCATAAGATGGAGATGAATTAATTAACTTAAAGCCCGAGCTAACAGCAAAATCCTCAAACTCTTTTGATACAAACATCTTTCCCTGATCCGTAGTAATGGTTTGAGGAACACCAAATTGATAAATGATATGCTCCTTAATGAACTCGATTACGGTAGCTGACGAAGCCTCATTTAAAGGAATAGCTTCAACCCATTTAGTGAAATAATCCGTTGCTACCAACACAAATTTGTGCCCTTTGCTAGATGCCAAAAATATCTGGCCAATCAGATCTATCCCCCACCCTCTAAATGGCCATGGCTTTGTTATTGGATTCATAGCCGATGCTGGAGATTTCTGAACATTACCGAACTTTTGGCACTCCTGACATCCTTTATAATATTTGAAACAGTCCTCCAGAATGGTTGGCCAAAAATATCCTGCCCTTCTGATAATCCATTTCATCTTATGAGCAGACTGATGTGCACCACAAATTCCTTCATGGATTTCACCCATCAGAACTTTGGCCTCTTCTTGACTAATACATTTAAGAAGTACTCCATCAATTGTCTTATGATATAGTTGATCGTCAAGAAAGACAAACTTTGTGGCTTTGTATCTCAGCTTTCTGGATACCTGTCATGATGGATTTTTCAAATATTCAATAATCTCAAATCTCCAATCATCACTATCGACAATTTCATCACTTAGTATTTCAACAATTTGCCAATATCCAGAAGCACTCTGAGCCAACCGATTAGCCTCTTGATTCTGACATCTAGGAACATGCTTTAAGATAACAGAAGAGAAAGAATCAAGCAATTCAAGGCATTTCTCATAATGCTTCCTCAGAATATCATCTTTGCATTTATATAGGCCGAGCAATTGATTAATCACCAATTGAGAATCTCCAAAAACCTCAACAGTCTCGGCCCCTACTTCACACAAAAGTTGAAGTCCCTTAAGAAGTGCTTCATATTCAGCTTGATTATTAGTGGAGGTTGGATCAATTGAGAAAGTAAACTCAAAACTTCCTCCTTGAAGAGAAACAAGAACAATACCAATGCCCCCACCTTGTTTGCAATTGGAACCATCAAAGAACAAAGCCCATGGGGTAAAGTCTAAAGTTTTAATCTCTTGTTTATGATGATGAGTAACAAAATCGGCTATTACCTGACCTTTAACTGCCTTAGCCGATTCATATTTCAAATCAAACTCTGATAATGCAAGAATCCATTTGCCAATTCTCCCATTTAGAATTGGCATGGACAACATATGTTTAATTACGTCAAACTTTGACACCACCGTGCATTTAGAAGACAATAGGTAATGCCGAAGTTTGGTGCATGAGAAGTATAAACATAGGCATAATTTTTCAACAAGAGAATACCTCGTCTCTGGATCAAGCAATCTCCTACTGAGATAGAATACCACTCTTTCCTTGCCCTCAAATTCTTGCATTAAGGTCGATCCAATTGTATGATCATCAACCGACACGTATAACTTGAAAGGTTTGTTCTTCTGAGGAGGAATCAAAACTGGTGGAGACTTGATATATTCTTTGATTTCATCGAATGCCTTCTATTGCTCATCTCCCCATTTAAACTCTTGATCATCCTTTAATTTTAACAAAACTGAAAACGGCAAAATCCTGCTTGACAAATTTGAAACAAACCTTCTCATGAAATTGATTTTGCTGATCAAAGATTGTAATTGAGTCTTCGTGGTTGGTGGTATTGCTTTGTCAATGGCATCATAGCTCTTTTGGCCAACTTCAATTCCTTTTTCATGTACCATAAACCCTAAGAACTGACCAGCCAACACTCCAAATGCACATTTGTGGGGATTCGTTCTCAAACCATGCTTCCTTGCGCATTCAAGAGTGTCTCTGAGATCCTTAAGATGCCTTTGATAATCTTTGGACTTCACCACCACATCATCAATATATATCTCAACAATCCTGCCGATCAACTCATGAAAGATATAATTCATGGCCCTTTGATAAGTTGCACCGGCATTTTTAGGCCCAAATGTCATGACCACCCACTCATATAAGCCTATGGCACCCGGACACATGAATGCAGTTTTATGTATATCCTCTTCTGCCATAAAAATTTGGTTATAGCCAACATTACCATCCATAAACCTGATAACTTTATGTCCTGCTGCCACATCGACTAACATATCTGCCATTGGCATTGGGTAGCCATCCATTGGAGTAGCTTTATTTAGATCCCTGAAGTCAATACAAACCCTCATTTTTCCATTTTTCTTATATACAGGGACCAGGCTAGATATCCATTCAACATATCTACATTGCCGAATGAAATTAGCTTCATAAAGCTGAGTGATCTCTATTTTCACATCAACCATAACTTCTGCTCTGATCCTTCTTGGAGCTTGTTTCACAAGCCGACTCCCATGTTTAATAGGTAGCCGATGTTCAACTAATGACCGATCAAGACCAGGCATCTCAGAGTAATCCCAAGCAAAGCATTCCTTATAATCTTTCAATAATGTAATAAGTTCTTGCCTAAACCTGGGATCCAATTTGGCACTAATGTATGTCAACCTCGGCTTATCATTGTTTCCAATATCAACTGCTTCTAGTTCATCAGCCAATGTGAAACCTTTGCCCATCTTACTCTCATCTTCATTAACTGTATAATCCATTAAGTATATTTGTTGAAGCCGACTACTTGGATCGGCTGTTGGCTCTCGTCAACTATTTTTAGAAAGTCGTCTTCAAGATCAGAGGATCTAAACTTAGCGGGTAGCATGACCAGAGCAGCGATGTTAGCCGATGACTCACGCATATCGGCTATTTGCTTGACTTGCCAGACTTTGGATCTCTTCTTTTGGGTTTCATCGTTTCTTAACCTTTGAACCCGTCGCTTCTGGCTTCTGGTCAATCCACCAGGACACCATTGTCCTTCCTGCCAAGGATGATCATGATCGGCTAATCTTGCTCCAAGCCGATTATGAACATTTTAATTTTTTATGCGCCGATTGTTGATGGTCCTTGAACACCTGTTTTACCATTAACATTTTACCCTAAAATTCACCAAAAAGGCATGAAATGTAGTCAAATAGGTTTCAAACTAGCCAAATTCCACATGTCCATAGATTTTTATTTGAATGCAGAAATTTGGACCAAATTTGGGCATTTGAACCACCAGAGGCCAAACCCACTCAGCAGGGCCCAATTGGGCCTTAGGGGGGTGGCGCCCGCCACCCCTAGGTGGCCCAGCCACTTGGGTTGGCCCAAACCATCCCCCTGCCACGTCACTGATCCATGTGACCACCCCAAGGCCAAATCTTGGCCCTTGGTCACTAGGTCGGTTTGATCGGAGGGCTACGGAGGGGAGTGGCGTGGATCATGACCTAAGTCGGTTGCTAGGACATGCAACCGACCTCCAAACCGCCTTGGACAACCACCTGGAGGTCATAGGATCAATGACGATGCATCCAACAGCCAGGGGACTTGCGGCCGCCAGTAGGGGGTGGCGCCCGCCGCCTGACCTAACCCTAGGTCGGCTGGCTGCCCCCTATAAGTACCCCCTTCACTCCACAAGGCTATAAATACCCCCCCTGGTGGCAACACTTCATTTTGTACCATCAAGTACCATCCCAATACCACACCAAGAAGCAACACAAGCAAGTGAGAGTTAGGTTAGAAGCTTAGAGAGCTTAGGCAAGTAGGTTAGCTAGTAGAGAGAGTATAGCTCTAGTGCCCTCGCTACAGCGCGGCTCTTAGTTTAGCACAGCTCAGCCTAAGTCCTTGGTAAAAGGAGCGTAGAGCTTGCTAAGAGAGAAGCGGGTGCGAGCGACTGGCATCAGAGGTCGGTTGATTTCCCGGGGTCTCTGGTCTGGTTTGCTCTCTTGTATCTCAGGTACATTTATCTTTATCTCAGTATTACTTTAAGCATTACTTTCAGTATTACTTTATCAAGTACCTTGAGTGTGACCTAGCTATCCTACAGATCAATTCACTTAGCCATAGTAGTTAATCTCTAGTGAGCTTAGTGTTTGATCTTTGCCAATAGGTTGCTTAGTTAGTTTAGTGTTTATCTTATTAAGTCAAGTATTTGCTCTGATGTCCGCAAGGGTGTCTTTATTCAAAGCTAGGGTAGAGATAGTTAGAATATAGTTAAGCGTGGTGCTTAGTTATAGACTTACCTTCAGATACGGCTAGACCCCCGGATAGCTGTGGTAGCAAGCAGGTGGTGACAGCCCTGTGCGCCTTGAATTCCACCACGTAGTTGGCCCAGTTTAACAGTAAGGCTCGTTGTGCTAGCGTTCAACCTAAGTAAGTGGTAAAGGCTAGTACGCCTCGATACTTGACAAGATAGGAATAAAACTATACTCAACTTAGTTGCTTTATTGACTTTTGCGTGCCTTGCTTCGTAACTATCTTGCTTCGTAGTTATCTTGCTCTGTGGTTATCTAGGAGTAGTTAGTAGTTAGTTATTAGTTAGTTACCCTTAGTTATCATATTCCCTTTATCTACCTATCCATCCACCTTACCTTAGCCATCTATTTCATCCTTACCTATCCACCCATATACTCTTTCTAGCCTTCCATCCCTTCTCTTCCCTTCTCCCCTTTTCTCTTTTCTCTTTTCTTCGACTCTCATCCCCTCCTTGACTCGACTCATACACCACCCTAGCCTTCCCTTGGGATCAAATAAATCGACACCTGGTACTCCCAGGCGAAGTGCTACTACGATAGTTCTGTGCGCTTGCAGAATCTCCTCCTGGTAGATTGCATTCTCTCTAGCTAGCTCCTACTAGTGTCGGGATTGACAACCCCACTTGACATTAGTAGATAGCTGCTTTAGCTTCATTCCTTTAGGTATAGTGACCGGACTTGCTTCAAGCACTACTGACACCATTGCCTGGAATAGATTCCATAGTCTGCTCCTAGTAACGACGTTGGCTAGTGTCAACAAGCATTTCTGGGCCGTTACGATAGTTGCCTAGCTCTATCTTTAGTGAAGCTAAGAACTACCAACACCGATCTGTATTTTCAAATCTCAATCTTTCATGTACAGATCGGCGGTTGTCTCTCGACTTCCTATACTCTCGGTATTGATCACTGCATTCTGGACAATTCCGAAGAGTAGGAAGTTTTAAACCTTCATTCCAACAATGCCTGAAGAAAGGACAATCCCAATGATCCTTCTCTTCATCTCTGATGCGTCTTTCTTCTCCCCGGGACTTCCTGTACTCTTCTTCTTTGAGCCATTCTTGATATTCCTGTTCATCTCTTTCCCTTTGCATTTGGCTTTTCTCCCTCTGGCGTTGCCACTTGTTTAATAAGATTCTGACAGTTGCACGCCTTCTTGCCTCTCCATCTTTTGATGTCTCAGGTTGATCATTGTTTTTCTTCCCTTTCATCTCCTGATACTCTCTAGCTGTTAATTGCTTCTTTAGATCAACTGTCCCATCTGTCCTGGCTCTATCAGAGGTTAACACCCTGATTTCACTTCGAGGTACTGGAGCTACCATGTTTTGTGGGAAAGGATGGCTGTTGATGCCCATGCCTTTGGCCTTTTCTAAGCCAATCCTCCCTTTAACGATTGCCCTCTGTATCATATCTCTGAAAATTCGGCAATCATTAGTAGTATGGGTATCAGAATTATGAAATTTGCAGTACCTTTTATTCTTAAGTTCTTCAACCGATGGGATAGTATGATTCCTAGTCAACTTGATTTGACCCTTTTCTAGCAAGTAGTCAAATATTTTGTCGGCCTTAGTAATATCGAATCCGTACTTCACATCCCTTTCGGTACTTTTAACCTTTGCCCAAGGCATGAATTCATTGTTTTTCCAAACCTAGTCTACAGCAGCCACTTCTTCGTCGCTTTCATCTTCGGAATTATTGTTTTCATTCTCCAGGAAGAAATGACTTTCTGCATTATAAGCTTTCTTGGGCTTAAAGACTTGTTTGTACCGATTTTGGGCATCGATATTTGCCACCTTTTTAGCTAAATCGGCCATATTATTACAGCCAAAGCTGATTCTTTCTCTGATAGTAGGTATGAGTCCTTGAATTGCAATGCTAACCACTTCTGAATCTGGCAATGTCAAGGAATAGCACTGATTTTTCACCTCTCTGAATCTTTGGAGATACTGGCATCCAGACTCATAATTCGTCTGTCTTGTATCGATTAGGTCCACTAAGCCTTTTTCCAAAACTCCAAAGCCAAAATATTTATGGAACTTATCTTCTAAGTCATCCCAGCTTTGAATGGAGTTGGGTGGTAGAGATGAAAACCCCGAAAAAGCCGAGCCAGATAGGGAGAGAGGAAACATTCTGACTTTGAGTGCTTGTTCATCACCGATCTCTCCAATCTGGACCAAGAACTGGGTTATATGCTCCATGGTTGATACTGAACCAGTTCTTGTAAACTTGGTAAAATCAGGAATTCTATATCTCGGAGGAAGAACAACCTGATCAAACCATTCTGGATACGGCTTTTTGTAACCAGTTATTATAGATTTCGGCGTCAAGCCGAATTGCTTTTGAACCAGGTCAGTTACCCGATTCATCAACTGGTCCATCTGATTCACCGTCTTCTGGTAGCCGATGTTTTGCCCCCCGAAGGCGTTGCCATTATACCCCGGATTTTCCTGATCATCCAAAGTATAAAAGTCTGAGACATAATGATACCCATGAGGGATATCACTAGATGCTACGTTCCCTTGATATGGCGGTGTATTGAAATCTCTTGTGATGTGCCTTGCCTGAGGAGATATTTTTGTAGCCGATGAGTACATGTTATTACTCATAATCAGCTGTTGCACTGGCTGCGGCGTCATGCCCCCAGGGCTAATCATCATCTGGTTCCCATTGCCATTTGGACCATTGATCTGAGGTCCATTAGAAGTTCCAGCTCCTTGATTGTTCCCAAAATTATATGCTGGACCTCTTCTATCACCACTTTCATGGCATTTGTGAGGCTGTTGAGAAAAGCCTCATTGTGATTCATCAAAGTGGACGCCATTGCCTTGCTGATAACTTCTTGGATAGCATTATGCTGGACTTGAACCATTGGATCAGCATGACCATCAAAGACCACTCTCGGAAGATGGGTTTTTTGAAAGACCTTTTTATCCCTAGTCTTGCCGAAACTCAGTAAGCATTGGTGTCGGTATTGATCAATAGCCTCTCCTATTAAGCGCTAAGTTTCCTCTCGTAGGTCCTCCATCTTCACGTGCAACACTTCATCATTGTCAAATGTCATGATTCAGACGATTGTGTCCCACCGGGCGTGCCAAAAGAATGTGTTGACTCGAAATCTTGGTTGGGTGCGCCACCACACTCGGAACACGGTCCTCAGAGGGGTACGGAGCGAATCCTGACCTCCTGGACCTTCAGCAAGCGGTGGTGCCGATTCTCAGTAGAATCGACTTCGGGCGTGCCAGTCAATTTGACCTGTAATTGACAAGGAGAAGAAAAAGATCATCAAATCATGGAACCTGCCGGTTTGGTGCTAGACAGTTCCAAATTATGCGGCTCTAATATAGCCATTTGTAATAGGATATTGACTACAAAGTCAACTCCCATAAGATTGTATGTAAAATGATGAAAAAGATATGAAGCATAACGGCTATAACATGTATGAGATAAATATTTATGATAAACAGACAACCGATAAGCTTAAGAGACATTGATAGATAAAGATCTATATGTACGTTCAAAAGGCATAAAACCAACATATCGACTAAATGCACGAGCAGTTCTATTCGTTAACAGTGCGGTGTCTCCATGAAGCTGTAATAACAAATAGATCGATAAAATAACTTAAACATCAACAGTGGGGTGTCTCCATGCAGCCTTGATGATGGTCAAGCTAGATCACGTCTCGTACATAAAGTAGATCCATTGATTTCAAACCACTTAAAAGAACATATTATGAAGAGAGCATAACTAGATCGGTTATTTCAACTGAAACAGGGTCCATGAAGCACGAACAAGATCTACCCGATAAAAGAATGATTTGATCTAAGACAAATAGACTCAATCAATCATATATATGAGTGGGGTTCGGAAATACAGCCGTAATAGATATGCTAGATCAAATCTATCTATTCTTGAACCAGATCACAATTTTATCGAATATCTCGAACGCACAACATGTAACAATCAAGATTGACGAAAATAGTCGATGAGAAGCTTATATCAGCTATTCCCTCTGTTATGAGCGTATAAATCTCAGAATAGCCGATACAAGGCATCCTTTAGGCGCAAGCTACTTTGTCAATCTTCATTGGGCAAGATGTTGTTTAGAACATAAATAAACAAATTAAAACATGAAACAACATCGATAACTTAATGAATCTATTAGCTTGCCAGACTAATAGAGCCGATAACTAGTCAAGATCGACTAAAGTAAGAGATTGATCGAAGTCAAGACAGTCTTATAGAAGATGAACTTAGACCAATAACTAGCCATGCCATAGCTTAACAAGAGGTTGGTCGATGCCAATGCAGCCTTATTACACGATGACACATGCCATTGGTGAAACTTACAAGCAAACCGGAGGTCGGTCGATGCCGATGCAACCCTGCCTGATTGTAGGTCTCGCCGAGATCTACTTTACTCCGACTCCTAGGGTTTTGGCTGAGGGCCAGTTGTGTTTGATTGATTGGGGATCCTTACAAAATCCGGGTTTCTAGCTATTTATAACCCGGTTGACTCCTGCTTTAAAACGAGTAAATTACAAAAAAGAAAAAATAAAGACGACCCGAACTTGAACTCCTTGGTCGAGTCCGACACGTCTTCGAAGCCTACCATGCTGGTCCACCTGAAGCTTCCGGGTCACCTTCGACTCACACGAGCTTTTTATATTTCTAGACCGATCTTTTTCCTTAATAAACCGGTTGTTTATGTTTACAAAATAGTAACCTTCTTGGCCCAAAATCTGGTGTAAACAGAGGTCACTAATTCTCTCAATTAGCTATTCTCTCAACCTCACTGGGGCTCTTGCTCTTTCTCACACATGTGTTTCTCAGCAGAGGAAAGTGGCAAGAACACTCTAATGGAGGAGGGGGAGGAGTATAAATTCTCCCCCAACCGGCCATCCAAAAGAGCACTGAACAGGTGTTCCTGCGGGGGCATCGGACACTCCGATGCCTGGCATCGGACGCTCCGATGACCTCGACCAACGGTCGACTGTACAGCCTGTTAGACAAGTTAAAGGAAAGCGTTCGATGCCATCACAACGGACGCGTCCGATGTGATTTTACCCTCTCTGGAACCTCTCTACATGGCCATCGGACGCTGGCCCTCAGCGTCCGATGCCAGCGTCCGATGCATGCCCAAGTTCACTCGCAAGTGAACAGTGGCACGAGGGCGTCCGATGTGGCAACATTGGAGCGTCCGATGCCACGCACCAGACTAAACCCTAGTCTGAGCGAGCATCGGACGCGTCCGATGCTCACCAGGCCAGCGTCCGATGCCTGTTTCTCAGGCAAGACTCACTCGGATCGCGACGCGGCCTTAACAACTTTTCATCCTCACAACATAAGGCATCTCTCTAAGCTACCTAGGGCTATGAAATAACAAGTGTGCACCACACCTACCTCAATAGACTCATCTAGGTCAAGCTACTGATTCACGCTCCCCTTTATAGTACGGCCAAAGGAAAAACAAAGACCTAAAACTACCTAAGTGTCCTCCAACACTATGTGACACTTAGCCTAGCCTACCACCGTCTTCATTGTCCGTCCTTTGAAAACCGAAACGATTTCCATCGCCAGGGGACATGAACTCCATATGCCTGTATCGTCGCCATTACCGTGACCTAACTCATCCCTGTTTCTACAAAACACACGTTAGTCACAGTAATCTTGTGTTTCATCCAATCACTGAAACCCACTAGGGGCCAAGATGCGTTCAGGAGGACCGCAAGTGCCAGGACAAGCACACCGACACCGACACCGACGATGACGATGACACATCTGTGGTATCAAACTCTTCTCTTGTCGAGTGTCTTTCCGGTGAGCGTGATGCTTTGGCCGAAATAGTTCTCGGTCTAGACAAGCAGCATAAGCGTGCCGCTAGAGAGTGCAATGAGTTTAAGGCCAAGCTAGGTGAGTCGCTAAAGGAGCTTGAGAGAGCTAGGTCCGAGGTGAAGGTGACCGATGATGAGGAGTGCGATGAGTGCACGACACATATGACAAACTTTACCACCCTGCAAACGAAGTATGCCTCTTTGATTGAAGTGTATGATGAGCTTAAGTGTAGGCTAGACATGGTGGGTGATTGTAAAGAGTGTCCCTCCCTGAAGAAGGAGCTAGAGGAAGTGAAGGCGATGTCTTCTTTGCTGGGTGCGTGCAAGCTTGTCCAGGCTTGCGGACTGAGTTGGCAGATTTTAGTGCCAAGCTAGCTGAAACCATGAAGGCCAGCTCAGTTAGCACCGTTTCCGCTTCATGTGAGCCATGCGCGGGGATGGAGCTTGAGATTGCCAACTGTCGGCATGACAGACAAGATGCACACTGAGGAGGAAAATACATACCTACGGTCCATCCTGAGTTGTGTGTCATGCAGTGAGCCGCAGTTGGGCATGATGATCAGTCAGTTCAAGAGGGGAACTGGCGGTCCGAGAGTAGGCTTTGCTTCAGGTGGGTAGGGCTCCAGTGCTTTTGGCAAGATCGATGAGTTTAGCGGAGTGAACCAGAGTGAGAAACCATCCGCTCTCCCTAAGCTTATCAAGATCACCCCACCTGAGCCTCCTAAGCCTATCACCAAGGATGGCATCCTTGAAGAACCTCCCAAGGCTCCACCTCGCAAGCAAGTGTGGATCCCAAAACCTAACCATCTTAGGAACACACTTGACACCCTTCCTGGCATCTCTAGTGATCCCCTTCCGAAAGGCAAAGGGAAGCAGCCAGCCAAAGTGAACAACCCCCGCAACCAAGCGAACCAACAACCCAAGAGAGTGGTGAGGTTCGAGTGTGAGTACTGCCACGACGAGGGTCACCTAGATGATTTTTTCTTTCGGAGGAAGAGAGACGCTAGGAGGAAGTTGGAACTGAACAACCAGGCCAGGCACCACCCTCTCCATGGTGTGCAAGGTCAGGAAGTTCAGAGGCAGAGGGCTAGGCCTGGAGGTACACCCCCTCAGGTTGCTAGGCCCCATGCAGCTAGACCACGGGGTGGTGGTCGTGCCCGTCGTGGTTCCGGTCGTCCTCAATACGACCGTGAGCTGGGTGTAAGAGGCTTTGCTGCTCAGTCCCATAGCGGACCACCTTTTCCGCATGGTGGTGATCGCTATTCTCAAATGGGATATGGAGGTGAGTTTGGAGGATTTCCCTTCCATAGCGGACCACCCTTTCAGTTTGGTGGTCATCGCTATCCACCCATGGGACGAGGACAGTTTGGTGTTCCTTCTAACACCTTTTCTGGGCCTATGGCACAACACTGGTATCCTTCTCAGTATACTAACCCCAATGTTGTGCCATACGCTCATTTCCTGCCTTTCTATTGATGCACACTACTACAAAAAAGAACTTGCGCAGCGTTGCCTAAAAGGCCTTTGTGGTGGGCAGTCTTTTTGCCCGCCACGGTTATTCGATGGCCGGCCTACAGCGGCCGGCCGCCAAAGCGCCCGCTGTTGCCCGCTGCAGTTAATCATCTTTAACCGCAGCGGGCTTCCTTATATGCCCGCTTTGGTTAATGATTAACCGCAGTGGGCGGGACGCCCGCTGCAGTTAAAGATGATTAACTGCAGCGGGCTCCTTACGTTGCCCACTACGGTTATTCCTGGCTATTTAAGCCGCCGCCGCCAGCAGAAAAGAACCCGATCATCTTCTTCCTGTGGACCAAAAATGGGGGAAGAAGTTTTGCCGAATTTTTGTCCCAAATAACTTATTTTTGAGGTTTATTTGTTTGATTTGGAGGAGAAGTACTCCACAAGAGGTACCTAGATGATCTCCACCCTCTCTTTTCCTCTCTTTTTAGCCCTCTTTTAGATCTAGTTTCATGTAGGAGAGAGAAAACTAGTATTTGTTTCTCTATGTTCATCATGGATGCATTAATTTTATTTGTCGTCTTTATTAATTCTATCCCTAGATTTAACATAAATATAATAAATTATTATTTTTTTCTAATTCATCTTTGTTTTGTGATTCATGATGTGTGTAATTAATTAAGGATCGTAGGTACGATGGACCGGTCGGAATGGATGTATAAGATCAATAGAGTACTTGATGTGCGGTATCTCGTTGAAGTGAGAAAGTTTATTGCCGCTGGGAAAGCTGACCATGACAGATCGAACCAGACGACAATCATATGTCCATGTGATCGTTGCAAGAATCTGACCGCCTTCAAAGACGAAGGCACAGTGCAATCTCATTTGATTCGTTTTGGTTTCATGGATGATTACACGGTGTGGACTCATCACGGCGAGAGATTCGATCCGAGTGTCGGGGTGGCATCTGGAGTAAGCTCAGCGTCGACGACGATGGTGAACCAAGATCCTGGAGCGCACGTCTCATCAGCAACAGTAGCGCCTGCCTTCAGTGACAGTAGTGCTCGTGATCACATCACTGTGGAGGATGTACTCCAGGATATGACAGATGATGGTGGTGGAGATGTTGAGGACGCTACGGTGCAGGACCCTGCGGATGTGCAGCTGTTTTAGGATTTACTCAACCACATGGACGAAGACGACGTCGTGTATGGCTCCACGAAGTGGCTGGAAAATTTCAGAGAGATGAAGCAGGCGTCACTTGATCCTTTATATAAGGACGGCGAGGAATGTCCGAAGGATTGCACGGTGCTCCGTTTCAACCTCCACATGTTGATGATGAAGGCTCAGCATGGGTGGTCAGACAGTAGCTTTGATGAGCTGTTAGGTTACCTTGCTAAAACATTCTCGACGAGTAACAAGATTCCAGCAAATACGTATCGGGCGAAGAAGCTTATCCGGCTAGTGGCGATGAAGCTTAGAAAGTTCGATGTCTGCTCTAACCACTGCATTCTCTATCGGGGCACTGTGACAGAACCGACCAATTTATAACAGATTAAGCACCGAATCCCCGCTTTCACAGAGATTAACAGGTACTTAAGCTCGTACAAACCCGGTAGTCCGGAAATCTCGAAGGATTTCAAACATTCAACTTTAGCCAAGATCGTAATAGATTAGCGTACATGTCCACGAGGTACATTCAGTTCGCACATAGTTCAGATACATCGGAGTTCAACAGTTATTACAAACCATAGTTCAGAATTCAAAAGCGGAAGCAACATAGTTTTAAACACAAGTTCTTAGTTCACAATACGGTGCCATTGCCTAATCAGTCCACAAAAGCATCAGGAGAGGATAAGAGAAGACCATGCCCATGGTCTAGTCATCACCCGCGACAGGGTACAGATAGTTCTCGCAATAGCCATTGAAGCACTGCCCATCTGCAACAACAAGGGATAAAACCCTGAGTACGAGAAGGTACTCAGCTAGACTTACCCATCATAAACCAGAAATAAGGTGACACCAAGGAGTATGCAAGGCTATATCTAGTTTGGCCATACTTACCTTTTTGCATAAAAGCATTTTATTATTAAATAATCATCATTAGAGTATTAGCAGTCAATTTTATGTAATCAACCTGATTAACTAGATTTGCACCTGAGCTAGAGCAATCACTTGGCTAATTAATCAAGCAAGAGTGACTATTTCATCAATAGCCTTTTAGATTCAGTACCATAACCATCTTTAATTCCATAAGTTACTACGGTAACACATGCCCAGTCAAGTTACTCACTATCCAGGAGCGATGACGATTATAATCGATTCCTACCCAGCTGGGGATAAAATGTCGCACACTCACCCGATCACACCTTGCCAGGCAGCCGTCGGTGACCACTTTAGGAAATTCGAGAACACAATGCGCGGGACGGTCATGGGCCCTTCTACACCGGGGGTTATCTCAATGCCAGGTCACTCAAGCTATAACTGCACACGGTCATGCCAGGTCAATCAGGCCCTGCCTTTCCACGGACCATGCCAGGTTGCTCAGAATAGTTGCCCATGGTACAAATAAGGCCCTGGATGTTAAGCGTCAACATCTCCATCACCGGCTCGAATAACCTTACTCGGCTTCACTGGAGGCACCCGCAACTGCTCCGTTAAGTGATTGACGCGTTCTAAATGACTGAGGTGTGCCTTCGTCGGGTCCTAATCGACACAGACGGGAGACTACTAGCACACAGAACCCATGTCCAGCTGCTCCTACATCTCGCCCGGTCTCAAATCAATTATCACATGGTTATCTCCATGATAGCACGAGGCTAGTCATGATCAGTATCCACCTATATGCGGGAGACAGGAAATAACCCGACTTTTACCGGTCTAAGCAGGGCTAAGCATAAACGAGCCTAGACTTAACAGGGATATCAAGATAATAATTGCAGGTGGACAAGGATAAGTAAGTAATGCATCAACGGTATCACTCAACTCCTATAACCTAATGCAACAAACATATCAGGTTAATTTTGTAATTGCTTTTGCAAACCGTAGGAGCGGGATGCTCCGGCGCTTGCCTCTTTCAAAGTTGGAGGGTCGATGGTCGCGGCACTCAGGCAGGTCCTCAACGTCTCCTTCTTCGGTCCTCTCATCTAGGGTCTCCTCCGGACACGGCTCCTCCGGTGGCGGGTTCTGGACCTCCACTACCGATCCTGTATGATGCATAACATGTGTAAGTAAAATGAATGCACATGGGATGCATTGGTGATGCAACATAGAACAAGATAACTCAGGAGATAAGCACATGTCGTCTACTTCATTTTCTTCAACAAGGTAGTCAACATCATCCGATCATTACTTAACCATTTGCTACTGCGGATACATGGGTGTATGTCGAGTCTCTGAGTGATGAGTGATTGTCAACTGGGATAATGCGCATGTTCTTTGGCTTGTGTTGTGCAGGTGTCGAGCACGGATACAATGATCGAAGGCAAGGTGAAGGTCAAGTAGATACGTGACGTGCCGATGGACCGAGAGTGGCGAAGGGCGGACGTGAGGCTTGGACTGAGGGACCGGTGGCCTAAGGATCAGCTGTGGTGGCTGACAGCCGGGGACAGCGATGAGCAAAGACTTGTGGGTGGATGGGGTGCACGGGCGGTGCATCCCTTCTACGGCTCGGTTTGGTGGTTGAGCCACAGAAAAACCACCGAGTGGACGGTTTCCAGGTTTGGGCCTCAAAACCTGGGTGCGGATGGTTTCTGAGTTTGGGCCACAAAACTTGGGCTAAGGACGGTTTCCAGGTTTGGGCCTCAAAACCAGGGTGCTGCGGGTTTGCTGAGTTTGGGCCTCAAAACTCAGGCCATGGATGGCTGGTTTCCCGGTTTGGGCCTCAAAACCGGGGGTTGGCTGTGAAGGCTGGTTTCCCGGTTTGGGCCACAAAACCGGGGGTGCGACGTCCGGGAAAAGGACAAGCAGAGCGATGGCGGCACGTGGCGGCGATAGGTGAGGTTGCATCGAGGCAACACTACCAGTTGTGCGGGCGTGGCCGTCGGATCACCACCTACCATGAGTTGGTCCAGAATAACCCTAGGGTTTAGCTGGTTCGCTCTGTAATTAGTTGAGGGGTAGAGTAGGAATTAGAATTAGGAAAAGTAGAGGGAGACACCCTCCTCCCATTCCATCTCAGTCATTTGCTCTTTGCTTCTAGGGTTTCCTGCTCTCCCAATTCCCTGCTGTAGCTAGCTGAGATCCACAGAGAACCATACCTCTGTGTACTGGAGATTTTGAGGAAGTGAGACTGTAATCTCACTGTTGTAGCGTGTGGTAGCCACACGGTTGCAGATCGATGACTTGATTCGCGTTTTGTTCGTGTTCTTCACGTTCTTCGTTTCTCCACGATTTTCCCATCACTCGGTCTCCCTCTCTACTGCGTCTTTGCGAAATCCGTTTGAATCAACTTGTTCTTTATAGTGAGGAGATCATTTCCACCGAAGGAATTCATCTAACTCCTCACGAACAAGTAGATTGGGTCGATTTCATTTTCGTGGCGCTTTTTCTTTCATACTCCTCCCCTTTCGATTTCCCGGTGTTTGAGTTGATTTGAGCGGATGATTTCTTGGGGATAGTCTCCTAACTACCTCATGATCATCTTCTCCAAATTTGGGAACGTGGGATTGAGTTTTGATTCGAATTCAGGGAGATTTGAGTTGAGGGCGACCAAAATCGCCCTCACTGGGCACTCGTGGACAGTCCGCCATTGTGCCCGCGGACAGTCCGCGCGTCGGGCTCCGACCGAGGCAGTGGTCGCGTGGCTCGGCTGTGCTATTTTAGTTTGACCAGCGGACAGTCCGCCGTAGTCGGTCGCGGATAGTACGCGAGCCGACCAGGGAGGTTCAGCAGACTTGCTGTTTTGGTGAAGTTGCCGGCGGACAGTCCTCCCCTTCTTCGCATCACGGGTCGTGAGCATCACGGTTTTGATCGAAGCTTTTGGGGTTGATTTGTGGGACAAAGGCCAAAGTTTCGAGAGGAATTTTTGAGCTCCCATTCACCCCCCCTCTGGTCTCCTTGCTATTGCATTCTCGGTCCTTCAATTGGTATCGGAGCGGGTTAAGGATCTTCCACCTTAGCCGGTTCCAGATCCACAGAAGGCGACATGGATCGCAGCATGGGCAAACCGCCATTTTTCGATGGAACAAACTATGCGTATTGAAAGATACGCATGTCGGCCTATCTGCAGAGTATGGGTGCTTCCATCTGGGATATTTGCAACTCTGCTGATTACGTGGTCTTGGATGCTCATGTGACTCAGCGTCAGATCGATGATCACGATGCCAATAGCCGAGCCCGTAATGCTCTTTTCTCATGCTTGAGCATGATTGAGTTTGACCGCGTTTCTCACCTCGCTACGACTCGGGAGATTTGGGCATCCTTCATGCGTTTCCATGAGGGAACCTCTCAAGTCAAAACCCGTCTCTACGAGTCACATAAGCGTGAGTACGAGAACTTTCGACATATGCCTGGCGAGAGCATAGAGAGTTTATTCGCTCGCTTTCAGGTGATTGTCAACAGGATGAGGGCTAACAAGGAGCTGTTGCCTTTCGACGATCATGAGAGAGCTTTGAAGCTTTTGCATACTCTCGATCGGTCGGTGTGGGATTCCAAGGTTCAGGCGATCATCGAATCACCTAACTATGAGACCCTCACGTGCGACGAGCTCTTTAGTAAGCTCAAGTCCAGTGAGATTGATGCCATGACGAGGGCTTCTTATGAAAATCCTTCTGGCCCGTCGATGGTTTGCTTTCTGGCTCTTCTGCTCACCCCTCTTGAGGCTTTGCTTTGTCTTCACTTCTTTCTGTCACAGAGGAGCAGCTGGAGTTCATGGGGGATGACGAGTTGGCTATGCACGCCAACCGGTTCTCGCGGTTCTACAACAACCGTATGAACCGTCGCCGCGGAGGAGGACGCTCGGGCTGTTTCTGAAGGACCGAGAATGCACTAGCAAGGCGACCAGAGGGGGGTGAATGGGAGCCAACAAAAATTCTTTCGAATCTTTGGCCAAATGTCCCAAAATCAACCCCTGAAAGTTTTGACCGAAACCGTGATGCTCACGACCCTTGGAAGAGGGTGGATGATCCCTAGGATCACAGTGAGGCACCACAAAGCAATAGCAAACCGAGCGGCAAAAACACCGAGACAAGTTCGACCCTCAAAAACCAAGTCCCGAACGTAGATAGACGGCTACGTCGAGAAATTCCTAAATACGTATGCTAACGAGTAGCAAAGATACCTAGAGAGGTTCCTTGGTCAACTACAAGGCCAAACAAGAAGTCCGAAAACTAAGCGAGGAAGCCGGGAGAGAAACGCACTAAACCGGAACAAACAGCCAACTCCCGGACTATCCGCCGGTACAGTCCCGGATTGTCCGGGCTAACTGCGGACTGTCCGCCACAGAAGCTCGGACTGTCCGCCGGCCAAATGAACAAAACAGCAAGGTTGCTGAACGTCCCTGGTCGACTCCCGGACTGTCCGCCAAGAACAACTGCGGACTGTCCGCGGTTCAAAAATCGCTTGCACAGCAGCGCGGAGTCAGGCCACTGGTCTAGCCGACCCCGTCGCGCGGACTGTCCGCGACCCAAACGGCGGACTGCCCGCGGATGAACAGAGAGGGCGATTTCAGTCGCCTCCTCTCCAAATCTCTCCAAATTTGATCCAAATCAAAATCCCACGTTCCCAAACTTGGAGAAGATGATCACGGGGTAGTTAGGAGACTATCCCTAAGAAATCATTCGCTCAAATCGATTCAATCACCGGGAAATCGAAAGGGGAAGATCAAGAACGAAAAAGTGCCACAAAAACGAAATCAACCCGATCTACTTGTTCGTAAGGAGTTAGATGAAATCCTTTGGTGGAAATGATCTCCTTTCAAAAACGAACAAGTTGATTCAAATGGATTTCGCAAAGACGCAGTAGGGAGAGAGATCGAGTGACGGGAGAATCGCGGAGAAACAAAGAACACGAACAAAACACGAATCAACACATCGATCTGCAACCGTGTGGCTACCACACGCTACAACAGTGAGGTTACGGCCTCACTTCCTCAAAAACTCCAGTACACAGAGGTATGGTTCTCTGCGGATATCAGCTAGCTACAGCAGGGGATTGGGAGAGCAGGAAACCCTAGAAGCAAAGAGCAAATGAACTAAGATAAATGGGGAGGTGGGTGTCTCCCCCTACTTATCCTAATTCTAACTATTCCTAATTCCCACTCTACCCCTAACTACTTACAGAGCGAACCAGCTAAACCCTAAGGTTATTCTGGACCAACTCGAAGGTAGGTGGATCCGACGGCCACGGCCGCACAACTCGTAGCGTTGCCTCGACGCAACCTCCCGATTGCCGCCACGTGCCGCCACCGCTCTGCACCCCCGGTTTTGTGGCCCAAACCGGGAAACCAGCCTTTCCAGCCAACCCCCAGTTTTGAGGCCCAAACCGGGAAACCAGCCCACCACCATATGAGTTTTGAGGCCCAAACTCAGCAAACCCGCAGCGCCCAGGTTTTGAGGCCCAAACCTGGAAACCGTCCTCAGCCCGAGTTTTGTGGCCAAACTCGGAAACCCTAAGCACCCAGGTTTTGGGGCCCAAACCTGGAAATCGTCCACTCGATGGTTTTTCTCTGGCTCTACCACCAAACCGAAGCTGTAGAGGGGATGCACCGCCCGTGCACCCCATCCACCGACACGTGTCCCCAAGTACACGACTCAGGCAACACATGACCGCAAGTCTTCGCTCATCACTGTCCCAGGCTGTCAGCCACCACAGCTGATCCTCGGGCCACCGGTCCCTCAGTCCAAGCCTCACGTCCGCCCTTTGCCACTCTTGGTCCCTCGGCACGGCACGTCTCTACTTGACATTCACCTTGTCTCTGATCAATGTATCCGTGCTCGACACCTGCACAACACAAGCCAAAGAACATGCGCATCATCCCAGTTGACAATCACTCATCACTTAGAGACTCGGCATACACCCATGTATCCGCAGTTTCGAGTGCGGCGACCCCAACCACTTCATCGCCAATTGCCCGAAGAAGAACAAGCAAGTCTTCGGCAAGGCGGATCATGGGCACAAGTACGACTCCGGCAAGCGCAAGGAGAAGTACGTCCCCGCGAAGCACAAGCGGAAGGGCGGCTTCGATAAGGTGTACATCAAGACGAAGTACTTGGAGAAGGCCCAAGCTGAGCAGCGTGCTTTCTTCACCACGCTCAGCGACGTCGACGACTCGAATGACGACTCCGCTGCCTCAAGCGACGATGAGTCTGAGAAGAAGAAGAGGATCGAGGACAAGCTGAACGGTCTCTGCTTCTTCGCCGACAATGAGGGCTTCTGCACCATGGCCCTCGGCAAGGAGGTTGACGGCGAGCTAGAGGAGACTCCTCGGAACGACGACGACTATGACACCTCCCAGGTATCTCAGACCCCCGACGAGCTTTTTGCTGAGGTCGAGAAACTTACTGCTGCGCTCCTTAGTCAAGATAAGTTGCTTAGGCGTGCTGCTAGAGAGCGCACGGAGTTTAGGCAGAAGTGGGAGGATACGGTGAAGGAACTTGAATCTGTCAAGTCCACCATAGTTGTCAGAGATGAGGAGGAGTGCGAGAGGTGCACCACACACATGACTGACCTTCTCACTTTGAGAAGCAAGTATGCTGTGTTGGTAGGAGAGGTGGATGAGCTGAAGGCAAGATCCTCGCTGTTGGGTGAGTGCATGTCCTGCGCGGGCTTGCAATCTGAGTTGGCAGAGAATAATGCCAAGATTGTGTCTCTTGAAGAGGCCAACTCAGGTAGCACATGTGTGGCTAGGTGTGTTCTTTTTGTGGGTTTGGAGATGGAGATAGCCAATGTGAAGCATGACAAGATGCAAACCGAGGAGGAAAACACATACCTTCGGACCATCTTGTCATGGGTGTCTAGTAGTGAGCCACAGCTCGGGATGATGATCTCTCAATTCAAGCGAGCTGCTGGAGGTCCAGGTGTAGGTTTTGCTCCGGGTGTTGATGTTGCGTCTTTTGGGAAGATTGGAGAGTCGAGTGGTCTTAACCCATGTGAGAAGCCCAACTCCACCACTACTCCCAAACTTATCAAGATTCCACCCAAAGAGCCTCTCAATCCTAACACCAAGGATGGGGTCTTTGTTGAACCTCCGAGAGCTCCACCAAAGAAACAATCTTGGGCTCCCAAACCAAACCACCTCAAGAACAAGCTGGACACCATGCCACCCATCCAGGAGGAGCTTATGCCACAGAAGGGCAAAGTGATCTACACCCACTACCGTGTGTACCAATAACCCCCTATGAGATCGGTGAGGTACCATTGTGAGCATTGTTGGAGAGATGGACACTTGAGTGAGTTTTGCTTTTGGCGCAAGAGAGAGGCGCGCCGTGCAAAGGAGATGAACAACACAGACATGTACCATCCTTTCCATGATGTACATGTGCCGAATGTTCAGAGGCGTGCTGTTAGGCCTAGAGGTCCAGAACCTTAAGTTCCTAGGCCTAGGCAGCGGAGAGGTCGTGCCCGGCGGGAGCCTGCAGTTGTAGGCTATGGACCCCGTGGCGGTGGCTTTATAGTTGAGCGTTTTCCCCCACCGCGTTTTGAGTATCGCGATGGACGCTCCTCCCTTAGCAGACCACGTTTTCCTCAACGTGGTGATCGCTCTTTCCGTAGGCGTGCTAGGAATGGATTTTCTGCTAACCGTTCTTTTGAGCAGCCGGCCCAACACTGGTATTCTCCCTGCTTCACTAACCCCAGTGTTGGACCGTATGCTCACCCTATGTCTTTTTATTGATGTAGGTAAAACGATTGGAGAACGTTCGGTTGGTGGATTCCGGGTGTTCGAGGCACATGACCGGAAACTCCAAGTGGTTCTCCAGTCTTAGTCCGGTCGCTGGAAAGGAGTTTATCACCTTCGGGGACAATAGCAAAGGTAGAGTGTTGTCTCGTAGGACGGTGCGAGTTAATGAGAATTTTGTGTTGCGCGATGTTGCTCTTGTTTCTAACTTGCATTTTAACCTTCTTTCTGTTTCGCAACTTTTTGATGATGACTATGAGATTCGTTTTAAACCGAATCTCAGTCGCATTTTGGATCCTCAGGGCAATCTTGTATGTATGATTTCGCCCTTTGGAAAAGTCTTTCATGCGGATTTCTCAGAGTCGTTTGGCATTTCTCGTTGTCTTTTGGCTGGACCTTCCTCCTCTAATCTTTGGAAGTGGCATAGGAGACTCGGTCACTTGAGCTTCGACTTGCTTTCAAGACTTAGCTCACTTGGCTTAATCCGAGGATTGCCTAAGTTGTCCATGGAGAAGGATCTTATTTGCCATTCTTGTAGACATGGGAAGATGGTAGCTGCTCCCCACCATCAAGTGACTCAGGTCATGACCAAGCGCCCTGGAGAGCTTTTGCACATGGACCTTGTTGGTCCAGCTCGGGTGAGCTCGGTTGGGGGAAGTGGTATGTGCTTGTTGTTGTTGATGATTTTTCGAGATATTCGTGGGTCTTCTTTTTAGCTGAGAAGACCGAGACTTTCTCCTTTGCTCGCAATCTAATTTTACGTCTTCAGAATGAGTTCCCTTTGAACTCAATGAGAGCAATTCAGAGTGATAACGGTTCCGAATTCAAGAATTCGGATTTTGAGAGGTTTTGTAACTCTTTGCGTTTAGAGGATCAGTTTTCTTCTGCCTACACACCGCCACAAAATGGTGTTGTAGAGAGGAAGAATCGGACCCTTGTAGAGATGGCCAGGACGATGCTCGATGAGCATAGGACTCCTAGGCGATATTGGGCCGAAGCCATGAGCACTGCATGCTATATTTCCAATCGCATTTTTCTCCGAGCTTTCTTGAAAAAGACTTCTTATGAGTTGCGTTTTGGAAAACTCCCCAAGGTGAGTTATTTTAGAGTTTTTGGTTGCCACTGTTTTATACTCAAGAAAGGCAACCTGGACAAGTTTGAGTCTCGTTCTTCCGACGGTGTGTTTTTGGGTTATGGCGCTCATACTCGTGCTTATCGTGTACTTAACCTTGACACTAACCGAGTCATATGGAGACATCTGATGTCACCTTCGACAAGACCATGGTTTGTCCTTCTTCTCGTTTTGAGCGTGCAGGTGATCATGAGGTTGGTGAACCTCTTTTTGATGACGAGGACGAGGGTGCTGAAGGTATGGACGATCCAGCACTTCCTCCACCTGCTGCTCCTAGTGGGTCGACTTCGACCACGACTGCACGCGGCCCCGACCCTTCTTCCTCTACTACATGGGGGGCGTGTGATCTGCCACCTCGGGCTGTACCGCTTGTACCCGAGGAGGCACCAACTGCTGTTGAGGGGGAGGCCACTCCGGCAAGGGAGGCACCACGACACATTCAGCGCCAGCACCCGCCTCAACAGATGATTGGCGACATCAACGATCGCGTAACTCGGTCTAGGCAAATCTCTCACTTTGCTCATTCTGCATTTGTTGCTGATTTTGAACCCCGAGATGTTGGACACGCTTTGACGGATCCAGATTGGGTCAATGCCATGCATGAGGAGTTAGAAAATATTGAAAGAAATCAGGTTTGGGTTCTAGTTTCTCCTCCCTCTGAGTGTCACCCAATTGGGACAAAATGGGTTTTCAAAAACAAACAAGGAGAGGATGGCCATGTTGTGAGAAACAAGGCCAGACTTGTAGCCCAGGGGTATAGTCAGAAGGAGGGAATAGACTATGAGGAGACTTTTGCTCCTGTAGCTCGTTTGGAGGCTATTAGGATACTCTTGGCTTTTGCTACATCCAAAGGGTTTAAACTTTTTCAAATGGATGTCAAGAGTGCCTTCTTAAACTGCTACATAGAAGAGGAGGTGTATGTGAGACAACCCCCCGGTTTCAAAAATCCCAAGTTTCCAAACCACGTCTTTAAACTTCACAAAGCTTTGTATGGTTTGAAACAAGCCCCTAGAGCCTGGTATGATAGGTTGAAAACTTTTTTGCTTGCTAAGGGTTTCAAAATGGGATGTGTGGATAAAACACTTTTTCTCCTTAAGCAAGGCAATGATACTCTCTTGGTCCAGATTTACGTGGATGATATCATTTTCGGTGGTTCCTCTCACGCTTTGGTTGCCAAGTTTGCAGATACTATAAGCAGGGAGTTCGAGATGAGCATGATGGGCGAGTTCACGTTTTTCCTCGGATTGCAAATCAAGCAATCCCGAGAAGGGACGTTTGTGCACCAGGGTAAATACACCAAGGACATTCTGAAGAAGTTCGATATGGGTGAGGCCAAGCCTCTTCCAACACCCATGTCGACCACGACGGCCCTGGATGCGGATGTGGATGGAGAAGCTGTGGACCAGAAGGAGTACCGGAGTATGATCGGATCGCTGCTGTACCTGACGGCGACACGCCCGGACATCCAGTTCGCGGTGTGTCTTTGCGCATGATTTCAGTCGTCGCCGCGCACCTCTCACCGTCAGGCGGTCAAGCGCATTATGAGATACTTATCCTTCACTCCAGAATTTAGGATTTGGTATTCTGCTTCCTCCAACCTCCCCCTTTGCGGTTATTCCGATGTCGATTTTGCTGGTTGTCGCATTGATCGCAAGTCCACTTCTGGGACTTGCCAGTTTATTGGTTCTTCTCTTGTATCGTGGTCTTCTCGCAAGCAGTCTAGTGTCGCCCAGTCTACAACGGAGGCTGAGTATGTTGCTGCGGCTAGCTGCTGTTCCCAGTTACTCTGGATGATGGCCACTTTGCGTTATTTTGGTCTGAGCTTTTCTCGTGTTCCCTTGCTTTGTGACAGCATGAGTGCGATTAGCGTTGCTAAGAACCCCGTGCTGCAATCTAAGACCAAACACATTGATGTGCGCTTTCATTTTCTGCGAGACCACTATGAGAAGGGTGATATCGACCTTCGCCATGTCGATACTCATCATCAGTTGGCTGATATTTTCACCAAGCCTTTGGACCAATCAACTTTTGCTAGGTTGAGAGGTGAGCTTGGTGTGTGTTTCCCCTTTTAGATGGGGGAAACATTTTGACTCTTGTATTATAAACTGACTATGTGTTTTTCATTTGGTTTCATCATGCATCTTTGCATTTTGCATATTTACATTCAGAGCTTCATGAATATAATCTTTAGAAAGTAACTATGCTCTGTATAGTATTTGCTCCGATGCTTTATGATGATGCTGTAGCTTATGCTCTTTCTGATCACTGTTACATGTTGTGAGCGGAGCTATTTTATGAATGCTGAATCTGATTAATGAACATAAAACTTGAAAATATTCACCATTGAGATTTGCAACTAGCATGTGTAGAATGTGTTGAAGTCACTTGTGCTTTTCATATATGCTAGGTTGCTATGTCTCTAGTTCTGAGTCATTCACTTGCTTGGTATGTCCATATTCTGTTTTAATTCTGAACCAAGTTAGGTGTATTGAAAAGATCGAGATGGGATTGCTTGTCAGCACATCACAGTTTCGAGACTGTTTCTCATTGCACTTTGAGTTAAACTTCAGCTGTGTAGTGTATGACCGAAACTGTTGCTTTAAGCTTCTGATTGCTTCTGCATAGGCTTCGCACAGTTGAAAAGTTAGGCAATGACAAGCTCTCAACCTCTCGCAATCACATGCTGAAATTTAAACTTGTGTAATTTAACCGCTGCAACTCTGACAAAATTTTGCATACACAAGTCTATGGTTCTTTCTATAGCATGATGGTTGAACTGGGCTAGGGGTAGTTCACCTTGTATACATGTTTAGCACTTGTCTGACTTCTTGTCTGTACATGCTTAGTGCTATTTTAATGGTGAATACCTTTTTGGCTAGAAACTGCTCATTTTGCTCTCATGTTCATATTTCATACTTAGTGATCAGTTTGAGCCTTTGCTCGCTTCTTATGGATGTTGTTGAGTCATCGGATCAGAACTCTGTAGAGCATCTTTGCACTCTCTTGATTATATTCCTGAAGCTGCTAACTTGCATTCTAACTCATATGCATCTTTGGAGGGAGATTCTCTATCAAGGGGGAGAAATTTGAGTGTTTATGCCCATTTCCTTGCTGGTGCATTTTCAACTAAGGGGGAGAAAATACTGACAAATCTTGTGTTCCCTGGGTTGTGTGCACTATTTGAGGGGAATTTGCTAGTTGTGTTGAGCCTTTGCCTCTTTCTTGAGGGACTAGCAAACATTTTCAGCTCTTAAATTGGTATCGAACTCTTTTGGTTTTTGAGTTGGTAACTGTTGGTATCGAGCTTCTTCGCTAGTGGTGTTGAGCCTGTTCTACCTCTTCTTGAGGGCTAGCTTTGCTTTGCTTGGTTGCGTCAAGCCGTTGCCCATGTCTTTGGGGACCAAGTTATTCTGCTCATTACCACTTGACCTTCTTTGGCTTTGCTATGCTTTTGGGTCATTTGGTTGAGTTCACTTTCTTTCTTCCTTCTTTCTTGTATTCCACTATGGTTTGTGTTGGTCGTTGACAATGCACTCATCAAGGGGGAGATTGCGGATACATGGGTGTATGCCGAGTCTCTGAGTGATGAGTGATTGTCAACTGGGATAATGCGCATGTTCTTTGGCTTGTGTTGTGCAGGTGTCGACCACGGATACAGTGATCGAAGGCAAGGTGAAGGTCAAGTAGAGACGTGCCGTGCCGATGGACCGAGAGTGGCGAAGGGCGGACGTGAGGCTTGGACTGAGGGACCGGTGGCCTGAGGATCAGTTGTGGTGGCAGACAGCCTGGGACAGCGACGAGCGAAGACTTGCGGGTGGACGGGGTGCACGGGCGGTGCATCTCTTCTACGGCTCGGTTTGGTGGTTGAGCCACAGAAAAACCACCGAGTGGACGGTTTCCAGGTTCGGGCCTCAAAACCTGGGTGCTGATGGTTTCTGAGTTTGGGCCACAAAACTCGGGCTGAGGACGGTTTCCAGGTTTGGGCCTCAAAACCTGGGTGCTGCGGGTTTGTTGAGTTTGGGCCTCAAAACTCAGGCCATTGATGGCTGGTTTCCTGGTTTGGGCCTCAAAACCGGGGGTTGGCTGTGAAGGCTGGTTTCCCGGTTTGGGCCACAAAACCGAGGGTGCGACGTCTACGGATACATGGGTGTATGCCGAGTCTCTGAGTGATGAGTGATTGTCAACTGGGATGATCCGCATGTTCTTTGGCTTGTGTTGTGCATGTGTCGAGCACGGATACAGTGATCAGAGGCAAGGTGAAGGTCAAGTAGAGACGTGCCGTGCCAATGGACCGACAGTGGCGAAGGGCGGACGTGAGGCTTGGACTGAGGGACTGGTGGCCCGAGGATGAGCTGTGGTGGCTGACAGCCTGGGACAGCGACGAGCAAAGACTTGCGGTCATGTGTTGCCTAAGTCATGGACTTGGGGACACGTGTCGGTGGACGGGGTGCACGGGCGGTGCATCCCCTCTACAGCTTCGGTTTGGTGGTAGAGCCAGAGAAAAACCATCGAGTGGACGGTTTCCAGGTTTGGGCCTCAAAACCTGGGTGCTTAGGGTTTCCGAGTTTGGCCACAAAACTCGGGCTGAGGACGGTTTCCAGGTTTGGGCCTCAAAACCCAGGCGCTGCAGGTTTGCTGAGTTTGGGCCTCAAAACTCAGATGCTGGTGGGCTGGTTTCCCGGTTTGGGCCTCAAAACCGGGGGTTGGCTGGAAAGGCTGGTTTCCCAGTTTGGGCCACAAAACCGGGGTGCAGAGCGGTGGCGGCACGTGGCGGCAATCGAGAGGTTGTGTCGAGGCAACACTACGAGTTGTGCGGGCGTGGCCGTCGGATCCACCTACCTTCGAGTTGGTCCAGAATAACATTAGGGTTTAGCTGGTTCTCTCTGTAAGGAGTTAGGGGTAGAGTGGGAATTAGGAATAGTTAGAATTAGGATAAGTAGGGGGAGACACCCACCTCCCCATCCGTCTCAGTTCATTTGCTCTTTGCTTCTAGGGTTTCCTGCTCTCCCAATCCCCTGCTGTAGCTAGCTGAGATCCGCAGAGAACCATACCTCTGTGTACTGGAGTTTTTGAGGAAGTGAGGCCGTAACCTCACTGTTGTAGCGTGTGGTAGCCACACGGTTGCAGATCGATGTGTTGATTCGCGTTTTGTTCGTGTTCTTCGCGTTCTTTGTTTCTCCTCGATTCTCCCGTCACTCGATCTCTCTCCCTACTGCGTCTTTGCAAAATCCGTTTGAATCAACTTGTTCGTTTTTGAAAGGAGATCATTTCCACCGAAGGAATTCATCTAACTCCTTACGAACAAGTAGATCGGGTTGATTTCGTTTTCGTGGCGCTTTTTCGTACTTGATCTTCCCCTTTTTATTTCCCGGGGATTGAATCGATTTGAGCGGATGATTTCTTGGGGATAGTCTCCTAATTACCCCGTGATCATATTCTCCAAGTTTGGGAACGTGGGATTTTGATTTGGATCGAATTTGGAGAGATTTGGAGAGGAGGCAACAGAAATCGCCCTCTCTGTTCATCCGCGGACAGTCCGCCGTTTGGGTCGCGGACAGTCCGCGCGACGGGGTCGGCCAGACCAGTGGCCTGACTCCGCGCTGCTGTGCAAGCGATTTTTGAACCGCGGATAGTCTGTAGTTGTTCTTGGCGGACAGTCCGGGAGTCGACCAGGGACGTTCAGCAACCTTGCTGTTTTGTCCATTTGGCCGGCGGACAGTCCGAGCTTCTGTGGCGGACAGTCTGCAGTTAGCCCGGACAGTCCGGGACTGTACCGGCGGATAGTCCGGGAGTTGGCTGTTTGTTCCGGTTTAGTGCGTTTGCTCTCCCGGCTTCCTCGCTTAGTTTTCGAACTTCTTGTTTGGCCTTGTAGTTGACCAAGGAACCTCTCTAGGTATCTTTGCTACTCGTTAGCATAGGTATTTAGGAATTTGTCGACGTAGCCGTCTATCTACGTTCGGGACTTGGTTTTTGAGGGTCGAACTTGTCTCGGTATTTTTGCCGCTCGGTTTGCTATTGCTTTGTGGTGCCTCGCTGTGATCCTAGGGATCATCCACCCTCTTCCAATGGTCGTGGGCATCACGGTTTTGGTCGAAACTTTCGGTGGTTGATTTTGGGACATTTGGCCAAAGATTCGAAAGAATTTTTGTTGGCTCCCATTCACCCCCCCTCTGGTCGCCTTGCTAGTGCATTCTCGGTCCTTCAATTGGTATCGGAGCAGGTTAAGGATCTTCCACCTTAACCGGTTCCAGATCCACAGATGGCGACATGGATCGCGGCGTGGGCAAACCGCCGTTTTTCGATGGGACGAACTATGCGTATTGGAAGATACGCATGTCGGCCTATCTGCAGAGTTTGGGTGCTTCCATTTGGGATATTTGCAACTCTGCCGATTACGTGGTCTTGGCTGCTCGTGTCTCTCAGCTTCAGATCGATGAGCACGATGCCAATAGCCGAGCCCGTAATGCTCTTTTCTCATGCTTGAGCATGAGTGAGTTTGATCGCGTTTCTCACCTCGCTACGGCTCGGGAGATTTGGGCTACCCTCATGCGTTTCCATGAGGGAACCTCTCAAGTCAAAACCCGTCTCTATGAGTCGTTGAAGCGAGAGTATGAGAACTTTCGACATATGCCTGGCGAGAGCATAGAAAGTTTATTCGCTCGCTTTCAGGTGATTGTCAACAGGATGAGGGCTAACAAGGAGTTGTTGCCTTTCGACGATCATGAGAGGGCTCTCAAGCTTTTGCATACTCTCGATCGATCGGTGTGGGATTCCAAGGTTCAAGCGATCATCGAATCGCCTAACTATGAGACCCTCACGTGCGACGAGCTCGTCAGTAAGCTCAAATCCAGTGAGATCGATGCCATGGCAAAGGCTTCTTATGAAAATCCTTCTGGCCCATCGATGGCTTTGGTTTCTGGCTCTTCTGCTAACCCCTCTGGAGGATTTGCACTCTCTTCACTCTTTTCTGTCATAGAGGACCAGCTTGAGTCTTTAGGGGATGACGAGCTAGCTTTGCTCGCCAACCGGTTCTCGCGGTTCCACAACAACCGCATGAACCGTCGCCGCAGAGGAGGACGCTCAGGATGCTACGAGTGCGGCGACCCCGACCACTTCATCGCCAACTGCCCCAAGAAGAAGAACACATCTGGGAAGGGCGATCATGGGCACAAGTACGACTCCGGCTAGCGCAAGGAGAAGTACGTCCCCGCAAGGCACAAGCGGAGGGGCGGCTTCGACAAGGAGTACATCAAGAAGAAGTACTTGGAGAAGGCCCATGCTGAGCAGCGTGCATTCTTCGCCACGCTCAGCGACGTTGACGGCTCGGATGACGACTCCGCTTGCTCAAGCGATGACGAGTCCGAGAAGAAGAAGAGGATCGAGGACAAGCTGAACAGTCTCTGCTTCCTCGCTGACGACGACGGCTTCTGCACCATGGCCCTTGGTGATGAGGTCAACGGCAAGCTGGAGCACACTCCTCGGAACGACGACGACGACGACGACACCTCCCAGGTATCTCTCACCCACGACGAGCTTTCTGCTGAGGTCGAGAAGCTTACTGCCGCCTTGCTTAGTCAGGATAAGCTGCTTAGGCGTGCCGCTAGAGAGCGCAAGGAGTTTAGGCAGAAGTGGGAGGACACGGTGAAGGAGCTTGAGTTTGCAAAGTCCACCGTGGTCGTGTCTGAGGAGGTTGAGTGCGAGATGTGCACCAAGCACATGACTGACCTTCTCACTTTGAGGGGTAAGTATGCTGCTTTGGTTGGAGAGGCGGATGAGCTCCGGGCTAGGCGCATGTTGTTAGGTGCGTGCAAGACCTGTCCAGGCTTGCAATCAGAGTTGGCAGAGAAGATGCCAAGATTGTGTCTCTTGAGAAGGCCAGCTCGGGTAGCACTTGTGTGACTAGGTGTGCTTTGTGCGAGGGTTTGGAGATGGAGATTGCGAATGTGAAGCATGACAAGATGCAAACCGAGGAGGAAAACACATACCTTCGGACCATCTTGTCATGGGTGTCTTGTGGTGAGCCATAGCTCGGAATGATGATCTCCCAATTTAAACGAGCTGCTGGAGGTCCCGGTGTAGGTTTTGCTCCGGGTGTGGATGTTTCATCTTTAGGGAAGATTGGCGAGTCTAGTGGTCTTGACCCATGTGAGAAGCCCAACTCCACCACTACTCCCAAGCTTACCAAGATACCACCTAAAGAGCCTCTCAAACCTAACACCAAGGATGGGGTCTTTGTTGAACCTCCTAGAGCTCCACCCAAGAACCAAGTGTGGCATCCCAAACCCAACCACCTGAAAAACAAGCTTGATACGATGCCACCTATTCACGAGGAGTTGTTGCCATAGAAGGGCAAAGTGATCCACACCCACAACCGTGTGTACCAACAACCCCCTTTGAGAGCGGTGAGGTACCATTGTGAGCACTGTGGGAGAGATGGACACTTGAGTGAGTTCTGCTTTCGGCGCAAGAGAGAGGCGCACCGTGCTAGGGAGATGAACAATGCGGACATGTACCATCCTTTCCATGATGTACATGCGCCAAATGTTCAGAGACGTGCTGCTAGGCCCAGAGGTCCAGAATCTCAAGTTCCCAGGCCTAGGCAGAGGAGAGCTCCGAGGAGAGATGCTAGGCCTAGAGGTGCAGTGCCTCAAGTTCCTAGGCCTAGGCCTCGTAGAGAGCGTGCCCGGTGGGAGCCTGCTATTTTAGGCTATGGACCCCGTGGCGGTGGCTTTGTAGTTGAGCGTTTTCCCCCACCGAGTTTTGAGTATCGCGATGGACGCTCCTCCCTTAGCGGACCACGTCTTTCTAAACGTGGTGATCGCTTCCTCCGTAGGTGTGCTAGGAATGGTTTTTCTGCTAACCGTTCTTTTGAGCAGCCGGCCCAACCCTTACGTCACTAACCCCAGTGTTGGCCCGTATGCTCACCCTATGTCTTTTTATTGATGTAGGTAAAACGATTGGAGAACGTTTGGTTGGTGGATTCCGGGTGTTCGAGGCACATGACCGGAAACGCCAAGTGGTTCTCCAGTCTTAGTCCGGTCGCCGGAAAGGAGTATATTACCTTCGGCAACAACAGCAAAGGTAAGGTGCTGTCTCATGGGTCTGTGCGAGTTAATGAGCATTTTGTGTTGCGCGATGTTGCTCTTATTTCTAACTTGCATTTTAACCTTCTTTCTGTTTCGCAACTTTTCGATGATGGCTATGAGATTCGTTTTAAACCGAATCTCAGTCGCATTATGGACCCTCAGGGCAATCTTGTATGTGTGATTTCGCCCTTTGGAAAAGTCTTTCATGCGGATTTCTCGGAGTCGTTTGGAATTTCTAGTTGTCTTTTGGCTGGACCTTCCTCCTCTGATCTTTGGAAGTGGCATAGGAGACTTGGTCACCTGAGCTTCGACTTGCTTGCAAGACTTAGTTCACTTGGCCTAATCCGAGGATTGCACAAGTTGTCCATGGAGAAGGATCTTGTTTGCCATTCTTGTAGACATGGAAAGATGGTAGCCGCTCCCCACCATCCAGTGACTCAGGTCATGACTAAGCGCCCTGGAGAGCTTTTACACATGGACCTTGTTGGTCCGGCTCGGGTGAGCTCGGTTGGGGGGAAGTGGTATGTGCTTCTTGTTGTTGATGACTTTTCGAGATATTCGTGGGTCTTCTTTTTAGCTGAGAAGACCGAGACTTTCTCCTTTGCTCGCAATCTGATTTTGCGTCTTCAGAACGAGTTCCCTTTGAACTCGATGCAAGCTATTAGGAGTGATAATGGTTCCGAATTCAAGAATTCGGATTTTGAGAAGTTTTGTAACTCTTTGGGCTTGGAGCATCAGTTTTCTTCTCCCTACACACCGCCACAAAATGGTGTTGTAGAGAGGAAGAATCGGACCCTTGTAGAGATGGCCAGGACGATGCTCGATGAGCATAGGACTCCTAGGCGATATTGGGCCGAAGCTATGAGCACTGCATGCTATATTTCCAATCGCATTTTTCTTCGAGCTTTCTTGAAAAAGACCTCTTATGAGTTGCGTTTTGGAAAACTCCCCAAGGTGAGTTATTTTTGAGTTTTTGGTTGCCATTGTTTTATACTCAAAAAGGGCAACTTGGACAAATTTGAGTCTCGTTCTTCCGACAGTGTGTTTTTGGGTTATGGCACTCATACTCGTGCTTATCGTGTACTTAACCTTAACACTAACCGAGTCATGGAGACATCCGATGTCACCTTCGACAAGACCATGGTTTATCCTTCTTCTCGCTTTGAGCGTGCAGGTGATCATGAGGTTCGCGAGCCTCTTTTCGATGATGAAGAAGAAGGTGCTGAAGGGATAGATGACCCAACACCTCCTCCACCTGCCGTGCCGCTAAGAGTGGCTTCTACGACGACTCACGGCCCCGACACTTCTTCTTCCTGGGGGCCGTGGGATCCGCCACCCAGAGCGGTACCTTTTGTACCCGGGGAGGCACCAGCTGCTGTTGAGGGGGAGATCACTTCTGCATGGGAGGCGCCATGACACATCCAGCGCCAACACCCCCCTCAGCAAATGATCGGCAACATTGATGAACGGGTCACTCGGTCCAGGTCTCAAATCTCACACTTTGCTCATTCTGCTTTTGTTGCTGATTTTGAGCCCCGAGATGTTGGACATGCTTTGACGGATCCGGATTGGGTCAATGCCATGCATGAGGAGCTTGAGAACTTTGAGAGGAATCGGGTTTGGGTTCTAGTGTCTCCACCTTCTGAGTGTCATCGAATTGGGACAAAATGGGTTTTCAAAAACAAACAGGGAGAAGATGGCCATGTTGTGAGAAACAAGGCCAGGCTCGTAGCCCAGGGTTATAGTCAGAAGGAGGGGATAGACTATGAGGAGACTTTCGCTCCTGTAGCTCGTTTGGAGGCTATTAGGATACTCTTGACTTTTGCTGCATCCAAAGGTTTCAAACTTTTTCAAATGGATGTCAAGAGTGCCTTCTTAAATGGCTACATTGAAGAGGAGGTGAATGTTAGACAACCCCCCGGTTTCGAAAATTCCAAGTTTCCAAACCATGTTTTTAAACTTCACAAAGCTTTGTATGGTTTGAAACAAGCCCCTAGAGCCTGGTATGATAGGTTGAAAACCTTTTTGCTTGCTAAGGGTTTTAAAATTGGATGTGTAGATAAAACGCTCTTTCTCCTCAAGCAAGGCAAAGACACTCTCTTAGTCCAGATTTACGTGGATGATATCATTTTCGGTGGTTCTTCTCACGCTTTGGTTGCCAAGTTTGCAGATACTATGAGCAGGGAGTTCGAGATGAGCATGATGGGCGAGCTGACTTTCTTTCTCGGATTTCAAATTAAGCAATCCCAAGAAGGGACGTTTGTGCACCAGGGCAAGTACACCAAGGACTTGCTGAAGAGGTTTGATATGGGTGAGGCCAAGCCTTTTCCAACACCCATGTCGACCACGACGGCCCTGGATGCGGACAAGGATGGAGAAGCTGTGGACCAGAAGGAGTACCGAAGCATGATCGGGTCGCTGCTCTACCTAACGGCGACACGTCCGGACATCCAGTTCACGGTGTGTCTGTGCGCGCGCTTTCAGGCGTCGCCGCGCACTTCTCACCGTCAGGCGGTGAAGCGCATTTTCAGGTACCTTCGTTTCACACCTGAGTTTGGGATTTGGTATTCAGCTTCCTCCACCCTCTCCCTTTGCGGTTATTCCGATGCTGATTTTGCTGGTTGCCGTGTCGAGCGCAAGTCAACTTCTGGGACTTGCCAGTTTATTGGTTCTTCTCTTGTTTCGTGGTCCTCTCGCAAGCAGTCTAGTGTCGCCTAGTCTACCACGGAGGCTGAGTATGTTGCTGCCGCTAGCTGCTGTTCCCAGTTACTCTGGATGATGGCCACTTTGCATGATTTTGGTCTGAGCTTTTCTCGTGTTCCTTTGCTTTGTGACAGCACGAGTGCGATTAGCGTTGCTAAGAACCCCATGCTTCACTCGAAGACCAAACACATTGATGTGCGCTTTCATTTTCTGCGAGACCACTATGAGAAGGGTGATATCGACCTTCGCCATGTCGATACTCATCATCAGTTGGCTGATATTTTCACCAAGCCTTTGGACCAATCAACTTTTAATCGGTTGAGAGGTGAACTTGGTGTGTGTTTCCCCTTTTAGATGGGGGAAACATTTTGACTCTTATATGATACACTGACTTTGTGTTTTTCAGTTGTTTTACTTCTTTTAGTTTCTTCATGCATCTTTGCATTTCAGCATACGCTTTTACATTCTGAGCTTCATGAATATAGTCTGAAGAATGTAACTATGCTCTATGTAGTCTTTGCTCCGATGCTTTTTGTTGATGCTGTAGCTTATGCTCTTTCTGATCACTAATACAAGTTGTGAGCTGAGCTATTTTTGAATGGTGAATTTGATTATTGAACATAAAACTTAAAAATGTTCACCATTGAGATATGCAACTAGCATGCGTAGGATGTGTCGAAGTCACTTATGCTGTTTATGTATGCTAGGTTGCTATGTCTCTAGTGTTGAGTCATTCACTTGCTTGGTATGACATGTTCTGGTTAAAATCTGAACCAAGTTAAGTGAATTGAAAAGATCGAGATGGGTTTGCTTGTTAGCACCTCACAGTTTCGAGACTGTTTCTCATTGCACTTTGAGTTAAACTTGAGCTGTGTAGTGTATACCGAAACTGTTGCTTTAAGCTTCAGATTGCTTATGCATAGGCTTCACACAGTTGGAAAGTTAGGCAATAACAAGCATTCAACCTCTCGCAGTCACATGCTGATTTCTGAACTTGTGAAATTTCACCGCTGCAACTCCGATTAAAATTTGAAATCACAAGTGTATGCTTCATTTTTCAATTGGTATCAGCATGATGATTGAACTGTGCTAGGGGTAGTTCACCTTGTATACATGTTTAGCACTTGTTTGACTTCCTGTCTATACACGTTTTGTGCTATTTCGATGGTGAATACCTTTTTGGCTGAAAACTGCTCTTTTTGCTCTCATTTCAGATTTAGTGATCACTTTGAGCCTTTGCTATCACTCTGTGCATTTTCTGAGTCATCGGATTAGAACTCTGTAGAGCATCTTTGCACTCTTTTGAGTATACTCCTGAAGCTCCTAACTTGCATTTTTGACTCATATGCATTTTGGAAGGGGAGAAATCTGCGTGTTGGCACTTTTTGATGGTGCATTTTCTGAGGGGGAGCATTGTTTCTTGATAAGTGCATTTTCAACTAAGGGGGAGAAATTGCAAATCATTACCCTCCGTTTGATCTAAGAGGGAGCTTTCCTGGTTGGTTGCACTATTCAAGGGGGAGTTTTTGTTGCTTCCTGTTGGCCGTAATGTTTTGGTATCGAGCTTTCTTTGCTAGTTGTGTTGAGCCTCTGTCTTGAGGGACTAGCTTTTGCTTCGATTTCTCGTTTGGTATGTGCTAGCGGTGTTGAGCCTGTTCTACCTCTTCTTGAGGGCTAGCTTTGGTTTGCTTGGTTGCGTCGAGCCGTTGCCCATGTCTTTGGGGACCAAGTTGTCTTACTCTTTACACTTGACCTTCTTCGACTTTGCTATGCTTTTGGGTCATTTGGTTGAGTTCTCTCTCTTTCTCCTTCTTCCTTCTTCTGCTTCCATTATGATTTGTGTTGGTAGTTGACAATGCACTCATCAAGGGGGAGATTGCGGATACATGGGTGTATGCCGAGTCTCTGAGTGATGAGTGATTGTCAACTGGGATGATGCGCATGTTCTTTGGCTTGCGTTGTGCAGGTGTCGAGCATGGATACAGTGATCAGAGGCAAGGTGAAGGTCAAGTAGAGACGTGCCGTGCCGATGGACCGAGAGTGGCGAAGGGCGGACGTGAGGCTTGGACTGAGGGACTGGTGGCCCGAGGATCAGCTGTGGTGGCTGACAGCCTGGGACAGCGATGAGCGAAGACTTGCGGTCATGTGTTGCCTAAGTCGTGGACTTGGGGACACGTGTCAGTGGACGGGGTGCACGGGCGGTGCATCCCCTCTACAGCTTCGGTTTGGTGGTAGAGCCAGAGAAAAACCATCGAGTGGACGGTTTCCAGGTTTGGGCCTCAAAACCTGGGTGCTTAGGGTTTGCGAGTTTGGCCACAAAACTTGGGCTGAGGACGGTTTCCAGGTTTGGGCCTCAAAACCTGGGCGCTGCGGGTTTGCTGAGTTTGGGCCTCAAAACTCAGATGCTGGTGGGCTGGTTTCCCGGTTTGGGCCTCAAAACCGGGGGTTGGCTAGAAAGGCTGGTTTCCCGGTTTGGGCCACAAAACCGGGGGTGCAGAGCGGTGGCGGCACGTGGCGGCAATCGAGAGGTTGCGTCGAGGCAACGCTACGAGTTGTGCGGGCGTGGCTGTCGGATCCACCTACCTTCGAGTTGGTCCAGAATAACCTTAGGGTTTAGCTGGTTCGCTCTGTAAGTAGTTAGGGGTAGAGTGGGAATTAGGAATAGTTAGAATTAGGATAAGTAGGGGGAGACACCCACATCCCCATCCATCTCAGTTCATTTGCTCTTTGCTTCTAGGGTTTCCTACTCTCCCAATCCCATGCTGTAGCTAGTTGAGATCCGCAGAGAACCATACCTCTGTGTACTGGAGTTTTTGAGGAAGTGAGGCCGTAACCTCACTGTTGTAGCGTGTGGTAGCCACACGGTTGCAGATCGATGTGTTGATTCGTGTTTTGTTCGTGTTCTTCGCGTTCTTCATTTCTCCGCGATTCTCCCGTCACTTGATCTCTCTCCCTACTGCGTCTTTGCGAAATCCGTTTGAATCAACTTGTTCGTTTTTGAATGGAGATCATTTCCACCGAAGGAATTCATCTAACTCCTTACGAACAAGTAGATCGGGTTGATTTCGTTTTCGTGGCGCTTTTTCATTCTTGATCTTCCCCTTTCGATTTCCGGTGATTGAATCGATTTGAGCGGATGATTTCTTTGGGATAGTCTCCTAACTACCCCGTGATCATCTTCTCCAAGTTTGGGAATGTGGGATTTTGATTTGGATCGAATTTGGAGAGATTTGGAGAGGAGGCAACTGAAATCGCCCTCTCTGTTCATCCCCGGACAGTCCGCCGTTTGGGTCGCGGACAGTCCGCGCGACGGGGTCGGCCAGACCAGTGGCCTGACTCCGCGCTGCTGTGCAAGCGATTTTTGAACCGCGGACAGTCCGCAGTTGTTCTTGGCGGACAGTGCGGGAGTCGACTAGGGACGTTCAGCAACCTTGCTGTTTTGTCTATTTGGCCGGCGGACAGTCCGAGCTTCTGTGGTGGACAGTCCGCAGTTAGCCCGGACAGTCCGGGACTGTACCGGCGGACAGTCTGGGAGCTGGCTGTTTGTTCCGGTTTAGTGCGTTTGCTCTCCCGGCTTCCTCGCTTAGTTTTTGGACTTCTTGTTTGGCCTTGTACTTGACCAAGGAACCTCTCTAGGTATCTTTGCTACTCGTTAGCATAGGTATTTAGGAATTTCTCGACGTAGCCGTCTATCTACGTTCGGGACTTGGTTTTTGAGGGTCGAACTTGTCTCGGTGTTTTTGCCGCTCGGTTTGCTATTGCTTTGTGGTGCCTCGCTGTGATCCTAGGGATCATCCACCCTCTTCCAAGGGTCGTGGGCATCACGGTTTCGGTCAAAACTTTCAGGGGTTGATTTTGGGACATTTGGCCAAAGATTCAAAAGAATTTTTGTTGGCTCCCATTCACCCCCCCTCTGGTCGCCTTGCTAGTGCATTCTCGGTCCTTCAACGTCCGGGAAAAGGACAAGCAGAGCGGTGGCAGCACGTGGCGGCGATCGGTGAGGTTGCGTCGAGGCAACGCTACCAGTTGTGCGGGCGTGGCCGTCGGATCACCACCTACCATGAGTTGGTCCAGAATAACCCTAGGGTTTAGCTAGTTCGCTCTGTAATTAGTTGAGGGGTAGAGTAGGAATTAGAATTAGGATAAGTAGAGGGAGACACCCTCCTCCCATTCCATCTCAGTCATTTGCTCTTTGCTTCTAGGGTTTCCTGCTCTCCCAATCCCCTGCTGTAGCTAGCTGAGATCCGCAGAGAACCATACCTCTGTGTACTGGAGATTTTGAGGAAGTGAGACCGTAATCTCACTGTTGTAGCGTGTGGTAGCCACATGATTGCAGATCGATGACTTGATTCGCGTTTTGTTTGTGTTCTTCGCGTTCTTCGTTTCTCCACGATTTTCCCGTCACTCGATCTCCCTCTCTACTGCGTCTTTGCAAAATCCGTTTGAATCAACTTATTCTTTATAGTGAGGAGATCATTTCCACTGAAGGAATTCATCTAACTCCTCACGAACAAGTAGATCGGGTTGATTTCGTTTTCGTGGCGCTTTTTCATTCATACTCCTCCCCTTTCGATTTCCCAGTGTTCGAGTTGATTTGAGCGGATGATTTCTTGGGGATAGTCTCCTAACTACCTCGTGATCATCTTCTCCAAATTTGGGAACAAGGGATTGAGTTTTGATTTGAATTCGGGGAGATTTGAGTTGAGGGCAACCAAAATCGCCCTCACTGGGCACTCGCGGACAGTCCGCGCGTCGGGCTCCGACCGAGGCAGTGGTTGCGCGGCTCTGCTGTGCTGTTTCAGTTTGACCGGCGGACAGTCCGCCGTAGTCGGTCGCGGACAGTCCGCGAGCCGACCAGGGAGGTTCAACAGACTTGCTGTTTTGGTGAAGTTGCCGGCGGACAGTCCGCCCCTTCTTCACGGACAGTCCGGGACTACTGCAGACAGTCCGGGACCGTACCTGCGGACAGTCCGGGAATCGGCTGTGTGTTGAGCTTTAGTGCCTTTGCTCTTCCGGTTTCTTCGCTTGGTTTCTGGACTTCTCGTTTGGCCCTAGAGTTGATCAAGAAACCTCTCTATGTATCTTTGCTACTTGTTAGCATCGGTATTTGAGGATTTCTCGACGTAGCCTTCTATCTACGTTCGGGACTTGGTTTTTGAGGGTCAAACTTGTTCCGGTGCTTTTACCGTTTGGTTTGCTATCACGTTGTGGTGCTCCGCTCTGATCCTAGGTATCATCCACCCTCTTCCAAGGGTCGTGAGCATCACAGTTTTGATTGAAGCTTTTGGGGTTGATTTGTGAGACAAAGGCCAAAGTTTCGAGAGGAATTTTTGAGCTCCCATTCACCCCCCTCTGGTCGCCTTGCTATTGCATTCTCGGTCCTTCAATTGGTATCAGAGCGGGTTAAGGATCTTCCACCTTAGCCGGTTCCAGATCCACAGAAGGCGACATGGATCGCGGCGTGGGCAAACCGCCGTTTTTCGATGGAACAAACTATGCGTATTGGAAGATACGCATGTCGGCCTATCTGCAGAGTATGGGTGCTTCCATCTGGGATATTTGCAACTCTGCTGATTATGTGGTCTTGGCTGCTCGTGTGACTCAGCGTCAGATCGATGATCACGATGCCAATAGCCATGCCTGTAATGCTCTTTTCTCATGCTTGAGCATGACTGAGTTTGATCGCGTTTCTCACCTCGCTACGGCTCGGGAGATTTGGGCATCCCTCATGCGTTTCCATGAGGGAACCTCTCAAGTCAAAACCCGTCTCTACGAGTCGCACAAGCGAGAGTACAAGAACTTTTGACATATGCCTGGCGAGAGCATAGAGAGTTTATTCGCTCGCTTTCCGGTGGCGGGTTCTGGACCTCCACTACCGATCCTGTATGATGCATAACATGTATAAGTAAAATGAATGCACATGGGATGCATTGGTGATGCAACATAGAACAAGATAACTCAGGAGATAAGCACATGTCATCTACTTCATTTTCTTCAACAACGTAGTCAACATCATCCGATCATTAGTTAACCATTTGCTACCACTTAATCATTTTATTTAGCCTAGAACAACAACCCTCAGTTAATAACTTCAGAAAAATCTATAGAAATTACTAGAAGTTGACAATATGAAATCTAGTCCCCTGTCCAAATTTCACCCCATTTGGACTTGAACTCTATCCTCTATGAACAAGACAAACATTATCATAAAATGGTGCTTTGAACTACATACCCTAACAAAAAGTGTCAAACAAAAAATTTCCTATTTTTCCACTGAACTTCTTAGCACAAGAGCAGTGTATAAAAATTCTCAGGTTCATATTCCTCATTTTAATTACTACAAATTAAACAAGAAGACAACATTTAATCACTTTAATTGCTACTGCCAAAATATTCCACAGAACAACACCATATTACATTTTTCCCAGAAACTATTCATCAATACAAACCTAACAAAACAAGTATCATATTTTTCTGAGCAATACACAGTTTACTATGCATTTAACAAGATTTCAGCCTAAACATAAATTAAATATAACTACACATAAATTCATCACAAACTGGACATATTACATTTTTTATGCATAGAACTCATCACAACAAACTTAACAAAACTTATTTCACCTTTTTAGCATTTACAGAGTGCAAGATATGAATTAAACAAACTCTACAAACATTTCTGAAAACTAATTAAACAAAACCCTGAAAAACTCTTCAACCTAAACTGCTACGCGTACCCAAACTACTGCACCCAGGTCCGCTGACAGTTGGGACCCAAGCCACTGACTGGCGGGACCCCAGGTCAAACCGGCCCCACTTGTAAGCCACACAGAAGCAGAGGAAGGGTTGACCGCGGCGGAGCTCGCCGGCGGCGACCTCCCCGGCGAAACCAACACCACCGGCGGACTTCCCTCGACTTTCTGCACCCGACAGTACCACTAAAAGGCCTAGCGCACGAACGGAGCAAGCTTCGCCGGCGAGAATGGCGGCCGCGGCGGCGGGAGCTCGCCACGCCGGCCATCTCCGGCCTTCTCGAAGCAAACCGACGGCCAACTCACACTCCTCGAACCCTAGCGAACCCTAATCGAAGCAAAGAAGCTAGGGTCGCTATGAGAAACGGCTGAAACTGCGGCTCGTCGTCCATGGCGAGCAGAGCCGGCGGCGGACGGCGACGTACGGCCACTGCCAAACCCTAATCGGCCAAACCAACACCACCATCGTCTTCTACGGGTCAAGGCGACTCGCGAACACTAGCTAGGACAAACGGACGAGCTCGGAAAGGGGGTTGGCCATGGCGGACCAAGCTCGCCGGCCATGGCAGACACGTCGGACGCGTGCTCCGTGACTTAACCAGAGGCCTACGGCTCAAGTTAGCTAGGGCAGGAGGTGGAGCGGGTCACGACGACTTGTTTTGGCGGGATGGTTGGGATGGAACCGCGGCGGAGCGGCGGGAAGACGCCAGCGGACTCGCGGCGGCGCTTACCTGCTCGGGCGAAGTCGAGAGCGAGAGGGGGACAGAGCGGAGGGAGTGGAGCGGCTTGGCTATGCAAGTGCGGACGGGCGAGCCTTGTGCTCGCCACGCCGCGCGCGGACGCGGGCTCGCCAGGCGTCGGGCGCCACGCGGCGGCCAAGCTCTGGCATGGTCGGCCACGACCACGGCCGATTCAAACTGAATCGGCTGATTCAGTCGCTGATGGCCGACTGACGGCCGGATTTTGCGCGTGATTATCTCCTAATCCACTCGATGAAACGCTAGACCACTTGTTCCATTGAGTAGAGCTATGTGCCGAATACAACTTTGGTTACAAGATCAAGCTGTGGTTTGGCCTGGATTGCTCTCAAGAATTCTCCAAAGATCACCATGCGAAACTGTTTCGGCAGTTAGGACTTAGAAGAATTTTTCTAAGTCTAATCTCCCCCATTTCTGCCTTGTGGGTCCTAAAGCACCTTGCTAAACCCATTTTCATGAGTTGGCCCTTAAACACTTTTTGTTCTACTCTAAATTCTACACACTTTTGGTTAAGGGCCCACAACCATGCAAAGCTTCTATCAAGGAGGTCTTAGTTAGTCAAACAAAAGGACTCCTAGGGCTCTATTAAGGCAACTAGGGTTAGAGACTTGGTTAGCCAAAATGACCAACACAAACGTAGCTTCATTTTGACCCCTCAACAAGGTTCAACTACTTAGGAGACTCAAACATTCCAAAAACAAGTCAAACAAGCATCACACCATGCATAACATTACAAGCCACACATGAAAACACACTTTACAAAAAGAATGCAACATGAGATGATGATGCTTATGCTCATGAGATGTCAAGTTATGCATTTAGGATTGCTTAACACCAGGGGTGTTACAGCCCTCCCCTCCTTAAAAGAATCTTGTCCCGAGATTTGAGTTACTAACCAGTCTTTATAAAATTGTGGATACACCTCCTTTAGATAGTCTTCCGTTTCCCAAGTGGCATCTCGATCGTCTTGTTCACTCCAAGACACTTTATATTGCTTTACTATTCTTCCGCGAGTTACTCTTTCTTTTTCATCAAGTACCCAACAAGGCTTCACTAAGTAGGTGAGATCGGATTGCAACTTGATGCTGGCCGGTTGTACCTCTTCTTCTGGAACTCAAAGACATTTCTTTAATTGCGACACATGGAATACAGGGAATATAGCTTTTAAATGTTCAGGTAGTTGTAGCTGATAAGCTACTTCTCCCCTCTTTTCCACAATCCTGTATGGTCCCACAAACCTTGGCGCTAACTTCCTTTTTACGCCAAAGCGTCTGACACCTTTCATGGGTGACACTTTCAGATACACATAATTACCTTCGTTGAATTCAAGCGGTTTCCTCCTCTTGTCTGCATAGCTGTTTTGTCGAGACTGCGCAGCTGCCATATGTTGTTGGATTATTCTAACTTGTTCTTCTGCTTCGTTAACAAAATCAATTCCGTAGTAACGACGTTCTCCTGGTTCAACCCAATTCACTGGTGTCCTGCACCTTCTACCATAAAGAGCTTCAAAACGTGCCATTTGTATGCTTTCTTGATAAGTATTGTTGTAAGCAAATTCTGCTAAAGGTAACCATTTCTCCCAAGATCCTTTTGCTGAAATCACACAGGCTCTCAACATGTCCTCTAACACTTGATTTACTCTTTCAGTTTGTCCCGATGTTTGGGGATGATAGGCAGAGCTACGGATTAGCTTTGTGCCTAATTCCTTTTGCAATTTATCCCAAAACGGTGCAGTAAACTGCGATCCACGATCTGAAACTATAACCATGGGTATACCATGTAGTCGAACAATTTGATTGATATAAATCTCCGCATAGTCCGGTGCTCGATAGCAGGTTTTAACTGGTATGAAATGAGCGGTCTTGGTAAGATGATCAACTATCACCCAAATTGAGTCATTCCCTTTCTGGGTGGTTGGCAAACTGGTGATGAAATCCATACCCACTTGTTCTCATTTCCACTCGGGTATTGGTAATGGTTGAAGTGTTCTGGTGGGCTTCAGGTGAATAGCTTTTACTCGACAACACGTGTCGCATCTGGCTACATATGCGGCAATCTCTTTCTTCATTTTGGTCCACCAAAACCTTGGACGCAAATCTTGATACATTTTGGTGCTTCCAGGATGAATAGATAACTTGGACAAATGAGCTTCATCCATGATCCGGTTTTTGAGCTCCCTTCTCTTGGGTACTACTAAGCGCTTGTCAAACCATAACACTCCTTTGTCATCAATCCGAAAATGTTTTACTGGTTCAGTTGCGGTTTTCAGCCTTTCCTTGATATGATAAATTCCCTTGTCTGTTTTCTGCCCTTCAAGAATCTGATCAACTAGGGTGCCTTGCAGCCTGATATTGTGCAAAATTACAGGGTGTACGAGACTAAACTCGTCTTCTGGTCGTAACCTCAAACTGTTGCAGTGTGATTTCCGGCTCAAAGCGTTGGCAACCACATTTGCCTTTCCTGGATGATAATGTATCTGCATATTGTAATCCTTGATTAGTTCAAGCCATCTTCTCTGCCTCATATTCAGTTCAGGTTGAGTGAAGATATACTTGAGACTCTTGTGATCAGTGTACATATTACAGACGTTACCAAGAAGATAATGTCTCCAGATTTTTAGAGCGTGCAGCACCGCAGCTAACTCCAAATCATGTGTAGGATAGTTAATATCATGTTTCCTCAATTGGCGTGAAGCATAAGCAATCACCCTGCCTTCTTGCATAAGAACACAACCTAAACCAACTTTTGATGCATCACAATAGACATCAAAAGGCTTCTCGATATCCGGTTGAGCTAAGACAGGAGCAGTGGTCAATAGTTCCCGCAGATTACGGAAAGCTATTTCACACCCCTCTGTCCACTCAAACTTATGATCCATCTGGAGCAAGCTTGTCATTGGTTTTGCAATCTTAGAGAAGTCGGGAATGAAACGATGATAGTATCCTGCTAATCCATGAAAACTCTGAATCTCACCAACTGAAGTAGGAGCTTTCCAATCCATCACTTCTTGTACCTTACTAGGGTCCACATAAATTCCTTCTTCTGATAGAATATGACCAAGAAATTGCACTTGCTTCAACCAAAACTCGCATTTGCTAAACTTAGAATAAAGTTTATGTTCTCGGAGCCTCGTCAAAACAACCCTCAAATGCTCTGCATGATCGTCCGGGTTCTCAGAGTACACTAAAATGTCGTCAATGAACACCACTACAAACTTATCCAATTCCGGCATAAACACCTAATTCATCAAACTCATGAAATATGCTGGGGCATTTGTCAATCCAAAAGACATGACAAGATACTCGTATAATCCATATCTGGTTGAAAAAGCAGTCTTTGGGATATCTTGAGGCCGAATTCTGATCTGGTGGTAACCTGATCTCAAATCGATCTTGGAAAACACCTTGGCTCTGGATAGCTGGTCAAACATAATATCTATCCGTGGCAACGGATACTTGTTCTTGACAATCACGGCATTGAGCAGCCGGTAATCCACACACATTCGTAGCGACTTATCCTTCTTCTTGACAAACAACGCTGGACAACCCCATTCAGATATACTAGGTTGAATGAATCCTTTATCCAAAAGTTCCTGAATCTGAATCTTGAGTTCAGCTAACTCATTGGGCGGCATACGGTAAGGTCTTCTAGAGGTTGGTGCAGTTCCAGGTAACAACTCAATGGCAAATTCCACTGCTCGCTTGGGCGGTAATCCTGGTAATTCATCTGGGAAGACATCCGGGAAATCTCGGACAACTGGGATCTTAGACAGGTCTTCTATAGACAAAGTGCAAGATAAATCGACGAAGTCAGCACCCCGGGGAAGAGAGATGCGTAACTTGGTATTCGTCCTTCCATCAGATAAGGTAAGAATCCTATTTGCAGTGTCTAACACCGCATTCCGCATACTCATCCAACTCATACCTAAGACTACATCCATGCTCAGTCCTGGCAGAACTACTAAATTAGCTCCAAATTTGTGCCCTCCAATGTCGATGGTCGCATTACAAACCATCTGCCTAGATAACACACTACTCCCCACGGAGCTTACGCGAAACCCATAATCCATTTTAGACACCTCTTGATTATGCTTTTGTGCAAATGCTTTGCTCATGAATGAATGTGATGATCCAGTATCAAACAAAACAACTGCAGGATGATGGTTAACAAGACACATACCGGCAGTCACGGGCTCTCCGGCACGAGCTTCTTCAGCAGTCATGTTGTGCAGACGTGAGGGGTAGTTAGCTTGTTGCTTCTTTGGGTGAGGGCAGTACCTTGCGAAGTGCCCCTCTTGGTTGCAATTAAAACAGGGTCCCCGAACTAAAGGTTTCCCTCCTGTTGAACTGCCCTGACCTCCACGAGCTTGGGTAGCAGCTATCTTGTATGGCCTTTGATTGCGTTGAGCTTGCGGCTAACCTTTCTTCTACGGCGGCCTGAAACGTGCCCCCGGCGCTGGTGGTCGATACTGGGAACGTTCAGCTGGTGGTCCCCTAGGTTGAGATGGTCCTGAATCAAAAGTCCTCTTCCGGGCTTTACTTGCAGCATGCTTGTTATTGTGATTCTCTTGGATCAAGCAATCACGGATGAAGTCATTGAAGACAGTACGAGAAGATGTACCCACTGACTTTCCCATTTTGGTGTTCAAGCCTCTTTTGAAACTAGCAATCTTTTTGGCATCTGTGTCCACGAAGTCTGGAGCATAACGAGACAAAGAGTTAAACAAGTGATGATACTCAGTGACAGACCGAGTCCCCTGCGGGAAGCTCATGAACTCTGCCACTTTCATCTGAGTCAGGCCTGGCGGTATATAGTGCCCTCGAACAGCTTCGACGAACATCCTCCAAGTGACAGGAACGTTGGAAGGATAGGTGGTGCGGTGATGCCCCCACCAAATCCCGGCTGGCCCCTGCAGCTGATGCGCGGCATATTCGGCTTTGAGCTCCTCTGTGAGCCTGAGCAAACGAAACTTTTGTTCCATGGTATGCATCCAATCTTCTACCTCTAAAGGTTCAGTAGCTTCCTTGAAGATGGGTGGTCTAGTATCCAAGAAATCCTTGAAAGAACTATATTGATTTGGCTCTGGACGCTGGTGACCGTGCGCCAAATTCTCTCGCAGTAAAGCTTCAATGTTGCGCTGGCTTCCCAGAAATTGGGCGAAAAGCTGCTCGTGAGTGGCTGATGGAGGAGGTGGTGGATTGCGGTTGTCCCTGGGGTCCTCATTTCCACCACTACCGCCAGCTCCACTACGGGTCGTCGTCATCTGCATATACGATGCCAAGTGATCATTAGGCGAAGTTGCAATTATTGTAGAGAACAATAAATCATACCAACTAAAATTATTCGGAAAACGAATTCACCAAACAATCACAGAGGCATAATAAATTTCAATCCACATCACATCATCACATAATAAGATCGCTCAATACATATCATGCAAAAGCCAACACAAACATCCATAGTTTTGCCCATACATATGGGACTTTCCAAGGCCTCACACCACGTACACATAAGTTTACTATTCGTTCTTACATCCAGCCCATAACAAAAGCAAAAGATCGGGCTCATCAACATACACAAAAGGCTACTAAGCTCTAAGCATACTACCCGATCTACTCTCTAGGGATGTCACCATCGTTACCATCATCACTAGACACATCTGAGGAACCACTAGAAGAGCTGCTCGGATCCAGATCCTCCTGAGGAAAGATGGGATTCCTCTCATTCTCCCTGCGGTGGATCTCCTCATGCAGACGATCATTGTAGTCCTGCAGATAGTGGAGTTGCAACTCTAGGTCTCCCACTCGCAACCTCAACAGCCTGTTCTCCTCTGACGCGCGTATGCCCTCAAGACAGACACCTCGAAGTGACTCCTCGGTCTCCCTCATGATCAAGGCCAAGAAGGTAGCAGACTCCTCCTGATACTAACCTGATGGGCGGTCTCCTGCTCCCTCTGAAGTGCCTGGTCCCTCTCTACTGTCATGCGTGCCAACTCTGCAGTAAGGGGGTCTACCTCAGCGGTATGCTCCTGCTGCCTCCGGTGCTGTGCAGCCATCTCCTCACTAAGAATGTGGTCCAACTGATCATAGCTACGGGATAAGCATCCATAGGTAGCCATGAGTGCAGCCATAGCACTCCCGGCTGGTCCGGCACAATGCTCCTTCTCAAGCGAACTGGCCTCGAGTACTGCGGCTCCTGGCTGACGCCACACTGACTGATACGGATCTGCTGTCGGGAAGATACTGGATGTAGCCTGGGCAACCACTTCCGGATGGTCCTCCATAATGTCCCGGAGAACGGTGTAAGCAGCTCTGTTAGCTCCATCCCATGGGGTCCTTCCCTGCAGCACGAACACCAAGCGACACCAAACGTGATCCTGCTCATCACGGCTAGGCACGTCAACCTCCACCGTGTACATATGGCGATCCTCAGACATCTGCATGCGGTGCCAGTCGTACTGTGGCTCCTGGCCCTCCTGGTATCCCACCAAGTGCAATACCCTCCAAAGGATGATAGGCATGCCGAACTCATCTAAGAAGTCCTCCGACCCTTCGGCAGTCCATGGTCCCAACATGTAATTAGGCCTCTTGCCTCCGGTTGACTTACGAGCTATGCGCTTGGTACGGGCCATCTGTAAGAAGTTTATCCACACATATTTTTCATTAGATGGAGAACAACTTTTATTAAGAAAATGGGACATATAACATAAGGAAGGAAGTAAAATTAATGCAAAGTTTTATGATCATGATGCATGTGCGTAACATACGTCCTCACTGCCTAACAATCTAACGGCTAGACGGTGGCATACAACGTTCGCTCATAGCATTAACTAGACGTACTATACGTTCGCAAATTAGCGTACCTGCAGAAAATCATTTCAGCCCTGCCCACAGTATGAATATCATGCATTGCTGAAATTAAATCTAATACTAACTTAGGTGCACACCCAGTATACACCTAAGCAGTATATGCACCCATCAGAATAATATTACTCCCACAATCAATACTTTCACATATACTTGTGTGTAACAGGTATACATGCCGGTACCATTCAAGCACACCACTAGATTGGCGGTTGTCCAATCATGCTCTCACAACTCACCTATTACCTTGGCGTAGAGGCAATTGATCCATACATTACTATTCCGAAGAATAGCACCCATACAATTTCACCCTTGCCGTATGGACGACAGAAACAACAGAATTTAAATATGATGCACGACCCCCAAGTTAGTACTTAAATAGCCACCTAAAAACCTACTGGGCATAAGGACTTGATCACTGGCACACCTTAATCTTTATCAATAAGATTTTTCAAATCCTATTATAGCTATAAGTTTTAGCAAATAAAATTTTGATTTGAAAATACGATTTTTCAAATACACTCATGAACAGTAACGCCAACCATGCTCCGATGCCAGCTGTGACAGAATCGACCAATTTATACCAGATTAAGCACCGAATCCCCGCTTTCACAGAGATTAACAGGTACTTAAGCTAGTACAAACCCGGTAGTCCAGAAATCTCGAAGGATTTCAAACATTCAACTTTAGCCAAGATCGTAATAGATTAGCGTACATGTCCACGAGGTACATTCAGTTCGCACATAGTTCAGATACATCGGAGTTCAACAGTTATTACAAACCATAGTTTGGAATTCAAAAGCGGAAGCAACATAGTTTTAAACATAAGTTCTTAGTTCACAATACGGTGCCATTGCCTGATCAGTCCACAAAAGCATCAGGAGAGGATAAGAGATGACCATGCCCATGGTCTAGTCATCACCCGCGACGGGGTACAGACAGTTCTCGCAATAGCCATTGAAGCACTGCCCATTTGCAACAACAAGGGGTAAAACCCTGAGTACGAGAAGGTACTCAGCTAGACTTACCCGTCATAAACCAGAAATAAGGTGACACCAAGGAGTATGCAAGGCTATATCTGGTTTGGCCATACCTACCTTTTTGCATAAAAGCATTTTATTATTAAATAATCATCGTTAGAGTATTAGTAGTCAATTTTATGTAATCAACCTGATTAACTAGATTTGCACCTGAGCTAGAGTAATCACTTGGCTAATTAATCAAGCAAGAGTGACTATTTCATCAATAGCCTTTCAGATTCAGTACCATAACCATCTTTAATTCCATAAGTTACTACGGTAACACATGCCCAGTCAAGTTACTCACTATCCAGGAGCAATGGAGATTATAATCGATTCCTACCCAGCTGGGGATAAAATGTCGCACACTCGCCCGATCACACCTTGCCAGGCAGCCGTCGGCGACCACTTCAGGAAATTCGAGAACACAACGCGCGGGACGGTCATGGGCCCTTCTACACCGGGGGTTATCTCAATGCTAGGTCGCTCAAGCTATAACTGCCCACGGTCATGCCAGGTCAATCAGGCCCCGCCTGTCCACGGACCATGCCAGGTTGCTCAGAATAGTTGCCCACGGTACATATAAGGCCCTGGATGTTAGGCATCAACATCTCCATCACCGGCTCGAATAACCTTACTCGGCTTCACGGGAGGCACCCGCACCTGCTCTGTTATGTGATTGACGCGTTCAAAATGACTGAGGTGTGCCTTCGTCGGGTCCTAATCGACACAGACAGGAGACTACTAACACACAGAACCCATGTCCAGCTGCTCCTACATCCCGCCCGGTCTCAAATTAATTATCACATGGTTATCTCCATGATAGCACGAGGCTAGTCATGATCAGTATCCACCTATATGCGGGAGACAGGAAATCACCCGACTTTTACCGGTCTAAGCAGGGCTAAGCATAAACGAGCCTAGACTTAACATGGATATCAAGATAATAATTGCAGGTGGACAAGGATAAGTAATGCATCAACGGTATCACTCAACTCCTATAACCTAATGCAACAAACATATCAGGTTAATTTTGTAATTGCTTTTGCAAACCGTAGGAGTGGGATGCTCCGGGGCTTGCCTCTTTCAAAGTCGGAGGGTCAATGGTCGCGGCACTCAGGCAGGTCCATGACGTCTCCTTCTTCGGTCCTCTCGTCTGGGGTCTCCTCCGGACACGGCTCCTCCGGTGGCAGGTTCTGGACCTCCACTACCGATCCTGTATGATGCATAACATGTATAAGTAAAATGAATGCAAATGGGATGCATTGGTGATGCAACATAGAACAAGATAACTCAGGAGATAAGCACATGTCATCTACTTCATTTTCTTCAACAAGGTAGTCAACATCATCCGATCATTACTTAACCATTTGCTACCACTTAATCATTTTATTTAGCCTAGAACAACAACCCTCAGTTAATAACTTCAGCAAAAAATCTATAGAAATTACTGGACGTTGACAATATGAAATCTAGTCCCCTGTCCAAATTTCACCCCATTTGGACTTGAACTCTATCCTCTATGAAAAAGACAAACATTACCATAAAATGGTGCTTTGAACTACACACCCTAACAAAAAGTGTCAAACAACAAATTTCCCATTTTTCCACTGAACTTCTTAACACAAGAGCAGTGTATAAAAATTCTCAGGTTCATATTCCCCATATTTTAATTACTACAAATTAAATAAGAAAATAACATTTAATCACTTTAATTGCTACTGCCAAAATATTCCACAGAACAACACCATATTATATTTTCCCCAAAAACTGTTCATCAATACAAACCTAACAAAACAAGAATCACATTTTTCTAAGCAATACACAGTTTACTATGCATTTAACAAGATTTTAGCCTAAACATAAATTAAATATAACTACACATAAATTCATCACAAACTGGACATATTACATTTTTTATGCATAGAACACATCACAACAAACTTAACAAAACCTATTTCACCTTTTTAGCATTTACAGAGTGCAAGATATGAATTAAACAAACTCTACAAACATTTCTGAAAACTAATTAAACAAAACCCTGAAAAACTCTTCAACCTAAACTGCTACGCGTACCCAAACTACTGCACCCAGGTCCGCTGACAGTTGGGACCCAAGCCACTGACTGGCGGGACCCCGGGTCAAACCGGCCCCACTTGTAAGCCACACAGAAGCAGAGGAAGGGTTGACCGCAGCGGAGCTCGCCGGCGGCGACCTCCCCGGCGAAACCAACACCACCGACGGACTCCCCTCGACTTTCCGCACCTGACGGTACCACTAAAAGGCCTAGCGCACGAACGGAGCAAGCTTCGCCGGCGAGAATGGCGGCCGCGACGGCGGGAGCTCGCCACGCCGGCCATCTCCGGCCTTCTCAAAGCAAACCGACGGCCAACTCACACTCCTCAAACCCTAGCGAACCCTAATCGAAGCAAAGAAGCTAGGGTTGCTATGAGAAATGGCCGAGACCATGGCTCGTCGTCCGTGGCGAGCAGAGCCGGCGGCGGACGACGACGTACGACCACTACCAAACCCTAATCGGCCAAACCGACACCACCATCGTCTTCTATGGGTCAAGGCAACTCGCGAACACTAGCTAGGAAAAACGAACGAGCTCGGAAAGGGGGTTGGCCACGGCGGACCGAGCTCGCCGGCCATGGCGGACACGGCGGACGCGTGCTCCGCGGCTTACCCAGAGGCCTTCGGCTCAAGTTAGCTAGGGCGGGAGGTGGAGCGGGTCACGGCCACTTGTTTTGGCGGGATGGTTGGGATGGAACCGCGGCGGAGCGGTGGGAAGACGCCGGCGGACTCGCGGGTGCGCTTACCTGCTCAGGCGACGACGAGAGCGAGAGGGGGACAGAGCGGAGGGAGTGGAGCGGCTTGGTTGTGCAAGTGCAGGCGAGCGGGCCTTGTGCTCACCACGCCGCGCGCGGACGCGGGCTCGCCAGGCGTCGGGCGCCACGCGGCGGCCAAGCTCTAGCGCGGTCGGCCAAGACCACGGCCGATTCAAACTGAATCGGCTGATTCAGTCGTTGATGGCCAACTGACGGCCAGATTTTGCGCGTGATTATCTCCTAATCCACTCGATGAAACGCTAAACCACTTATTCCATTGAGTAGAGCTATGTGCCGACTACAACTTTGGTTACAAGATCAAGCTGTGGTTTGGCCTGGATTGCTCTCAAGAATTCTCCAAAGATCACCAAGCGAAACTGTTTCGGCAGTTAGGACTTAGAAGAATTTTTCTAAGTCTAATCTCCCCATTTCTGCCTTGTGGGTCCTAAAACACCTTGGTAAACCCATTTTCATGAGTTGGCCCTTAAACACTTTTTGTTCTACTCTAAATTCTACACACTTTTGGTTAAAAGCCCACAGCCATGCAAAGCTTCTATCAAGGAGGTCTTAGTTAGTCAAACAAAAGGACTCCTAGGGCTCTATTAAGGCAACTAGGGTTAGAGACTTGATTAGCCAAGATGACCAACACAGACCTAGCTTCATTTTGACCCCTCAACAAGGTTCAACTACTTAGGAGACTCAAACATTCCAAAAACAAGTCAAACAAGCATCACACCATGCATAACATTACAAGCCACACATGAAAAGACACTTTACAAAAAGAATCCAACATGAGATGATGATGCTTATGCTCATGAGATGTCAAGTTTTGCATTTAGGATTGCTTAACACTAGGGGTGTTACAGCCACAAAGTATGAGAATTTGATGAGCTGACCGCACTATGGCGCCAATCGCTACAAGAGAAATGCTTGCTGTCGCGTGGATGCAGACGACGATGAGGCCTTGCGAGGTGGTCAGAGGAAGAAGAAGAAGGGTGTGAAGAAGAGTAGTGTTGCAGCCAATCGCATCTCGGCTCATCAGCAGTACGAGGAAGAAGAGGATTACACGTTGAGGAGAAGTCTGGCACTGTCAGTGTGGTACATGCCAGTAATCGACCGCCTCTGTGCGCTATTTGAGAACCCAGAGGATGCGAAGCTCATGTCCTGGCATACATCAGCTGACCACTTGAAGGACGATGGCATGCTGCGGCACCCCTCCGATGGCCAGCAGTGGAAAGATTTCGACAAGGCCTACCCGCAATTTGGCAAAGATCCCAGGAATGTTCGGTTCGCGCTGAGCACCGATGGTATGAATCCGTTTGGTGAGTTTTGTAGCTCCCACAGCACCTAGCCGGTCGTACTGACCATCTACAACCTACCTCCCCATTTGTGTCAGAGGCGCAGGTATCTTCTGTTGACCATGCTTATCTCGGGACCGAAGCAGCCCAGCAACGATATCGATGTTTTCCTCGAGCCAGTAATGGAGGAAATGAAGGAGCTATTTGATGTTGGGGTCGAGATGGTGGATGCATCCCTCAAGGAGAAGTTCACCCTAAAAGCCATCATCTTTGTCACCATCACCGACTACCCCGGCCTCTTCTCACTGTCGGGGCAGATCAAAGGGAAGACCGGCTCCGTAATGTGCATCGACGAGACATGCTACACTTACCTCAAGGGATCCGACAAGATGGTCTACATGAGGCACAGGCGGTTGCTTCCGAAAAGGCATAGATATAGAAGAAGTGTCATGAATCAATTGTTCGATGATCAGGGCGAGCCACAGGGTGAACCACCGGCGCAGACTAGTTGGGGGCCAAAGGTGTATGAGATGGTGAAAGATATTGATCAGATTGAGTTTGGGAAGAAGAAGAAGCCACCAGAGGAGGGGACAAAACAAACGAGGAAGAGAAAGCGAGACACGACGGAGGAAGGGTCGCAAGTCCCCTCTCTTCCTTTCAAGAAGAGGTCAATTTTCTTCGAGTACCTGTCATATTGGAAGACACTGAAAACACCCCATGCCATCGATTGTATGCATCTCGAGAAGAACTTCTTTGATAGCATGATTGGTGTCCTGTTGGACATCCCGGGAAAGACGAAGGATGGTCCGAAGTCACGGACGGATCTTCTCAACCAGGGCATCAAGCAGGACCTTCACCCTGGGTCACCTCATAATGGTAAAGTCGATCTTCCAGGTGTGGCCTACAACCTAAGGCATGTCGAGAAGACTGCTATGCTCAACCTTCTTAGGGGTATCAAGGTGTCGACCGGTTTCTCTTCCAACATTAAGAGCCTCGTCTCCTTGAAAGACCTCACATTGACTGGCTACAACGCACATGACTGCCACATCATGCTGACGGTGTTCCTTCCAATTGTGATAAGGGTTATCGGTCTAGAGTACGTGAAGATGGTGGTCACTCGGATATCATACTTCTTTAACCGCATCACGCAGAAGGTCATCGGTAAGGCTGACCTCCCTGCCCTTAAGGACTTCATCGCGGAGACCCTTTGCCAGCTTGAGATGTGCTTTCCCCCATCATATTTTGATATTATGGTACACCTGATGATGCACATGGTGGATCGGATCGAGCAACTAGGCCCCGTGTACCTACACGAGATGTGGACATACGAGCGATTCATGTCCACCCTCAACAGATATGTTCATAACCGTGCTCACTCAGAGGGCTCTATGATCAAGGCGTACACAACCGAAGAGGCAGTGAACTGGTGTATGAGGTACATAAAAGATGGGAGGGCGATTGGGTTGCCTGTCCATCAGCATGAGGGCAGAACCGCGGGCATGGGGTGCACAGGCCAAAAAGTTCGCACAGATATACCAAACAAGGAGATTGAACAAGCTCATTACAACATCCTTCATCAGTTGGTGAGCATGGAGAAATATGTCGAGAGGAACATAGAAGAGATCCGCATCCCTAATGACGGACAACGCACAGAGGCATGGGTCCAGAATGAGCACAGGAACAGTTTCATAGATTGGCTCAAAGAGCAACACGTACCCCTAGAAAGATGCCCTGATGATGAAGATACGGAGACCGTGCAGAAGCTTCTACAAGGCCCGTCAAGCCAAATCACGATGTGGCAAGGGTACGATGTGAAGGGGTACAGGTTCCACGCGAAAGAGAAGGACAAGAAGAGCGCGACACAGAACTGCAGTGTTCGATATGAGGGCATCGACGAGGCCACAAACACGAGGATGCAATACTATGGCCAGATCGAAGAAATATGGGAACTTGACTATGGCAAGGATGTATGCATAACCGTCTTCCGGTGCCACTGGGTAAACCCCAAAGCGGTTGCGGTCGACAGTTTCGGGCTAACCACCGTGAACCTCAAAAGTATCGGGTACAAAGATGACCAATGGGTACTTGCAACCAATGTCGCGCAAGTGGCCTACTATATCTATCCGGAGGACCCAAAGAGGCATGTGGTCGTGTCAGGAAAGCAGCGGATTGTTGGAGCTGATGAGGTCCAAAGCCCAGAACAATACAACAACTATGTAGAGCTCCAACTTTTTACTGATTTTGCAAAGAAGATCAAGGCCATCGAGGACCGTTGCAACAAGAGCGGTATGAAGCCCTGGGCCCGTCCCGATGGTGAGAAGTGTTCCATGAAAGCGCCTGCACCAAAATAAGATGTATATATGCAAGTTTTGTAATAATAAAGTTAACTATTTGTTAGTAGAAAATATTATTAATATCTAAAGGTTAAATTAATAGGTTATCATTAATAAGTTATTATATTATCAAAAAGTTATTATATTAATAGGTTACTATTGGTAATAATAAAGTTAAATATTTATTAATAAAGAATAAAAAATGTCTACAAGTATTAACCGCAGCGGGCAACGTAAGAGCCCGCTGCGGTAATACCTATTAACCGCAGCGGGCTCCTTAAGATGCCCACTGTGGTTAATGTTTACCGCAGCGGGCTCTTAAGATGCCCGCTGCGGTTAATTGTAACCTATATATACCCAGCCTCCGGCCGAAGTGGGCGAATCCTTCACTTCTCCCGAGCCGACCCCGGAGGGCTGCCCAATTCTCCCGCACGCGCCGCCGTCACCATTGCCGGCCGTCCTCCTCCCCCGCGCCCGTCCTGCTCCGCTCTGTGCCCATCGTCGTCCGCGCCCTTCCTCCTCCGCTCTACGCCACCGGAGTCGGAGCCCCTGTCTGCTGCTGGTGCCCTACCTAACGACCCCGCGGCGGTGCCCTAGCCACCACCTTCCTCCACATCGCCGGAGCCACGCCACCGTCCGCTGCTGGTGCCCTACCCACCGGAGCCAAAGCCGCGCCACCGTACGCTGCTGGTGCCCTAGCTAGTGCCCTAGCCGTCATCCGCTGCTGGTGCCCGAGCTCAGGCGACCGCCGCGCCACCGTCCTCCATCGTCCTCCTCAGGTAAGGGTAAAACTGTTGTGCCCCTGTGCCCCTCATGCTCACTGACATGTGGCCATCCCTGTGCCCCTGTTATTCTCTCCAGAGCCATGGTTTAGGTTTCATTTGCTCTATACTACTCTCCCTACTACTCTCTCCCTGTACCACTCCTCTCTATACTACTCCTCTGCCTACTACTCTCTATACTACTCTCCCTACTACTCTCTCCCTGTACCACTCCTCTCTACACTACTCCTCTCCCTACTACTCTTTATACTACTCTCCCTACTACTCTCTATATCTTTAATTGTTTTTTTTGTTTTTGCTGTCCCTACTCATCTCTCCCTGTACTACTCCCTACTCCTCTCCCTACTACTCCTCTTTGTTACTACTCTCTACCTAGTCTCTATACTAGTCCTCTCCCTACTATGGCATTTGCATTGATGATTTTTTACGAACTTGTAAGCTGAGGTAGTGGCAAATGCGATGATGTGACCCCTTCGATCCATGTTGAGGCAGCGGCGATGATGATCAATTGCCCCCCTACTTTCTATGCTGAGTCAGCTGCTAGACTAGGATGGCTTGTATTTTACAAGTAACCAGTTTAGCAGTGACGTGTTGACCTAGGGGCAAATCTGAGCCAAAAACTTATACGTGTCATTTTTTATTCAAAAGCTTTGAACTGATCATATTATATACGCGTCTGTGTATATGTAGAACTGAAATGGCGGAAGACAAAACAAACGAATGGAGGGACCCTACCCCTAGCTCCTCGTCAACCAGCTTGATGAGTGGGGCGTCCGTGACTCCACCGCCGAAGAAGCAGCGTACAGAGGTGGACTACGATCCGACGTACGAACCGGGGGCGGACGAAGCACATAGTCACGACTTCGAGGTTTACGCAACACACTGGCTTTCTAACATGTACAATGATGCGTGCAAAAAACTAAAGGCAAGAGACTCTTGTCAACAGCTGCCGATTGTGCCTCGTCAGCTCGAGTTCAGGGACGAAGACGTGGTCAGGGAGGAAGAAGCCCCCGCTCCCTCTACGACAACCTCTTCGTCCAAATCTAAGGGCCAGAAGAGGATGAGGGGACAACACGGGAGGCACAAGTTGGACAAACCAAATGAGGTGCATGTCATCGATGCGGTGGGGCTAGAGGGAAACCCAATAGCTCCAGATACAGTCATTGGCAAGTTCAGCAGTCAAGTGGCGTGTATAGCCAAGGAGAAGGTGGAGATCACTTGGCCCAACTGGCACGACGTCCTGAAAGACATAAAACAATGTATGGGGTGAGGTGACAAGGAGATTCAGATATCCGCCCTCAGCTGACATGGAGAAGTGCCAGGAGTGGGCTTTGCATGTGGCGTCGACTGCGCTTTGCAACTTCAGGTCCATGCTGACCAGAAATTACCAGAAGAAGGGGAAGTTGCCACTGCTGAAGTACAATATGGTAAAGGCACACATGTGGGACGCTTTCTGCGAAATGAGAAAGACGCAAGAAGCAGAGGAAAAGAGTGCTAAGTTCAGTGAGCTCGCGAAGAGGAACAAGAATCCTCACCACTTGGGCATGACTGGCTATGCCGGTCAGAGGACCAAGTGGCAGCAAGAAGAACAAGCAAGACAGGCTGCCGGGGTTCCAGATCCGTATGAGGGCATTGACCCAAGGGCAAAGGACTACATGAGGGCCCGCATTCCAAAGAGGCTGAAGCCCGGGGCGACCAAGTTTAACGAGCCCCACCTCGAGGACGTCGAGAAGACTTTGATGGAGAAAGCAAAGCTTAAGGACAACATCGTGGTCCGCCGGGGCCATGACTTGCTCACCGAGGTCCTGGGAACCCCCGAGCACCGCGGCCGTGTTCGTGGTGTCGGTTCAAAGATGAGCTGGAAGTCGGTTGAGTCATGGCAATCCGACGCGGCCGCATACAAGTCCAGGCAGAGGTATAAAGATGAGCTATATAAGAAGCGCTTCAATGAAGGCGTGGCTGAAATGATCAAAAGCTCAATAAAGGAAGCCTTCACGAGCAACGACCCGGAGATGGTCGCGATGAGGTCGAAGATGTTTGATCACCATGGCCTGCCCATTCCTCAAGCAAAGGAAAAGAAAGCCTTACTGCCGATGAACGAGGATCGCCCAAGGGTCTCGAACGAGGACTTCAAGGAAAACCAGCACGTCCAACTCCTCATCCCGTTCGGAAGGTCCAAGAAGATGGTGGTGGCCGAGGGATGCATTCTTGCACCCCATGATATTCATGTCTTCAACAAAGACAACATCCCTGAAGACTATGTGGTCGTGAGCCCATTTTGGAACGTTCTTGACCAGGAACATTTTGAATTGGACCATCCCCACCTACAACCAGCCAGGCACCTAGGGCAGGCACTTGGATTGAAAGTCCTATGGAACCGCGAGGACATCGAGATCATTGCTCCGATGCCAACTCCAACGCCGACACCAACATCACAACCATCAGCCGTCAGATCTTGTCCTCCCGAAGATCCAGATCACGACAGCGATGATGACGAAGAAAAGGGCGGGGACAAGGGCAAGGGAAAAGACAAAGGAGAAAGCGGTAGCGAAGGCGGGGACAAGGAAAAGGTAGAAGGTGATGGGAGGAAAAGGAAAATGGCATGGACATGGGCACTGTGTCTCCTCCGCCTCCAAACAGTTCGCCGATCGACCCAGTCAATGAGGCAAGAAGCTCAGAGGCCGGTAAGGGCGACAACGACAAGCCAGCCAAGCACGAACGAGCAACAGGGAGGCACGACGGGGGAGGCAACAGGGACGAAGACACCTCCCTCGTCAACCACAAGCTAATGTCCTCCCCCGCCCACCAAGAATCCAAGAACGTCCACCGACAAGCTCCCGTACATTCTCACGTTCGAAAGGTATGGTAACATTGAGCATAATACCACGTCCAAAGTATATATGCTACTAACATTCCTATCCATCGTTTGCCAGGCCTGAAACTACCCGTCAACTATTTGATGAGGCCGAAGACTACCCTGGCCACTATGTGTGCGGGAAGTTCATGATTCCCAAGGCCCAGCTCATCGACGAGGAAAAGTGGGATACAAGGAGGTTCCATCTATGGTACATGGAAGCTGCAAAAGCCGGGATGTCAAGTTTTAACATCAAGATTCCCACGGAGTACTTCCACTTGCCCGCTGGTAACGAAATGCACCTACCCGTCGACTTTAGCGACATGTACAACCTGATGCGGGAAGAAGACCTGGACATCGTTCAAATCACCCTATTCACACTGTAAGCGATGAATGCAACTTCCACAGATCACTACATTCGTATTTTCCATAGTTCTATACTTATTATGTCACGATGACTTGTCCGTGCAGCATGACAGTCACTGTAAGTAATAAGAGACACGTCCTGTACTCTACCTCTCTCCTGCACATATTGATGAAAGAGTCATCAAGGGTTTCGAGATCACTGATCCGGAGATGACAGTTCAACAGCGAGAGAATAAATATGAAGAAAATATGAAAGCCGAGAAGACTAAGTTGAAAAATTACATACTAGAATGCATGAAGAAGATCAAGCCGGATGGGCCAGAGTGTATAATGGCTGCCTATCACTTTGGGTAAGTCAAATACATGTACGTACACCTAAGTCGCTAGCATATCATGCCTTCTCGTCATCATAAACTCTATTTTGTTGCAATGGTGCAGCCAGGGCCTCGTGGGTGGCCACTGGGTCGCTTTTATCATATACCCTCAAGATAGCAGGGCCTGTGTGTTTGACTCCTTGAGCGTACCAAACAAGCAAGTGTACAAGGCATTCGAAGATTGTTTGAAAAAGTAAGTCATCCAGCTTTTTCATCAGTTACGGTTACCCTACGTTTTTAAATGGTGGCTAAAACTATTATATTTCGTACAGCGCTTATAAGGAATACCAAAAGGTGCCTGGATTCTGGGACCGAAGAACTCAAAAGTTCAAGGACAAGCATAGGTACCACCTCAAAATCCGACGAGATTTCCCGGTACGTATTTCAAAGGTTCAATTCATGTTTTCATACATATATATGGGTTCTAATGCTTGAGTAATCAATTGTGCAGTGCGCCAAACAGCCACTAGGATCGAAGACATGTGGCTTGTACACATGCGAGTTTCTAAGGGAAAGCAAGGAGTACACCAATAGCTGGAAGAAGCTCAAGGAAGGTGTCAAGTATTGGGGAGAGCAGCAGAGCCACAGGATGTGCTTTAACCAAGTCAAGGCAGACATATGCAAGTTTGTAATGGAGAAATGCATTCTCGAAGGAGAAACGTTCTTCGACAACGAATCCGAGCTGGCGTTGCTACCCCAATACGAGAAGCTCCGCAAATGGAACACAATGCTTCGTCCGACAAATTACGCTCATCAAGTTGAACTATGAATTGTAATTTGAATTTGAAATCAACTAAGTCAATGTGTATATGATGACAACAAACAACTTAGTGACTTTGTATGTTATGTCCAGATGGTTTATATGTGCATATATATATATATATCTGTTAGAAATCTGGAATTCTAGAATTATTTGAAAACTGCAATTGATTTGAATTCATATCCTACTGTTTCTGCTGGCTGCATTATTTATTTTTTTAATCCAAAATTAATAACCATGGCGGGCAACATAAGAAGCCCACTACGGTTAAACGCAACTACCGCAGCGGGCAACCTAAATCGACCGCTGCGGTTAATAATTACCGCAGCGGGCGCTTTAGGTTGCCCGCTGCAGTTAATGCTATTAACCGCAGCGTGCTATTTATGTTGCCCGCTGCGGTTAAGGCTTTTACCACAGCGGGCAACAACGCCTGCTACGGTAATGGCCACGATTAACCGTGGCCTTAGCACCGCAGCGAACGCTGTTGCCCGCTGCGGTAAAGCCAAAACGCCCGCTGCGGTTAAACTTTCTGCAGTAGTGGCAGGAACTTCGGTTGGAGAACATGTAGCTCATGGATTTCGGGTGTTCGCGCCACATGACCAGAAGGAAAGATTAGTTTTCCAGCCTAGACCTCGTTGTGCATAAGGAGTACATCACCTTCGGGGATAGTGGTAGAGGTAAGGTTGTCTCTCGTGGGTCAATTCGACTTAACAAGAGCTTTGTTCTCAAGGATGTTGCTTTGGTTTTGGACTTGCATTTCAATTTGCTTTCTGTTTCGCAACTTCTTGAGGATCATTTTGAAGTGCTCTTTAAGAAAGGCCTTAGTAGAGTTTTGGATTCTCAGGGAGACCTTATTTGTTGGGTCGTCCCTTTTGGCCGTGTTTTCTGAGCCGATTTTTCTCGTTCTTCCGGCTCTTCTAGATGTTTGATGGCTGGTCCTTCTTCTGGTTTGTGGAAGTGGCATAGGAGGCTTGGTCACCTGAGCTTCGACTTGCTTGCAAGACTTAGCTCACTTGGCTTAATCCAAGGATTGCCCAACCTTAAGTTTCAGAAGGACCTTGTTTGCCATTCTTGTCGTCACGGGAAGATGGTTGCTGCTTCTCACCCACCTGTTAATCCGGTGATGACAAAGCAACCCGGCGAGCTTTTACACATGGACACTGTTGGTCCAGCTCGGGTCTGCTCAGTGGGTGGGAAGTGGTACGTTCTAGTGATCGTTGACGATTTTTCGAGGTACTCTTGGGTGTTCTTCATGGAGGCTAAGGACGAAGCTTTTTCTTTTGCTCGAGATTTGATTTTGAGGTTGAAAACTGAGTTTCCCCCTGATACTATTAGAGCTATTGTTGACATCTCTTAGCATCACTTCAGATAACGGCGCCAGAAATGCATGTAGACAAATCTAACAACATTACACTTAACGTTAGGCTGTCACCACTAGCAGCGACACTAGAGACATGGATGGTATTTATGATCTCGCCCTTATAAAATATGAAATGAGATTATCTGCAAGTGCACAGATAAAATACATCCGCTGTAGCATTTCACCAAGGAGAATTTCCTAGGTATCGTTATTTATAACGGAGCAATGCATATCGTTAGTTACCCGGTAGGAGATAAACATCTACAACTATGACAAACACATGTATGATTATGATAACAGTTCCACTAGATCTAAACTCAACACATGAATCAATCATAAATGATAAATAAGATAAATGTAATAGAACAGAGTGAACCATATAAAAGAGTTCCAACAGAGCATTCCCACCCAAGGTCGGATCGTAGCCAAAACTAGTAAGAGACAGATTAACTTCCTAATATGGTTCTAACTATAGGTCATAGACTACATCAATTAGTGCAATTATGTTTAGCAATCATGGTTAGAATAACTTATATTTATACGCAGGAGACATCACGCATGGAGGATCAGATCCAGAGTCTATGTCCTCTGGGTGACCAAGTCTTACTTGCCCTATATTCGGGGAGTGGACTACAAAGGACTCAACAAGGCTATAATAGTCACCCTCGCGATCTACCACTTGCTGGCCCGGAATATAGGGTGCATTCATAGGTAAACAACGTATAAGCACCATGCTTACACAATGTTGACCACTCACCCCGTGATCGACAAAATGAGCGTTATATGAACAAGAGCATAAACATAAAGATACCCAAGCTATGCTAGACATATAATCAAAGTAGACGATGAACATTATAATTATGAACACGAAATACTAACAAGTCATGACATGTATCAACTAGAACACAAACTAGAAGATAAATAAGAACTAGATGAACAATTAGAACTTGATTAGAACACAGAGATGAACTAGAGAGATAATTATAACTAGATTAGGACATAGAGATGAACTAGAGAGATTAGAAGATGAACTAGAACACAAGATTATAAACTAGAAGACAATTAGACAATTAGAAGAACAATGTTGATACAAGAGAGAGGACAAGGCTAATTACCTAGCTCCTCTTGACAAGATCCGAAATCCGAGCTTCCCTCAACTCTTCTAATTCTATTCTAGCTACGCCCTTGGATGGTGGAGCTCCTGGTTGTCTAGGCTATCTCTACTCTAAATGATTGATCAATGAAAGATTGGATTGGATGCGATGCCAGGGGTCTGGGGTTTCTTATATAGCCCGGTGGGATGAACCGCAGCCCTCAGATCAAACCGACGTTGAACAACGGTCAAGATACAAAGTAGAGGTCGGTTAGGTCACGTCGCACGAAGGAGGGGTGGCTGCCATGTGGGCCAAGGCTGACCGGCCTAGGGTTGAGGTCGGTCGGCCTCCCCCTGGCGCCGCCTGCCTCTTCCTTTGACTGGAAGTCTCCTGATACCTTCCTTGTTCGTCTTGAGTCCTTGTTCGGTTGGTTTGCGCAACGAGTCATGGCGTGGATGGATTCCTTGTCGTCTTCTTCCTGTCTGGTCCCTGGATATCTCTGGTATTCTATAGTTGTTGGAATCTTGTCTGTTACACCCCTGATCTTCGTATGGATAGGGCTTCTAGAGGGTTTTGGAGTCTTCCTGGTCGTAGTCATCGAGGACTCTTGCTCCGGGACTCCAAATATGGCAAGTGGCATGTCCGTTGCGATCGTCTTGACGAGCTTGTCTCACTGGTGTGCTCTGATTCTTCACTTGAGATACTTTCTTATGATGAAATATTGAATATCCTGCAAAACAAGTGGAATCGACACAACTCGTGGAACTCGTTAGAATCAAACCCTATAGCTACACTCTTTGAATCATTGCGGCTCATTTATGAGGTTAGTTGACAGTTTAAAATAGGAGTTATCTACCGTCAACAAGTTCCCCCAAGCTTAACCTTTGCTAGTCCCTTAGCAAACATTTAGATGATATATTATGATGGATTAGGAGTTGCTACTATGCTTTCACGCCTCAAAAGTACACAAGTGTTCAAACGAAAATTTTCCTCCGAATTAGAATAAATCGTTTCAACTTTCAAACTTACCTCTTACCTTCAATTGTGGTGCTCGTAGCTTTCACTTGGGTCTTGAGCAATTTGAAAAGCAGAACGATCAAGTTAAACACTATGTCTCAAGTTCTTCGATCTACCTTTATTCTGGAGTTTTGTAAGATTTTCAAAATAAAACTTAGAGATTCCTTCATATGATCCTTTCAAGTCTCTCATCTGTGGTATTTGTGGATTCTCTCTAAGGTAGTGAGTGAATGTTGTGCCTTCTCTCACCCTATAACTAATAAGCTTTTGTGGAGTCCATAGGTGGGAGTCAACTTGTACATACTTACTCCCTCCATCCCAAATTATAAGATATTCCAAGAATCTTGGAGAGTCAAAGTTTTTTAATTTTGACCAAAATTATAGAGAGAAACACAAAGATTTATAACATCAAATATATATATATATTATGAAAATATAACTAATGAAGAATCGAATTGTACTTAGTTGGTATCATAGATATTATTATCTTATTATATATATTTGGTCAAAGTTCAAAAACTTTGACTCTCCAAGATTCTTGGAATGTCTTATAATTTGGGATGGAGAGAGTACATAGCATATATTGCAAAGTCAAAGCATGGATGCAGAAAAACTTGGCATACAATCAAATCAAGATGTGCATGTGTGTGGTCCTATATGTGGAATGGATGTGTATGGTGGAACAGTGGTGGTAAACAAGTGTGAGGGTGAAAACATAGTGATGATGATGAAAACATAATGATGGATGATTGGTGTAGACCTTTGCTTACTTTTACTCCTTGTAGATACTTCTCTCTTGTATAACTTTTGCTAGAGACAACATGGGCTATCTTCTTCCTTTTCTTCTTTCTCTTTTTTTCAGGTGGGTATCGAAATACCCCTAATTCTACTATCGGACACTTGTCCATTTTTTTCATTTATCTTTTTTTAGATAACTTTTGCATAGCCCATGCATCTTTTTGCAGCACAATGTTTAAAGAGATAACAATGATAAATTGGAGCATTAATGAATGGCAATGAAGGCATAGAAAGGTCATATGGATGAAGGGAAATATTTTTAGCTGTTCACTCCTAGTGTAGAAGTGAAACATTTTTGAGTGGATCTAAATGGAAGGCATGTTGTTGCGTACTCCCAGTGTAGGAACAGCATATATGGGTGGTGTGTACGTGATCTTGATTTTAACTGTATGAGGAGTCTCTAAGGGTCAACGCGATTTGACAATACTCAAAGCATATGCAAGCAGTAAATATAAAAGAGTGGACTTCCTAGTCTATCAAGCATGTATATCAGGTTGTGGTAGGAATTTCAAATACTCATCATAGAGGATCTCATTATGTAGCAATTTTAAGTTTTTAAAAGATAAATCTCCAGAACTATAGTATCACTAGGAACAAGATAAATAGTTGTTCAACCTTTTCATATCATACTCGTCAAACACCTAGACTTAAGTTAAAACTTTTGCAACCCACAAGTCTCAGATTCAAAGTAAATTCTCATGTTAAAACAATCTCATCCAAAACTCAGAAAAATTCAAGACTAAACACTAGGCACTTGAAAAGAATTACGGCAGAGCAACTATTCATCATTTCCATCCAAATTAATTTTATTATCCTAGAGCTCAATTATTTCAGGGCAAGCTTTTATTCTAGATCATCATTGTTCTTTTTATTGACTCTAATATTAAACACACACTCTAATATATAATATAAAGACTAATAATTGAAGGACCGAGAAAGCTACCCAAGGCGACCAGAGGGGGGGTGAATGAGAGCTTTAAATTTCTTTCGAAATGTTGAGGCCCCTGTCCCAGAAAAACAACCCCAAGAACAAAACTGAAACTCATGATGTCTACGACCCAAGAGAGTGGGTGGATGTTCCCTAGGAACACAGCGAGACACGACAAAAACTTCCTCACCCAAGTTCACCCAAGTTCAGGCTATTTTGCAAAGCAAGACGCCCGATTTCTATAGAGCACGGAAGCCGGGAATCCAACGCAAAAGCCGGAACTCAAATCCAAAGCTAAACGAACAAGCTACGAACAAATCAGTGCAGAACCAGCTGCATCGGACGCTTGGAGCGTCCGATGTGTTCACGTCGGACGCGTCTGATGTGAATAGGACCTTTCTGGAACCTTACTGAGTAACCATCGGATGCTGCTACAGTAAAAGCTCAGCGTCCGATGTAGGGCAGGCGCGGCCGATGAGAATAGTGGCGTCCGATGCTCAGACACGTGACGCGTCCGATGCAAAGTGAGGGTTTCTGGAACCTCACTGCATGACCATCGGATGCTGCACTGTAGCGTCCGATGTCAGCATCTGTTGCCCCTTTAAAAACACAGAAACTGACAGGTGGCAACGACGCGTCCGATGCTATTTGGGTCAGCGTCCAATGCCAAGAACACTAGCGTCTGATGCCCCCGAAAACGCACAGTTCTTCCACGATTCCAACCCGATCTCCTCCAAATCAAAAGCAATGAGGCTTAGACTTGGTATGAGGAGTTTCAAGGATGTTAGTGAGCTACCCCTAAGAGATCATGGCTCGAACCTAACTCCAAATCGGTAAATCGGAAGAATTGAGGACAAAAAGGAGAAAAACGATCCAAACACGAAAACTGATCGATCTACTTGCTCATGAGGTTTGAGTTGAATTCCTTCAGTGGAATTGATCCTCTCATAGTAAAGAACAAGTTGATTGGAACGGTTTTGCAAACGAAGCAACGTGGAGAGAGATCGATCGACGGGAAACTTGAGGAGAAAAGCAAAACGCGAAGAACAACACAAGAACGCGAATCACGACCTCAATTGCCAGCCGATATTCGTCCCCACGAGGAGACAACGGGAATCCGGTCCTGTTTCCGCAAAATCCAAATACACAGAGGTATGATTAAACCGTCTCTACGGATCTCAGTAGCTACAGCAGGGGATGGGAGAGCAGGAAACTCTAGAATGAAAATAGCAATGGCTGAGATAGTCTGGAGGGAGGGGTTGCCTCTCCTTATATAGCCTAATACAATTATTCCCCTTCTACCCCTACTGCTAATGAGCGAGCAGGCTAACCCTAAGGGTATTCCTGACCAACTCGAAGTTGATGGTGATCCGACAGCCACGCCCGCACACCTGGTAGCTTCGCCTCGACGCAACCTCACCGATTGCCGCCACGTGCCACCACCGCTCTACTCGTCCTTTTCACGGACTTCCCCCCGGTTTTGAGGCCGAAACCGGGAAACCTGGGCCATCCCCAAGTTTTGAGACCGAAACCGAGAAACCTGTCGTCCGTCGCCTGAGTTTTGTGGCCCAAACTCAGAAACCTGCCAGCACTCAGGTTTTGAGGCCCAAACCTGGAAACCGTCCCCTCAGCTCGAGTTTTGTGGCCCAAACTCAGAAATCGGCCGCACCTAGGTTTTGAGGCCCAAACCTGGAAACCGTCCACTTGGTGGTTTTTCTATGGCTCAACCACCAAACCGAGCCATAGAGGGGATGCACCGCCCGTGCACCCCGTCCACACGCAAGTCTTCACTTGTTGCTGTCCCAGGCTGTCAGCCACCACGGCCGATCCTCAGGCCACCGGTCCGTCAATCCAAGCCTCACATTCGCCCTTCACCGCTCTGGGTCCATCAGGATGACACGTCTCTACTTGACCTTCACCTTGCCTTTAATCACCGTATCCGTGCTCAACACCTGCACAACACAAGTCAAAGAACATGCGCATCATCCCAGTTGACAATCACTCATCATCTCAAGATCCGGCATACACCCATGTATCCGCAATAATAATAGTAGTAGTAATAATAGTAATAATAATAGCAATAGTAACATACCGTAATAGCAAAGATAACGGGGGTGCGTCTCCTCCAAGCTAATCCCTTTGATAGCGTCGAGCCTTCATGTGCTCGAATATTTTTGTTTTTTTAAAGGGTGAGCCTTCATGTGCTCACACATTTTTGGGGTTTTTATTTTTATGAGTGAGCCTTCATGTGCTCACATATTTTTGGTGTTTTTTGTTTTTAAGAGTGAGCCTTCATGTGCTCACATATTTTTGGTATTTTCTGTTTTTATAAATTCAAAAATATATAGATATATTACCTCGGATAATGGGGAGCCTTTTTCCCCAAGCTAGATGCTTGCGTGTTCGTTCTCTTGGTAGCGTCGATGTGCTTCACTCCTCTGGTCCTTAATGGAAAGTTGTTTGTTTTGTCGCTCTAGAATGGATGAAGTTATCTGGCCTTGTTATTGATTCCTGCTAAACTCAAGTAGACAACAAAGCTCGTGAAATTGATTAAGCGTTAGTGGTAAAACCATTTATATTCTCGAGCCTTATAGATGTTTAAGCAAGCATGATTCAACAAGAGTTTAGTATATATATTTTTGGATTTTCTTATTTTTATATGAAGATGCAAAAAGTAGGAAATAATTATTTTTTTTGTGCCTCCACAGTAAACAATTAAATATTCACATGGGGCTTAAAGAGTTTTTTTAGATGCAATGTGCGGATACATGGGTGTATGTTGGATCTTGAGTGATGAGTGATTGTCAACTGGTTTGAGGCGCATGTTCTTTGGCTTCTGCTGTGCAGGTGTCGAGCATGGATACAGTGATCGAAGGCAAGGTGAAGGTCAAGTAGAGACGTGCCGTGCCGATGGACCGGGAGCGGTGAAGGGCGGACGTGAGGCTTGGACTAAGGGACCGGTGGCCTGAGGATCAGCTGTGGTGGCTGACAGCCTGGGACAGCGACGAGCAGAGACGTGCGGGGCACACTGTTGCTTGGGTCGTGGACCTAGGGATATGTGTCGGTGGACAGGGTGCACAGGCAGTGCATCCCCTCGACGGCTCGGTTTGGTGGTTGAGCCATAGAAAAACCACCGAGTCGACGGTTTCCAGGTTTGGGCCTCAAAACCTGGGTGCGGCCGGTTTCCGAGTTTGGGCCACAAAACTCGGGCTGAGGACGGTTTCCAGGTTTGGGCCTCAAAACCTGGGTGCTGGTAGGTTTCTGAGTTTGGGCCACAAAACTCAGGCGATGGACGACAGGTTTCCCGGTTTCGGCCTCAAAACCGGGGGGGGGGTCCGTGAAAAGGACGAGCGGCGCTTGGCGGCACGTAGCGTCATCCGGTGAGGTCGCATCGAGGCGAAGCTACCCGATGTGCGGGCGTGGCCGTCGGATCAACATCAACCTTGAGTTGGTCAGGAATACCCTTAGGGTTAGCCTGCTCGCTCATTAGCAGTAGGGGTAGAAGGGGAATAATTGTATTAGGCTATATAAGGAGAGGCAACCCCTCCCTCCAGACTATCTCAGCTATTGCTATTTTCATTCTAGGGTTTCTTGCTTCCCATTCTCTGCTGTAGCTACAGAGATCTGCAGAGATGGTGAACAATACCTCTGTGTATTTGGTTTTTGAGGAAACGAGACCGTAATCTCGTTGTCTCCTCATGGGGAAGAATTTCGGCTGGCAATTCGTGGTTCGATTCGCGTTTTGAACTTGTTCTTCACGTTCTTCGTTTTCTCCACGATTTTCCCGTCACTTGATCTCCCTCCTCGATGCGTCTTTCTCGAATCCACTTGAACCAACTTGTTCTTTGATGTGAGGAGATCATTTCCACCGAAGGAATTCATCTAACTCCTCACGAACAAGTAGATCGGGTCGATTCAAGTTTCGTAACGCTTTTTCATTTCATACACCTTCCCCTTCGATTTCCCATTGATTGAGTTGATTTGAGCGGATGATTTCTTGGGGATTTCTTGGGGATAGTCTTCTAACTACCTCGTGATCATCTTCTCCAAATTTGGGAACAAGGGATTTTGATTTGGATTGGATTTGGGGAGATTTGGGTGAAGGGCAACCGAAATCGCCTTCACTGGGTGGTCGCGGACAGTCCACCACTCACCCCGCGGACAGTCCGCGCGTCGGGCTCCAGCTGAGTCAGTGGCTGCGAGTCTCGGCTGTGTGGTCTCGGTCTGACCGGCGGACAATCCGTAGTTGGTGACCGTGGACAGTCCAGGACCGAGCAAGGGACTTTCAGCAACATTGCTGTTTCGGGGTTTTTGCCGGCGGACAGTCCGACATCCCCTCGCGGACAGTCCGCAGTAAGGCCGGACAGTCCGGGACCATACCGGCAGACAGTCTGGAAACTCGCTGTGTGCTGATTTTTAGTGCGTTTGCTCTCCCGGCTTTTCGGCTTGGTTTTTGGACTTCTCGTTTGGCCCTAGAGTTAACCAAGAAACCTCTCTAGGTATCTTTGCTACTTGTTAGCATAGGTATTTGGAGATTTCTCGACGTAGCCTTCTATCTACGTTCGAGGGTCGGTTTTTAGGGGTTGAACTTGAGGCGAAGCTTTTGGTGTTCGGCTTGCTCTTGTTTGGTGGTGCCTCGCTGTGATCTTAGGGATCATCCACCCTCTTCCAAGGGTCATGGGCATCACGTTTTCGATCGAAGCTTTTGGAGGTTGATTTGTGGGACAAAGGCCAAAGTTTCAAGAGAAATTTTTTAGGCTCCCAATCACCCCCCCTCTGGTCGCCTTGCTTTAGCATTCTCGGTCCTTCACAATGTGATAATGCAATATGATTATTTTTATTTTCTTTTCTAATGCAATGCAGAAATTACAAATGCAAGTGGATAAAGTATGATGATACAATAATTAAATATGATGATATAGTAAATGTCTAAGAATTAAATATGATCAATATGCAGAAAAGTAAATATGAGGATAACTACCGATTTTACCTTTTGGCGAAGGTTCGGATATTTTGGTCTGACGAACCGGACATTCCCTTGGTTCAGACCTCCCAAGGTGTGTCAGACATTTGGAAAGTTATTTCTGGTTGATCCTCTTTAGAGGTTGTTTTCTTTCATGCTTTCTTGGTCTGAGTCTTTACTTCCTACTGTTCACTATCTTGAGGTGTCTCTTCTTCTTTCTTCTCTGGGATAGTGTCACTAGCTTCTTCTTCGTGATTTGCCTCTCCATCCTTGATGGCTTGTCTTCTTTGGCGTTGATAGCGGCGTCTTTCACTTTTACTCTTCTTGGGTGTTTCATTAGGTATGTAGTTGATGAAGTAGCATCGTACCTTCTCTCCAGGAATGTGAAAATGGATCTCCCCTTGCTTCATGTAGATGATTGCACTTGTAGTGTACAGGAATAGTCTTCCTAGGATGAGGTGGACATCATCGTCTTCTCCCATGTCGAGAACCAAGAAGTCTGTGAGGACTTCATGACCTCTAATTTTGACTATGACGTCTTCCACCATTCCTTCTGAAAATCAGAATGTTTGGTCTGCTAGGTGTATCTGCAAGTATGTTGGTTCCAGTGGTGCATCACGAAATAAATGTTTATATGTTACCATAGACATGATGTTGACACTTGAGCCGATGTCGCAGAATGTGTTGTAGAAGGTACTCTCCTTGATCATGCAGTCAGTGGTAGGTACTCCTGGATCGTACAGCTTCTCAAGGCGTAGTGGAGGTTGAGTGGTGTATTTTGGTGGTTCAACAGTGTTGACCATCCATACTGGTTCTTGCTCTTGTGGCTTCGTCTTGTTCCTCCTCCTTCTATTGTTGTTCTTCTTCTTCGGGGCAGTAGGTGCATCCACGTACTCATATGGTGACTGTGGGTGTACACGAGTCTTGAGTGTGCGATTCTTGAAACTGAACCTCTCCTTCCTATTGTTGATCGTGAAGCAAATGTTGGTGCTTTCGGTGTAGATGATGGCTTTAACTGTACTTAGGAATGGTCTTCCCAATATGATGGGTGCTCTTTCATCTCCTCCTGTTTCTACTATCACAAAATCTACTAGGACATAAGAGTGTCCAACTTTTACTTGAACATCTTCAAGGATTCCCTTGGGGTAGCACAGTGTCTGATCTGCAAGCTACAAACAAATGGTTGTTTACAACAAAGGTTGACCATAAATTTTCTCATAGATTACCTTAGGCATAATGTTGACACTTGCTCCAAGATCATAGACGGCTTCGTCAAAGGTATGGGGTCCGATGGTGATCGGGATGACAGGTCTCTTTGGATCTCCTTTCTTCTCGGGAAGATTCTCATCTCCCCATCCTCTGTACTTTGGCCTTGGCGGAGCTATGAAGTAATCTCCTGCATTGAAAATGTCTACAAGATTTGCAGTTTCTAATTCTTCCGGATTCCCCGAAATCTTATCTTTTTCGGTCATAGGTACTGAAGCGGCTAGCTGAGAAATTTATGATTCTATCATCTTGTTAAAGCTAAGCTGATTCTTAATAGAAGAAGTAAAGCTTTCCATTCTATTATTAATGGTTTCAAGTATTTTATCATTGGAAACTATCTTTTTGGACATATTATCAATAACTTTATTTTGATTAACAATCATTTCTCTTAAAGGCGGTTGGTTGAAGTTGTTACCTTGGTAGTTACCTGAGTGATTACCTTGGTAGTTGGGCCTCTGTTGTTGATTCCATCCTTGATTCTGTTGAGGACGATAGTTGTTGTTGTTGTTGTTGTTGATGTAGTTCACATCCTCTTGCACTTCAGGATAGTTGCTTCATGTGTTCCACACTCTTCACAAGTCATGCGAGAATCGTGGATGTGCATAACTTCCTTCTTCTCTTGGTGTCGTTTGTCGAGCTTCTTTATTAGTAGGTCTATCTGAGCAGACAACATGTCTACTTCCTTGAGTTGATGCATTCCTCCTCTCTTCTTCAGTTGAGTGCATTCTTCGTTCCATCCTTGGTTGGAAGCTATTTTCTCAATGAGAGTAGTTGCCTCTTTGATAGTGAGTGACAAGAACGATCCTACAGCAGCTGCATCGATATTGTCATGGGTACTCGAAGTGAGCCCATGGTAGAATGTCTGCATAAGTAACCAATTCTCCATCTCGTGGTGTGGGCATTATGATATGTTATCTTGAAAGCGTTCCCATGCCTTAGGGATAGATTCATCATACTGCTGCTGAAAAGTTGAGATCTTCGCTCGTAGGGCATTCGTCTTGCCTACGGGGAAGAACTTTGCTAGGAAAGCAGTGGAGCAGATCTCCCATGTTGTGCTTTTGCCTTTGTTTGCGTAGAACCATTGCTTCGCTCTTACCAAAAGTGAGAATGGGAATAGGCGGAGGTAGATGGCGTCTTTAGTGACGCCCTTGATAGTGAAGGTGCTGCATATCTCCAGGAAGTGTTGGAGATGGGCACTCACATCTTCATGTGCTTTCCCACAAAACTGGCTGGCTTGCACCATGTTGATCAGAGATGGCTTGAATTTGAATCCCTCGGTTCCCACATTGACTATTGGTCCAGTCCTGATGTTGGCAGTGGTTGGCGCAGAGAAATCACAAAGAGTCTTGTCAGCCATGTCTTATAACACTGGTGTTGAGCTTCTTGCCTGAGTGTCTTCGATCAACGTGGTTGGTGGTTTCCTGAGCTTGGCGTTGGCTTTGGCTTTTCAGATCAAAACTTCAGGATCGTCAACGTAGTTTTTGGGTTGATCAAATCCAGTCATACATCACCCTGCAATAAGATATTCAAGAAATAGACAAAGGACAGGGTGAGCCTGTTTGAGAAAAGATCAATAGTGTGCCTTGATTATCATAAACATGTGTGTAAAGTTTTTCCTATGTATTCAACTTATATCCTATTATGTCCTGGTCTTAACTTAGAAGCTCGAATAACTTAACGATATGGCTCCGCCAATGGGATTTCCTTAAGGGATTTCCCAAACAATGGGGAATGTGCTTTGGAATCACACATTTGGTTCCCCGGCAATGGCGCCAGAAATGCTTGTTGACATCTCTTAGCATCACTTCAGATAACGGAGCCAGAAATGCTGGTCGACAAATCTAACAACATTACCCTTAACGCTAGGCTGTCACCACTAGCAGCGACACTAGAGACGTGGATGGTATTTATGATCTTTCCCTTATAAAATATGAAATGAGATTATCTGCAAGCGCACAGATAAAATACATCCGCTGTAGTATTTCACCAAGGAGAGTTTCCTAGGTATCATTATTTATAACAGAGCAATGCATATCGTTAGTTACCCGGTAGGAGATAAACATCTACAACTATGACACACACATGTATGATTATGATAAGAGTTCCACTAGATCTATACTCACCACAAGAATCAATCATCAATGATAAATAAGATGAATGTAATAGAACAGAGTAAACCATATAAAAGAGTTCCAACAGAGCATTCCCACCCAAGGTCGGATCATAGCCAAAACTAGTAAGAGACAGATTAACTTCCTAATATGGTTCTAACTATAGGTCATAGACTACATCAATTAGTGCAATTATGTTTAGCAATCATGGTAACAATAACTTATATTTATATGCAGGAGACATCACGTATGGAGGATCAGATCCAGAGTCTATGTCCTCCTGGTGACCAGGTCTTACTTGCCCTATATTCAGGGAGTGGACTACAAAGGACTCAACAAGGCTATAATAGTCACCCTCGCGATCTACCACTTGCTGGCCCGGAATATAGGGTGCATTCACAGGTAAACAACGTATAAGCACCATGCTTACACAATGTTGACCACTCACCTCGCGATCGACAAAATGAGCGCTATACGAACAAGAGCATAAACATAAAGATACCCTAGCTATGCTAGACATATAATCAAAGTAGACGATGAACATTATAATTATGAACACGAAATAGTAACAAGTCATGACATGTATCAACTAGAACACAAACTAGAAGATAAATAAGAACTAGATGAACAATTAGAACTAGATTAGAACACAGAGATGAACTAGAGAGATAATTAGAACTAGATTAGAATATAGAGATGACCTAGAGAGATTAGAAGATGAACTAGAACATAATTAGAACACAAGATTATGAACTAGAAGACAATTAGACAATTAGAAGAACAATGTTGATACAAGAGAGAAGACAAGGCTAATTACCTAGCTCCTCTTGACTAGATCCAGAATCTGAGCTTCCCTCGACTCTTCTAATTCTATTCTATCTACACCCTTGGATGGTGGAGCTCCTGGTTGTCTAGGCTATCTCTACTCTAAATGATTGATCAGTGAAAGATTGGATTGGATGCGATGCCAGGGGGTCTGGGGTTTCTTATATAGCCCGGTGGGATGAACCGCAACTCTCGGATCAAACCGACGTTGAACAACGACCAAGATACAAAGTAGAGGTCGGTTAGGTCATGCCGCATGAAGGAGGGGTGGCTTCCATGTGGGCCCAGGCCAGCCGTCCTAGGGTTAAGGCCGGTCGGCCTCCCCGTGGCGCCGCCTGCCTCTTCCTTTGACTGGAAGTCTCCTGGTACCTTCCTTGTTCGTCTTTGAAGGATCGAGAATGCAAAGCAAGGCGACCAGAGGGTGGCGGTGAATGGGAGCTCAAAAATTTCCCTCGAAACTTTGGCCTTTGTCCCCAAAATCAACCCCCAAAAACTTCGACTAAAACCATGATGCCCACGACCCTTGGAAGAGGGTGGATCATCCCTAGGATCACACCGAGGCACCACCAAACGATAGCAACCCAAACGCCAAAAACACCGGCACAAGTTTGACCTCTAAAACCTAGTCCCGAACGTAGATTGAAGCCTACGTCGAGAAATCCATAAACACTGATGCTAACAAGTAGCAAAGATACCTAGAGAGGTTCCTAGGTGAACAATAGGGCCAAACGAGAAGTCCAAAAACCAAGGTGTGACACCCTAAATTTCATTTTCCAATTGAGTAATAAATTTGAGCATTAATTTAATTTTCTGAGCATGTAACCTAGGTCAAATAATAATTTTTGGAATGATTAAAAGGAACCCTAGGGCTTAGAAACATTTTTGGTTGCATTCATGTCGGTGCATATAATTTTGTTTGAGTGTTGGAATAGTGTTGGGTGGTTTGAATTCAAACCTAGTTTGAATTTGAACAAGTTTTGCTTTGAAAATAAAAAGAAAACTCTTTCTTTTTCCCCTCTCCCTTCCCATACCCCTTTCAGCCCAAGTAGCAAATCGGCCTGGCCTGCTCTGCCCTTTTCCTTCCCCCTCCCCGTGCCCGCTCCGGCCTGGGTTGGCCAGCTCGCGGCCCAGCTTGCGGCCCAGATCCTCGCGCCCGGCCTGCCTCTTCCTCGCACGCCCCGCGGCCCAGCACCCCCGGCCCGCTCGCTCGAGTGCCTGCGCAGCGGCCGCGCCCTCGCCTCCTCGCAGCCCAGTCGCCCCACGCCCGCTGACAGCTTGGACCCGCATGTCAGCCACTCCTCGCCCTCGCCTGCCAGTCGGCCCCACCCGCCAGCGTCGCAGCGCCTCTTCTCCTACCTCCCGCCTGCGCAAGTGTGCACCGCCACACCCCTCTCCCTCCCGAAACCATCGGTGAGTGGCTATAATGGCCACTCGGCCATCATGTGGCCTCGGTGGAGCACCAGCACCTCTTCACCGCACCCCAGCGCCCTATAAAGCCCCAGTACGAGCCCTCGTCTCTCCCTATCCCTAGCCCCGAGCCCCCTCTCTCTCTGCAGACCTTTCGAGCTCGGCGCCGGCCCTGCAGAGCCTTCCCTGACGTCTCGAGCTTCGCCTTCGAGTTCGTGGTAAACCCCGCTCCCTTCCCATGCCTTTGTTTTTGAGTTTAGTTCTCCAAAGCGCCCTATTGGCGAGCTCCGAACCCACGCTAATGGCGCCGCCGCTCGGGTGCACTACCCCGGCGACCCCCACCCCCGAAAACCACACTCCTTGAGTTTGCGTGGTCCCGAGGATCCGTCCGGTGGCCTCGGTTAGGTCTAGTGTGGTCCAAATCGCTGTCCCGGTGACTTGCCGGCGAACTCCGGCCGACGCCAATGGCGCGCCGCCGTGGGAGCGCCGCCTAGTCGGCGGGGTTTTCCCCCAAACACCTAGCGCCGTTGATCTGCCAGTGAACGGTTGCGATTTGAAGATACCCCTTTGGGTTGTTTTCGGTCCACCGAGCAGCCGTAGACCCAGTCCACCGCTTCAGCGCTCATGCGTCCAAGCCTCCGTGGTGGACCGGCCAGTCGTGCAGCGCCGCGTGGCCTGCCACGTCCGCCAGCCAGCCCGGTCAGCAGTTGCGCCCGTGACTTTTGTGAAAAAGCCCCTGAGTTTCTTCGAAATAAACCTGCGGTTCTCTGCAGTTATAAAAACGCCGTCCTAACTACGCTGAAATTACGATTTTAAATTGTTTTAAATCAAAAATGAGTTCGGTTTATTTACAAAAATGCCATTGAACCTTGTTTTAGCCATAACTTTTGATTTGAAACTCCGATTAGAGTGACTCTTGCGCTCACGTGTTCGTAGAAATGCGTAGAATAGTTTTATAAGATTTTTACCTTGTTCTAGTATTGTTTGGTGTATTTTTCTAATAGAAATATTATTTGTTTGCATGTAATGATTGGTTTGGATGTTTGCGTGGTGCCGTTAAACCCGTTCGAGGATATCAAGAAGAAAACCTTTGAAGAAGTGGAACCATCAACATGAGTTTTTGGAAGGCAAGTGTAACATGGGATCCTTTGTTTCCTAGCAACCATTTAATCACCTTTTCATATGCATGTGTCAAATATGATGAACCCTAGGAATTCTACCTAGAACTTTGTTATCTTGTATTCCTTGTTACTTTGGGTTGTGCATATGGGTAGTTCTGCTTAGCCTGCAATTACCAAATATTATGATGATAATCTTGATTAATGACTTATGGAACAAATGTTGGTTCTGAATCTTAAAGCGGCAACCCAGGATTTACAGTACAACCATGAGGACTACATGGCTCTGGTCTTAGCTAAGTACTCTGAGTGTTCTAGCTCGTCTATAGCTTACCGAGAGGGCAAGAGGTGGGTACCATGTAGTTATGGCCCGGTCCCACTAGGGTAATTGCTTTGGAGGATAGGGGGTTACCTTAGTGGGGAGGTTGCTCATGACTCTTGGGAAACTGAAGCCTTAGCGGCTATGACTTGTTAGACCAACTTTGGAAAGGCTCCGTAGTGAAACCCTGCCTGCTCACCTTGGAAGTGTTATGGGGCTCGCGACCCCGGGAAAATGGGAATCACGACTCGTGGGTAAAGATGTACACACTCTGCAGAGTTAAGAATAATGCGAGTGATGATAATCTTGATGATACTTAATTATACTTTCACCATGGGAGCTTAAGCATAACCTTGTGACATAGGTCTAATAAATAAAACATGACCAACTAAAAATGCTTAACGCAGTTCAGCCGTGTCAAGCCTTTTGAGCCTTGCATCCCTCATGTTATACTTGTTGAGTATGGTGCGCTCACCCTTGCTTTGCGTACAATCTATGAAAATCCCGGATGGGTACCAGATGGTGGATTCAAGTGAGGAGTTACGGAAGATGTTCCAAGAGTTCTAGGTGTTGGTAGTTCTTAACTTCACTAAAGATAGAGCTAAGCAACTATCCCCGGTAACGGCCCAGAAATGCTTGTTGACACTTGCTAACGTCGTTACTAGGAGTAGACTATGGAATCTATCCCTGGCAACGGCGCCAGAAATGCTTGAAGCAAGTCCAGTCACTATACCTAAAGGAGTGAAGCTAAAGCAGCTATCTACTAATGTCAAATGGGGTTGTCAATCCCGACACTAGTAGGAGCTAGCTAGCGAGAATGCAATCTACCAGGAGGAGATTCTGCAAGCGCACAGAACTATCGTAGAAGCACTTCGCCTGGGAGTACCAGGTGTCGATTTATTTGATCCCAAGGGAAGGCTAGGGTGGTGTATGAGTCGAGTCAAGGAGGGGATGAGAGTCGAAGAATAAGAAAAGGGAAAAGGAGAGAAGATAAGAAACGAAAGGGATGAGAGAGGATGAGAGGCTAGAAAGAATATATGTATGGATAGATAAGGATGAATGAAATGGATTAAGGTAAGGTGGATAGATAGGTAGATGGAATAACTAAGGATAACTAATATATAACCAACTAATAACTACTCCTAGATAACTACGAAGCAAGATAACTACGAAGCAAGATAACTGCGAAGCAAGATAACTACGAAGCAAGATAACTGCGAAGCAAGATAACTGCGAAGCAAGATAGACAAATGCCAAACAAGCAACCAAGTTAAGTATAGTTTTATTCCTATCTTGACAAGTACCGAGGCGTACTAGCCTTTACCACTGACTTAGGTTCAACGCTAGCACAACGAGCCTTACTGCTAAACTGGGCCAACTACGTGGTGGAATTCAAGGCGTACAGGGCTATCACCACCTGCTTGCTACCACAGCTATCCGGGGGTCCAGCCGTATCTGAAGGTAAGTCTATAACTAAGCACCACGCTTAATTATATTCTAACTATCTCTACCCTAGCTTTGAATAGAGACACCCTTGCGGACGTCAGAGCAAATACTTGACTTAATAAGATAAACACTAAACTAACTAAGCAACCTATTGGCAAAGATCAAACACTAAGCACACTAGAGATTAACTACTATGGCTAAGTGAATTGGACTGTAGGGATAACTAGGTCACACTCAAGCCACTTGATAAAGTAATACTGAAAGTAATACTGGAATAATAATAAGTGTACCTGAGATACAAGAGAGCAAACTAGACCAGAGACGCCAGGAAATCAACCGACCTCTAATGCCAGTCACCTGCACGCGCTTCTCTCCTAGCAAGCTCTATGCTACTATACCACTGGTCAGGGCTGAGCTATGCTAAACTAAGAGCTGCGCTGTAGCGAGTGCACTAGAGCTATGCTCTCTCTACTAGATAACCTACTTGCCTAAGCTCTCTGAGCTTCTAACCTAGCTTTCCTTGCTTCTCTTGCTTCTCTTGCTTGCTTCCTTCCTTGCTCGCCTTGCTTCAAAATGAAGTGATGCCTCCAGGGGGTATTTATAGCCTTGTGGAGTGAGGGGGGTACTTATAGGGGGCAGCCAACCGACCTAGGGCAAACCCTAGTGGCGGGCGCCAGCCCTAGGTGGCGGCCGCCACCCCCCTGGCTGTTGGATGCACCGTCATTGATCCTACGGTCTCCAGGGACTCCTCCAAGGCGGTTGCATGTCCAGATAACTGTCATTCGGTCATGATCCACGTCACTCCCCTCCTGAGCCCTCTGATGCCACTGACCTAGTGACCAAGGGCCAAGATTTGGCCCTGGGGTGGTCACACGGAGCAGTGACGTGGCAGGGGGGAAGTTTGGGCCTCTCCTTGTGGCGGGCGCCACCTAGGGGTGGCGGGCGCCACCCCACTAGGGCCCAAATGGGTCCTACTGAGTGGGCTTGGCCTTTGGTGGTTCAAATATCCAAATTTGGTTCAAATCCTGCATTCAAATCAAAATCTATGGACATGTGGAATTCGGTTAGTTTGAAACCTATTTGACTACATTTCATGCCTTTTTTGGTAAATTTTAGGGTAAAATGTTGATGGTAAAACAAGTGTTTAAGGACCATCAACAAGCTCCCCCAAGCTAACCTGTTGCTCGTCCTCGAGCAACAATGCGGTTTAAGCATTGAGCATGAAATAGATAGCATGAAATAGATAACAATGTGGAGCTTATAGCTTTTCACTTCAAACATGCAAGAGTGAAATAAAGCAGTAGATAGGAAACTTTTATCTTGCTTAGGTTTCACTACGATTTTGTCTGGAGGTTTTTTTAAGGTTTTCAAAAGATAAAAACTTGCTTAAGTCCTCCAAGATTCACTCAATCACTCAATGGTGTTTAAATCCTCAATTTGGCCAAAATGTAGCCTCTCCTATTTCTAAAGAATGATATGTGGAGTTATAGGTAGGCTAAGAATCATGAGCAAATTGCCTAATGTTTATTGCTAAGCTATACACTCAGATCATAAGGAGCAGCAAATCATAAAAATTGATCAAGATGTCCATGTGTGGTTATGTGGAAGTGTATAGAGAGATATTTCATAATCCTTCCTAGTTAATTTCTAGGGTCTAGAGCTAATGATAACTCTCTCTCTCTCTCTTTTTGATACATAGTGAGTAGACAAAAATATGTCCTCACATTTTCTAAGGACATAGTCCTCTCTTGAGCTAATTGGCTCACATTTTTTTTTCATATCTCTCTTTTTTTTAGCTCTAGATTTCCCCAGATTGTCTATAGGAAAGGATTTTAGAAATGAAAAGGGGGAAGAGAGAGAAATGCTTATTCCCAGTGTAGGAATAGCATAAGGCTAGCAATGGGACGTTTGGCAAGGTATTGCATATCTCCAGTGTAGAGAATGAGCAATTTATTTGGTGGTTGCAAACTTCCAAAGTGGATAGTAAGCAATATGGTGGGTGGGTGTATCTTGATCAAAAGATATGATAAGCTTCTCTACTAAGATCGATGAGGTCTAACAAAGCTCAACACAGACAAAGCTCTTTGTGGTTTTGACTAACAAATATTTGGCTAGTGGTGGTATGTGATAAAATCCAGGAGGAACTTTTAGCAAGGTTTTCATGATTTTTAAAAGAAATCCTCCAGATTAGGTCCTCATTTCACCTTAGCAAGTTTAAAGAATTACTCCATTTCTTACTAACTTTATTCACTAAGCATGATTTCAGTTAAAGCATGTGCAACCCACAAAAGCTACAACTTAGATAAAACTAGTTATTCAAACCATAACAATATCATTTGCATGACATATTTCATTTCTTATTCAGGTTCCAACATTTTTAAGCAGATTTTATCATTTTTTTACTCATGGGATGGTTACTTAGGCAAGCATGTAACATTCAAAACTTCAAAAGAAATCAAAGACTGAATATAAAGTGTAGGCATGAGGCATACCTTATTGGAGGGGGAGTCTCCCCCAAGCTGGCTTCTTGCTTGGTAAAAGGTCTTCTTCTTCTCAGTCGGAGCTCTTGTTTTATTTTATTTTTAAAATGGAAACTAATCTAATGTTGTGAAAAGGGAAATTATCCTAATATAATATTTTATTAATCAAGATAAGTTAGCATATACCTATGCATATAACTAATGATAACTGTTTTTTTTAGTTACATGCATGACATATGTTATTTATTTGAAAAAGAAAGGGAAATTTGAAGGGAAATTTAAAAGTAAATCCATACCTTAGATCCATGGGATTTCATCCTTATTGGGTAGATCTTCTTCCTTGGGTGCTTCTTCTTTAAGCACTTCATCGGGTTCTTCTTCTTTTGGCACCTCTCCTTTGTCATGTGAATTACACAACTCAGGAGAAGGTGGTTCTTTCTTTCTGTTCCAGCTTGTTCTTGGGCGCCTCTTCTTGGTACGAACGGGTTTTGCTTCCTGTATGTTAGCGGCATATGCGGGACCACGGGAAAAGGAGAATATTTCCTTCTTCCCTCCTAATGTCATTTGCATTTTACCACTTCCCACAAATATGCAGGCATTCACAGTATTCAAGAATGGTCTACCTAAGATTAGAGGCACATCTTTCTTATTTCCCATATCTAGTATTATGAAATCAGCAGGAACATAGGAGCCTCTAATTTGAACACGTAAATCAGTTACTATCCCTTCTATATAGCAAGTGGATTGATCAGCTAGCACAACATAGGCAGATGTGGATGACATGGGTGGAAAGAACGAGTTTTCATAAAAATCTTTAGATAGAATGTTCACACTCGATCCTAAATCACACATGGCATTTTTAAAGACTTCACCAAAGATTGAGCATCTAATTATGGGACAACCGGAATCACCCTTTTTAACAGTCATGGTTTGATCTTCATAATAGTTGAAATATTTGACTTCAACCTTGTTTACAGTTTCCATGTCAGGTTTAGCAGGAATTTTGCCAGGTTCAAAAGATGGTATGATAGCAGCAAGTTGAGCTAATTGAGTTTCTAACATCTTATTAAAGCTAAGTTGATTTTTCAGAGCAGATGAGAAATCTTCGAATTTAGCATTTATATTCTCAAGGGTTTTATCATTTGACATTAATCTCTTATTCAAGAAATCAGTAGTTCTACCTTGTGAGTAAACTAAATTCTTCAAGAATGAGAAATTATCAGAATTTTGAAAATTAGAGCGAGGGAATGAATTATTACCTTGAGAGTTGGAGTGCTGATTCCATCCTTGATTTTGTTGGCGGAAACCGTTGTTGTTGTTGTTGTTGATGAAGTTCAAATCTTCATGTAACTCGGGGCAGTGGTTCCCAGAATGTCCGGTTTCTCCACAGACTTCACAAGTCATGTAGGATTCCAGAGATTGGACACTCTCTTGTTGGTTCATCTTCTCACAACTGTCCAGCTTCTTTGCCAGCAGGTCCAACTTGGCCATGATCATGTCGGCCTCCTTAAGGGAATGCATACCTCGCTTACGGGGCTGCAGTCTCTCGTCATTCCATCCTTGGTTCAACATCATCTTCTCTATGAGAGCCTTAACATCTGCAACATTCAGAGAAAAGAATGCACCGCCGACGGCGGCATCCAAATGGCTTCTAGAGAGTGGGGTTAGGCCATGGTAGAAGTTCTGGATCAATAGCCAGTCCTCCTTACCATGGTGTGGACAAGCAGTGACGTACTCTTGCATTCTCTCCCAAGCCTCGGGAATAAACTCCTTGGCTTGTTGCGTAAAGCTGGAGATTTTGTTGCGAAGAGCGTTCGTCTTGCCCATCGGAAAGAATTTGGCGAGAAAAGCATTGGAACACTTGTCCCATGTGTCTACAGCGTTGCGATCGGTATAGAACCATTGCTTCGCTTTTCCTAGGAGAGAAAAGGGAAAGAGATGAAGACGGATGGCTTCTTGGGTTATCCCTTTAATGGTGAAGGTGCCGCAAATCTCAAAAAATTGTTGGAGGTGAGCATTGGCATCCTCATGAGCTTTGCCATAGAATGGGCTAGCTTGGACCATCGTGATCAGAGCCGGATTCAACTCAAAATTGAGGTTGGCATCGATCACGTCTGGTTCTGTCGCTACATTGGCGGCAGAAGGAGCAGAAAATTCATGAATGGTCTTGTTGGCCATCGTGAGGATAGAACGAGATAAGAAGGAGCAGAAAGAAGTTGAAGAAGATGAAGGAAAAAGATAAGAAGGACTAAGGAAAGAAAGAATGGGGTAAGATGAGATTCGCTAAGCAGGAGCTTAAACGAAGATAAATTCGACACGGACTCAACCGATACACCGATTGCCTTCCCCGACAACGGCGCCAGAAATGCTTGTTGGTATTTCTTAACTTCACTAAAGATAGAGCTAAGCAACTATCCCCGGTAACGGCCCAGAAATGCTTGTTGACACTTGCTAATGCCGTTACTAGGAGTAGACTATGGAATCTATCCCTGGCAACGGCGCCAAAAATGCTTGAAGCAAGTCCAGTCACTATACCTAAAGGAGTGAAGCTAAAGCAGCTATCTACGAATGTCAAATGGGGTTGTCAATCCCGACACTAGTAGGAGCTAGTTAGAGAGAATGCAATCTACCAGGAGGAGATTCTGCAAGCGCACAGAACTATCGTAGTAGCACTTCGCCTGGGAGTACCAGGTGTCGATTTATTTGATCCCAAGGGAAGGCTAGGGTGGTGTATGAGTCGAGTCAAGGAGGGGATGGGAGTCGAAGAATAAGAAAAGGGAAAAGGAGAGAAGATAAGAAATGAAAGGGATGAGAGAGGATGAGAGGCTAGAAAGAATATATGGATGGATAGATAAGGATGAATGAAATGGATTATAGTAAGGTGGATAGATAGGTAGATGAAATAACTAAGGACAACTAATATATAACCAACTAATAACTAATAACTACTCCTAGATAACTACGAAGCAAGATAACTATGAAGCAAGATAACTGCGAAGCAAGATAACTACAAAGCAAGATAACTGTGAAGCAAGATAACTGCGAAGCAAGATAGACAAATGCCAAACAAGCAACCAAGTTAAGTATAGTTTTATTCCTATCTTGTCAAGTACCGAGGCGTACTAGCCTTTACCATTGACTTAGGTTGAATGCTAGCACAACGAGCCTTACTGTTAAACTAGGCCAACTACATGGTGGAATTCAAGGCGCACAGGGCTGTCACCACCTGCTTGCTACGACAGCTATCCGGGGGTCCATCCGTATCCGAAGGTAAGTCTTTAACTAAGCACCACACTTAATTATATTCTAACTATCTCTACCCTAGCTTTGAATAGAGACACCCTTGCGGACGTCAGAGCAAATACTTGACTTAATAAGATAAACACTAAACTAACTAAGCAACCTATTGGCAAAGATCAAACACTAAGCACACTAGAGATTAACTACTATGGCTAAGTGAATTGAACTGTAGGGATAACTAGGTCACACTCAAGGCACTTGATAAAGTAATACTGAAAGTAATACTAGAATAATGATAAGTGTACCTGAGATACAAGAGAGCAAACCAGACCAGAGACGCCGGGAAATGAACCGACCTCTAATGCCAGTCACCCGCACCCGCTTCTCTCCTAGCAAGCTCTACGCTATTATACCATTGGTCAGGGCTGAGCTGTGCTAGACTAAGAGCTGCGTTGTAGCGAGGGCACTAGAGCTATGCTCTCTCTACTAGCCAACCTACATGCCTAAGCTCTCTGAGCTTCTAACCTAGCTTTCCTTGCTTCTCTTGCTTTCTTGCTTGCTTCCTTCCTTGGTTGCCTTGCATCAAAATGAAGTGATGCCTCCAGGGGGGTATTTATAGCCTTGTGGAGTGAGGGGGATACTTATAGGGGGCAGCCAACCGACCTAGGACAAAACCTAGTGGCGGGCACCAGCCCTAGGTGGCGGCCGCCACCCCCCTGGCTATTGGATGCACCGTCATTGATCCTACGGTCTCCAGGGACACCTCCAAGGCGGTTGCATGTCGGTTGCATTTCCAGATAACCGTCATTCGGTCATGATCCACGCCACCCCCCTCCTGAGCCCTCCGATGCCACTGACCTAGTGACCAAGGGCCAAGATTTGGCCCTGGGGTGGTCACACGGATCAGTGACGTGGCAGGGGGGAAGTTTGGGCCTCTCCTTGTGGCGGGCGCCACCTAGGGGTGGCGGGCGCCACCCCACTAGGGCCCAAATGGGTCCTGTTGAGTGGGCTTGGCCTTTGGTGGTTCAAATATCCAAATTTGATTCAAATCCTGCATTCAAATCAAAATCTATGGACATGTGGAATTCGGTTAGTTTGAAACCTATTTGACTACATTTCATGCCTTTTTGGTAAATTTTAGGGTAAAATGTTGATGGTAAAACAGGTGTTTAAGGACCATCAAGACTAGGCGAGTGTTTCCCCTAGTCAACCGTCCCTATGAAGTTTGGTGCCCCGAAGAGTAGTTTCCGCTCTGCTTTGTTTTAGATGTAAGTTTTGTTGTATCTATGTTTCGATATATATAATAAAGCATTGTCTTTGAGAAATTCCATATTTGTTGCTATATGTGTCTTGTGGACTTCCTGGGCACACATATAGAGGGCACTTGGTATTCTTCAGAAAACCGGGTGTTACAAATTGGTATCAAAGCAATGTTGATTGTAGGACGCAAGCCTAGTTAGAAATGGACGTTAAAAAAAGTTTTGCTTAATTCTCTCTTTACCTTGTAATTTATTAAAACGTATGCTTACCTCCTTATCTCTATTCTATTGCAAATTATTGATACTCAAAACTTTTGGATCTTCTTTTACTGTGACATAGAATGAAGTTGTCACCTCTGTTGTCCATTAGGAGACTTGCCATAAATAGAATAAGAACGTGTAGTAATGAGTGTTGAGTTGAGTCTTATGTATGTCATGTGCAACTAAGTGGTTGTATGTTTGACTTTATGATCATGATTGATTTGGATCTTTGTCATGGTTGTGATGAGTTGTGGAAGTGATGACCACATCTTCATTTAGTAGTAGTTTAGGTTTAAGTTTGTAGGATTAGATCGTTGGGGTTGAATTCTATCTTCCCTATCAATCTCTTATCTCAGTGTGTTATCCTTATCAAAGTTCAGTGGCGGAGCCGACCTTCAAGAAGATGAGACAATTTGGGAAAGAGAAGATCTCAGATCAGAGCATCCCAATCTCTTCGAATCTTCGTCCGAATCTCGAGGACGAGATTCATCCTAAGGGGGTAGATTTGTGACACACTAAATTTCATTTTCCAATTTAGTAATAAATTTGAGCATTAATTTAATTTTCTGAGCATGTAACCTAGGTCAAATAATAATTTTCGGAATGATTAAAGGAACCCTAGGGCTTAGAAACATTTTTGGTTGCATTCATGTCGGTGCATATAATTTTGTTTGAGTGTTGGAATAGTGTTGGGTGGTTTGAATTCAAACCTAGTTTGAATTTGAACAAGTTTTGCTTTGAAAATAAAAATAAAACTCTTTCTTTTTCCCCTCTCCCTTCCCATACCCCTTTCAGCCCAAGCAGCAAACCGGCCTGGCCCGCTCTGCCCTTTTCCTTCCCCCTCCCCGTGCCTGCTCCGGCCTGGGTTGGCCAGCTCGCGGCCCAGCTTGTGGCCCAGATCCCCGTGCCCGGCCTCCCTCTCCCTCGCACGCCCCGTGGCCCTGCACCCTCGGCCCGCTCGCTCGAGCGCGTGCGCAGCGGCCGCGCCCTCGCCTCGTCGTAGCCCAGTCGCCCCGCGCCCGCTAACAGCTTGGACCCGCACGTCAGCCACTCCTCGCCCTCGCCTGCCAGTCGGCCCACCCGCCAGCGTCGCAGTGCCTCTTCTCCTACCTCCCGCCTATGCAAGTGTGCGCCGCCGCACCCCTCTCCCTCCCGAAACCATCGGTGAGTGGCTATAATGGCCACTCGGCCATCATGTGGCCTCGGTGGAGCACCAGCACCTCTTCACCGCACCCCAGCGCCCTATAAAGCTCCAGTACGAGCCCTCCTATCTCCCTATCCCTTACCCTGAGCCCCTCTCTCTTTGCAGACCTTTCGAGCTCGGCGCCGGCCCCGTAGAGCCTTCCCCGGCGTCGCGAGCTTCGCATTCGAGTTCGTGGTAAACCCCGCTCCCTTCCCATGCCTTTGTTTTTGAGTTTAGTGCTCCGAATCGCCCTATTGGTGAGCTCCGAACCCACGCTAATGGCGCCGCCGCTCGGGTGCACTACCCCGGCGACCCCCACCCCCGAAAACCACACTCCTTGAGCTCTTGTGGTCCCAAGGATCCGTCCGGTGGCATCAGTTAGGTCTAGCGTGGTCCAAATCGCCGTCCAGGTGACTTGCCGGCGAACTCCGGCCGACGCCAATGGTGCGCCGCCGTGGGAGCGCCGCCCAGTCGGCGGGGTTTTCCCCCAAACACCTAGCGCCGTTGTTCTGCCAGTGAACGGTTGCGATTTGAAGATACCCCTTCGGGGTTGTTTTCGGTCCACCGAGCAGCCGTAGACCCAGTGCACCGCTTCAGCGCTCGCGCGTCCACGCCTCCGTGGTGGACTGGCCAGTCGCGGAGCACCGCGTGGCCTGCCACGTCAACCAGCCAGCCCGGTCAGCAGTTGCACCCGTGCCTTTTGCGAAAAAGCCCCCGAGTTTCTTCGAAATAAACCCGTAGTTCTCTGCAGTTATAAAAACACCCTGTTTTATTCACTTTAACCCCTGTGCTTTTGGAAAATAGGAGCCACAGTCCTAACTACGCAGAAATTACGATTTTAAATTGTTTTAAATCAAAAATGAGTTCGGTTTATTTACAAAAATGCCATTAAACCTTGTTTTAGCCATAACTTTTCATTTAAAACTCCGATTAGAGTGATTCTTGCGCTCACGTGTTCGTAGAAATGCGTAGAATAGTTTTATAAGCTTTTTACCTTGTTCTAGTATTATTTGGTGTATTGTTCTAATAGAAATATTATTTGTTTGCATGTAATGATTGGTTTGGATATTTGCGTGGTGCCGTTAAACCCGTTTAGAGTTCAAGTTGTTCGAGGATATCAAGAAGAAAACCTTTGAAGAAGTGGAACCATCAACATGAGTTTTTGGAAGGCAAGTGTAACATGAGATCCTTTGTTTCCTAGCAACCATTTAATCACCTTTTCATATGCATGTGTCAAATATAATGAACCCTAGGAATTCTACCTAGAACTTTGTTATCCTGTATTCCTTGTTACCTTGGGTTGTTGTTGACACTTACTAACGTCGCTACCAAGAGTAGATATAAACTCTATCCCCAGCAACGGCGCCAGAAATGCTTGTTGGTATAAATTAACGCACACCCTACTTTATCCGCAAGCGCACAGATAAAATTTACCGATGTAGCACTTCACCAGAGTAACCCAGTTTTAATATCGAACCCAAAGGAACGGATAGCTTTGAGTCTTAAAGACTAACCCCTGAGTAGCTAACAAGGACGGAGAATCTAGAAGTATAGAGGGGATCACTAAGGTTGTCTAATTCCAATTTATGAGTGATATGTTTATATTATTCTTAGTGGGGAAGTTGCCATAAAAGGTCACAAACAGAGTATGAGTCTTTTATGCAAATGTATAATCCTACCGAGCCTACACACGGGTAAGTGGACTATAGAAGAATCAACAAGGCTATAAGAGTCACCCTTGCGAACAACCACTACTACCGACATTATAGGAGGCATATATGAGCTATCAAGTCTAAGCACCACGCTTACACTATCCAACTACTCTAACTCTAGAATGACTAGAATTAAAGTACTCAAAAGAGAGTCATAAATCTTTAAGAATAATAAGAACAATAGCTCAAACTTAAATATAGACGTTGATTACCGAAACAATCACTGAAGTTGATGATGAACTTGAATCCACAGGTACAAGATGAAGAAGTGGATCCGACAGGCCGAAGCTCCTTCTTGATCTCTTCCTCTCTCTGTCTCTCTTCTAGTTCTAATATAAGACTAGGTTCTAAACCTAAACTAGAGGGGTAACTAGTCTTCTACTTGATAGCTGGCTCTTGATTACAACTAGATGAACTAGATCTAATTCTAGATGAACTAGAAGAGATTCATCTAGAGGGACCTCTACTTCTAATTGAAACCCTAGTTTCTGATTTGGAGATGAATAATGAAGATGGAGATGCCTGGAGAGGGGGGTCTTGGGCTGCTTATATAGCCCTGAGGGACCAACCGCGGCCGTTAGATCAAACCGACTTAAGGTACGGCTAAGATGCATCCTAGAGGTCGGTGGAGGAAGCTTGCAGAAGACGGAAGCCAGCGGGCCCGGGGGGAGACCGGTCGGTCTCCTGGTGGGACCGGTCGGTCCCAACTGGCAGGGTCCCATGGTGCCCGACCTCCTGGTGTCTTCTGGTGTCCTCTGGAGTCTTCTAGAATATTCCTAACGTGCCGGTTGCTTTATCTCGCGTCGGTTTCCTTCTAGGGGAAGCAATCAGTGCTAGTTTCCTGGTTTAGTCCCTACAGAATCACAATTCACCAAAACTAGTGGAATATTGTCAATTAAATCCCTAAACCTTTGTTGGTGACTGAATTCATGCCCTTTTCATATATATTTATCCTTTAATTTTAATAGATAACCAGTGTCATCAATTCCCCCAAGCTTACCTTTTGCTAGTCCCTTAGCAAAACCAAGAATTAACAAAGGATCAGGAGTTGCTACAAGTATACCTGCTGTTAAACAAAAGTTCTCCGAAACATATCATGTTATTCTTCATGGGGCTTATTTCTTTTACATTAGATCTTGAGTAATTGAGAGATTGAACGATCCAATCAAGCACTATGTCTCTAGTTCTTTCACTTCACCTTTATCCCGGAGTTTTAATTAATTTTCAAAAGCTTTAATACATGTGTTATCAAATTAAACAATGGATCCAAAGAGAAAGTCAACCAACCATTGAATCAAGAAGTGCATGTGTATGGAAAAATGGAGTCGAATGCTCTTTTGAATATATACACTCTCTTCTGTTTATCAGAGACATATTGCTATTAGGCTAATTCTACTGTCGGGCACATGCCCATTTTTTCTGACATTTTTTTCTTTTCGAGGTTCCGGACACTTGTCCCTTTTTATTTCCTCGGGATCTATCTTTTTGAGGTTTCAGACACTTGTCCCTTTTTATTTCCCTGGATCTTTCTTTTCTCTCTTTTTTTTAATAGCCATATGCTTCCAACAAACTTCTGAGAGGGTAGCAACAGATAATTATGAGCATTTATACGGAAGATGGATGAAATGTGTAAGTGATCTCAATTCCATGGCAAGATAACATCTCACAGGGTCACAAAGCTTAATTTAACTCAATGCAATTATTAGTCATATTCATATTTATAAATCTCCGGAACTTTAGTGTTGTTTAGAACAAGATAATAGCAGCTCAGATCATCACATGTCATATCCCAATTACCTAGACCTTAGATTAAGTATTTGCCATCCATGTATTTAATTTTATTTTAAGGCATCATTATTAATTAGGAGAACTCATACTTTGAACACTAGGTACTTGAAAGAAATTAGATATAGCAACTATTCATCATTTTCATGCAAAAGATTAGAGAGAGGGTTCTTCTTTAGTCATCAGCTTCTTAAAACAAACTAGACACACTATTTTATTTATTTAATCTAACACACTTTAAGATATAATATAAAAGCCAATAATAATAGTAGTAATAATAATAAAGACATACCTGAATCATGAAGATAACGGGGGTGCGTCTCCCTGGTTCCCTTAATAGCGTTGAGCCTTCATGTACCCATATATTTTTGTCTCTTTTTTAATTAATGGTGAGCCTTCATGTGCTCATATTTTTTTGTTCTTTTTTAAATAATGGTGAGCCTTCATGTGCCCACATATTTTTGTTCTTTTCTTTTTGGGGGTGAGCCTTCATGTGCTCACATTTTTTTGGTGTTTTGAATTTGTTTATAGAATGAAAAACTTAAGAGGATAAAGATACTTACGTGGATACATGAGGTTGCCTTCCCCCAAACTGAATGTTGACGTAGTCGTTCGATCTTACAATGTAGCAAACTGGCAGTGGATATGTCCTTCCTCTATTAGAGCTTTGATTGATGTCGATGGTTGTTGAAACAGTGCTCCAGTAGTGGATGGAACATTCACTTGCTCGTCAGCTTTTCTTGGCCTTTCAAATCCTGTGAAACTCAAATAGACAACAAAACTTGTGGAACAGATTAAGCATTAGCGGTTGACCACTCAAGCCTTAGTTGTCCAGAATTTCAGTAAGATCTCTTTCTCAATATTTTTATGTTTTTATATTTTTATGATGCAAGAAAAAATGCAACAGGATGAATATATGCATATTTATTTTTAGTATTATTATTATTATTATTATATATTTTTTTAAGCCACCACGGTGAACATTCCTGTGGGTTTTTACACACCATAGAATTATTCACATGGGGCTTCATGGTTTATGATGTAGTGTAACAAATGCAATATTTTTATTTTCTTTTCTAATACAATGCAGAAATTAAAATGTTTGTGAATTAAATATGATGATGCAATGATTAAATATGATGATGCAATAAATAACTAAGAATTAAATATGAGAACTATGCAGGAAAATAAATATGAGGATAACTACCGATTTTTACCTTTTGGCAAAGGTTCGGATATTTAGGTCCGACGAACCGGACCTTCCCTTGGTTTAGACCTCCAAAGGTATGTCAGACGTTTGGAAAGCTGTTATTGATTGTACCTTTTAGGTGCAGACATTTTCTCCCATACTTTCTTGGTCTGAGTCTTCACTTCCTGTGGTTCACTGTCTTGAGGTTTCTCTCCTTTCTTTTATGGGACAGTGTCGATAGCTTCTTCTTCATGATTGGCCTCTCTGTTCTTGATAGTTTGTCTTCTTTGGCTTTGACAGCGGCGTCTTTCACTTTTATTCTTCTTAGGTGCTTCATTGGGCATGTAGCTGATGAAGTTGTATCGTGCGTTTTCTTCCAGGAAAGTGAAAAATGAATTTCCTCTTGTAGATGATTGTACTTGTAGCGTAGAGGAATGGTTTTCTTAGGATGAGGTGGACATCATCGTCTTCTCATGTCGAGGATCAAGAAGTCTATGGGGACTTCATGACCTCTAATTCTGACTACGACGTCTTCCATCATTCCTTCTTGTTTATGCCTCTTGATATGGTGTCACTCATGTTATTTGTTCGTCCAGCAGTTTGAAGTGAAGCGTTAATTGTGGACGCTGGCTGCATCTTGCTCAGTGTGCATGTTATTGTAGATCTAGGACCTTCACTCTGTATAATTTAGGAGTGACTTCTCCATGTTTTGATCAAGAGTGTGTCCTGCACATAAAGACAAGGTAGAGATCAAGTGCATGGGCTCTGTTGGTGGAAAAACACCAACAGAACCAAAAGTTTTATTTATTCTCTTCTAACCTTAGGCACATTGCACAAGATAAACTTTTTGTTTATGTGTTCTATTCAATCTTAATATGAGTGATAGGATCAGAGGATGAGCATGAAAGTAGCATCTTAAAATATTTAACAGATCAAATTACTTAACCCAAGGAAGGATAATTTATGCATAAAGTGTCGATCTTTTCATGATTGAGATATATCATCTTCCAAAGGTTAGATGCACAACATTTTAGCTCATTTAGTTAAGATAGTGAGATTCAAGAGAGTAAAGCTATGAACAAGTGTCAAAGGACTGAACATGTTGAGTTGATTAGGTTAGATCAAGTGATGTGCAACTTAAACATGTTTAGTTCTTTATTTATGTTCATACTAGAACCAAGAAGAAGCTTTTACAGTGATGGCTACTTACCTTGAAATGTTACTTTGTCATTGGAAAGTGATTGTTTTGAACCATCTTGTGGAACCTCCTCTTGTCTAGCTGGTTGTTATTTATGAATTGCTTGTCTTCTCTTGTTTGTCTCACAGTGTGATTGAGAGGAGGAAGATCACAGTGGAATCATTTTTAGAGGTATCGGCCTTCCTTCTCTTGTGTCGACTTATCAGTGGAGGCGCATTGTTCCTCAAGTATGCTGACTAGGATCCTCTCTCTTTCTTGTATTAATTCTGTACTATGAGGATGTAGGGACAGTTCCGCATTCTTCTCTTGTCAACCTTTCTTGTTTTCCCTTTTATTATTGGGTCGACAAGAGACTTGAAATTAGAGCTGCTACTCAAGTGCCTCCATGAGAGTCTTTTGTCTTGTAATGTCACCACTGAGACTTGTCCTCTCAACAGTGTCTAGATGATGGAGATCTTTTCGGCTGTTCTTCTGGATTTGCTGGCTTAGGTACTATCTCTCCATCTTCTAACTCATGTGGTGCAGTGGCTTCATCCTTCATGATTCCCTCCTCATTTCTTGGCAGTTGGTTCTCCCTTCGACGTCTTCTCTTGGTTCTCTGTGGCTGCTCATAAGTGATGTAGATGTAGCGAAAGATCCAAAAGTTGACTTCTCCAGGTCCGGCAAAGATGATAACATTGATGGTGTTCAAGAACAATCTTCCAAGAATGTGTGGTGGATCATATTCTTCTTCTCGACTGGGACAACATCTAGTGGTTTGTAATAATCAAAGTGGTGAATAGAAGATTAATATGTTTGAAGTTGGGTTTCTCCTTCCTCCCTTTGATTGTGAAACACATCTAGACAACAGAATTGTTTCTCCCAGGCTGGCTTGTGATGTAGATGGACTCCCAACAACATGTTCATGTGTTTGACTTGTAGATCTTGCTATTGTTGTAGTGGTACCATCTTGTCTCCCAAGCTAGCTCTTGATTAGAAAAGAGGATAACTTCCCACTTCTTGTCTTGATGTCTTGGATAATGATGATTGCAGGCATAGGTTGTCTCATATGAGGTAGGTTGCATCCTGTTTGTCATCAGCGTCCAAGCAAGACTCAAAGCTAGACTAGCACCATTTGTGATCTAAGAGTAGGTTTGTGTGTCTATGGTTTGGGTTATAGATCTTCAATGTTCAGACCAAACCATGGATGAACAAAATTTCTCTCCTGCATAATGTTAGTGGACATATACCTGAAGGATTGCAAGAATTTGAAACATGGGTTGTTATCCATAACTTTTGTATTTTGCATCTATGCTAATAAAAAGATGTTTTTAGGATTACTTTAGCATAGACTAGTATTTTATGTGTTGGCTGCACTTTAACATGATTCAAGGCAAAAGATAACTTGTAGAAGAAGACATAATAAATAAACTTTGATACTCACAGTTCTTTCATCCATGATGAATGAGCTGAGTCTTCATTGTGCAAGAGTTGTTGAAGTTCATTGTACGCCTTGCTTCATCTCAAGTGTGAGTTCATCTCCGGACTTTCCCAAATTAATAATGAAAGTTTTCCTGCAGGGGTTAGTCCAACAAAATATCCAATATCTACTATAGCATACTATCAGTTCAGAAATCAACCTAGACACCACGTCTAATTTGATCTAGGAAGGCATTTTAACCTAAGCACCATATTTAATTTAAAAGCCTTTAGAGGTAAAATCAGCACACCTTTTAGCTCAAGAATCAAACCAGACACCATGTCTTACTTTAATTCATGAAAACAGTTAAACTAAGCTCCATGCTTAATTTAAAAGGTGTATGATAATACTTCAAAACCAAAGTATATACTATAGCAAATAAAGATAATATTAAAGCATTGTAGAGATTTATTCAGATGGTGATGAAAGAGTATGATTAGTATATGAGCATATCCTAAAGGTAGGGACAACCAACATAGCAACATGGCAAGAAATATTCTTATAAAGTCTATTCCCCAAGCTTGGATTTTGCACAAATGAAGATTGGATGAATGTAATTCAATGTTGCATGATGATTGGTGGGACATACCTTGTGTTTGTTGTTCCTTTGCTCTTTTCTGCTCCAGACCTGGAAAGGTTAGTGACAAGAATACCCGAAGGAATATTTTCATAATTATATTTCTATGCTCATTACAAGGACAGTGCAGCAGAAAGGTAGGCATAGCTCATAACCAGGTATTATGATGGGGTATAAGGATTCTACTGGTTATAGCTTGCTCATGGGGTAGTGATAGATAAGAGTGGAATTAAAAAACAACATTCATAAGAACGAAAACAAAAATAATGAAAAGACTAGGACAAAAGGAAAAGATAAAAGTATGATTACAAGGTTAAACTAAGACTTGAGATGATCTACCGTTCCCCGGCAACGGCGCCAGAAATGCTTGTTGACACTTACTAACGTCGCTACCAAGAGTAGAGATAAACTCTATCCCCGGCAACGGCGCCAGAAATGCTTGTTGGTATAAATTAACGCACACCCTACTTTATCCGCAAGCGCACAGATAAAATCTACCGATGTAGCACTTCACCGGAGTAACCCAGTTTTAATATCGAACCCAAAGGAACGGATAGCTTTGAGTCTTAAAGTCTAACCCCTGAGTAGCTAACAAGGACGGAGAATCTAGAAGTATAGAGGGGATTGAAGGACCGAGAAGCTACCCGAAAGCGACCAGAGGGGGGGGTGAATGGGAGCTTTAAAATTTCCTTGCGGAAACTAGATGCCACTGTCCCAAACTCAACCCCAAATGCAAACCCTAGAGCCGACAAGTGTCCACGACCCTAGATGTAGGGTGGATGCTTCCTAGAAGCACAGCGGGACACTAGACAACCCTAGAAAGCCAACCCAAAAGACGGAACTCGAATCTGTTGAAGAACGAACGAACCGCGAACGAATCGGCGCGAAACAGCTACGACCGGACTCTGGCCAGCGTCCGGTCAGCAGAGACCGGACGCGTCCGGTCGTCCAAAATCGGCTCTGGAACCTTACTGTTCGCGACCGGACTCACGAGTACGGAGCGTCCGGTCGTGTACAGTGCGTCCGGTCGAAACCGACAAAGCCAGGAACAGTGCAAGCGTAGCGTCCGGTCGAAATGCAAACAGAGCGTCCGGTCGAGAGCGTCCGGTCAGTACGCAGAAAAGCTTGGCGCCGTGCTCAACGACCGGACTCTGAAAGCGTGCGTCCGGTCAGCCCGACAGAGCGTCCGGTCACCCCGCGACTGCACTGAAACTCCGGCGATTCAACCCGATCTCCTCCGAGTCAAGTGCTCTAGGCTTGGGATTCGATCTGAGGAGTCACAAGGAGGTTAGTGAGCTATCTCTAAGAGATCATGGCTCGAACCTAACTCCAAATCGGTGAATCGAAGGAATTCGGGGGAAAGAAGAAGAAGAGACCCGAAACTAAAACTTGATCGATCTCCTAGACCGTGAGGTTAGAGATGATTTCTTTCGGTGGAAAGAAGTGCCTCACGATCTAGAGCAACTTAGTTCAAACGGAATCGTAAAAGATGAACCGAGCACAAAGATCAAGCGACGGGAAAACTCAAGGCACAAAGCAATCCGCGAAGAACATGATGAACATGAAATCAAAACGCGAATTGACACCAAGAGATGGGATCCAAGGTGAGGATACGGCCTCACTTCCTCGAATCAACAGTACACAGAGTGGAGTCTCTCTGCGGATCTCAACTAGCTAAAGCAGGGGATGGGAGAGTGGAAACCCTAGGTGCTAGGAAGCAAAAGACTGCGCTAACTGAGATAGGGAGGAGGGTGTCTCCCCTGGACTACTTATACTAACCTAGACTAAGTCTATTTCCTACTCTACCCCTCACTACTGTATTTACAGAGCGGACCAGCCTAACCCTAAGGCTATTCTAGTCCACCCGCTGGTGGTAGGTAGATCCGACGGCCACGCCCGCACGGTCTTCCGCGTCGCCTCCACGCAACCTTCAGATCGCCGCCACGTGCCGCCACCACTCTGCACCCCCGGTTTTGTGGCCCAAACCGGGAAACCAGCCTTTTCCATCAGCCCCCGGTTTTGAGGCCCAAACCGGGAAACCAGCCTCCAGCCCGAGTTTTGTGGCCCAAACTCGGAAACCCTCAGCGCCCGAGTTTTGAGGCCCAAACTCGGAAACCGGCCGACGCCCAGGTTTTGAGGCTCAACCTGGAAACCGTCGCGCCCAGGTTTTGTGGCTCAACCTGGAAACCCAGCACCCAGGTTTTGAGGCCCAAACCTGGAAACCGTCCGCCGTTGGTTTTTCCCGGGCTCTACCAACAAACCGGCGTCGTAGAGGGGATGCACCGCCTGTGCACCCCTTCCACCGACATGATCGCACTTCTCCACTTGTCGCTGTCGCAGGCTGCCAGCCACCACAGCTGATCCTCCGGCCTCCAGTCCATCAGTCCAAGTCCACGTCCGCCCTTCACCGTCCGATACATCGGCATGGCACGTCCGCCGCACGGCACGCCCATCCTTCATCGCGCCCGGTCCGTCGGCACGACACGTCGCAACTTGACCTTCACCCGCCATCGATCACTGTCTCCGTGCTCGACACCTGCACAACACAAGTCAAAGAACATGCGCATCATCTCCGTTGACAATCACTCATCACACAGAGACTCGGCATACACCCATGTATCCGCAATCTCCCCCTTGATGAGTGCATTGTCAACTCCACAACAAATCATGAATAAGAAGAAGAAGGAGGGAGGAAGGAGAAGAGAGAAAACCCAACCAAATGACCCAAAAAGCCTAACAAAAGCCAAAGAAGGTCAAGTGGATGAAGCGAAAACTTGGTCCCCAAAGACATGGGCAACGGCTCAACACAACCAAGCAAAGCAAAGCTAGCCCTCAAGAAGAGGTAGAACAGGCTCAACACCGCTAGCAGATACCAATTGAAGATCGGAGGATAACAGAAGCAAAATGCTAGTCCCTCAAGATAGAGGCACAGAGGCTCAACACAACTAGCAAGAAAATCACTCCAAACCAATTGGAAATCAACCCAAACCAAATGGGAAAGCACACCAGACGATACCAATTGAAAGCCAAATGAAAAAGCTTATGAAAGCTCATGAAAAGCTAGGAACGTTTGCTAGTCCCTCAAGATAGAGGCAACGGCTCAACACAACTAGCAAACTCCCCCTCGACAAATGCAAGCAACTAGGACAAATGATTCTCCCCTTAGTTGATCAACACAGGAGTATATGATTTGCATAAATTTCTCCCCCTAGTTGAAAATGCACTTATCAAGGCTAAAAGGTATCGGAGAAGCAACTCCCTTCACATAAACTCCCCCTGAACACAAGATCTCCGTCCACAATGCATATGGAGTCAAAATGCAAGTTAGGAGCTTCAAGTATATAGTCAAAAGAGTGCAAAGATGCTCTAATCAGTATAGCTCCAACATCTCAATTAAGCACTCAAATAGCAAAGGCTCAAACTGATCACTTATACGAAATATGAAGCATATGAGCATGTGAGCAGTTTTAAGCCAAAAAGATAGTCACCATCAAAATAGCACTAGACATGTATAGAAGGAATCCAAACAAGTGCTAAGCATATATACAAGGTGAACTACCCCTAGCAAAGTTCAATCATCATGCATAGGAATGAAGCATATACTTGTGATTTCAAATTCATATCGGAGTTGCAGCGGTAAAAGAATTCACAAGTTCATTTTTGGCATGTGATTGCGAGAGGTTGAAAGCTTGTCATTGCCTAACTTTTCAACCGTGCGAAGCCTATGCCGAAGCAATCAGAAGCTTAAAGCAACGGTTTCGGTCATACACTACATGGCTCAAGTTTAACTCAAGGTGCAATGAGAAACAGTCTCAATACCATGAGGTGTTGACAAGCAATCCCATCTCGATCTTTTCAATTCAACAATACTTGGTTCAGATTTTAAGCAAGTTATTAACAACCAAGCAAGTGAATGACTCAGAACTAGAGACATAGCAACCTGGCATATATGAAAAGCAGGAATGGACTCAACACACCCTACACATGCTAGTTGCATATCTCAATGGTGAACATTTTCAGATTTATGTACATTAGGCATAATTCACCATTCCAAAAAATAGCTCGCTCATAACATGTAACAGTGATCAGAAAGAGCATAAGCTACAAGCATCATCATAAGTATCGGAGCAATACTAACAAGAGCATAATTACATTCTAGTGAATATAGACATAAAGCTCAGAGCGTAAATGCGTATGTCCGACACAAAACTGAAGGAAGGAAGATACCAATTGGAAAGACTCAAGAAACTCAAAAGAAAAGAGCCTCAAAATAAAAGAGTCAGTCTGTACATCTCAAAATGCTTCCCCCATCTAAAAGGGGAAACACACACCAAGCTCACCCCTCAACCTATTAAAGGTTGATTCGTCTAAAGGCTTGGTGAAAATATCAGCCAATTGGTGATGAGTATCGACATGGCGAAGGTCGATATCACCCTTCTCCTGGTGGTCTCTCAAGAAATGAAAGCGCACATCAATGTGTTTGGTTTTCGAGTGAAGCACGGGGTTCTTAGCAACGCTAATGGCACTCGTGCTGTCACAAAGCAAAGGAACTCGAGTAAAGCTCAAACCAAAGTCACGCAAAGTGGCCATCATCCAGAGTAACTGGGAACAGCAGCTAGCCGCAGCAACATACTCAGCCTCCGTAGTAGACTGGGCGACACTAGACTGCTTGCGAGAAGACCACGACACAAGAGAAGACCCAATAAACTGGCAAGTCCCAGAAGTGGACTTGCGCTCAATGCGACAACCAGCAAAATCGGCATCGGAATAACCGCAAAGCGAGAGAGTGGAGGAAGCAGAATACCAAATCCCGAACTCAGGCGTGAAACGAAGGTACCTGAATATGCGCTTCACCGCCTGACGGTGAGAAGTGCGTGGCGAAGCCTGAAAGCGCGCGCACAAGCACACGGCGAACTGAATGTCCGGCCGTGTCGCCGTCAGGTAGAGCAGCGATCCAATCATGCTGCGGTACTCCTTCTGGTCCACTGCTTCTCCATCCGTGTCAGCTCGCCCATCATGCTCATCTCGAACTCCCTGCTCATAGTATCTGCAAACTTGGCAACCAAAGCGTGAGAAGAACCACCGAAAATGATATCATCCACGTAAATTTGGACCAAGAGAGTATCTTTGCCTTGCTGGAGGAGAAAGAGCGTCTTATCTACACATCCCATTTTAAAACCCTTACCTAGCAAAAAGGTTTTTAATCTCTCATACCAGGCTCTAGGGGCTTGTTTCAAACCATACAAAGCTTTGTGGAGTTTAAAAACATGGTTTGGAAACTTGGGATTTTCAAAACCGGGGGGTTGCTGGACATAGACCTCCTCCTCAATGTAGCCGTTTAAGAAGGCACTCTTGACATCCATTTGAAAAAGTTTGAAACCCATGGATGCAGCATAAGCCAAGAGTATCCTAATAGCCTCCAAACGAGCTACAGGAGCGAAGGTCTCCTCATAATCTATCCCCTCCTTCTGACTATAACCCTTCGCTACAAGCCGGGCCTTGTTTCTCACAATGTGGCCCTCCTCTCCTTGCTTGTTTTTAAATACCCATTTTGTCCCAATAGGTTTACAGTCAGGAGGTGGTGGCACTAGAACCCAAACCCGATTTCGCTCAAAGTTCTCTAGCTCCTCATGCATGGCATTGACCCAATCCGGATCCGTCAATGCGTGTCCAACATCTCGGGGCTCAAAAGACGCAACAAAAGCAGAATGAGCAAAGTGCGAGATGTGCTGTGACCTGGAGCGAGTAACTCGCTCGTCGATGTCGCCGATCATCTGCTGAGGAGGGTGCTGGCGCTGGATGTGTCGTGGCGCCTCCCGGGAAGAAGTGACCTCCCCCTCAACAGCAGCTGGTTCCACCCCGGGTACAAAAGGTACCGCGCGAGGTGGAGGATCCCACGGCCCCCAGGAAGAAGAAGTGTCGGGGCCGTGAGTCGTCGTCGAGGCCGCTCTTTGCGGCACGGCAGGTGGAGGGGGTGCTGGATCATCTATACCTTCAGCACCCTCTTCCTCATCATCAAAAAGAGGCTCTCCAACCTCATGATCACCTGCACGCTCAAAACGAGAAGAAGGAGAAACAAGAGTCTCGTCGAAGGTGACATCTGATGTCTCCATGACTCGGTTAGTGTCAAGGTTAAGTACACGATACGCTCGAGTGTGAGTGCCATAACCCAAAAACACACCGTCAGAAGAACGAGACTCAAACTTGTCCAGGTTGCCCTTTTTCAATATAAAACAGTGGCAACCAAAGACTCTAAAATAACTCACCTTGGGCTGGCGTCCAAAACGCAACTCATAAGATGTCTTCTTCAAAAACGCTCTCAGAAAAATGCGATTCGAAATGTAGCATGCAGTGTTCATAGCTTCGGCCCAAAAACGCCTAGGAGTCCTATGCTCATCAAGCATCGTCCTGGCCATCTCAACAAGGGTCCGATTCTTCCTCTCTACAACACCATTTTGGGGTGGTGTATAGGGGGAAGAAAACTGATGCTCCAAACCAAGGCGGTTACAAAACTTCTCAAAATCCGAATTTTTGAATTCGGAACCATTATCACTTCTAATAGCTCGCATCGAGTTCAAAGGGAACTCGTTCTGAAGACGCAAGATCAGATTGCGAGCGAAGGGGAAAGTCTCAGTCTTCTCAGTCAAAAAGAAGACCCACGAATATCTCGAAAAATCGTCAACTACAACCAAAACATACCACTTGCCACCAACCGAGCTCACCCGAGCCGGACCAACAAGGTCCATGTGTAAAAGCTCTCCGGGGTGTGAGGTCATGACCTTAGTCACTGGATGGTGGGGAGCGGCAACCATCTTCCCATGTCTGCAAGAATGGCAAACTAGATCCTTCTCCATCGAAAGCTTGGGCAATCCTCGGATTAGGCCAAGTGAGCTAAGTCTTGCAAGCAAGTCGAAGCTTAAGTGACCGAGCCTCCTATGCCACTTCCAAAGATCGGAGGAAGAAGGACTAGCCAAAAGACAGCGAGAAGAACCAAACGATTCCGAGAAATTCGCGCGAAAGACTTTCCCAAAGGGCGAAATCAGACATACAAGATCGCCCTGAGGATCTAAGATGCGACTAAGGTTCGGTTTAAAACGAATCTCATAGTCATCATCAAAAAGTTGCGAAACAGAAAGAAGGTTAAAATGCAAGTTAGAAACAAGAGCAACATCGCGCAACACAAAGTGCTCATTAACCCGCACTGTCCCACGAGACAATACCTTACCTTTACTATTGTCGCCGAAGGTTATGTACTCCTTTCCGGCGACCGGGCTAAGGCTGGAGAACCACTTGGCGTTTCCGGTCATGTGCCTCGAGCAACCGGAATCCACCAACCAAATGTCCTCCAACCGTCTTACCTACATCAATAGAAAGACATAGGGTGAGCATACGGTCCAACACTGGGGTTAGTGAAATAAGGGGAAAACCAGTGTTGGGCCGGCTGCTCAAAAGAAGGGTTAGTGTAAAAACCATTCCTAGCATGTCTACGAGGGAAGCGATCACCACGCTGAGGAAAACGTGGTCCGCTGGGGAAGAAGCGCTCACCGCGGTACTCAAACTGCGGTGGGGAAAAGCGCTCAACTAAGCCTCCGCCACGGGGTCCGTTACCTGCAAAAGCAGGACCCCGTCGGGCACGCTCTTTACGAGGTTTACGCCTAGGAGCCTGGGGCTCAACTGCTCTAGCGTCTCTCCTCGGACCTCTCTCCTGCCTAGGCCTAACAAACTGAGGTGCTGGACCTCTAGGCCTAGTCTCCCTCCTCGGGGTTCTCATCTCCTGCTGCCTAGGCTGGGTACGCTTCCCTCCAGACCTAGCAGCTCTCCCCTGAGGCTTCGGAGCATGTCCACCACGAGCTGGGTGAAACATGTCCGGGTTCTGCATCTCCCTAGCACGGCGCGCCTCTCTCTTGCGCCTAAAGCAGAACTCACTCAGGTGACCATCCCGCCCACAAAAGTCACACTGAAACCTCACCGCGCGCAAAGGGGGTTGTTGGTTTGCAGGGATGTGGGTATGGTTCACCTTACCCTTGCCCTTTTGTGGCAACTCCTCTCGGATGGGTGGCATAGCATCAAGCTTGTTCTTTAGGTGATTTGGCTTGGGTGCCCACACTGGGTTCTTGGGAGGAGCTCTCGGGGGTTCCTCAACCACACCATCTTTGGTGATATGCTTGGCTGGCTCTTTGAGTGGAAGCTTGGCAAGTTTGGGAGTAGTGGTGGAGTTGGGCTTCTCACTCGGATCAAGACCACTAGACTCTCCAATCTTCCCAAAGGCTGAAAGATCAACACTCTGGCCAAGACCTACACCAGGAGCCCCAGCAGCTCGCTTGAATTGGGAGATCATCATCCCGAGCTGAGGCTCACCACAAGACACCCATGACAAGACGGTCCGAAGGTATGTGTTTTCCTCCTCGGTACGCACCTTGTCATGCCTCACATTGGCCATCTCCTGCTCCAGGCCCTCACACAAAGCACACCTCTTGACACAAGTGCTATCCGAGCCGGCCTTCTCTAAAGACTCAAGCTTGGCATTCTTCTCTGCCAACTCGGATTGCAAGACAGGACAAGTCTTGCACGCACCCAACAGCTGCGGTCTAGCTCGGAGCTCATCCACCTCATCTACCAGCGCAGCATGCTTACTCCTCAGAGTGAGAAGATCCGTCATGTGCGCGGCGCAACTCTCGCACTCCAACTCCTCCGACACAACCACGGTGGACCGAGCGAACTCAAGCTCCTTCACCGTGTCCTCCCACTTCTGCCTAAACTCCTTGCGCTCTCTAGCGGCACGCCTAAGCAACTTATCTTGACTAAGGAGGGCAGCAGTCAACTTCTCAACCTCGGAGGAAAGCTCGTCGTAGGTGAGAGATACCTGGGAGGTGTCGTCGTCGTCGTCGTTCCGAGGTGTGTGCTCCAGCTCGCCTCCGACCTCATCTCCGAGCGCCATGGTACACAGGCCTTCGTCGTCGGCGAAGAAGCATAAGCCGTTGAACGTGTCCTCCAGCTTCTTCTTCTCGGACTCGTCATCACTCGATCGAGCGGAGTCGTCATCCGAGCCGTCGACGTCGCTGAGCGTGGCGAAGAACGCACGCTGCTCAGCCTGCTGCTTCTCCAAGTACTTCTTCTTGATGTACTCTTTGTCGAAGCCGCCCCGCTTCTTGTGCCTTGGGGGAACGTGCTTCTCCTTGTACTTGGAGTCGCGCCTGTGGCCGTGATCGCCCTTCCCCAGATGCTTGTTCTTCTTCTTGGGGCAGTCGGCGATGAAGTGGTCGGGGTCGCCGCACTCGTAGCATCCCGTGCGTCCTCCTCCTCGACGACGGTTCATGCGGTTGTTGTGGAACCGTGAGAACCGGTTGGCGAGCAAAGCCAACTCGTCATCTCCCAAAGACTCCAGCTGGTCCTCTGTCACAGAAAAGAGAGAAGAAAGCGCAAAGCCAGCTGAGGGGTTAGAGGAAGAGCCGGAAACCAAAGCCATGGACGGGCGAGAAGGATTTTCAAAAGAAGCCCTCGCCATAGCATCAATCTCACTGGACTTGAGCTTACTGAAGAGCTCGTCGCAGGTGAGAGTCTCATAGTTCGGGGATTCGATGATCGCCTGAACTTTGGAGTCCCACACGGAACGATCAAGAGTGTGCAAAAGCTTCAAAGCACGCTCATGATCATCAAAAGGCAACTGCTCTCGGTTAGCCCGCATCCTGTTGACAATCACCTGAAAGCGAGCGAATAAACTCTCTATGCTCTCGCCAGGCTGATGTCGGAAGTTCTCATACTCCCTCTTGTACGACTCGTAGAGTCGGGTTTTGACTTGAGAGGTGCCCTCATGAAAGCGAATGAGGGTAGCCCAAATCTCCCGAGCCGTAGCAAGATGTGAGACACGATCGAACTCCCCAGCGCTCAAACACGAAAAGAGCGCATTACGGGCTCGGCTATTGGCCTCGTGCTCATCGATCTGGATCTGAGTCACACGGGCAGCCAAGACCACGTAATCGGCAGAGTTGCAAATATCCCAGATGGAAGAACTCAAACTCTGCAGATAGGCTGACATGCGTATCTTCCAATACGCAAAGTTCGTCCCATCGAAAAACGGCGGTTTGCCCACGCCGCGATCCATGTCGCCTTCGGTGGATCTGGAACCGGCTAAGGTGGAAGATCCTTAACCCGCTCCGATACCAATTGAAGGACCGAGAAGCTACCCGAAAGCGACCAGAGGGGGGGGGTGAATGGGAGCTTTAAAATTTCCTTGCGGAAACTAGATGCCACTGTCCCAAACTCAACCCCAAATGCAAACCCTAGAGCCGACAAGTGTCCACGACCCTAGATGTAGGGTGGATGCTTCCTAGAAGCACAGCGGGACACTAGACAACCCTAGAAAGCCAACCCAAAAGACGGAACTCGAATCTGTTGACGAACGAACGAACCGCGAACGAATCGGCGCGAAACAGCTACGACCGGACTCTGGCCAGCGTCCGGTCAGCAGAGACCGGACGCGTCCGGTCGTCCAAAATCGGCTCTGGAACCTTACTGTTCGCGACCGGACTCACGAGTACGGAGCGTCCGGTCGTGTACAGTGCGTCCGGTCGAAACCGACAAAGCCAGGAACAGTGCAAGCGTAGCGTCCGGTCGAAATGCAAACAGAGCGTCCGGTCGAGAGCGTCCGGTCAGTACGCAGAAAAGCTTGGCGCCGTGCTCAACGACCGGACTCTGAAAGCGTGCGTCCGGTCAGCCCGACAGAGCGTCCGGTCACCCCGCGACTGCACTGAAACTCCGGCGATTCAACCCGATCTCCTCCGAGTCAAGTGCTCTAGGCTTGGGATTCGATCTGAGGAGTCACAAGGAGGTTAGTGAGCTATCTCTAAGAGATCATGGCTCGAACCTAACTCCAAATCGGTGAATCGAAGGAATTCGGGGGAAAGAAGAAGAAGAGACCCGAAACTAAAACTTGATCGATCTCCTAGACCGTGAGGTTAGAGATGATTTCTTTCGGTGGAAAGAAGTGCCTCACGATCTAGAGCAACTTAGTTCAAACGGAATCGTAAAAGATGAACCGAGCACAAAGATCAAGCGACGGGAAAACTCAAGGCACAAAGCAATCCGCGAAGAACATGATGAACATGAAATCAAAACGCGAATTGACACCAAGAGATGGGATCCAAGGTGAGGATACGGCCTCACTTCCTCGAATCAACAGTACACAGAGTGGAGTCTCTCTGCGGATCTCAACTAGCTAAAGCAGGGGATGGGAGAGTGGAAACCCTAGGTGCTAGGAAGCAAAAGACTGCGCTAACTGAGATAGGGAGGAGGGTGTCTCCCCTGGACTACTTATACTAACCTAGACTAAGTCTATTTCCTACTCTACCCCTCACTACTGTATTTACAGAGCGGACCAGCCTAACCCTAAGGCTATTCTAGTCCACCCGCTGGTGGTAGGTAGATCCGACGGCCACGCCCGCACGGTCTTCCGCGTCGCCTCCACGCAACCTTCAGATCGCCGCCACGTGCCGCCACCACTCTGCACCCCCGGTTTTGTGGCCCAAACCGGGAAACCAGCCTTTTCCATCAGCCCCCGGTTTTGAGGCCCAAACCGGGAAACCAGCCTCCAGCCCGAGTTTTGTGGCCCAAACTCGGAAACCCTCAGCGCCCGAGTTTTGAGGCCCAAACTCGGAAACCGGCCCACGCCCAGGTTTTGAGGCTCAACCTGGAAACCGTCGCGCCCAGGTTTTGTGGCTCAACCTGGAAACCCAGCACCCAGGTTTTGAGGCCCAAACCTGGAAACCGTCCGCCGTTGGTTTTTCCCGGGCTCTACCAACAAACCGGCGTCGTAGAGGGGATGCACCGCCTGTGCACCCCTTCCACCGACATGATCGCACTTCTCCACTTGTCGCTGTCGCAGGCTGCCAGCCACCACAGCTGATCCTCCGGCCTCCAGTCCATCAGTCCAAGTCCACGTCCGCCCTTCACCGTCCGATACATCGGCATGGCACGTCCGCCGCACGGCACGCCCATCCTTCATCGCGCCCGGTCCGTCGGCACGGCACGTCGCAACTTGACCTTCACCCGCCATCGATCACTGTCTCCGTGCTCGACACCTGCACAACACAAGTCAAAGAACATGCGCATCATCTCCGTTGACAATCACTCATCACACAGAGACTCGGCATACACCCATGTATCCGCAGGGATCACTAAGGTTGTCTAATTCCAATTTATGAGTGATATGTTTATATTATTCTTAGTGGGGAAGTTGCCATAAAAGGTCACAAACAGAGTATGAGTCTTTTATGCAAATGTATAATCCTACCGAGCCTACACATGGGTAAGTGGACTATAGAAGAATCAACAAGGCTATAAGAGTCACCCTTGCGAACAACCACTACTACCGGCGTTATAGGAGGCATATATGAGCTATCAAGTCTAAGCACCACGCTTACACTATCCAACTACTCTAACTTTAGAATGACTAGAATTAAAGTACTCAAAAGAGAGTCATAAATCTTTAAGAATAATAAGAACAATAGCTCAAACTTAAATATAGACGTTGATTACCAAAACAATCACTGAAGTTGATGATGAACTTGAATCCACAGGTACAAGATGAAGAAGTGGATCCGACAGGCCGGAGCTCCTTCTTAATCTCTTCCTCTCTCTCTCTCTCTCTCTCTCTCTCTCTCTCTCTTCTAGTTCTAATATAAGACTAGGTTCTAAACCTAAACTAGAGGGGTAACTAGTCTTCTACTTGATAGCTCGCTCTTGATTACAACTAGATGAACTAAATCTAATTCTAGATGAACTAGAAGAGATTCATCTAGAGGGACCTCTACTTCTAATTGAAACCCTAGTTTCTGATGTGGAGATGAATAATGAAGATGGAGATGCCTGGAGAGGGGGGTCTGGGGTTGCTTATATAGCCCTGAGGGATCAACCGCGGCCGTTAGATCAAACCGACTTAAGGTACGGCTAAGATGCATCCTAGAGGTCGGTGGAGGAAGCTTGCAGGAGACGGAAGCCAGCGGGCCCGGAGGGAGACCGGTCGGTCCCACCTGGCAGGGTCCCGCGGTGCCCGACCTCCTGGTGTCTTCTGGTGTCCTCTGGAGTCTTCTAGAATATTCCTGATGTGTCGGTTGCTTTATCTCGCGTCGGTTTCCTTCTAGGGGAAGCAATCAGTGCTGGTTTCCTGGTTTAGTCCCTGCAGAATCACCATTCACCAAAACTAGTGGAATATTGTCAATTAAATCCGTAAACCTTTGTTGGTGACTGAATTCATGCCCTTTTCATCTTTATTTATCCTTTAATTTTAATAGATAACCAGTGTCAATAGTTGTGCATATGGGTAGTTCTGCTTAGCCTGCAATTACCAAATATTATGATGATAATATTGAATAATGACTTATGGAACAAATGTTGGTTCTGAATCTTAAAGCGGCAACCCAGGATTTACAGTACAACCATGAGGACTACATGGCTCTGGTCTTAGCTAAGTACTCTAAGTGTTCTAGCTCGTCTGTAGCTTACCGAAAGGGCAAGAGGTGGGTACCATGTAGTTATGGCCCGGTCCTACTAGGGTAATTGCCTTAGTGGGGAGGTTGTTCATAACTCTTGGGAGACTGAAACCTTAGCGGCTACGACTTGTTAGACCAACTTTGGAATGGCTCCGTAGTGAAACCCTACCTGCTCACCTTGGAAGTGTTATGGGGCTCGCAACCCCGGGCAAATGGGAATCACGACTCGTGGGTAAAGTTGTACACACTCTGCAGAGTTAAGAATAAACTGATATATCAGCCGTGCTCTCGGTCATGAGCGGCCTGGATCCTTTTTGAGATAGTTCTATGAATAATGTGGGTGATGATAATCTTGATGATACTTAATTATACTTTCACCATGGGAGCTTAAGCATAACCTTGTGACATAGGTCTAATAAATAAAACATGACCAACTAAAAATGCTTACCGCAGTTCAGCCATGTCAAGCCTTTTGAGCCTTGCATCCCTCATGTTATACTTGTTGAGTATGGTGCGCTCACCCTTGCTTTGCGTACAATCTATGAAAATCCCGGATGGGTACCAGATGGTGGTTTCAAGTGAGGATTTACATAAGATGTTCCAAGAGTTCTAGGCGAGTGTTTCCCCCAGTCAACCGTCCCTGTGAAGTTTGGTGCCCCGAAGAGTAGTTTCCACTCTGCTTTGTTTTAGATGTAAGTTTTGTTGTATCTATGTTTCGTTATATATAATAAAGCATTTTCTTTGAGAAATTCTATATTTGTTGCTATATGTGTCTTGTGGACTTTCTGGGCACACATATAGAGGGCACTTGGTATTCTTTGGAAAACTGGGTGTTACACAAGCGGAAAAGCCTGGAGAGCAAATGCACCAAACCGGAGGCTCCAGCCAAGTCCCGGACTGTCCGGGGTTCAGTCTGCGGACTGTCTGCCCAACTGCGGACTGTTCGGGGACCAGTGGCGGACTGTCTGCCGGCTAAATCCCAAAAACAGCAAAGTTGCTGAAGTCTCCCTGTTGGTAGTTCTTAACTTCACTAAAGATAGAGCTAGGCAACTATCCCCGGTAACGGCCCAGAAATGCTTGTTGACACTTGCTAGCGTCGTTACTAGGAGTAGACTATGGAATCTATCCCTGGCAATGGCGCCAGAAATGCTTGTAGCAAGTCCAGTCACTATACCTAAAGGAGTGAAGCTAAAGCAGCTATCTACTAATGTCAAATGGGATTGTCAATCCCGACACTAGTAAGAGCTAGCTAGAGAGATTGCAATCTACCTAGAGGAGATTCTGCAAGCGCACAGAACTATCATAGTAGCACTTCGCCTGGGAGTACTAGGTGTCGATTTATTTGATCCCAAAGGAAGGCTAGGGTGGTGTATTAGTCGAGTCAAGGAGGGGATGAGAGTCGAAGCATAAGAAAAGGAAAAGGAGAGAAGAGAAGAGAGGAGATGAAAGCCTAGAAAGAGTTTATGAGTGGATAGGTAAGGATGAAATGAATGGTTAAGGTAAGGTGGATGGATAGGTAGATAGGGGAAAAGATAACTAAGGATAACTAATATAACTAACTAATACTTAATAACTACTCCTATATAACTACGAAGCAAGATAGGCAAATGTCGAATAAGCAACCAAGTTAAGTATAGTTTTATTCCTATCTTGTCAAGTACCGAGCCGTACTAGCCTTTACCACTGACTTAGGTTGAACGCTAGCACAACGGGCCTTACTCTTAAACTAGATCAACTACGTGGTGGAATTCAAGGCGCACAGTGCTGTCACCACCTGCTTGCTGTTGGTAGTTCTTAGCTTCACTAAAGATAGAGCTAGGCAACTATCCCCGGTAACGGCCTAGAAATGCTTGTTGACACTAGCCAACGTCGTTACTAGGAGCAGACTATGGAATCTATTCCAGGCAACGGTGTCAGTGGTGCTTGAAGCAAGTCCGATCACTATACCTAAAGGAATGAAGCTAAAGCAGCTATCTACTAATGTCAAGTGGGGTTGTCAATCCCGACACTAGTAGGAGCTAGCTAGAGAGATTGCAATCTACCAAGAGGAGATTCTGCAAGCGCACAGAACTATCGTAGTAGCACTTCGCCTGGGAGTACCAGGTGTTGATTTATTTGATCCCAAGGGAAGGCTAGGGTGGTGTATGAGTCGAGTCAAGGAGGGGATGAGAGTCGAAGAAAAGAGAAAAGAGAAAAGGGGAGAAGGGAAGAGAAGGGATGGAAGGCTAGAAAGAGTATATGGGTGGATAGGTAAGGATGAAATGGATGGCTAAGGTAAGGTGGATGGATAGGTAGATAAAGGGAATAGGATAACTAAGGGTAACTAACTAATAACTAACTACTAACTACTCCTAGATAACCACAGAGCAAGATAACTACGAAGCAAGATAGTTACGAAGCAAGGCAGGCAAAAGTCAATAAAGCAACTAAGTTAAGTATAGTTTTATTCCTATCTTGTCAAGTATCGAGGCATACTAGCCTTTACCACTTACATAGGTTGAACGCTAGCACAACGAGCCTTACTGTTAAACTGGGCCAACTACGTGGTGGAATTCAAGGCGCACAGGGCTGTCACCACCTGCTTGCTACCACAGCTATCCGGGGGTCCAGCCGTATCTGAAGGTAAGTCTATAACTAAGCACCACGCTTAACTATATTCTAACTATCTCTATCCTAGCTTTGAATAGAGACACCCTTGTGGACGTCAGAGCAAATACTTGACTTAATAAGATAAACACTAAACTAACTAAGCAACCTATTGGCAAAGATCAAACACTAAGCTCACTAGAGATTAACTACTATGGCTAAGTGAATTGAACTGTAGGATAGCTAGGTCACACTCAAGGTACTTGATAAAGTAATACTAAAAGTAATACTGAAAGTAATGCTTAAAGTAATACTGAGATAAAGATAAATGTACCTGAGATACAAGAGAGCAAACCAGACCAGAGATGCCGGGAAATCAACCGACCTCTGATGCCAGTCGCTCGCACCCGCTTCTCTCTTAGCAAGCTCTACGCTCCTTTTACCAAGAACTTAGGCTGAGTTGTGCTAAACTAAGAGCCGCGCTGTAGTGAGGGCACTAGAGCTATACTCTCTCTACTAGCTAACCTACTTGCCTAAGCTCTCTAAGCTTCTAACCTAACTCTCACTTGCTTCTCTTGCTTCTTGGTGTGGTATGGGATGGTACTTGATGGTACAAATGAAGTGTTGCCACCAGGGGGCTATTTATAGCCTTGTGGAGTGAAGGGGGTACTTATAGGGGGCAGCCAGCCAACCTAGGGTTAGGTCAGGTGGCGGGCGCCACCCCCTACTGGCGGCCGCCAGTCCCCTGGCCGTTGGATGCATCGTCATTGATCCTACGGCCTCCAGGTGGTTGTCCAAGGCGGTTTGGAGGTCGGTTGCATGTCCTAGCAACCGACTTAGGTCATGATCCACGCCACTCCCCTCCATAGCCCTCCGATCAAACCGACCTAGTGACCAAGGACCAAGATTTGGCCTTGGGGTGGTCACATGGATCAGTGACGTGGCAGGGGGGATGGTTTGGGCCAACCCAAGTGGCGGGCGCCACCTATGGGTGGCGGGCTATAACAGACTCGCCCAATAATGTGGCCCACCTACACCTGTCATCTGTCCAACGACCTCTGACTGCTATGTAGGTGTGCCACAAGACTGGATTAATCTATTGGATACGGTCGACGAATCCAAAGGTCATAGGAATCATCCGAGTACAATCATTACAACACAATACATTTCATACAAAATACCAGATCGGAGATAATCAGCGGAAGACTTACATAAACATAATATTACAAACCAGTGTTCATTATTACAACATAGGTGAAAAGGAGTTCAAGTTGCGATAGTACTAAGTGCTGGATAAAAGTCTGATATCAAAACCATATTAGTAAACCCTGCCCAAGGGCACATCACTTATCATCCTCCACCGGAAAGATGGTCATGTAGCACGGTCCAAAGCACAACTGCTTAGCGGTCTCACCTGAAACAAGGGGTCATAGAACCCTGAGTACAGGAGTACTCAACAAGACTTACCCGACTAATAAAATGGGGAGAAGACTCAGGAATGCAGGCTGAGGGGAAGTCAAGGTAAGGCTTTAGCAAGAATCCAAAAGTTTTTGCTTTGCGTAAAAGCTCCTACTACTAAGTAGATGTGTCATTCTATATCTCTATTATTAACTAAGTAACTAATTATATATCTCATAATCAACCCATTAAATCCTCCATTGTTTCATCATTAAACTGCGCTGAGGGTGCGAGGACGAGTCTCCTTTTCTCGTGGAGCAAACGACGATTCGAACCGCTTGATCTACCCAGCTGGGGCTTCCTTATCACACGACATATGCAAGACCGAACTTGCATATATCAACCTTCTCGTGGATCCGCCCAAACCGGACCGGAGCCGCGCCACCCGGGGGTACAGTACACCATCGCCCTACAATGGCCTCACTGAGTCCGTCCAACAAGGGACCGAGCAGGGTGGGTACACGCTACTCCCGCCATCTCTCCACTCCGAGTGCGCGGGTGCGCCGTTCCAGTAAGGGCATAGCCACAGTAGGGCTTACCGTAGTATGTGACCAGTACTAACAAATAGTTCTCGATCCAACGGGCCAACAGCGGACGGGCCCTAGGCGACACAGACGAAAACACTACACCAGGACTCCATTTCCTGTGCAAGTTACCCGCCCGGTCTCATTTTAATTATACCATCCCAAACCGGGGGAAGGGTTCCCAACAATAGCATCTCTCTTTTCAAAATCCTACTCTAATGAGCAAGGCTAAACAATCTAAGTATTTGTAAATAACCCAGTGACAAGGATAGTATAAGGAATAATCAAGGTAGATAATGCATGAAATAGGTAACATTCAATTCCTAAACTTAATGCACCAGATTTTATCAACAAGTATATTATTAAAAATTGCAATGTAGGGCAAATGCACCGGGGCTTGCCTTGGGGTTCTTCTTCTAGTTCGTTGCCACAGATATCGAACTCGACCTCGTAGAAGACCGGTGCCTCACGAGCTGAAATCTCTGGCTGATCCACGCTAACCTCGGTTTCTAAACGCAATATACGAACGAGCCTATATAAGATGCATGTGATGCGAATATGAATGAATGCTCATGGTGCAGGATAATTATAAGTAGAATAGTACAGCAGTAAACAACAATCCAAAACTGAATTCAAGAACAGACAACACAATTGGAATAAGATTCACATAATTGATAACCCAAACAGATTTCATGCACCAAATTGTTTTAATCATAACAGGAGCTACAGAATAGCAATTCAGGTGATTCAGGACAATCTGGAAATCTTAACAAATTCTCTATAACTTTTCTATAATACATAAAAGCTGATTCCAGAATCAAATGGACCAAACAATTCATTTGGTTAAATCTGTCCAGATTCTGGACAGATTCAAACACTACTGTTCCACAGACCATATCTGGAGTTCAGAAATATCAACATTCGTGACCTAGACCATTCTGGAAAGCACATGAAATTCTCTACAACTTTATTATAATACACCAAATCAGATTCACAAGTTAAATACCCCAAACAGTTCAGTTTTCACAAACTGTCCAGATTCTAGACAGCACTGCATACCCAGATTGCATAGAACATAATTTCCAGTATATACATCCAACAATTATGAAATTTTAGGAGCAACTAGATATACAAAAGTACTACAACCTTACTATACAACATTTTGACAGAAAACCAGATGATCATGGTGTTATCATATTTCCAACAGAACTGATTCAGAAATGACAGAAATTGACAAGAGCAAGTTTCTTTTCAATGGCATAATCAAACATGATCAAGTACTCAATTCTTAACATGATTATACATCAGAGATCTATCAAGGATTCACATGTAACCTTCTTATTCATGATTTCTTATCAACAGTAATTAACTCATCAATTATATATATAAATTGTTAATCAAAGATTGAGCTAATTAGACAACACAATCATGATACCATCCAAAGGGATTTCTCCTAACCCAAACCTTGCTGTGTGAATTGACTCAGTAAACATTACAGTGACCATCAAGCTTTTAACAATATGATAAAACAAATCAAATTGCAGAACTAAGCTTAATCAAGCAGCCACCATTATTGATTAATGACTTAATTATTAAGGTTAAAAATTTATTTTCACCAATTAGGCTCATAATTTTTGCAGAGGTGTGTCATGTGTTGCAAAGTACTACAAAATTGATTTCACAATTTCTGGACTTCAGGAACAGCCTACAAAAATTATTTAAAGTGCCTAAACCATTTAATTAACTATTTTAATACCCCAATAAAACTTATCCAAATTCGAAGTTTCATATTTTTACAATTTTCTTTACATAACAGAGAGGCTACACAAAAAAATTCACGATTTTAGGAGCTATAACAAAAATACGGCAAAAATGACAAATTCTGCTACTGTTCATATGCGCAAAAATAAAAAACCCTAACGCTGAGCCACTGACAGGCAGGGCCGGGCTGTCAGGGCGACCAATGCACAGGCCCGCACGCGCGCCGGCAGTGACCGCGCGGCGGCGGCATTGACCGCCGGCCGTTCTCGCCGGCGGCGAGGCCATGAGCCAAACCAATACCACCCACGCGCTCCACGATGCAAGGCGAACACATCCCAGGGCTCGGTCGGGGCTAGGGACGACCGGAGAGGCGGTGCCCGCGGTCATGGCGGCTCGGCCGCGCCGAACTCGGTGGCGCGCCGGCGTTCCGGCCACACGAGCTCGGTAGAGTTGAAGCGGAGGGGAGCATCGGCATCAGGGACCTCACCTAGGGTTGGTGCCCGCGTCAATTCGGTCGGAGGAGGTCGGTGATGTGGAGGTCAACGATGGCGGCGAAGACGGCGGCAGACCGAAGCTTCACGGCGGCGTTCCGGCGATCCCTGCGCGGTAGAGACCGAACGGCCGAGCCGATGGCGGTCAGTGAGCTAAGGCGAAGCGAGTGGTGTACACAATTTGGTTCAAGGAGTCTCGTGCTCACCGCGCGACGGGGACAGTGGCCGTGGCGGCCGCTCGCCGGAGTCGGGGAAGACGACCACGGACCGGGCAATGCAGGCGACAAGAACTCGATTCAGTGGGTTGGGAAGGTGGGTGAGGTCATGGCGGAGCTGTGGTTAAGCTGGTGACGGCGGGGCGGGCTCGACGGCGACGAATTTCGTCGGCGGAGCTCCCTGTCTCCAGCCGTCGCGAACAGAGGGAAAGAAAGGGCGAGATCGCGGCGACGGTGAGGTTTTTATAGGCGAGGGGGTGTGCGGATGGTGTGCCAACGCATTGCGCATGCGCGAGCACGAGCTGGCGCGTGGAGGCGGCGTGTCGACGCCGGACGCGCGCTGCGGCCGCGACCGCCGTCGTGGTGGCCATGCAGAGCGCCATGGACTATAGCTACAAGAGTTTTTGTCCCCTTTCAAATTGCGCCAAAATTTTGAACTAAAGTGCAAAATCTGTAAGAATGAAAGTTGTTCAGAATTTTGTGATCTACAAACTTGCGTATAAGACTATGTACCAATTCGGCCTAGATTTTGAATTAGGGTTTGAATTCAAATTTGCCCCAAACTGATTTTTCAAATTACTTTGAAATTTTCCGAAGAACATCAAAATCTGTGAATATAAAAGTTGTCACATTTCTCATTCCCTACAACTTTGATTAAAGGACCAAGATCAGATTCTCAAAAGTTTGAGAGTTGTAGTTCAAGGGTAGATTCTAGGGTTTAAACAAATTTGTTCCAATTCAAATTCTGTGCAGAATCTTTGTTAACTTTATATACCAAAGTTGTTCCATTCATTAGTATATACAACTTTGTTTTAAGGACCATGCCCAGATTCAACTTAGATTTTAGTCTTTGTCATAGGGCCACTATAAGGACTTGTGATTTCATGAACCCTATAACACTATAAGTCTATCTTCACTAGAAATCATCCACTACAATTCCTTTAGCAGCACACATCAAATGAGCAAAACAGAATTCAAACAAGCATATGATGCACTTGAGATCAATGTTACATGAAATTTGTAAATGCATCTTTAGTGTTGCGACATGAATGCTTTCCATGCTCATGATGACATGTCAGGTTTTATTTGACTTTAAACACCAGAGGTGTTACAGCTCCTCCCCCCTTAAAGAAATCTCGTCACGAGATTGGTTTGACTGAATAAGTAATGGAAAAGGAAATGTGTCAGGATCTAAATCTATGACCCTCCTCTAAAGTACCAATGTAAGTTTCCCTAGGCCAGTGAAACACATACCTAAATGGAAGCGAGGAAATCCGGAAAGTGCTCCAATAGAAAATCCTCAGATTCCCAAGTGGCTTCTTCTTCTGAGTGTTGATCCCATTGCACTTTATAGAATTTAACAGTTCTACTACGGGTGACTCGGTCCTTTTGATAAAGTACTTTGACTGGATATTCTGAATAAGTCATATCTGGCTGAATGTCCACGCCTTCATAACTCATCACATGATTAGGCACTCGCAAACATTGCTTTAACTGAGACACATGGAATACATTATGTATAGCAGCAAGTTGTTCAGGCAAGTCTAACCAATAATCTTGCTTTCCACACCGTTTTATAATTTTGAACGGTCCGATGTATCGAGGTGCTAGTTTCCCCTTTACTCCAAATCGAACCACTCCCTTCATTGGTGATACTTTTAAGTACACATAACTTCCTTCAGAGAATACTAACGGTCTACGTCTTCTGTCTGCGTAACTCTTTTGTCGGGTCTGAGCTACTTCCAGGTTGTTTTGTATTTGCTTTACTTTTTCTTCAGCTTCATTTACTAAATCAACTCCGAAAAATCTTCTCTCTCCAGGCTCTGACCAGTTCAGCGGGGTTTGACATCTTTGTCCATAAAGCGCTTCAAATGGTGCCATCTTGATACTCTCTTGGCAGCTATTATTATAAGAAAACTCTGCTAATGGAAGACATTCATCCCATTGATCAGGATAGGTGAGCACACAAGATCTCAACATATCCTCTAAAATCTGATTTACCCTCTCGGTTCAACCTCCAGTCTGAGGATGGTATGTTGTGCTAAAAAGAAGTTTGGTTCCTAATGACTCATGTAAATGCTTCCAAAACTGAGAGACAAACTGCGTTCCCCTATCAGAGACTATAGTCTTTGGTTCGCCATGGAGACTTAGAATTCTGGCAATATAGATTCGAGCATGGACAAGAGTTCTATAAGTAGTCTTAGCTGGGCTAAAATGAGCTGATTTGGTTAGACGATCTACAATTACCCATATCGAGTCAAAGCCCTTGGAAGTTTTGGGAAGACCCACGATGAAATCCATGCTAATATCCTCCCATTTCCAAACTGGAATAGGCAAAGGCTGTAACTCACCGGCTGGCTTCAAATGTACTGCCTTTACTTTTTGACAAGTGTCACACTGAGCCACGTAGCGAGCTATTTCAATCTTCATCTTTGTCCACCAGAATCTTTGCTTCAGATCTTGATACATTTTATTACTTCCTGGATGGATAGCTAATCTGGTAAGATGAGCTTCATCAAGAATCTTCTGTCTGAGGTCGGGTACTTTGGGAACAACTAATCGGTCCTTAAACCATAGCACACCTGCTTCATCAACTCTGAAACAAGTTGTTTCCCCTGCTTTGATTTTTGCTATAATATGACCTATTCACTTGTTTAATTTCTGAGCTGCTATAATTTCTTCTCGTATGGTAGGCTCGACCCTAACATTATTCAAGCTTCCTTGTACAACTATTTCTATACCCAACTTTTCCAGCTCTTGACACAGACTAAGATGCATGGGTCCAACTGTTAAACAACTGCAGTGAGGGTTCCGACTGAGAGCGTCAGCAACTACAATTGCCTTACCTGGATGGTAATGTATTTCTAGATCATAATCCTTGATTAATTCCAGCCATCTCCTTTGTCGCATATTTAAGTCTTCTTGAGTAAAGATGTACTTCAAACTCTTGTGGTCAGTGTACATATGACAAGTATTTCCCAACAAATAATGTCGCCATATCTTCAGTGCATGTACAACTGCAGCTAATTCCAGGTCATGAGTAGGATAGTGTTCTTCGTGTCGCTTGAGCTGTCTTGATGCATAGGCAATGACTCTTCCTTCTTGCATCAATACACAGCCAAGACCGATTCCAGAGGCATCACAGTATACATCGAAAGGCTTCTCAATATCTGGTTGAGCTAAAATTGGGGCTGTGGTAAGCAGCTTCTTTAGGGTTTGAAAAGCCTGCTCACACTCAGGAGTCCATTTAAACTTGACTTGATTCTTGAGCAATTCTGTGATAGGTTTGGCTATTTTAGAAAATCCAAGAATGAAACGGCGATAATAACCAGCCATTCTGAGGAAACTGCGGACTTGATGAACTGTGGTTGGCGACTTCCACTTCAGAATATCGTGCACCTTTCCGGGATCAACTGCAATACCCTCAGCAGATAGCACATGACCCAGAAATTGGACTTCTTCTAACCAAAAGGCACACTTGCTGAATTTAGCATACAGCTGATGCTCCCGCAGACGAGTCAGTACAATGCGAAGATGTTCAGCATGTTCTTCTTTGGTTTTGGAATATATCAGGATATCATCGATGAACACTACCACAAACTTATCAAGCTCAGGCATGAACACAGAATTCATGAGATACATGAAATGGGCTAGAGCATTAGTTAGGCCAAAGGACATGACAAGATATTCATATAGGCCATATCGAGTGGCGAAAGCAGTTTTTGGAATATCTTCGGGTCTAATTTTTATCTGGTGGTACCCTGATCTAAGATCTATTTTGGAGAAGACTTTGGCTCCGGCAAGCTGGTCAAAGAGAAGATCAATACGAGAAAGGGGATACTTGTTTTTGATGGTTACCTCATTGAGGGGACGATAGTCTACGCACATTCTCAGAGTCTTGTCCTTTTTCTTCACAAAGATAGCGGGACATCCCCAATGAGAGGAACTAGGCCGGATAAAGCCCTTCTCTAAGAGTTCTTTTAACTGAGTCTTTAACTCGGCTAACTCTTTTGGAGCCATTCTATAAGCTCTTCGGGATACCGGTGCGGTTCCTGGTTGTAACTCAATCACAAACTCCACATTTCTGTCCGGTGGCAGACCAGGTAATTCTTCAGGGAACACGTCAGGGAATTCTCGAACCACTGGGACATCCTCAACTCCTTCACTAACCAAGGCACATAACTTCGGGCTGATTAGTTTGGGTTTTGGAAGCTGGATGAGAAGTTGGGATTTTCGGTCTGGCGAGTTTAGACGAACAGTCCTATTCAATGTATCTAAAACAGCCCCATAACGCTGCATCCAGTTCATCCCCAGAATCACATCTAAGGTTTGATCGTTCAGCACAATCATAGAAGTGGGATAAACATGTCGTCCCATCTCTATAGGAACTTGATGCACTATCTCATTTGCATACAGCCGACCCCCAGGTGACAGTATAGATATTTTCCCCTTGGACTCACATATTGGAATTGCATGCTTCCCGGCAAACTCTCTATTGATGAATGAATACGATGCACCGGAGTCAAAGAGTGTAACTGCTAAATGGTTGGCAACAGGAAACGTACCCAACATAACCGGTTCGCCTTCTGGAATAGTCTCAACTTGAGTATGATGAACCTATCCAGTCATGGGTACCACATAGATCTTCTGTGTGCCTGATCGAGAGCCAGAACGGTTGCCTTGCTGCTGCTTATTCTGTGGATTAGCTTGATTGCCTTGCTGGCGAGGAACATTTGAATTATAATTCTTGGGTGAAGGACAATTCTTGGCAAAATGTCCTGACCCGCCACAGTTATAACAGGGGTTACTGGTTTTTGGGGCATTTGTGGATTGAGAGCTAGGTGCATTGGCTTGACGTGGGTACTGGAAGTAGGAAGAGGCTTTGGCATTAGCTTGAGGCTGGTAATATTGCTGTGGTAGACGAGCAGGTACATGTGCATGGGGAATAGGGTGGTATAGGAACTTGGGACATTTCGGCACACTCCCAGATGCGCCAGCTTGAGCAGTCTTCCTCCTTTTTGCCTCCTTGTGCACACGATTCTTCTCTTCAAGAGTAATGGCAATACTCACAATGTCATTGAAGGTGGAGTTGGCATAGGTGGTTATCATGGTTTCCAGCTTGGTGCTCAACCCCCGCATGAAGCACTGCTTCTTCTTAGCATCAGTATTGACATGATCAGGAGCATATTGAGAGAGATGGTTGAACTTGCTCACATACTGCATCACTGTTTGAGTACCCTACTGCAGCTTGAGAAACTCTTCTAGCTTCATTTGCATGATGCCTGCTGGGATGTGATGTGCTCTAAAGACTTCACAAAATTCAACCCAAGTGACTTGGTGTCCAGGAGCTTGTGTGGCCAAATAATTTGCCCACCAGGTGCCTCCTGGTCCTCTAAACTGTTGTGCTGCAAACAGAGGCTTCTGGAGGTCTGTGCATCGGATTAACTCAAACTTTTGCTCAATGGTATGCAACCACTCATTTGCTTCCAAAGGTTCTTCTGCCTTGGTAAAGAGCGGAGGGCGAGTATCCATAAAATCTGCGTACGTGCTGTTGGCATCCTGATTTCCTTGCCCGTGGTGTCCTTGCCCACGCCCTTGAGCCATAGCTTGTAGCAGCCTAGCGTTATCAGCCGTCACGGTGGCCAACGCAGCAATAGCCTCAGCCAAGGTCGGGGGTGGTCGTGGTGGTGGTGGAGGGTTTTCCCCATCCTAGGATGTACCAGCCCCGGAAGCACGCGTATGCACCGACATCTGTAATATACAGCAAGTATTGCACAACATCCGTAAGTACTCATAATTAACTTAGTCATAAACTTCCATTAAATCAGCAAAAGCAGTTGCATGAACATCACATGGTCTGATTTATTTTTATTTATTACACAAGTCCGCTCCTGGCAGGACTATCTAGTGCAACTATCCTCCCATACTACTAGTTAGAACTACCCAAACTACGATCACTCCTCGTGGTCAGTGTCGAGGCTGGAGACGTGGCCACCCTCGTCGTCACTATCGTCGATCTCGATCACCAACTCGGGCTCGTCCTCCTCCTCGTCGGGCTCTCCTCCGTCAGCAAGGACCACATCGTCCTCCATCTCGGCTGCCCCGGCGCGTGATAGGGGTTACGACGGTTGTTGAGGACGTGGATCTCCTCATGGAGGTTGTTGGCATACACCTCCATGTCCTCTATCCGAAACTCGAGGTGAAAGACCCGAGCGCGTGCCAGGTCCTCGCGATGCCATGCCGCATCTCTCATCTTGCGCAGCTGCTCATTCTCCTTCTCTAGGTCAGCCTCGAGCACGAGAGCCTCCCTTTGCTGCTCCTTCAGCAAGCCGATCATCATGGCATCCCGTGCCCGCTCCCTGGTGGCCTCTGCAAGCGCGGCAGTGAGTCTCGCGACCTCCGCGCGAAGTTCCGCCTTGCGGGTACGGCCGCTGCGGCTGCTGCTACCCTCCCTAGTACGCGGTGCGAGCTGGTGTCGCGGGACTCCCCTCGGCCCCGTGCTCTTGCGTGCAGTCTGCTTAGTGCAAGCCATCCTGGAATAAATTTAAACTAAAGTCAGTTTCGTGCACCTATAAGTCAGTATAGTTATACCCATGACCCGATATCTATTAAAGGAGGAGAATTTTATAATTTAATTAATGCAAGATGAAATAATGCATACATACGATTCTACGCATACGACATTATCTACTTACTTGTATACCCACCCAAATAATTTTTGTAACCTTTTTAAACATAGGGCAATACTTTCCAGCACACACCTCCTAGTAAGCAAGAAGTAAGTTAAGGTGAGCAAAAGATAAGATTAGAAAGAGCTTTTTAGATTTTTCCGTAGAAAGTAAGTTTTGGAGGTTTTTCAAATTATTATAATGATTGCCACGGGGATCCTGCTCCGATACCAAGCCTGTAACAGACTCGCCCAATAATGTGGCCCACCTACACCTATCATCTGTCCAACGACCTCTGACTGCTATGTAGGTGTGCCACAAGACTGCTGTGTGAATTGACTCAGTAAACATTACAGTGACCATCAAGCTTTTAACAATATGATAAAACAAATCAAATTGCAGAACTAAACTTAATCAAGCAACCACCATTATTGATTAATGACTTAATTATTAAGGTTAAAAATTTATTTTCACCAATTAGGCTCATAATTTTTGCAGAGGTGTGTTATCTGTTGCAAAGTACTACAAAATTGATTTCACAATTTCTGGACTTCAGGAACAGCCTACAAAAATTATTTAAAGTGCCTAAACCATTTATTTAACTATTTTAATACCCCTCTAAAACTTGTCCAAATTTGAAGTTTCATATTTTTACAATTTTCTTTACATAACAGAGAGGCTACACAAAAATTTTCACGATTTTAGGAGCTATAACAAAAATACGGCAAAAATGACAAATTCTGCTACTGTTCATATGCGCAAAAATGAAAAACCCTAACGCTGAGCCACTGACAGGCGGGGCCGGGCTGTCAGGGCGACCATTGCACAGGCCCGCGCGCGCGCCGGCGCTGACCGCGCGGCGGCGGCGTTGACCACCGGCCGTTCTCGCCGGCGGCGAGGCCATGAGCCAAACCAATACCACCCACGCGCTCCACGATGCAATGCGAACACATCCAAGGGCTCGGTCGGGGCTAGGGACGACTGGAGAGGCGGTGCCCGCGGTCATGGCGGCTCGGCCGCGCCGAACTCGGTGGCGCGCCAGCGTTCCGGCCACACGAGCTCGGTAGAGTTGAAGCGGACGGGAGCATCGGCATCAGGGACCTCACCTAGGGTTGGTGCGCTCATCAATTCGGTCGGAGGAGGTCGGTGATGTGGAGGTCGACGACGGCGGCGAAGACGGCGGCAGACCGAAGCTTCACGGCAGCGTTCCGGCGATCCCTGCGCGGTAGACACCGAACGGCCGAGCCGATGGCGGTCAGTGAGCTAAGGCGAAGCCAGTGGTGTACACAATTTGGTTCAAGGAGTCTCGTGCTCACCGCGCGACGGGGACAGTGGCCGTGGCGGCCGCTCGCCGGAGTCGGGGAAGACGACCACGGACCGGGCAATGCAGGCGACAAGAACTCGACTCAGTGGGTTGGGAAGGTGGGTGAGGTCATGGCGGAGCTGTGGTTAAGCTGGTGATGGCGGGGCGGGCTCGACGGCGACGAATTTCGTCGGCGGAGCTCCCTGTCTCCAGCCGTCGCGAACAGAGGGAAAGAAAGGGCGAGATCGCGGCGACGGTGAGGTTTTTATAGGCGAGGGCATGTGCGGACGGTGTGCCAACGCATTGCGCATGCGCGTGCACGAGCTGGCGCATGGAGGCGGCATGTCGACGCCGGACGCGCGCTGCGGCCGCGACAGCCGTCGTGGTGGCCATGCAGAGCGCCATGGACTGTAGCTACAAGAGTTTTTGTCCCCTTTCAAATTGCACCAAAATTTTGAACTAAAGTGCAAAACCAGTAAGAATGAAAGTTGTTCAGAATTTTGTGATCTACAAACTTGCTTAAAGGACCATGTGCCAATTCGGCCTAGATTTTGAATTACGGTTTGAATTCAAATTTGCCTCAAAATGATTTTTCAAATTACTTTGAAATTTTCTGAAGAACATCAAAATCTGTGAATATGAAAGTTGTCACATTTGTCATTCCCTACAACTTTGATTAAAGGACCAAGGTCAGATTCTCAAAAGTTTGAGAGTTGTAGTTCAAGGGTAGATTCTAGGGTTTAAACAAATTTGTTCCAATTCAAATTCTGTGCAGAATCTTTGTTAACTTTATATACCAAAGTTGTTCCATTAATTAGTATCTACAACTTTGTTTTAAGGACAATGCCCAGATTCAGCTTAGATATTAGTCTTTATCATAGGGCCACTATAAGGACTTGTGATTTCATGAACCCTATAACACTATAAGTCTATCTTCACTAGAAATCATCCACTACAATTCCTTTAGCACCACACATCAAATGAGCAAAACAGAATTCAAACAAGCATATGATGCACTTGAGATCAATATTACATGAAATTTGTAAATGCATCTTTAGTGTTGCTACATGAATGCTTTCCATGCTCATGATGACATGTCAGGTTTTATTTGACTATAAACACCAGAGGTGTTACAGCTTCTCCCCCCTTAAAGAAATCTCGTCACGAGATTGGTTTGACTGACTAAGTAATGGAAAAGGAAATGTGTCAGGATCTAAATCTATGACCCTCCTCTAAAGTACCAATGTAAGTTTCCCTAGGCCAGTGAAACACATACCTAAATGGAAGCGAGGAAATCCGGAATGTGCTCCAATAGAAAATCCTCAGATTCCCAAGTGGCTTCTTCTTCTGAGTGTTGATCCCATTGCACTTTATAGAATTTAACAGTTCTACTACGGGTGACTCGGTCCTTTTGATAAAGCACTTTGACTGGATATTCTGAATAAGTCATATCTGGCTGAATGTCCACGCCTTCATAACTCATCACTTGATCAGGCACTCGCAAACATTGCTTTAACTGAGACACATGGAATACATTATGTATAGCAGCCAGTTGTTCAGGCAAGTCCAACCGATAAGCTTGCTTTCCACACCGTTTTATAATTTTGAACGGTCCGATGTATCGAGGTGCTAGTTTCCCCTTTACTCCAAATCGAACCACTCCCTTCATTGGTGATACTTTTAAGTACACATAACTTCCTTCAGAGAATACTAACGGTCTACGTCTTCTGTCTGCGTAACTCTTTTGTCGGGTCTGAGCTACTTCCAGGTTGTTTTGTATTTGCTTTACTTTTTCTTCAGCTTCATTTACTAAATCAACTCCGAAAAATCTTCTCTCTCCAGGCTCTGACCAGTTCAGCGGGGTTCGACATCTTTGTCCATAAAGCGCTTCAAATGGTGCCATCTTGATACTCTCTTGGCAGCTATTATTATAAGAAAACTCTGCTAATGGAAGACATTCATCCCATTGATCAGGATAGGTGAGCACACAAGATCTCAACATATCCTCTAAAATCTGATTTACCCTCTCGGTTTGACCTCCAGTCTGAGGATGGTATGTTGTGCTAAAAAGAAGTTTGGTTCCTAATGACTCATGTAAATGCTTCCAAAACTGAGAGACAAACTGTGTTCCCCTATCAGAGACTATAGTCTTTGGTACGCCATGGAGACTTAGAATTCTGGCAATATAGATTCGAGCATGGACAAGAGTTCTATAAGTAGTCTTAGCTGGGCTAAAATGAGCTGATTTGGTTAGACGATCTACAATTACCCATATCGAGTCAAAGCCGTTGGAAGTTTTGGGAAGACCCACGATGAAATCCATGCTAATATCCTCCCATTTCCAAACTGGAATAGGCAAAGGCTGTAACTCACCGGCTGGCTTCAAATGTACTGCCTTTACTTTTTGACAAGTGTCACACTGAGCCACGTTGCGAGCTATTTCAATCTTCATCTTTGTCCACCAGAATCTTTGCTTCAGATCTTGATACATTTTATTACTTCCTGGATGGATAGCTAATCTGGTAAGATGAGCTTCATCAAGAATCTTCTGTCTGAGGTCGGGTACTTTGGGAACAACTAATCGGTCCTTAAACCATAGCACACCTGCTTCATCAACTCTGAAACAAGTTGTTTCCCCTGCTTTGATTTTTGCTATAATATGACCCATTCCCTTGTTTAATTTCTGAGATGCTATAATTTCTTCTCGTATGGTAGGCCCGACCCTAACATTATTCAAGCTTCCTTGTACAACTATTTCTATACCCAACTTTTCTAGCTCTTGACACAGACTAAGATGCATGGGTGCAACTGTTAAACAACTGCAGTGAGGGTTCCGACTGAGAGCGTCAGCAACTACATTTGCCTTACCTGGATGGTAATGTATTTCTAGATCATAATCCTTGATTAATTCCAGCCATCTCCTTTGTCGCATATTTAAGTCTTCTTGAGTAAAGATGTACTTCAAACTCTTGTGGTCAGTGTACATATGACAAGTATTTCCCAACAAATAATGTCGCCATATCTTCAGTGCATGTACAACTGCAGCTAATTCCAGGTCATGAGTAGGATAGTGTTCTTCGTGTCGCTTGAGCTGTCTTGATGCATAGGCAATGACTCTTCCTTCTTGCATCAATACACAGCCAAGACCGATTCCGGAGGCATCACAGTATACATCGAAAGGCTTCTCAATATCTGGTTGAGCTAAAATTGGGGCTGTGGTAAGCAGTTTCTTTAGGGTTTGAAAAGCCTGCTCACACTCAGGAGTCCATTTAAACTTGACTTGATTCTTGAGCAATTCTGTGATAGGTTTGGCTATTTTGGAAAATCCAAGAATGAAACGGCGATAATAACCAGCCATTCCGAGGAAACTGCGGACTTGATGAACTGTGGTTGGCGACTTCCACTTCAGAATATCCTGCACCTTTCCGGGATCAACTGCAATACCCTCAGCAGATAGCACATGACCCAGAAATTGGACTTCTTCTAACCAAAAGGCGCACTTGCTGAATTTAGCATACAGCTGATGCTCACGCAGACGAGTCAGTACAATGCGAAGATGTTCAGCATGTTCTTCTTTGGTTTTGGAATATATCAGGATATCATCGATGAACACTACCACAAACTTATCAAGCTCAGGCATGAACACAGAATTCATGAGATACATGAAATGGGCTGGAGCATTAGTTAGGCCAAAGGACATGACAAGATATTCATATAGGCCATATCGAGTGGTGAAAGCAGTTTTTGGAATATCTTCGGGTCTAATTTTTATCTGGTGGTACCCTGATCTAAGATCTATTTTGGAGAAGACTTTGGCTCCGGCAAGCTGGTCAAAGAGAAGATCAATACGAGGAAGGGGATACTTGTTTTTGATGGTTACCTCATTGAGGGGACAATAGTCTACGCACATTCTCAGAGTCTTGTCCTTTTTCTTCACAAAGATAGCGGGACATCCCCAATGAGAGGAACTAGGCCGGATAAAGCCCTTCTCTAAGAGTTCTTTTAACTGAGTCTTTAACTCGGCTAACTCTTTTGGAGCCATTCTATAAGCTCTTCGGGATACAGGTGTGGTTCCTGGTTGTAACTCAATCACAAACTCCACGTTTCTGTCCGGTGGCAGACCAGGTAATTCTTCAGGGAACACGTCAGGGAATTCTCGAACCACTGGGACATCCTCAACTCCTTCACTAACCATGGCACATAACTTCGGGCTGATTAGTTTGGGTTTTGGAAGCTGGATGAGAAGTTGGGATTTTTGGTCTGGCGAGTTTAGACGAACAGTCCTATTCAATGTATCTAAAACAGCCCCATAACGCTGCATCCAGTTCATCCCCAGAATCACATCTAAGGTTTGATGGTTCAGCACAATCATAGAAGTGGGATAAACATGTCGTCCCATCTCTATAGGAACTTGATGCACTATCGCATTTGCATACAGCCGACCCCCAGGTGACAGTATAGATATTTTCCCCTTGGACTCACTTATTGGAATTGCATGCTTCCCGACAAACTCTCTATTGATGAATGAATGCGATGCACCGGAGTCAAAGAGTGTAACTGCTAAATGGTTGGCAACAGGAAACGTACCCAGCATAACCGGTTCGCCTTCTGGAATAGTCTCCACTTGAGTATGATGAACCTATCCAGTCATGGGTACCACATAGATCTTCTGTGTGCCTGATCGAGAGCCAGAACGGTTGCCTTGCTGCTGCTTATTCTGTGGATTAGCTTGATTGCCTTGCTGGCGAGGAACATTTGAATTATAATTCTTGGGTGAAGGACAATTCTTGGCAAAATGTCCTGACCCACCACAGTTATAACAGGGGTTACTGGTTTTTGGGGCATTTGTGGATTGGGAGCTAGGTGCATTGGCTTGACGTGGGTACTGGAACTGGGAAGAGGCTTTGGCATTAGCTTGAGGCTGGTAATATTGCTGTGGTGGACGAGCAGGTACATGTGCATGGGGAATAGGGTGGTATTGGAACTTGGGACATTTTGGCACACTCCCAGATGCGCCAGCTTGAGCAGTCTTCCTCCTTTTTGCCTCCTTGTGCACACGATTCTTCTCTTCAAGAGTAATGGCAATACTCACAATGTCATTGAATGTGGAGTTGGCATAGGTGGTTATCATGGTTTGCAGCTTGGTGCTCAACCCCCGCATGAAGCACTGCTTCTTCTTAGCATCAGTGTTGACATGATCAGGAGCATATTGAGAGAGATGGTTGAACTTGCTCACATACTGCATCACTGTTTGAGTACCCTGCTGCAGCTTGAGAAACTCTTCTAGCTTCATTTGCATGATGCCTGCTGGGATGTGATGTGCTCTAAAGACTTCACAAAATTCAACCCAAGTGACTTGGTGTCCAGGAGCTTGTGTGGCCAAATAATTTGCCCACCAGGTGCCTCCTGGTCCTCTAAACTGTTGTGCTGCAAACAGAGGCTTCTGGAGGTCTGTGCATCGGATTAACTCAAACTTTTGCTCAATGGTATGCAACTACTCATTTGCTTCCAAAGGTTCTTCTGCCTTGGTAAAGAGCGGAGGGCGAGTATCCATAAAATCTGCGTACGTGTTGTTGGCATCCTGATTTCCTTGCCCGCGGTGTCCTTGCGCGCGCCCTTGAGCCATAGCTTGTAGCAGCCTAGCGTTATCAGCCGTCACAGTGGCCAACGCAGCAATAGCCTCAGCCAAGGTCGGGGGTGGTCATGGTGGTGGTGGAGGGTTTTCTCCATCCTAGGATGTACCAGCCCCGGAAGCACGCGTATGCACCGGCATCTGTAATATACAGCAAGTATTGCACAACATCCATAAGTACTCATAATTAACTTAGTCATAAACTTCCATTACATCAGCAAAAGCAGTTGCATGAATATCACATGGTCTGATTTATTTATTACTCAAGTCCGTTCCTGGCAGGACTATCTAGTGCAACTATCCTCCCATACTACTAGTTAGAACTACCCAAACTACGATCACTCCTCGTGGTCAGTGTCGAGGCTGGAGACATGGCCACCCTCGTCGTCACTATCGTCGATCTCGATCACCATCTCGGGCTCGTCCTCCTCGTCCTCGGGCTCTCCTCCGTCAGCAAGGACCACACCGTCCTCCATCTCGGCTGCCCCCGGCGCGTGATAGGGGTTGAGACGGTTGTTGAGGACGTGGATCTCCTCATGGAGGTTGTTGGCATACACCTCCATGTCCTCTATCTGAAACTCGAGGTGAAAGACCCGAGCGCGTGCCGGTCCTCGCGATGCCATGCCGCATCTCTCATCTTGCGCAGCTGCTCATTCTCCTTCTCCAGGTCAGCCTCGTGCACGAGAGCCTCCCTTCGCTGCTCCTTCAGCAAGCCGATCATCATGGCATCCCGTGCCCGCTCCCTGGTGGCCTCTGCAAGCACGGCAGTGAGTCTCGCGACCTCCGCGCGAAGTTCCGCCTTGCGGGTACCGCCGCTGCGGCTACTGCTACCCTCCCCAGTACGCGGTGCGAGTTGGTGTCGCGGGACTCCCCTCGGCCCCGTGCTCTTGCGTGCAGTCTGCTTAGTGCGAGCCATCCTGGAATAAATTTAAACTAAAGTCAGTTTTGTGCACCTATAAGTCAGTATAGTTATACCCATGACCCGATATCTATTAAAGGAGGAGAATTTTATAATTTAATTGATGCAAGATGAAATGATGCATACATGCGATTCTACGCATACGACATTATCTACTTACTTGTATACCCACCCAAATAATTTTTGTAACCTTTTTAAACATAGGGCAATACTTTCCAGCACACACCTCCTAGTAAGCAAGAAGTAAGTTAAGGTGAGCAAGAGATAAGATTAGAAAGAGCTTTCTAGATTTTTCCGTAGAAAGTAAGTTTTGGAGGTTTTTCAAATTACTATAATCATTGCCACGGGGATCCTGCTCCGATACCAAGCCTGTAACAGACTCGCTCAATAATGTGGCCCACCTACACCTATCATGTGTCCAACGACCTCTGACTGCTATGTAGGTGTGCCACAAGACGGGATTAATCTGTTGGATACGGTCGACGCATCCAAAGGTCACAGGAATCATCCGAGTACAATCATTACAGCAAAATACATTTCATACAAAATACCAGATCGGAGATAATCAGCGGAAGACTTACATAAACATAATATTACAAACCAGTGTTCATTATTACAACATAGGTGAAAAGGAGTTCAAGTTGCGATAGTACTAAGTGCTGGATAAAAGTCTGATATCAAAACCATATTAGTAAACCCTGCCCAAGGGCACATCACTTATCATCCTCCACCGAAAAGATGGTCATGCAGCACGGTCCAAAGCACAACTGCTCAGCGGTCTCACCTGCAACAAGGGGTCATAGAACCCTGAGTACAGGAGTACTCAACAAGACTTACCCGACTAATAAAATGGGGAGAAGACTCAGGAATGCAGGCTGAGGGGAAGTCAAGGTAAAGCTTTAGCAAGAATCCAAAAGTTTTTCCTTTGCGTAAAAGCTCCTACTACTAAGTAGATGTGTCATTCCATATCTCTATTATTAACTAAGTAACTAATTATATATCTCATAATCAGCCCATTAAATCCTCCATTGTTTCATCATTAAACTACGCTGAGGGTGCGAGGACGAGTCTCCTTTTCTCGTGGAGCAAACGACGATTCGAACCGCTTGATCTACCCAGCTGGGGCTTCCTTATCACACGACATATGCAAGACCGAACTTGCATATATCAACCTTCCCGTGGATCCGCTCAAACCGGACCAAAGCCGCGCCACCCGGGGTACAGTACACCACCGCCCTACAACGGCCTTGCTGAGTCCGTCCAACAGGGGACCGAGCAGGGTGGGTACGCGCTACTCCCGCCATCTCTCCACTCCCACTACGCGGGTGTGCCGTTCCAGTAAGGGCATATCCACAGTAGGGCTTACCGTAGTATGTGACCAGTACTAACAAATAGTTCTCGATCCAACGGGCCAACAGCGGACGGGCCCTAGGCGACACAGACGGAAACACTACACCAGGACTCCATTTCCTGTGCAAGTTACCCGCCCGGTCTCATTTTAATTATACCATCCCAAACCGGGGGAAGGGTTCCCAACAATAGCATCTCTCTTTTCAAAAACCTACTCTAATGAGCAAGGCTAAGCAATCTAAGCATTTGTAAATAACCCAGTGACAAGGATAGTATAAGGAATAATCAAGGTAGATAATGCATCAAATAGGTAACATTCAATTCCTAAACTTAATGCACTAGATTTTATCAACAAGTATATTATTAAAAATTGCAAGGTAGGGCAAATGCACCATAGCTTGCCTTGGGGTTCTTCTTCTGGTTCGTCCCCACAGATATCGAACCCGACCTCATAGAAGACCGGTGCCTCACGAGCTGAAATCTCTGGCTGATCCGCGCTAACCTCGGTTTCTAAACGCAATATACGAACGAGCATATATAAGATGCATGTGATGCGAATATGAATGAATGCTCATGGTGCAGGACAATTATAAGTAGAATAGTATAGCAGTAAACAACAATCCAAAACTGAATTCAAGAACAGACAACACAATTAGAATAAGATTCGCATAATTGATAACCCAAACAGATTTCATGCACCAAATTGTTTTAATCATAACAGGAGCTACAGAATAGCAATTCAGGTGATTCAGGACAATCTGGAAAGCTTAACAAATTCTCTATAACTTTTCTATAATATATAAAAGCTGATTCCAGAATCAAATGGACCAAACAATTCATTTGGTTAAATCTATCCAGATTCGGGACTGATTCAAACACTACTGTCCACAGACCATATCTGGAGTTCAGAACATCAACATTCATGACCTAGACCATTCTGGAAAGCACATGAAATCCTCTACAACTTTCTTATAATACACCAAATCAGATTCACAAGTTAAGTACCCCAAACAGTTCAGTTTTCACAAACTGTCCAGATTCTGGACCGCACTGCATACCCAGATTGCATAGAACATAATTTCCAGTATATACATCCAACAATTATGAAATTTTAGGAACAACTAGATATACAAAAGTACTACAACCTTGCCATACAATATTTTGACAGAAAACCACATGATCATGGTGTTATCATATTTCCAACAGAACTGATCCAGAAATGACAGAAATTGACAAGAGCAAGTTTCTTTTCAATGGCATAATCAAACATGATCAAGTACTCAATTCTTAACATGATTATACAGCAGAGATCTATCAAGGATTCACATGTAACCTTATTATTCATGATTTCTTATCAACAGTAATTAACTCATCAATTATATATATAAATTGTTAATCAAAGATTGAGCTAATTAGACAACACAATCATGATACCATCCAAAGGGATTTCTCGTAACCCAAACCTTGCTGTGTGAATTGACTCAGTAAACATTACAGTGACCATCAAGCTTTTAACAATATGATAAAAGAAATCAAATTGCAGAACTAAGCTTAATCAAGCAACCACCATTATTGATTAATGACTTAATTATTAAGGTTAAAAATGTATTTTCACCAATTAGGCTCATAATTTTTGCAGAGGTGTGTTATGTGTTGCAAAGTACTACAAAATTGATTCCACAATTTCTGGACTTCAGGAACAGCCTACAAAAATTATTTAAAGTGCCTAAACCATTTATTTAACTATTTTAATACCCCAATAAAACTTGTCCAAATTCGAAGTTTCATATTTTTACGAGAGGTTACACAGAAGTTTTCACGATTTTAGGAGCTATAACAAAAATACGGCAAAAATGACAAATTCTGCTACTGTTCATATGCGCAAAAATGAAAAACCCTAACGCTGAGCCACTGACAGGCAGGGCCGGGCTGTCAGGGCGACCAGTGCACAGGCCCGCGCGCGCGCCGGCGCTGACCGCGCGGCGGCGGCGTTGACCGCCGGCCGTTCTCACCGGCGGTGAGGCCATGAGCCAAACCAATACCACCCACGCGCTCCACGATGCAAGGCGAACACATCCAAGGGCTCGGTCGGGGCTAGGGACGACCGGAGAGGCGGTGCCCGCGGTCATGGCGGCTCGGCCGCGCCGAACTCGGTGGCGCGCCGGCGTTCCGGCCACACGAGCTCGGTAGAGTTGAAGCGGAGGGGAGCATCGGCATCGGGGACCTCACCTAGGGTTGGTGCGCGCGTCAATTCGGTCGGAGGAGGTCGGTGATGCGGAGGTCGACGACGGCGGCGAAGACGGCGGCAGACCGAAGCTTCACGGCGGCGTTCCGGCGATCCCTGCGCGGTAGAGACCGAACGGCCGAGCCGATGGCGGTTAGTGAGCTAAGGCGAAGCCAGTGGTGTACACAATTTGGTTCAAGGAGTCTCGTGCTCACCACGCGACGGGGACAGTGGCCATGGCGGCCGCTCGCCGGAGTCGGGGAAGACGACCACGGACCGGGCAATGCAGGCGACAAGAACTCGATTCAGCGGGTTGGGAAGGTGGGTGAGGTCATGGCGGAGCTATGGTTAAGCTGGTGACGGCGGGGCGGGCTCGACGGCGACGAATTTCGTCGGCGGAGCTCCCTGTCTCCAGCCGTCACGAACAGAGGGAAAGAAAGGGCAAGATCGCGGCGACGGTGAGGTTTTTATAGGCGAGGGGGTGTGCGGACGGTGTGCCAATGCATTGCGCATGCGCGTGCACGAGATGGCGCGTGGAGGCGGCGTGTCGACGCTAGACGTGCGCTGCGGCCGCGACGGCCGTCGTGGTGGCCATGCAGAGCGCCATGGACTGTAGCTACAAGAGTTTTTGTCCCCTTTCAAATTGCGCCAAAATTTTGAACTCAATCCCAAATTCCCAAACATGGAGAAGATGATCACGAGATAGTTAGGAGACTATCCCCAAGAAATCATCCGCTCAAATCAACTCAAACACCAGGAAATCGAAAGGGGAGGAGTATGAACGAAAAAGCACCACAAAAACGAAATCAACCCGATCTAGTTGTTCGTGAGGAGTTAGATGAATTCCTTCGGTGGAAGTGATCTCCTCACTATAAAGAACAAGTTGATTCAAACGGATTTCGAAAAGACGCGGTAGAGAGGGAGATCGAGTGACGGGAAAATCGCGGAGAAACGAAGAACGCGAAGAACATGAACAAAACATGAATCAACACATCGATCTGCAACCGTGTGGCTACCACACGCTACAACAGTGAGATTACGGTCTCACTTCCTCAAAATCTCCAGTACACAGAGGTATGGTTCTCTGCGGATCTCAGTTGATACAGCAGGAGATTGGGAGAGCAGGAAAACCTAGAAGGCAAAGAGCAAATGACTGAGATGGGATGGTAGGTGGGTGTCTCCCTCTACTTATCCTAATTCTAATTCCCACTCTACCCCTAGTTATTTACAGAGCGAGCCAACCAAACCCTAAGGCTATCCTGGACCAACTCGAAGATGATGGTGATCCGACGGCCACGCCCGCACAACTGGTAGCGTTGCCTCGATGCAACCTCACCGATTGCTGCCACGTGCTGCCACCGCTCTGCTTGTCCTTTTCTCGGACTTCGCCCCCGGTTTTGAGGCCCAAACCGGAAAACCAGCCTTCACGATCAACCCCCGGTTTTGAGGCCCAAACCGGGAAACCAGCCGTCCATCGCCTGAGTTTTGTGGCCCAAACTCAGAAACTCGCAGTGCCCAGGTTTTGAGGCCCAAACCTGGAAACCGTCCTCAGTCCGAATTTTGTGGCCCAAACTCGGAAACCATCAGCGCCCAGGTTTTGAGGCCCAAACCTGGAAACCGTCCACTCGGTGGTTTTTCTGTGGCTCAACCACCAAACCGACGCTGAAGAGGGGACGCACCGCCCGTGCACCCCGTCCACCGACACGTGTCCTCAGGTCCTCGACCCAAGCAACACCGTGCCCGCAAGTCTTCGCTCGTCGTTGTCCCAGGCTGTCAGCCACCACAGCTGATCCTCAGGCCACCGGTCCCTCAGTCCAAGCCTCACGTCCGCCCTTCACCGCTCTCAGTCCATCGGCACGACACGTCTCTACTTGACCTTCACCTTGCCCTCGATCACTGTATCCGTGCTCGACACCTGCACAACACAAGCCAAAGAACATGCGCATTATCCCAGTTCACAATCACTCATCACTCGAGACTCGGCATACACCCATGTATCCGCAATCTCCCCCTTGATGAGTGCATTGTCAACTACCAACACAAATCATAATGAAGTAGAAGAAGGAGGAAGAAGGAGAAGAGAGAACTCGTCCAAATGACCCAAAAGCATATCAAAGCCAGAAGAAGGTCAAATGAAAGAGCAAAACAACTTGGTCCCCAAAGACATGGGCAACGACTCGACGCAACCAAGCAAAGCAAAGCTAGCCCTCAAGAAGAGGTAGAACAGGCTCAACACCGCTAGCGAGAAAGCTCGATACCAATTGAAATTCAAGAAAAAATAGAGCTAGCCCTCAAGAAGAGGCAGAACAGGCTCAACACCGCTAGCAGAAAAAGCTCCGAACTAATTGGAAAATTCAAAATCCTCAAAATCCGAGCCAGCTCAAACTCCCCCACCAATAGTGCACACAACCAAGATATGATTTTATGATTTCTCCCCCTTATGATTTGGCAAGAATTTCTCCCCCTTAGTTGAAAATGCACTATCAAGTGTCTCCCCTCGAAAATGAATATGATCTAAAATGCAAGTTAGCAGCTTCAGGAATATAGTCGATAGAAAGAAAAGATGCTCGACAAAATTCTGATCCGATGACTCAACAATATGCACAGAATGCTAGCAAAAGCTCAAACTGATCACCAAATACGTAATATGAACATTTGAGCAAAGTGAGCAGTTTTAGCCAAAAAGGTATTCACCATCAGAATAACACTAAACATGTATAGACAGCAAGTCAAACAAGTGCTAAACATGTATACAAAGTGAACTACCCCTAGCAAGGTTCAATCATCATGCTGTAGAATGAAACATAGACTTGTGTATGCAAATTTTATCGGAGTTACAGCGGTTAAATTACACAAGTTCAAATTTCAGCATGTGATTGCGAGAGGTTGAAAGCTTGTCATTGCCTAATTTTTCAACTGTGCGAAGCCTATGCAGAAGCAATTAGAAGCTTAAAGCAACAGTTTCGGTCATACACTACACAACTCAAGTTTAACTCAAAGTGCAATGAGAAACAGTCTCGATACTGTGATGTGCTGACAAGCAATCCCATCTCGATCTTTCCAATTCACTTAATCTTGGTTCAAATTTAAAATAGTTTATGAACATACCAAGCAAGTGAATGACTCAGAACTAGAGACATAGCAACCTAGCATATATGAAAAGCACGAGTGATTTTAACACATTCTACACATGCTAGTTGCATATCTCAATGGTGAACAATTTCAAGTTTGTAAGTTCATTAAGCAAATTCACCGTTCATAAATTAGCTCAGCTCACAACATGTATCAGTGATCAGAAAGAGCATAAGCTACAAGCATCATCATATAGCATCAGATTATACACTAATAAGAGCATAGTCACATTCTAAGGATTATATACATGAAGCTTGAAAAATGCAAAGATGCATGATGAAATGCAAAGACTAACTACCAATTGAAAGAAAAAGAGTCAATCTATAATACACGAACCAAAATGTTTCCCCCAACTAAAAGGGGAAACACACACCAAGCTCACCTCTCAACCTAGCAAAAGTTGATTGGTCCAAAGGCTTGGTGAAAATATCAGCCAACTGATGGTGAGTATCGACATGGCGAAGGTCGATATCACCCTTCTCATAGTGGTCTCGCAGAAAATGAAAGCACACATCAATGTGTTTGGTCTTAGAATGCAGCACGGGGTTCTTAGCAACACTAATAGCACTCGTGCTGTCACAAAGCAAAGGAACGCGAGAAAAGCTCAGACCAAAATCACGCAAAGTGGCCATCATCCAAAGCAACTGGGAACAGCAGCTAGCCGCAGCAACATACTCAGCCTCCGTGGTAGACTGGGCAACACTAGACTGCTTGTGAGAAGACCACGATACAAGAGAAGAACCAATAAACTGACAAGTCCCAGAAGTGGACTTGCGATCAAGTCGGCAACCAGCAAAATCGGCATCAGAATGAATAACCGCAAAGAGAGAGGGTGGAGGAAGCAGAATACCAAATCCCAAATTCTGGAGTGAAGCATAAGTACCTCATAATGCGCTTGACCGCCTGACGGTGAGAGGTGCACGGCGACGACTGAAATCCCGCGCAAAGACACACCACGAACTGAATGTCCGGGCATGTCGCCGTCAGGTACAGCAGCGACCCGATCATACTCCGGTACTCCTTCTGGTCCATAGCTTCTCCATCCTTGTCCGCATCCAGGGCCGTCGTGGTCGACATGGGTGTTGGAAGAGGCTTAGCCTCACCCATATCAAATTTCTTCAGGATATCCTTGGTATACTTACCCTGGTGCACAAACGTTCCCTCTCGAGATTGCTTGATTTGCAACCCAAGGAAAAACGTCAACTCGCCCATCATGCTCATCTCAAACTCCCTGCTCATAGTGTCTGCAAACTTGGCAACCAAAGCGTGAGAAGAACCACCAAAAATGATATCATCCACGTAAATCTGGACCAAGAGAGTGTCATTGCCTTGCTTGAGGAGAAAAAGCGTTTTATCCACACATCCCATTTTAAAACCCTTAGCAAGCAAAAAGGTTTTAACCTATCATACCAGGCTCTAGGGGCTTGTTTCAAACCATACAAAGCTTTGTGAAGTTAAAAAAGATGGTTTGGAAACTTGGGATTTTTGAAACCGGGGGGTTGTTTCACATACACCTCTTCTTCTATGTAGCCGTTTAAGAAGGCACTCTTGACATCCATTTGAAAAAGTTTAAACCCTTTGGATGCAGCAAAAGCCAAGAGTATCCTAATAGCCTCCAAACGAGCTACAGGAGCAAAAGTCTCCTCATAGTCTATCCCCTCCTTCTGACTATACCCCTAGGCTACAAGTCTGGCCTTGTTTCTCACAACATGGCCATCCTCTCCTTGTTTGTTTTTGAAAACCCATTTTGTACCAATAGGGTGACACTCAGGAGGAGGTGGAACCAAAACCCAAACCCGATTTCTCTCAAAATTTTCTAACTCCTCATGCATGGCATTGACCCAATCTGGATCAGATAAAGCATGTCCAACATCTCGGGGTTCAAAATTAGCAACAAATGCAGAATGAGGAAAGTGAGAGATTTGTTGTGACCTAGACCGAGTGACACGTTCGCCGATGCTACCGATCATCTATTGAGGCGGGTGTTGGCGCTGAATGTGTCGTGGCACCTCCCAAACTGAAGAAACCTCCCCCTCAACAGCAGCTGGTGCCTCCTCGGGTACAAAAGGTACCACTCGAGGTGGCGGATCCCACGGCCCCCAAGTAGTCGACGAAGAGGGGTTGGGGCCGTGAGTCGTCATAGTAGAAGCCGACGCTTGCGGCACAGCAGGTGGAGGTAGTGCTGGATCATCCATCCCTTCAGCACCCTCGTCCTCGTCATCAAAAAGAGGCTCACCAACCTCATGATCACCTGCACGCTCAAAACGAGAAGAAGGACAAACCATGGTCTCGTCGAAGGTGACATCAGATGTCTCCATGACTCGGTTAGTATCAAGGTTAAGTACACGATATGCGCGAGTATGAGTGCCATAACCCAAAAATACCTCGTTAGAAGAACGAGACTCAAATTTGTCCAAGTTGTCTTTCTTAAGTATAAAACAGTGGCAACCAAAAACTCTAAAATAACTCACTTTGGGCTGTTTTCCAAAACGCAACTCATAAGAAGTCTTTTTCAAGTAAGCTCGGAGAAAAATGCGATTGGAAATATAGCATGCAGTGTTCATAGCTTCGGCCCAATATCGCCTAGGAGTCCTATGCTCATCGAGCATCGTCCTGGCCATCTCTACAAGGGTCCGATTCTTCCTCTCTACAACACCATTTTGTGGCGGTGTGTAGGGGGAAGAAAAACTGATGCTCTAAACCCAAAGAGTTACAAAACTTCTCAAACTCCGAATTCTTGAATTCGGAACCATTATCACTACGAATAACTCGCATTGAGTTCAAAGGGAACTCATTCTGAAGATGCAAAATCAGATTGCGAGCGAAAGAGAAAGTCTCGGTCTTCTCAGCTAAAAAGAAGACCCACGAATATCTCAAAAAATCGTCAACAACAACAAGCACGTACCACTTCCCCCCAACCGAGCTCACCCCAGCCAGACCAACAAGGTCCATGTGTAAAAGCTCTCCAGGGCGTTGTTCACACCTCGGGTGGCACGCAGAAGAAACCGCAAGCGCACGGCTGTCAGTTGTAGCTTTTCACCTCAGAGTATTCCGGGGTATCGAGTCCACGAGGAACGCGAAGTGATTTTGAGAAAACTAGGGGGATAAGGATATCTAGGATAGATGAAGGGGAACGGGCGCTACCTACTGGGGTAGATCCTAGTTCTATTAGACTTCTAGTGATTTAAGTTCTTTACTAGTGTACTATGGGCGTACTAGCCTTTACCACTGACTTAGGTTGAACGCTAGCACAACGAGCCCTACTGTTAAACTAGACCAACTACGTGGTGGAATTCAAGGCGCACATGGCTGTCACCACCTGCTTGCTACCACACCTATCCGGGGGCCTAGCCGTATTCACTGGCAATATATAGCCTAAGTACCATACTTAATCTATATATTACTACTACTAGCCCTGTACTAGAACTAGAGCACTTGAAACTAATATCAAGCAATGAAACGAGTACACAAGTACTGAAAATAAATACTTGAAGATAAAATAAATACTAAGTTACCAAAGTTGAAGCGCAGAGCAGAGAGAAGCAGAGGTCTCCGACAACTCCGGAACTCTCCAGACTTCTACTCTTCTCCTCTCCAGCTCATCTTCTAGTGAGACACTCACTCTCTCTCTAATCTCTCTATCATAGCAAGTGTGCTAATCTAACCAAATGGTGAAAACTGATGTGAGGCTCCCCGAATGAGAACTCTAGGGGCCTATTTATAGTGCTAGGAAGTTAGGGGGTACTTATAGATTGAAGGGGAGGTCGGTTAGGGTTTAAGGGGTGGCGCCCGCCACTAAACCCTGGCGCCCGCCACCCCTCTGTCGTCCATTGCAACCGCCATTCATCCAACGGTCTTCACTTGCTCCCCTAAGTCGATTTGAGGGTCGGTTAGGGTTTTAGACAGGGATTTCCACGTGTCCAAAGCCCACTATCCAGGTGATACTCCTCTTAGCCCTTGGATTAAACTATCTTAGTGTGCAATGGCCAGGATTTGAGCTTGAGGTGACTCCCACGGATCAATGACGTGGCCTAGGCCACTTTGGGCGAGATGGCCCTGGCGACCGCCAGTAATAGGTGGCGGCCGCCACCCTACTCAGGCCCAAATGGGCCAGAGTGGCTTGGCTTGCTCCTGGTACACTTGTTTGGCCCAAATTCCATCATTTCCTGCATTAAGATAAGAAACTATGCACATGTGGAAATAGGTTAGTTATAAACCAAATCTTCTACCTTTTATGTTATTTTACCTTGGTTTTGGGTGACATGTTGATAGTGAAATGATGCTTTAAGCACCATCAACAAGCTCCCCCACACTAACCTCTTGCTCGTACCGAGCAAGCATGGACTTTAAGAATTGCAACAATTTATTGAACTAAGCATTCACACAAGATGTTCAACTACCTATACTCATGTTAGTAACCTTTCCAAGTGGCTAATAAATCATACCTATGGCGGTTGAAAGATAGAATAGCTTGCAAATAAGAGAAACACACTTTCCTCTTTTACATACCTTGGGGTTTCAGGATATTTTCAAAAAGAAAATCATGGTTCATTGAATCTCTCTTTAAATCTCAAGGCACTCATGGTGTATATCCTTACTTTATGGCAAAAGAAATGTCAGAGTCTATCTTATGGTTTATGTGGAGTTTATAGGGAAAGGAAAGAATGTACGACACTTCTATCTCTCTTTTATTGCTAAGTCAAGTTTAGGATCACGGGAGAGTATAGTCATGCAATAGCCAAGGTATAAGGTGGACTAACTCAACTCCTTTGTTCTTTTTGAATCTCTTCTGTTACCAAGGATCATGGCTATATGCATCTCTCTCTCTCTCTTTTTTACTTGGACACTTGTCCTTTTTAGAGCAGTTGCTCCCTTTTTTTAGATACTATATAGCCATGTCCTTTGAAGGAATGAGAAAATTTATTCAATTCTTTTAGAACAAAATTTTGGAGGAGAACTACATGAGTATACTCTCAGTGTGAGAGTTGTCTCAAAAAGGCATGGTTTGCCTTGGCTTTTAGAGCATGACTAAACTCTTCTACCTAGATCAACTATTCTTAACAAGGCTCAAAGATTGATTTAGAAGGCTTTATGGGCCATTCTCCTATACTCTAATATTTTGGCTTTGGTAGGTGGATAGGAAAGAAAGATCATGAACCATGGTGATTTTGGTTTTCAAAATAAAAAACTCCCAAGGTTGTAGCAGAGTACTAATGCAATTTCAATTACTACTTCTATATCTTATCAAGCAACAACCTAGGTTGATTTCCCTATCAAAATGAGTAGGCTACTACACATGAATAAAAGGTAGAATAACATGTCGTGTAAACACTCAATTCAAAAGAAATAGTTTCAGCATTTTTATTTCCTAGCTGCATTTTTAGTTCAAACCGAGACATCCAGTGATCCAAATTGTACAGAATTTAAAACACAGGTTTAGGGGTTCACCGGGGGGTCTTTCGACACAGAGTGGCCTGGCGACCGCCAATCATAGGTGGCGGCCGCCAATCATAGGTGGCGGCCGCCATGGGCTTTGGCCCAAACAGCTTGCAAGCAGCGTGGTAGCTACCTTGCTATGATCAGGTTACAGCTTTGAACATTTTAGCACATTTTACAGCGGTGTTTAAAGAGGGGATTTCCTCCACACTAGAAGTTTTGGCACTTTTTATTTGAACAATCTTGATGAAGGGAAAAAAATAAGGGTGTCTTTTTTTTATTCGTTATAAAAACTTCCTAAACAAATATTCTAAATTGAAATTTAAACAAACTAAAATTTAAATCAAGCAGACTTAACAATTAATCTTAATCAAACAAAGAACCTAACTAGACACCCTAAACCTAATCTAATCTACTTGAAGAGGAGTCTCGTAGAGCTCCTCGATGCCCGTCTCTTTGAAGAGACGCTTGATCTTCGAGGTGCAGCCCTTGCGGAGGATGGTGAACCGATCCTCCATATCCATCCGCCACAGGGCTATCTCTGCGACCTGATCCTCCAAGGCGCTCTTTTCCCTACGCAGCTTCTTCACCTCGGCGGTGAGTTTTTCGAGGGTTAACCCCTCCTCACCACCGCTGTGCTCCATCTCGCCGGGGACTCCTGCGGGCGATGGGTTGAGATGGCGGTGCATGGATGGCGCGGAGAGCGACCCATTGGAGTCATGAGCGCTCGCCTCGCGCTCACGCAGCACCTTCTCATAATGCCCATCGGGCATCCTCACGCCATACACCTCCAGTTTAGCCCTCTTAGGATTGGGGCTGTAACTAAGGGTGCGGCTATCCGAGCCAAAGTTGACCTGGGATTTCACCCTTGATGGAGTGGGCGTCTCATCGCCCCTGGTCTTGACGGCCGGAGACTTCCTCGGGGTGATCTCTCCCATGGTTGGTCTAGTGGGCGTCCTCAACATCTTCCCGGACGGTGTCACCGGAGGAGGATGAAAACGGAGAGGAGGCGAGGCCAGGGGGCGCTTCACCCCTGGCGGCCGCGCAGCAGGTGTGGCGCCCGCCACTAGAGTGGTGGCTGGTGCCTTCCCCGCACCCTCCGGTGGTGTCCCCCCGACATAGGTTCCGTCAGGCAGTACCATCGCTAAAGGAGGCACATCAAGCGCCTCTATGTCGTCGTCGGTTAATGACCGGATGATGGCTTTGGTGGACGACGAGACAGATCCTTGAGGGTTGTAGGACATGGATTTCCGTGGGGACGACATGGTTTTGGACGAGGTTTGGCTAGACTTCATGGGTGGATGGTGGAAGAAGAAGGAGTTCTTCTTTTAAGAAGGGGGAAGAAGTGGAGGGATAGGCCTTAGATGGACTAACACTCCCTCATCTTCTCCTTCTTTCACTCTCCCGAGCTCGGGATTGGTTGCCACGTGGAGGGGGGCCTCTAAACCGCCGCCTAGCGTGGCGGGCGCCAGGGTTTGGTGGCGGCCGCCAGTTGAGAGTGGCGGCCGCCAGTTGAGAGTGGCGGCCGCCACTCCTCCTTCGTCGGGCATCGAGCGGGAGAAGGTAAGCCTCCTAAAATTCAAAGTCCCGAGGTTGAAATAGCATGGTTGGGCCTAAAGAGGCCTTTCTCAGGGTTTTGGATAAACTAGGTCCATCTATTAATGGTCATGGGCTTGAGCTACTTCAAAGTCAATTATATCAATTTCGTTTAGCTCATTTTTATCAAAGTCATAGAACATTTTTAATCTTTGTCCTTTGACTTTGAAGATTTGCCCATCGTCACTTTCCAATGTGACGGCTCCATGGGACGAGGTTGCAACAACCTTGAAAGGTCCTTCCCATTTGCTTCGGAGTTTACCATGTCCGAAAAGTCGAACATGGGAGTTAAAGAGTAAAACTTTATCTCCTACTTCGAACTCTTTCTTTTTGATCCGTTTATCGTGCCATCTCTTAGTCCTCTCTTTATAGAGCTTGGCACTATGATAGGCTTTCTCTCGCCATTCTTCTAGTTTGGAAATTTGCATCTTCCTATTTTGGCCAGCTTGGTCAAGGTCCATGTTCCATTTCTTAATGGCCCAATGAGCTTTGAACTCAAGCTCAACAGGAAGATGACAAGTTTTCCCATAAACTAGTTGGTATGGGGACATTCCAATTGGGGTCTTATAGGTGGTCCGATAGGCCCACAGAGCTTCGTGTAACTTATGTTTCCATCCCTTTCCCATTTCTTCTACCGTCTTTTGCAAGATATTCTTTATTTGTTTATTGGATGTTTCGGCCTGTCCACTTGTCTAGGGGTGGTATGCAGTGGCTACATTATGTTGGACTCCTTGACTAGATAAGAAATGTCGGAAGCTCCTATCTATGAAATGAGGGCCTCCGTCATTAATGACTAGTCTAGGAACTCCAAAACGAGGAAAGATGTTTTCTTTGAACATTTTCTTCGAATGTTTAGCGTCTGCCGCTCGATAGGGTATGGCTTCTACCCATTTCGAGACATAATCCACCGCCACAAGAATGTACTCGGCGTCATAGGATTTAGGAAAGGGGCCCATGAAGTCTATACCCCAAACATCGAACAACTCAACTTGGAGATTGTTCACGAGAGGCATAGCATCTCGGGCACTAATGTTACCATGCTTTTGGCAATGAGGACAACATCTCACATAATTATTTGTGTCCTCGTACATGGATGGCCAATAAAAAACACTTTGCCATATTTTAGCATGTGTCCGAAAAGCTCCATAGTGTCCTCCATATTCGGCGGAGTGACATCTATTTATGATTTTTGTTGCTTCTTCTATGGGGACACATTTTCTCAAGAGTCCATCTGCACAGACCTTATAGAGATATGGTTCATCCCATAGGTGCGTTCTGCTTTGATATAGCAGTTTCTTTTTATTCTCCCCCGGCGGGACATAGCCGACGACTATAAAATTCATGATGTTTGCATACCAAGGGTTGGTATACATGACTTTTAAAAGGGTATCATCGCGAAGAAAGTCATTTATTGGGAGATTGTCCGAATTATTGACATGTAGTCTAGACAAGTGATCAGCTACTGAATTCTCTTCTCCTTTCTTGTCTCTTATTTCCAGGTCAAATTCTTGAAGGAGTAGGATCCAGCGGATCAACCTTGGCTTAACATCTTTCTTAGTGAAGAGATATTTCAGAGCAGAGTGATCGGTATAAACGATCACCTTAGCTCCCACTAAGTAAGATCTAAACTTGTCTATGGCAAAGACTACGGCCAAAAGTTCCTTTTCTGTGGTTGCATAGTTTAGCTGGGGGCCAGTCAGGGTCTTACTAGCATAAGAAATAGCATAATGCTTCTTATCTTTAGTTTCACCAAGGACAGCTCCCACAGCATAATCACTAGCATCACACATGATTTCAAACGGCAAATTCCAATCTGGGGGTTGGATGATTGGTGCAGAAGTTAGAGCCTTTTTTAAAAATATTGAAAGCTTGTAGACAATCCTCGTCAAATTTGAACGGGGCGTCTTTTGCTAACAGGCTTGTTAAGGGTCTAGCGATTTGTGAGAAATCCTTAATAAACCTTCTATAAAAGCCGGCATGGCCCAAGAAGCTTTGGATTTGTTTCGCATTAGTGGGTGGTGGCAATTGTTCAATTACATCAATTTTGGCTTTATCCACTTCTATCCCACGTTCTAAAATTCGATGGCCTAGGACAATTCCTTCCTGTACCATGAAGTGACACTTTTCCCAGTTAAGAACTAGGTCCTTCTCTTCACAGCGTTGGAGGACTTTGTCTAAATTGGCTAGGCAAACGTCAAAAGTTTTCCCATAGACCGAAAAGTCGTCCATGAATACCTCCATGATTTGTTCAATCATGTCGGAAAAGATGGACATCATACACCGTTGGAAAGATGCCGACGCATTGCAAAGTCCAAAGGACATGCGTCTATAGGCATAAGTTCCATACGGGCATGTGAAAGTGGTCTTACTTTGGTCATCTGGATGGATTGGAATTTGGTGATAACCAGAATATCCGTCCAGGAAGCAAAAGAAGGAATGGTTTGCCAATCTCTCTAGCATCTCATCTATAAAAGGGAGTGGGAAATGATCTTTCTTTGTGGCTTTATTCAGCTTCCTATAGTCTATACACATCCTCCATCTAGTGACAGTGCGTTGAGGGATTGACTCATTTTTCTCATTCTTAACGACTGTCATGCCTCCTTTCTTTGGAACTACTTGCACGGGACTTACCCATTCACTATAAGGAACTGGATAAATAATTCCCGCGTGCAAGAGTTTCAGAACCTCCTTTTCACGACTTCACGCATAGCGTTATTAAGTCGTCTTTGGGGTTGTCTTGAAGGGGGTATCTCAGGATCGAGAGGGATACGATGGGTGCAGAGAGTTGGACTAATTCCCTTCAAATCTTGAAGTGAATAGCCAAAGACAGATCGGTGTTTTTCTAAGACAAGGGTCAACCTACGGACTTCCTCTTCAGATAGCTTACTGCTAATGATTACGGGAGTCTCGGGGTCATTGTTTAGAAAAATGTATCTCAGACCTTCAGGCAGAGGTTTTAGCTCTATGGAAGGTCGAGATGGCTTTTCCGATTCGTCTAAGCGAAACGGTTCATCTGTCTCGGCTTCTTCTTCGACAAAGAACTCATAATCTTTTTCAAAATCAGGCTGAGCCAACTCATAAAGGGTAGAGGTTCTAGCTTGATCGAGAAGATCTGGTTCTGGTGGTTGTTCGGCAATAGAATTTAATGCACGAACGAAAGGTACTGAGTACTCTTTTCCACCGATTTCAGCATTAAAGTGCTCTTGACATGGTCCTTGCAAGGCAAGTATGGACCAAGGTTGTCCTAAGAAGACGTCAAAAAGGACTACATCGAAAATGTAGAAATCTAAGACCATGTCCGCTCCATCTACTTGGATGGGGACCATCTTTAGGATTGTCACCATTTGGGTCTCTTAAACACCGTTTAGTGGGTTGTCGTTGAAGGTCAGGGAATTTTCTGGACACGTAATTACTAGCAAGAACATTAATTCCCATGACAGGGTCGTAAAAGGCAAAGGCTCTTTCTCCCCTAATTCGACAATTTATTATGCTAGGTACATTATCTTTGCGAGGCATGTTTTCTGTTACTTCGGCTTCCATTGTCCATTCATGACTCATGACAACTAAAAGTTCCAAAAGACGCTCTCGGCTATAGATTCCATCAGAAGACTCAGGAAGTGGTTTGTCGGATGGGAGAGCTTGAACGGAGTAGTTCATAGCATTTTCGTAATCCTCAAACACGTCATCCTGTATCTGGCCCAAAAATTCCGGAAGAATTTCTTCCCCAGATGTGGACGGAATAGGCTCCGCTAAGTCCAGCGAGCTAGACTTGGGCTCTTCTTGTTGTTCTACGGTCGAAACTTGAGTTTCTACGACTTCTTCGTCAGGGATTTCATCGAAAACTCCAGTATAAGGAGTATTCTCAAGAATTCTATCAAGAACCTCCTTTCCACCTCGTGGAGAAAGATGAAGAAACGCTCCACCTGACGAATGATCAAGGTGAAGGGCGCTCTCTTTCTCTAAACCAACATAAAAATGCTGAAGGAGCATTGGATCGGGTATGGCTAAATCAGGTCCTGAATTGATTAAATCAATAAAACGGGCCCAAGCCTCCCCTAATGTCTCCTTATCATTTTGTCTAAAGGTCAACACTTCTACTCATAGTTGTACCACTCGGTGGACAGGGAAATACGTTAAGATAAACTTGGTCCGTATAGTTCCCCAGTCTCCTCTAGCACTTTCCACGGTTCGAGCATGCCATGTTTTAGCTGCTCCCGTCAAAGTGAACGGAAACAGCTTCCACTTGACAGTGTCAGGTGAAATGCCCGAAATGTTCAAACATGCACAGACTTGCTCAAACTCACGTAGATGTGTGTAGGGATTTTCTGATCCCGTAAATATGCTCTCCTGAACTTTGTTAGTAAAGTCAGGGCGCAATTCGTAACTATCGGCATATATAGGTTGTGATGATGAATGTGGCTCTAATCGCGAACTCTTAGGAGCTGCGAATTGGAAGATAGATTGGTTCTCCATACGGAGAGGATAAAGATGATCCTAACTCTAGTCTCAAAAATCAGCTACCGTTCCCCGGCAACGGTGCCAGAAAAGCTTGTTGACACCTCGGGTGGCACGCAGAAGTAACCGCAAGCGCACGGCTTTCAGTTGTAGCTTTTCACCTCAAAGTATTCCTAGGTATCGAATTCACGAGGAACGTGAAATGATTTTGAGAAAACTAGGGGATAAGGATATCTAGGATAGATGAAGGGGAACGGGCGCTACCTACAGGGGTAGATCCTAGTTCTATTAGACTTCTAGTGATTTAAGTTCTTTACTAGTGTACTGTGGGCGTACTAGCCTTTACCACTGACTTAGGTTGAACGCTAGCACAATGAGCCCTACTATTAAACTAGACCAACTACGTTTTGGAATTCAAGGCGCACAGGGCTGTCACCACCTGCTTGCTACCACAGCTATAAGGGGCCTAGCCGTATTCACTAGCAATATATAGCCTAAGTACCACACTTAATCTATATATTACTACTACTAGCCCTATACTAGAACTAGAGCACTTGAAACTAATATCAAGCAATTAAACGAGTACACAAGTACTGAAAATAAATACTTGAAGATAAAATAAATACTAAGTTACCAAAGTTGAAGCACAGAGCAGAGAGAAGCAGAGGTCTCCGACAACTCTGGAACTCTCCAAACTTCTACTCTTCTCCTCTCCAACTCCTATTCTAGTGAGGCACTCACACTCTCTTTAATCTCTCTAGCATAGCAAGTGTGCTAATCTAACCAAATGGTGAAAACTGATGTGAGGCTCCCCGAATGAGAACTCTAGGGGCCTATTTATAGTGCTAGGAAGTTAGGGGGTACTCATAGAGTGATGGGGAGGTCGGTTAGGGTTTAGGGGGTGGCGCCCGCCACTAAACCCTGGCGCCCGCCACCCCTCTATCGTCCATTGCAACTGCCATTCATCCAACGGTCTTCACTTGCTCCCCTAAGTCGGTTTGAGGGTCGGTTAGGGTTTTAGACAGGGATTTCCACGTGTCCAAAGCCCACTATCCAGGTGATACTCCTCTTAGCCCTTGAATTAAACTATCTTAGTGTGCAATGGCCAGGATTTGAGCTTGAGGTGACTCCCACGGATCAATGACGTGGCCTGGGCCACTTTGGGCAAGATGGCCGTGGCGGCCGCCAGTAATAGGTGGCGGCCGCCACCCTACTCAGGCCCAAATGGGCCAGAGTCGCTTGGCCTTGCTCCTGGTACACTTGTTTGGCCCAAATTCCATCATTTCCTGCATTAAGATAAGAAACTATGCACATGTGGAAATAGGTTAGTTATAAACCAAATCTTCTACCTTTTATGTTATTTTACCTTGGTTTTGGGTGAAATGTTGATAGTGAAATGATGCTGTAAGCACCATCAACAGGCGCTTAGTCATGACCTGAGTCACTGGATGATGGGGAGCGGCGACCATCTTCCCATGTCTACAAGAGTAGCAAACAAGATCCTTCTCCACGGACAACTTGGGCAATCCTCGGATTAAGCCAAGTGAGCTTAATCTTGCAAGCAAGTCGAAGCTCAGGTGACCTAGTCTCCTATGTCACTTCCAAAGATCAGAGGAAGAAGGTCCATCCAAAAGACAACGAGAAACTCCAAACAATTCCGAGAAATTCGCACAAAAGACTTTCCCAAAGGGCGAAATCAAACATACAAGATTGCCCTGAGGATCTAAAATGCGACTGAGATTCGGTTTAAAATGAATCTCATAGTCATCATTGAAAACTTGCGAAACAGAAAGAACGTTAAAATGCAAGTTAGAAACAAGAGCAACATCGCACAACGCAAAGTGCTCATTAACTCGCACCGACCCACGAGACAACACTTTACCTTTGCTATTGTCGCCGAAGGTGATAAACTCCTTTCCGGCGACCGGACTAAGACTGGAGAACCACTTGGCGTATCTGGTCATGTGCCTCGAACAACCGGAATCCACCAACCAATCGTTCTCCAATCGTTTTACCTACATCAATAAAAAGACATAGGGTGAGCATACGGTCCAACACTGGGGTTAGTGAAGTAGGAAGAATACTAGTGTTGGGTCAACTGCTCAAAAGAACGGTTAGCAGCAAAACCATTCCTAGCACGCCTATGGGAGGAGCGATCACCACGTAGAGGAAAACGTGGTCCGCTAAGGGAAGAGCGTCCATCACGATACTCAAAACGCGATGGGGGAAAACGCTCAACTACAAAGCCACCGCCACGGGGTCCATAGCCCACAACTGCAGGCTCCCGCCGGGCACGACCTCCTCGCGGCCTAGGACTAGGAACTTGAGGTTTTGGACCTCTAGGCCTAGCAGCACGCTTCTAAACACTCGGCACATGTACATCATGGAAAGGATGGTACATGTCCGTGTTGTTCATCTCCTTTGCACGGCGCTCATCTCTCTTGCACCGAAAGCAAAACTCCCTCAAGTGTCCATCTCTTCCACAGTGCTCACAGTGGTACCTCACCGCTCTCATAGGGGGTTGTTGGTACTCACGGTAGTGGGTGTGGATCACTTTGCCCTTCTGTGGCATAAGCTCCTCTTGGATAGGTGGCCTGGTGTCAAGCTTGTTTTTCAGGTGGTTGGGCTTAGGAAACCATGTCTGTTTCTTTGGTGGAGCTCTTGGAGGTTCCACAAACACTCCATCCCTGGTGTTAGGCTTGAGAGACTCTTTGGGTGGAATCTTGGTCAGCTTGGGAGTAGTGATGGAGTTGGGCTTCTCACTCGGATTAAGACCACTCGACTCACCAATCTTACCAGACGATGAAGGGCACTCGACACCCTGAGCAAAACCAACACCGGGACCTCCAGCAGCACGCTTGAATTGGGAGATCATCATCCCAAGCTGCGGCTCACCACTAGACACCCATGACAAGATGGTCTGAAGGTATCTATTTTCCTCCTCAGTTTGCATCTTGTCATGCTTCACGTTGGCTATCTCCATCTCTAAGCCCTCACACAAAACACACCTAGCCACACGAGTGCTATCCGAGCTGGCCTTCTCAAGAGACACAATCTTGGCATTCTTCTCTACCAACTCGGATTGCAAGCCCGCACAGGACTTGCACGCACCCAACAACGAAGATCTAGCCTTAAGCTCATCCACCTCTCCTAACAACACAACATACTTACTTCTCAAAGTGAGAAGGTCAGTCATGTGTGTGGAGCACATCTCACACTCCTCCTCCTCAGTGACAACAACGGTGGACTTGACAGATTCAAGTTCCTTCACCGTATCCTCCCACTTCTGCCTAAACTCCTTCCGTTCTCTAGCAGCACGCCTAAGCAGCTTGTCTTGACTAAGAAGGGCGGCAGTAAGTTTCTCGACCTCAGCAGAAAGCTCGTCGGGGGTCCGAGATACCTGGGAGGTGTCGTCGTCATCGTCGTCGTTCCAAGGGGTCTCCACCAGCTCGCCGTCGACCTCCTTGCAGAGGGCCATGGTGCAGAAGCCCTCATTGTCGGCGAAGAAACAGAGGCCATTCAGCTTGTCCTCGATCTTCTTCTTCTTCTCGGACTTGTCGTCGCTTGAGGAAGCAGAGTCGTCATCCGAGTCGTCGACGTCGCTGAGCGTGGCGAAGAAAGCACGCTGCTCAGCCTGGGCCTTCTCCAAGTACTTCAAAGCCGCCCTTCCGCTTGTGCTTCGCGGGGACGTACTTCTCCTTGCGCTTGCCAGAGTCGTACTTGTGCCCATGATCCGCCTTGCCAAAGACTTGCTTGTTCTTCTTCGGGCAATTGGCGATGAAGTAGTTGGGGTCGCCGCACTCGAAACAACCCGAGCGTCCTCCTCTGCGGCGACGGTTCATGCGGTTGTTGCGGAACTGCGAGAACCGGTTGGCAAGCAAAGCCAACTCATCATCCCCCATGAACTCCAGCTGCTCCTCTGTGATAGAAAGCAGAGAAGAAAGTGCAAAGCCTCCAGAGGGGTTAGCAGAAGAGCCAGAAAGCGAAGCCATCGATGGGCTAGAACGATTTTCATAAGAAGCCCTCGCCATGGCATCAATCTAACTGGACCTGAGCTTACTGAAGAGCTCGTCGCAAGTGAGGGTCTCATAGTTAGGTGATTTGATGATCGCCTGAACCTTTGAGTCCCACACCGATCGATCAAGAGTGTGCAAAAGCTTCAAATCTCTCTCATGATCGTCGAAAGGCAACAACTCCTTGTTAGCCCTCATCCTGTTGACAATCACCTGAAAGCGAGCAAATAAACTCTCTATGCTCTCGCCAGGCATGTGTCGAAAGTTCTCATACTCTCGCTTGTGCGACTCGTAGAGACGGGTTTTGACATGAGTGGTTCCCTCATGGAAATGCATGAGGGTAGCCCAAATCTTCCGAGCTGTAGAGAGGTGACAAACGCGATCAAACTCTGTCATGCTCTAACATGAGAAAAGAGCATTACGGGCTTGGCTATTCGCATCGTGCTCATTGATCTGATGCTGAGTAACACGAGCAGCCAAGACCACGTAATCAGCAGAGTTGCAAATATCCCAGATGGAAGCACCCAAACTCTGAAGATAGGCCGACATGCGTATCTTCCAATACGCATAATTCGTCCCATCAAAAAACAGCGGTTTGCCCATGCCGCGATCCATGTCGCCTTCGGTGGATCTGGAACCGGCTAAGGTGAAAGATCCTTAACCTGCTCTGATACCAATTGAAGGATCGAGAATGCAAAGCAAGGCGACCAGAGGGCGTGAATGGGAGCTCAAAATTTTCCCTCGAAACTTTGGCCTTTGTCCCCAAAATCAACCCCCAAACACTTCAACTAAAACTGTGATGCCCACGACCCTTGGAAGAGGGTGGATGATCCCTAGGATCATAGCGAGGCACCACCAAATGATAGCAACCCAAACGCCAAAAACACTGGCACAAGTTTGACCTCTAAAACCTAGTCCCGAACGTAGATTGAAGCCTACGTCGAGAAATCGCTAAACACCGATGCTAACAAGTAGCAAAGATACCTAGAGAGGTTCCTAGGTGAACAATAGGGCCAAACGAGAAGTCCAAAAACCAAGCGGAAAAGCCTGGTGAGCAAACGCACCAAACCGGAGGCTCCAGCCAAGTCCCGGACCATCCGGGGTTCAGTCCGCGGACTGTCTGCCCAACTGCGGACTGTCCGGGGACCAGTGGCGGACTGTCCGCCGGCTAAATCCCAAAAACAGCAAAGCTGCTGAAGTCTCCCTACTCGGGCCCAGACTGTCCGCACCTATCAACGGCGGACTGTCCGCCGGTCACCCGAGGCAAAAACGCTGAGAAGCACGACCACTGAACCAGCAACCTCCCCGATGCGCGGACTATCCGCCGGTGGAACCGCGGACTGTCCGCGACCACCCAGTGAGGGCGATTTCGGTTGCCCTTCACACAAATCCTCCCAAATCCGAATCAAATCACAATCCCTTGTTCCCAAACTTGGAGAAGATGATCACGAGGTTGTTAGGAGACTATCCCCAAGAAATTATCCGCTCAAATCAACTCAATCAACGGAAAATTGAAGGGGAAGGTGTATAAACCGAAAAAGCGCCACAAAAACAAAATCAACCCGATCTACTTGTTCGTGAGGAGTTAGATGAATTCCTTCAGTGGAAGTGATCTCCTCACTATAAAGAACAAGTTGATTCAAACGGATTTCGAAAAGACGCAGTAGAGAGGGAGATCGAGTGATGGGAAAATCGCGGAGAAACGAAGAACGCGAAGAACACGAACAAAACACGAATCAACACATCGATCTGCAACCGTGTGGCTACCACATGCTACAACAGCGAGATTACGGTCTCACTTCCTCAAAATCTCTAGTACACAGAGGTATGGTTCTGTGCGGATCTTAGTTGCTACAGTAGGGGATTGGGAGAGCAGGAAAACCTAGAAGGCAAAGAGCAAATGACTGAGATGGGATGGGAGGTGGGTGTCTCCCTCTACTTATTCTAATTCTAATTCCCACTCTACCCCTAGTTATTTACAGAGCGAGCCAGCCAAACCCTAAGGCTATCCTGGACCAACTCGAAGATGATGGTGATCCGACGGCCACGCCCGCACAACTGGTAGCGTTGCCTCAACGCAACCTCACCGATTGCCGCCACGTGCCGCCACCGCTCTGCTTGTCCTTTTTCCGGACTTCGCCCCCCAGTTTTGAGGCCCAAACCGGGAAACCAGCCTTCACGATCAACCCCCGGTTTTGAGGCCCAAACCGGGAAACCAGCCGTCCATCGCCTGAGTTTTGTGGCCCAAACTCAGAAACCCGCAGCGCCTAGGTTTTGAGGCCCAAACCTAGAAACCATCCTCAGCCCGAGTTTTGTGGCCCAAACTCGGAAACCATCAGCGCTTAGGTTTTGAGGCCCAAACCTAGAAACCGTCCACTCGGTGGTTTTTCTGTGGCTCAACCACCAAACCGACGCTGAAGAGGGGATGCACCGCCCGTGCACCCCGTCCACCGACACGTGTCCTCAGGTCCTCGACCCAAGCAACACCGTGCCCGCAAGTCTTCGCTCGTCGCTGTCCCAGGCTGTCAGCCACCACAGCTGATCCTCAGGCCACCGGTCCCTCAGTCGAAGCCTCACATCCGCCCTTCATCGCTCTCAGTCCATCGACACGGCATGTCTCTACTTGACCTTCACCTTGCCCTCGATCACTGTATTCATGCTCGACACCTGCACAACACAAGCCAAAGAACATGCGCATTATCCAGTTGACAATCACTCATCACTCGAGACTCGGCATACACCCATGTATCTGCAGTCTTGAGTCCTTGTTTGGTTGGTTTGCGCAACGAGTCGTGGCGTGGATGGATTCCTTGTCATCTTCTTCCTGTCTGGTCACTAGATATCTCTGGTATTTTGTAGCTATTGGAATCTTGTCTGTTACACCCTTGATCTTCGTATGGATAAGACTTCTAAAGGGTTCCAGAGTCTTCCTCGTCATATTCATGGAGGACTCTTGCTCCGGGACTCCAAATATGGCAAGTGGCATGTCCGTTGTGATCGTCTTGACGAGCTCGTCTCACTGGTGTGCTCTGATTCTTCACTTGAGATGCTTTCTTATGATGAAATATTGAATATCCTACAAAACATGTGGAATCGACACAACTCGTGGAACTCGTTAGAATCAAACCCTATAGCTACACTCTTTGGATCATTGCGGGTCATTTATGAGGTTAGTTGACGGTTTAAAATAGGAGTTATCTACCGTCAACAGCTATTCGTAGCGATAATGGTACTGAGTTTGTTAACTTGCAGTTTGCCTCTTTCTGTTCTTCTCTTGGAATCGAGCGTCAGTTGTCTTCGCCCTATGTCCCCAGCAGAACGGTGTTGTTGAGCGCACGAACCGGACCCTTGTTGAGATGGCCAGGACGATGCTCGATGAGCATAGGACTCTTAGGCATTTTTGGGCCGAGGCGATCAACACCGCTTGCCATGTTTCTAATGGCATCTTTCTTTGAGCTTTCTTGAAGAAGACTTCTTATGAGCTACGTTTTGGACGGGTACCCAAGGTGTCTCATTTTAGAGTGTTTGGGTGCAAGTGCTTTATCCTGAAGCAATGCAATTTGGACAAGTTTGAATCTCGCTCTACTGATGGTTTGTTTCTTGGTTATTCTTTGCATTCGCGTGCTTATCGAGTTCTTAACCTTGAGACTAACCGGATAGTGGAGACCTGCGAGGTCACATTCGACGAGACTATATCTTTTGTTTCTTCTGCTTTTGATGTTGCAGGAGAACAGGAGCTGGGAGAGACCATTTTTGTGGAGGTGGAGTCGGAGAATACCGATTGGGGTGATCCCGAGCCAACTCCACTGGCTGCCCCTGTCGACCCTGCGATGACTACATCAGATCGAGGACCCGATCCCACTACTTTGACTTCTTGGTGTCCTCTAGAGCCACCTCTCCAGCGAGCAATAGCTGCGCCTGAGGGAGCGACAGCATCTGGCGAGGGGGAGGCGACTTCGGCGAGGCAAGCGCCCCGAAGCGTCCAATAGATCCACCCTTCAGATCAGATGATCGGCGGTATCGACCAGCGAGTCACGCGGTCGCGAGCGCATGAGATCTCACACTGTGAGGGCCCCCCTTCTAGACGGTCCACTGTGCATTGTATCAGTCCCTGGATCAGTTGTTGATACACACAGAGTAACAAGATTGATATCAAAAATCCATACTTTCATTGCTAACGGAGAAAACATGTTACAAAGTTCATATTACAAGACTTGGGCCACAGGCCTCTTAGCAAACATCAGAGTCTAACACAGCGATCCTATGACGTCGTGGCTCCATTCCGACAGGCAGCTTGGAGTGTGGACGTAAACCTTATCCTATGTGCGTTCCTACATCGTTGTCCTTGTGTAGCTCCTTCTTGTGGTCGTTCAGCTTCATCTTCTGGTATCCTCCTATGGTTCCATCCTTGCGAGTGCATCGATAGCTTCATATCCTTGCGAGTGCTCCTGAGACTTCACTCCTAAAAACATAGTAGCGAAGGGGTTGAGTACATACGTACTCAGCAAGTCCTAATTTGGGGTGTAGGCTAAGGGAAAAGATAAGGTTATATGTGGAGGTGGTTATGGTAGAGGATGAAAGGAGTATAGTTAGGTTATAAATAAATTAAGGGTTGGGCCCTAGGAGAGAGTCTACCTTCTTGCTAGTTTCCGGAGATTAAGTTATTATAGCAACATACCAGGTTATTACAAGTTCCATTTTGAAAACATCTAATCATTGGTGTCCGCATTCCAGGAGGTTGCCCATATCCAAGGACGTGGCTATTCGAATAGGATTGAAGTTATACTACTGCAGCAGTTGTCCAATTTTCCCCACATGATGAAACAACCTCAACCATGGCCAATGGCCAAGATTGTCCCAATCCGCACTCGTACCCGAGAGGACGCATCCATAGGTTCCATATAACCCTTACCACGGCTTACACAGGGGCCGGAAATAGACCACACATGGTCCAACTGGCCAAAACAATATCACAAGAGAGGGGGCTCGCACACAGCCCAAACAGGAATTTAACATGGAAGATCACTTAGCAACCACGCCGACTGGGCCACGGGAGATCAATTAGCAGTCGTGCCTTCTCCTGTTAAACCGTTGTCTACCGAGCTCCAGGCAGGTATTATACTTCTCCTATTGGGGTGTGAGCTTAGACCTACCAATATAGGCGTGTGGCTAGATGCGTTTCTGTCCAGACGCGCGAGGCCAATGAATCAGTCCTACATGACCAAAACAAGTGTCTCCAAACAGGAACCCTCACTAGGCGAACCTGTCCAAGAGGTAGTTCCACACCACGTGAAGTACCTCCCACTTGCTCAGTCGGAAAAAACAGTTTTGTTATCCAGTTCAATTAGCATCATGGTCCATATAGTCACATTATCATGTTCACATTAAATCACATTTACCACAATATCATTAATAATATAAATTGAGCATATTAAATATGTTAAATGGATAGAAGGTGGGAGTGGTTTATATGGTGGAGGTGGTGGATAAGAGGTGGTTTAGGATTGACAAGTTGGGTGGATGGGATAGGATAGGCTTTACGATGGTGGTGGCTAAATATGGTATTTGTTGAAAATGGGGTGGTTTGAAGTGGTGGCATTCGGAGGGGAGGGATATGTTATGTGGCAAGGTATGGTAGGGGTAGTATGAGTGTAGTGTATGATTGGTTGGAGTGGTTGGTGGAGAATAGAGATAAGAAGATTTGGTGGAAGGTGGGAAAGGGAATTAGTGTTGATGGTGCTTAAAGGATCATTTCACCATCAACATTTCACCCGAAACCAAGGTAAAATAGCATAAAAAGTAGAAGATTTGGTTTATAACTAACCTATTTCCACATGTGCATAGTTTCTTATCTTAATGCAGGAAATGATGGAATTTGGGCCAAACAAGTGTACGAGGAGCAAAGCCAAGTCACTCTGGCCCATTTGGGCCTGAGTAGGGTGGCGGCCGCCACCTATTACTGGCGGCCGCCAGAGCCATCTTGCCCAAAGTGGCCCAGGCCACGTCATTGATCCGTGGGAGTCACCTCAAGCTCAAATCCTGGCCATTGCACACTAAGACTGTTTGATCCAAGGGCTAAGAGGAGTATCAATTGGATAGTGGGCTTTGGACACGTGGAAATCCCTGTCTAAAACCCTAACCGACCCTCAAACCGACTTAGGGGAGCAAGTGAAGACCGTTGGATGAATGGTGGTTGCAATGGATGGCAGAGGGGTGGCGGTTGCAATGGATGGCAGAGGGGTGGCGGGCGCCAGGGTTTAGTGGCGGGCGCCACCCCCTAAACCCTAACCGACCTCCCCTTCACTCTATAAGTACCCCCTAGCTTCCTAGCACTATAAATAGGCCCCTAGAGTTCTCATTCGGAGAGCCTCACATAAGTCTTCACCATTTGGTTAGATTAGCACACTTGCTATGCTAGAAAGATTAGAGAGAGTGTGAGTGCCTCACTAGAAGAGGAGCTGGAGAGGAGAAGAGTAGAAGTCTGGAGAGTTCCGGAGTTGTCGGAGACCTCTACTTCTCTCTGCTCTGCGCTTCAACTTTGGTAACTTAGTATTTATTTTATCTTCAAGTATTTATTTTGAGTTCTTGTGTGCTCGTTTCATTGCTTGATATTAGTTTCAAGTGCTCTAGTTCTAGTACAGGGCTAGTAGTAGTAATATATAGATTAAGTGTGGTACTTAGGTGTAACACCCTGGTGTTAAGCAGTAATTAAAATCCTAATTAATATGTTTAGTATGCATAATCATCCGGCATCATGGCATAGAGGCATTTCATGTTTTAAGCATGGTTGTGATGCTTTATATGTTTAACTTGAGTGTTGCATAATCTTGTGTGATTTACATAAGTGTTTTATGTAACATGAAATGATAAGTAGAAAACCATAATTTTCTCTCCTCCTTTTTATTCCCTTTTCTATAAGTCAAAAAGTATGTCAAATTTCAAAGTGATTTCAAAAGCAAAGCTGAAGCTCTTGTTGAGATGTAAAACTTTGGTATTCAAAGTTTTCAAAGTTTCTGTAAAAAAGTTTGAATAAATGTGAAATCTTTCAAACCCTAAATTTGACCTCTAAACTAGATTTCAAAAACTACAAAGAATTAGACCTTGGTCCTTTAGCAAAAGTTGCAGAGTGGTTTAAAAGAAACAACTTTTATTCAGATAGATTTTCATGTTCTTAAAGAAAATCTAAAGTAATTTGGAAAACAAGTTTGATTTAGTTTCAAATTGAAATCAATTTCCAAAATCAGTTTTAGCCCTTTTCCTATAGATTGAAAATTAAGCATAATTTGGATATGGGACCAAAAACAAAGTTGTAGATAATTTTATAAGGAACAACTTTTATATTGGAAAAATTTGAAGTTGTTCAGAAAATTCAAAAGTAATTTTGAATTTCAGTTTGGTCCAAATTTGAATTTGAACTCCATTTCAAAATCTAGGCAGAATTTGACTTTGGTTCTTAAAGCAAACTTGTAGAACACAAAATTTGGAGCAACTTTTGTATTTGGAGTTTTTGTAGTGCAGTACAAAAATCTGGAGATTTTCAAAAGGGGGAAAAATCTGGGCGCTACAGTAATCTGAGAGGGGGAGAGAAACAGAGCGAGGTGCTCTGCACCTCGGGCCGCCGCGCCCCTGCCGTCTGCCCGCGCGCCACGCCGCTGTCCACGCAGCTGCGTGCTTGCTAAGCTGTGCGCGACGTGGAGGGCATGAGTGCGCTAGCGTCTTCGGGTTGAGCCACGCAGCAGCCGCCGCTCTACGTGTCTCTCTCGCCTCCCCTGTTTTCCGGCCAAGGCAGAGCCACCTCCGCCGGCGTTTTCCGCCGCCGTCGCTGCGTCTCTGTCGCCTCCATCTCCCAATCCTCTCCGCCCTTCTCTTGCGCTTCTCTTGAGCTAGTCAGCGCAAGCTCTAGTGCTCCCAATCACCATAACCACCACCTTCTTCCCCACTGCCGGTAGCCGGCCGCCGCACAACCCTTCGCCGTAGCTAGCCTAGCTCGGAGCCTCTCCGGCCAAACCAGTCGCACCAATAGCTCCGCCTTGCGTTGCTGGTCATGGTCGGCTCGCGTTTTGGGTCTCTACCGTCGTGGGTCGACTGGTCCACGAGGTTTGCCATCGGCGCAAGCTCCGCCATCGCCGCCACCATGGCCAACCTTGGTCTGGTGCTTCTCCAGCGGGTCTAGCGCGCGCATCATGGTCGAGATGAGTCCCTAGGCATGTTGTGTCGCTCAGTTTGGTCTCTACCGTGCCGTCTTGGTCTGTCCGCGTGGCTCGCCGTCGGTGCAAGCGCCGCCATAGCCGCCAACGTGGACCAAAGTGTTTCGAGTCATTTTTGTTTGAGTTAAGGTGTGCATCGTGTTCGTGTGGAGTGCGGGAGTGCAGTGCTATCGGAGTTTTGGTCTCTACCGAGCCCTTGTGGCCGGAGTAGTGCGTCGCCGCCAAGCCGAGCCTCGGCCATCCGCCATGGCCGTCGCCAGCACTTGTCCGTGTTCGTCCTAGTCCATGTGAGAGGTGGGATCGGGGCGCCAGGTCAAGGGGTAGGGTTTGGAGTCCTCGCCGTCGCCGGAGACCTCGCCGTTGAGGAGGCCGACGGCCAGTCAACGCCGGCCGAGTCCCTGGTCAAGGCCAGTCGGGCTCTGTCCTGGCGTGAGGGGGGGAGAGAAGGCGCTGACGTCTGGGGCCCGGTTGTTAGTGAGAGAAAGGAGTTTTTCTTTTTCCAGTTTAGGTGAATAGTGTTGTGTTTTGTCTTTTTGATATGTTTTTGTAGGAAGCTCCAAAAATTGTGAAAATTTTTGAGTAGCTTTCTCAAGCTGTCTAATATTTATGTAAAATATGAAACTTGAGTTTTGAACAAATTTTGAAACTGATTTAAATAGGCCATTTTATTCATAAATGATCTTTGATGTTTTTTGTAGGCTTATTTAAATGTCCAAAAATCATGAAACTATTTTTGTCACTGTTTTTAGCTGAAAATGTATCTCCACAAAAATTTTGAGCTCTGTTGGAGAAAATAAATTTTATTCTTATTTCTATGCTTTATTTAATCATTTAAATGGTTATAGCTTGATTTAATTCTGCAGGTTTATATGTTTGTCCAAGAATTGTGATATTTATTTTGCCACTGTTATTTTATATAATGAATCATCTCAAAAAGTTTGGGCTCAATTGGACAAGTTTCAATTTAACTCTTTTTCTTATGCTTTGTTAATAAAGAAATAATTAAAAGAGTTTTATTTAAATAATTAGGTAACTTATTGTTCATAAGAAGCTAGGGTTAATCTTCGTATCTTCAGTTATCTTTTGTTTAATGGTTATGCTTCATGTATGTACTTAATCATGTTTATTTTGTTATAGATCAAGTAATGCATTTGATTTTATATCCATGTTAATATGGTTGCATAACTAATATTGTTAAGTTACTGTTTCCACTTAGAAGAATATGTTTTCTGTGAATGAGTTGTATACAAAAGTTGTAGTTAACTTCTGTCTCTAGCTTGTCCTAAAATTTCATGATTTTAGGCCTGCTAGATTAAGAGATATAGTTTTTGTAAGTCAACAGGTCAGATCTGCCCTACCTTTTGGACAGATCTGAGGTTTTGTGCTGTTTGAGCTCTTTAGGTTGTAAATCACCTGTTAAGTATAATAGGAAAGTTTTAGAGTTTTTCATAAGCTTTCTAAATTGTCAAGGATCACCCTTTTTGGTAAACCAGAACTCCAGTTATAGCTGTTTGAAGTTGGGTAAGCAAATCTGTCCTAGTTATGGACAGCAATGTTTATTCAAGTTAGTTAACCAAGTTGCCTATAGAAACAACCCTGGGAGATGTTAGCAAGTTTGTAGACAATTTGATAAGATTTTCAAATTGTCTTGGATCACCCCTTTTGAATCTTGGTAGCTCTAGTTATGGCTTGATTAGTATAGAACATGTAATCTGTCCAAAGTTTGGGGCAGCAGGTTTTACATCTTGTGTGACTTTGGGTTATTGTTTGAAGACCATGGGACACCTCTCATTTTGTGCTCCTATGGCTTGAGTGATGTTTTAATAAACCTTAGTCATCTTAGTTAACCCACCTAAAGGTGTTTGGTGATAGTTGTTTGTTAAGCTAGAAACCGTAGTGGTAAGTTGCAAGTTGGTTTGTTGGTTTGCAACTTTACCGCGAAGGAAAGTTGTACTCGACTTTCCTTAAGTTTGTTTAACTTCTGTTATGCAATTGAATTGTCCTGCACCTTAGCATGCATCCCATAGTATCATACTAAGCATACATCATTTATCTACGTGTAGTATCCGAGAGTGTTGGAGTCGTGTTGATCAAGCTTTGGTGATCACCCTTGTCGAACAAGCCTTGGAAGGGGAATTCTTGTTGGACAAGCTTCATCGAGAAGACTTAAGTTCTAGATGAAGGAACTAACTTCTGTGGATCTTTCTTGGATCCTAGTTTTCCCTGCAACAAAGGCAAGCCCCGGTTCATTTAACCATTTCCTTGGATTTACAATTACACTTACTTTCGATAACCCGATGCATTAAATGTTTATCAAATAAATGCTTTAAACCTGTTGATGCATGATCAACCTTGTTATCGATACATCATTCCTTGATACCTGCTTTATGCAAATGATAGAAATGCTTAGCCCTGCTTTATGAAGCTTTTGATAAAGGTTTTCGATACTTATCGTTTTGGAATGATAATGAGAAAGAATGATGGTTAAGACCAGACGGGCACATGCATCAACCCTTGGATCGATGTATGGTAACCTGGATGTGTCGGTTTAGGTTTAACCGTTGTTGGCCTGCAAGATTGAGAAACTGTGAAGTACCGATCGTATGCTATGGTAAGCTCTGCCTTGGTGGTTCTTAAATGAGAACGACTAATCGCGCACTGGGAGTGGAGAGATGGCGGGAGTACTAGCTACCCTCGTGGGTGAAAGTCCCGGATTGGAGGTGTACAAGTACTCTCGGGTGGCGCGGACCCGGTCTTGTTTGGAGGATCCGAGGTTGGGGTTGATATATGTGTGATCAAGGGTCTACATATATCCTATGATCGTGGAAAACTCCCAGATCTGGTTGAATCGGTTCGAATCGTCGTGCTCCTCGGTTAAGGAGACTCAATCTTCTGATCCGCATCGTAGAATAAAAATGGAACTGGTTGAAGAAAGAATGATAATGATACTTCACTAATGTTCACTTTCAGTTCTTACCAAGTACTTATTTGATTAAGTAAAATTTGGATCTAGAACTACTTTAGTAAGCTTTTAAGCAAATGAAAAATACTGTTGAGCCTACCCAAACCAGCATGACCCTGAAGTCTTTTCTGTTGACGGGTAAGTCTTGCTGAGTACCGACAGTACTCAGGGTTTGTTAATTCCCTGCTGCAGGTTTCTAACAGGTGATGTTGATCATGATCATGTCAGTGGGCTTGACATGATCTGGTTGTTCTTCTTCTCCAACTTAGGTGCTCCACCTAAGTGTGGTTCTGTAATACTATCCTGCTTCCGCAATACAAGTTATGTTTATGTAAAAGTAACTTATTCATGTTTTGTAAAGGTTATCTATCTTGCTTCCGCACTCCGATGGTATTTTGTATCAACTGTTGTAATGTTGTGATTATTCCACCCTTCATGATGATGATCCTGTGGTTCGTGGATAATTCGGGGTTCTCTCGGGGACACCCGACAGTTCTTTCCTGTGATGTGGTACATGTGCACAGTCATTAGAGCTCGGGAGACGGTGACATGTGCAGGTGGGCCACATTACCGGGAGGTTCTGCCACATTAGGCTATATATTGCCAGTGAATACGGCTAGGCCCCCGGATAGCTGTGGTAGCAAGCAGGTGGTGACAGCCCTGTGCGCCTTGAATTCCACCACGTAGTTGGTCTAGTTTAACAGTAGGGCTCGTTGTGCTAGCGTTCAACCTAAGTCAGTGGTAAAGGCTAGTACGCCCACAGTACACTAGTAAAGAACTTAAATCACTAGAAGTCTAATAGAACTAGGATCTACCCCAGTAGATAGTGCCCGTTCCCCTTCATCTATCCTAGATATCCTTATCCCCTAGTTTTCTCAAAATCACTTCGCGTTCTTCGTGGATTCGATACCTTGGAATACTCTGGGGTGAAAAGCTACAACTGATAGCCGTGCGCTTGCGGTTTCTTCTGCGTGCCACCCGAGGTGTCAACAAGCTTTTCTGGCGCCGTTGCCGGGTTACGGTAGCTGATTTTTGAGACTAGAGTTAGGATCACCTTTACCCTCTCCGTATGGAGAACCAATCTATCTTCCAATTCGCAGATCCTAAGAGTTCACGATTAGAGCCACATTCATCATCACAACCTATATGTGCCGATAGTTACGAACTGCGCCCTGACTTTATTAATAAAGTTTAGGAGAGCATATTTACGGGATCAGAAAATCCCTACACACATCTATGTGAGTTTGAGCAAGTTTGTGCATGCTTGAACATTTCGGGCATTTCACCTGACACTGTCAAGTGGAAGCTGTTTCCGTTCACTTTGACGAGAGCAGCTAAAACATGGCATGCTCGAACCGTGGAAAGTGCTAGAGGAGACTGGGGAACTTTACGGACCAAGTTTATCTTGACGTATTTCCCTGTCCACCGAGTGGTACAACTACGAGTAGAAGTGTTGACCTTTAGACAAAATGATAAGGAGACATTAGGGGAGGCTTGGGCCCGTTTTATTGATTTAATCAATTCAGGACCCGATTTAGCCATACCCGATCCAATGCTTCTTCAACATTTTTATGTCGGTTTAGAGAAAGAGAGCGCCCTTCACCTTGATCATTCGTCAGGTGGAGCGTTTCGTCATCTTTCTCCACGAGGTGGAAAGGAGGTTCTTGATAGAATTCTTGAGAATACTCCTTATACTGGAGTTTCCGATGAAATCCCTGAGGAAGAAGTCGTAGAAACTCAAATTTCGACCGTAGAACAACAAGAAGAGCCCGAGTCTAGCTCGCTGGACTTAGCGGAGCCTATTCCGTCCACATCTGGGGAAGAAATTATTCCAGAATTTTTGGGCGAGATGGAGGATGATGTGTTTGAGGATTACGGAAATGCTATGAACTACTGCGTTCAAGCTCTCCCATCCGACAAACCGCTTCCTGAGTCTTCTGATGGAATCTATAGCCGAGAGCGTCTTTTGGAACTTTCAGCTGTCATGAGTCATGAATGGACAATGGAAGCCGAAGTAACAGAAAACATGACTCGCATAGATAATGTACCTTGCATAATAAATTGTCGAATTAGGGGAGAAAGAGCCTTTGCCTTTTACGACCCTGTCATGGGAATTAATGTTCTTGCTAGTAATTACGTATCCAGAACATTCCCCGACCTTCAACGACAACCAACTAAACGGTGTTTAAGAGACCCAAATGGTGACATCTTGGAAAGTGAAGGAATCCTAAAGATGGTCCCCATCCAAGTAGATAGAGCGGACATGGTCTTAGATTTCTACATTTTCGATGTAGTCCTTTTTGACGTCTTCTTAGGACAACCTTGGTCCATACTTGCCTTGCAAGGACCATGTCAAGATCACTTTAATGCTGAAATCGGTGGAAAAGAGTACTCAGTACCTTTCGTTCGTGCATTAAATTCTATTGCCGAACAACCACCAGAACCAGATCTTCTCGATCAAGCTAGAACCTCTACCCTTTATGAGTTGGCTCAGCCTGATTTTGAAAAAGATTTTGAGTTCTTTGTCGAAGAAGAAGCCGAGATAGATGAACCGTTTCGCTTAGACGAATCGGAAAAGCCATCTCGACCTTCCATAGAGCTAAAACCTCTGCCTGATGGCCTGAGATACATTTTTCTAAACAATGACCCCGAGACTCCCGTAATCATTAGCAGTAAGCTATCTGAAGAGGAAGTCCGTAGGTTGACCCTTGTCTTAGAAAAACACCAATCTGTCTTTGGCTATTCACTTCAAGATTTGAAGGGAATTAGTCCAAATCTCTGCACCCATCGTATCCCTCTCGATCCTGAGATACCGCCTTCAAGAGAGCCCCAAAGACGACTTAATAATGCTATGCGTGATGTCGTGAAAAAGGATGTTCTGAAACTCTTGCACGCGGGAATTATTTATCCAGTTCCTTATAGTGAATGGGTAAGTCCCGTGCAAGTAGTTCCAAAGAAAGGAGGCATGACAGTCGTTAAGAATGAGAAAAATGAGTCAATCCCTCAACGCACTGTCACTAGATGGAGGATGTGTATAGACTATAGGAAGCTGAATAAAGCCACAAAGAAAGATCATTTCTCACTCCCTTTTATAGATGAGATGCTAGAGAGATTGGCAAACCATTCCTTCTTTTGCTTCCTGGACGGATATTCTGGTTATCACCAAATTCCAATCCATCCAGATGACCAAAGTAAGACCACTTTCACATGCCCGTATGGAACTTATGCCTATAGACGCATGTCCTTTGGACTTTGCAATGCGCCGGCATCTTTCCAACGGTGTATGATGTCCATCTTTTCTGACATGATTGAACAAATCATGGAGGTATTCGTGGATGACTTTTCAGTCTATGGAAAAACTTTTGACGATTGCCTAGCCAATTTAGACAAAGTCCTCCAACGCTGTGAAGAGAAGGACCTAGTTCTTAACTGGGAAAAGTGTCACTTCATGGTACGGGAAGGAATTGTCCTAGGCCATCGAATTTCAGAACGTGGGATAGAAGTGGATAAAGCCAAAATCGATGTAATTGAACAATTGCCACCACCCACTAATGTGAAAGGAATCCGAAGCTTCTTGGGCCATGCCGGCTTTTATAGAAGGTTTATTAAGGATTTCTCACAAATCGCTAGACCCTTAACAAGCCTATTAGCAAAAGACGCCCCGTTCAAATTTGACGAGGATTGTCTACAAGCTTTCAATATTTTGAAAAAGGCTCTAACTTCTGCACCAATCATCCAACCCCAGATTGCAATTTGCCGTTCGAAATCATGTGTGATGCTAGTGATTATGCTGTGGGAGCCGTCCTTGGTCAAACTAAAGATAAGAAGCATTATGCTATTTCTTATGCTAGTAAGACCCTAACTGACCCCCAGCTAAACTATGCAACCACAGAAAAGGAACTTTTGGCCGTAGTCTTTGCCATAGACAAGTTTAGATCTTACTTAGTGGGAGCTAAGGTGATCGTTTATACCGATCACTCTGCTCTGAAGTATCTCTTCACTAAGAAAGATGCTAAGCCAAGGTTGATCCGCTGGATCTTACTCCTTCAAGAATTTGACCAGGAAATAAGAGACAAGAAAGGAGTAGAGAATTCAGTAGCTGATCACTTGTCTAGACTACAAGTCAATAATTCGGACAATCTCCCAATAAATGACTTTCTTCGCGATGATACCCTTTTAAAAGTCACGTATACCAACCCTTGGTATGCAAACATCGTGAATTTTATAGTCGTTGGCTATGTCCCACCGGGGGAGAATAAAAAGAAACTGCTATATCGAAGCAGAACGCACCTATGGGATGAACCATATCTCTATAAGGTCTGTGCAGATGGACTCTTGAGAAAATGTGTCCCCATAGAAGAAGCAACAAAAATCATAAATAGATGTCACTCCGCCGAATATGGAGGACACTATGGAGCTTTTCGGACACATGCTAAAATATGGCAAAGTGGTTTTTATTGGCCATCCATGTACGAGGACACAAAGAATTATGTGAGACGTTGTCCTCGTTGCCAAAAGCATGGTAACATTAGCGCCCGAGATGCTATGCCTCTCGTGAACAATCTCCAAGTTGAGTTGTTTGATGTTTGGGGTATAGACTTCATGGGCCCCTTTCCTAAATCCTATGACGCAGAGTACATTCTTGTGGCTGTGGATTATGTCTCGAAATGGGTAGAAGCCGTACCCTGTCGAGCGGCAGATGCTAAACATTCGAAGAAAATGTTCAAAGAAAACATCTTTCCTCGTTTTGGAGTTCCTAGACTAGTCATTAGTGACGGAGGCCCTCATTTCATAGATAAGAGCTTCCGACATTTCTTAGCTAGTCAAGGAGTCCAACATAATGTAGCCACTGCATACCACCCCCAGACAAGTGGACAAGCCGAAACGTCCAATAAACAAATAAAGAATATCTTGCAAAAGACGGTAGAAGAAATGGGAAAGGGATGCAAACATAAGTTACCTGAAGCTCTGTGGGCCTATCGGACCGCCTATAAGACCCCAATTGGAATGTCCCCATACCAACTAGTTTATGGGAAAACTTGTCATCTTCCTGTTGAGCTTGAGTTCAAAGCTCATTGGGCCATTAAGAACTGGAACATGGACCTTGATCAAGCTGGCCAAAATAGGAAGATGCAAATTTCTGAACTAGAAGAATGGCGAGAGAAAGCCTATCATAGTGCCAAGCTCTATAAAGAGAGGACTAAGAGATGGCACGATAAACATATCAAAAAGAAAGAGTTCGAAGTAGGAGACAAAGTTTTACTCTTTAACTCTTGTGTTCGACTTTTCGAACATGGTAAACTCCCAAGCAAATGGGAAGGACCTTTCAAGGTTGTTGTAACCTCGTCCCATGGAGCCGTCTCATTAGAAAGTGACGATGGGCAAATCTTCAAAGTCAATGGACAAAGATTAAAAATGTTCTATGACTTTGATAAAAATGAGCTAAACAAAATTGATATAATTGATTTTGAAGTAGCTCAAGCCTATCACCATTAATAGATGGACCCAGTTTATCCTTTGTCCATTTCATGCACCTAGTCCAACCAAAACCCCGAGAAAGGCCTCTTTAGGCCCAACCAAGCCATTTCGACCTCGGGACTTTGAATTTTAGGAGGCTTACCTTCTCCCGCTCGATGCCCAGCGAAGGAGAAGTGGCGGCTGCCACTCTCAACTGGCGGCCGCCACCAAACCCTGGCGCCCGCCACGCTAGGCGGCGGTTTAGAGGCCCCCCTCCACGTGGCAACCAATCCCAAGCTCGGGAGAGTGAAAGAAGGAGAAGATGAGGGAGTGTTAGTTCATCTAAGGCCTATCCCTCCACTTCTTCCCCCTTCTTAAAAGGAGAAGAGCGCCTTGGAGGATCAGGTCGCAGAGATAGCCCTGTGGCAGATGGATATGGAGGATCGGTTCACCATCCTCCGCAAGGGCTGCACCTCGAAGATCAAGCGTCTCTTCAAAGAGACGGGCTTCGAGGATCTCTACGAGACTCCTTCAGTAGATTAGATTAGGTTTAGGGTGTCTAGTTAGGTTCTTAGTTAGATTAAGTTTAATTTTTAGTTTGCTTGATTTAAATTTTAGTTTGTTTAAATTTAAATTTAAAATATTTGTTTAGGAAATTCTTATAATGAATAAAAAAAAGACACCCTTATTTTTCCCTTCACCAAGATTGTTCAAATAAAAAGTGCCAAAACTTCTAGTGTGGGGGAAATCTCCTCTTTAAACACCACTGTAAAACGTGCTAAAATGTTCAAAACAGTAACCTATTCTTAGCAAGGTAGCTACAACGCTATTTGCAAGCCGTTTGGGCCAAAGCCCATGGCGGCCGCCACCTATTACTGGCGGCCGCCAGGTCACTCTGCGCCGAAACACCTCCGTTGAACCCCTAAACCTGTGTTTTAAATTCTGTACAATTTGGATCACTGGATGTCTCGGTTTGAACTAAAAATGCAGCTAGGAAATAAAAATGCTGAAACAATTTCTTCTGAATTGAGTGTTTACACGACATGTTATTCTACCTTTTATTCATGTGTAGTAGCCTACTCATTTTGATAGGGAAATCAACCTAGGTTGTTGCTTGATAAGATATAGAAGTAGTAATTGAAATTGCATTAGTACTCTGCTACAACCTTGGGAGTTTTTATTTTGAAAACCAAAATTACCATGGTTCATGATCTTTCTTTCCTATCCACCTACCAAAGCCAAAATATTCGAGTATAGGAGAACGGCCCATAAAGCCTTCTAAATCAATCTTTGAGCCTTGTCAAGAATAGTTGATCTAGGTAGAAGAGTTTAGTCATGCTCTAAAAGCCAAGGCAAACCATGCCTTTTTGAGACAACTCTCACACTGAGAGTATACTCATGTAGTTCTCCTCCAAATTTTTGTTCTAAAAGAATTGAATAAATTTTCTCATTCCTTCAAAGGACATGGCTATATAGTATCTAAAAAAAAGAGCAAATGCTCTAAAAAGGACAAGTGTCCAAGTATTCAAAAAAAGAGCAAATGCTCTAAAAAGGACAAGTGTCCCAGTAAAATAAAAAAAGAGAGATGCATATAGCCATGATCCTTGGTAAGAGAAGAAATTCAAAAAAAAAGAACAAGAAGGAGTTGAGTTAGTCCACCTTATACCTTGGCTATTGCATGACTATACTCTCCCATGATCCTAAACTTGACTGAGCAATAAAAGAGAGATAGAAGTGCCTTACATTCTTTCCTTTCCCTATAAACTCCACATAAACCATAGGATAGACTCTGGCATTTCTTTTGCCATAAAGTAAGGATATACACCATGAGTGCCTTGAGATTTAAAGAGAGATTCAATGAACCATGATTTTCTTTTTGAAAATATCCTGAAACCCCAATGTATGTAAAAGAGGAAAGTGGGTTTCTCTTATTTGCAAGCTATTCTATCTTTCAACCGCCATAGGTATGATTTATTAGCCACTTGGAAAGGTTACTAACATGAGTATAGGTAGTTGAACATCTTGTGTGAATGCTTAGTTCAATAAAATTGTTGCAATTCTTAAAGTCCATGCTTGCTCGGGACGAGCAAGAGGTTAGTGTGGGGGAGCTTGTTGATGGTGCTTAAAGCATCATTTCACCATCAATATTTCACCCAAAACCAAGGTAAAATAACATAAAAAGTAGAAGATTTGGTTTATAACTAACCTATTTCCACATGTGCATAGATTTGTGTCTTAATGCAGGAAATGATGGAATTTGGGCCAAACAAGTGTACCAGGAGCAAAGCCAAGTCACTCTGGCCCATTTGGGCCTGAGTAGGGTGGCGGCCGCCACCTATTACTGGCGGCCGCCAGGGCCATCTTGCCCATAGTGGCCCAGGCCACGTCATTGATCCGTGGGAGTCACCTCAAGCTCAAATCCTGGCCATTGCACACTAAGACGGTTTGATCCAAGGGCTAAGAGGAGTATCAATTGGATAGTGGGCTTTGGACACGTGGAAATCCCTATCTAAAACCCTCACCGACCCTCAAACCGACTTAGAGGAGCAAGTGAAGACCGTTGGATGAATGGCGGTTGCAATGGACGGCGGAGGGGTGGCGGGCGCCAGGGTTTAGTGGCGGGCGCCACCCCCTAAACCCTAACCGACCTCCCCTTCACTCTATAAGTACCCCCCTAGCTTCCTAGCACTATAAATAGGCCCCTACAGTTCTCATTCGGAGAGCCTCACATAAGTATTCACCATTTGGTTAGATTAGCACACTTACTATGCTAGAAAGATTAGAGAGAGTGTGTGTGCCTCACTAGAAGTGGAGCTAGAGAGGAGAAGAGTAGAAGTCTGGAGAGTTCCGGAGTTGTCGGAGACCTCTGCTTCTCTCTGCTCTGCGCTTCAACTTTGGTAACTTAGTATTTATTTTATCTTCAAGTATTTATTTTCAGTACTTGTGTGCTCGTTTCATTGCTTGATATTAGTTTCAAGTGCTCTTGTTCTAGTACAGGGCTAGTAGTAGTAATATATAGATTAAGTTTGGTACTTAGGCTATATATTGCCAGTGAATACGGCTAGGCCCCCGGATAGCTGTGGTAGCAAGCAGGTGGTGACAGCCCTGTGCGCCTTGAATTCCACCACGTAGTTGGTCTAGATTAAGAGTAGGGCTCGTTGTGCTAGCGTTCAACCTAAGTCAGTGGTAAAGGCTAGTACGCCCACAGTACACTAGTAAAGAACTTAAATCACTAGAAGTCTAATAGAACTAGGATCTACCCCAGTAGATAGTGACCGTTCCCCTTCATCTATCCTAGATATCCTTATCCCCCTAGTTTTCTCAAAATCACTTCGCGTTCCTTGTGGATTCGATACCCCGAAATACTCTGAGGTGAAAAGCTACAACTGACAGCCGTGCGCTTGCGATTTCTTCTACGTGCCACCCGAGCTGTCAACAATTAGAACTTGCCTACACTCGCAATCGATGCATCCTTGTCTTGTGATCTTGATACTTATTCCGTCGATCTCTGGTTGTTCTTCATCCTTCGGGTTCCACCGGGGTCTTCTCACGTCTTCTATCTTACGCGATCTAGCGTCGACAAACAAGTAAAACACAACAAGCAAAACAAGCATGATAATGCAAGAGGGTTGATTATATTTAGGTTGGTGGGTTTCTTTTAGTTATATCATTATTATGTCAATTTAAGATCAGCGACGCATACGCATACGCTTATGTATGCACCTAGGGTTAAGATGGAGAAGGGATAGGAGATTAGTGTTAGCAACATATACGCACATGCATATGTATATGCCTCAGGGGTTAGCAAGAGAGAGGGTTTGACGTATGAAGACATATTGCTTACTAATATATATATATATATAGGGATATATACGAATAAGCATATGTCCACTTACGTGTGCAAGGTTATAACTACGTATGCGTATATTTGAGTACCCATGTATGTGACAGGTGTTCACGGACACGTAAATATACGAGGTTAAGAGCGTGATCAGGTTTATTATTTAGACTATGACTATTTTTATTATGACTATTATATGTGAGAGAGTGTATGTATATTCGAGTATTCGTGTACGTGTCATAGTTGTAACACCCCAAGCAGTCAGTTGAGCATGGGTCTCGTATACCAAGTGACGATGAAGAACTAAAATTCAGTTTTAGTCAGTGATGACAGAAGTGACAGGATCAATCTCAGAGGCAGAACCTCAGTTTGATTCATTCGGGAATTTATTTAACAGAGCCAGTTAATAACAACTGCTAATTTATGAATATTCAGGATTCATGCTAAACATGGGTTTTTCGTGTGACCCACCTCCATTCCTGTCTATAGTAACTGGTGAAAAAGTTTCGTGAAGTTTGGAATCAAAAAGTCACGTGAAATGACGAGTCATAGTTTTGCCTGTACTGGCTGATTAACGGAAGAAAATCATTCGTGTTCAACCAAGTGTTGCAGTTATGCCCAATCAACTGTATATGAACTCACGGTCAAAAGTTATGAAAGTTCCGTGTTGAGCAGACGACCGGAAAATGTTCCGACTAACGAGAAACTCTAATCCGGACCCTACCGGGCGACTGCTTTGACCGGCGTTGAACGGTATTTTCGGAGGCTCGCATGTCGACGCGCCTTAAACGAAAGTTGTAGTACAGTTCGAGAGGAACAAATTTCGTTTTATGGCCGAGACCTGGATCGGTGCCGAAAATAGTGAAAACGAGCTCGCAAGATGGAGCAGAGTGCAATTTTCAGGTTCCGGAAATTGGCTAAGTCAGTACTGCAAAATTAGAATTTCGGTCGCCGCAATGCAACCGTCGACGATCGTTACCGGGCAAACCGTTGGGAATTTGACCAAGTGCTTTTAACGAAAGTCGGAGTACTCGGCGAGACGACGACAACAAAATTAGTTTCGTCGAAATCGGAGTCCGTTTGGGCAGTGTTTGCAATTTTAGATTTTGACCGAAAGTTTCCGGAAACTTGCCTTTTTGGGAAAGAAATTGTAAAAAAAAAATGCCGAGGTCTTTCATCAATAAAAGGGCCGAGCCCGGCCTCTTCCGACCGGTCTCCCCCTTTCTGCCTCACGCAAAAAAAAAAGAAGACCGCACCTCCTCCTCCTCCCTCGGTCTCTCTCCCTCCTTGCGTTCCTCCCCTCCATGGTTGGCGACCAGAGCAGGTAGCAGGCAGCAGCTTCTCCCCCTCTCTATGGCTGCCTCTTCCCTTCCCTGCTCCTTCCCCTTCCTTTTTCCCCTTCATTTTCTCTCTGTGCGCCTTCCTGCAGAGACCGCCAGGAGCCGCGGCTTCGTGCGCGCTCCCTGGCCGCGACTCCCTGCCAGGACGCGGTCGCCAGCAGCACAAGGAAGCGGGGGCAGCAGCGAGCAGGGCGCCCAGCAGCAGCTCCCAACAGCAGGCCAGCCAAGTCCCCAACCCTAGCCGGCTTCCCCCTGCAAGACCCCGACCTCCCCTTGTGTCTCCCGTCGATCTCCCGTGAAATCCATGGTGAAGCCCCACCTAGTAAAGCTGAAGCTTTTTGTTGGGTTTTTATGTAATGTGGCATGACTCAATGTATTTACTAATTAATCCTTGGTTGTTTTCTGCAGAGTTCAGGGGTCCAGATGCAAGATCTGTTTATTATTCACGTTTTTAATTAATTAGCAAATCTGGCTGAAATTTGTAAAATGTGTGATAAATTGTATGTTTGTCGAAAAATTACAAATGAGCACTTTTTGGAATCCTTGTGAGTAGATCTGTCCAGTGGATGCATAATATGTTGGGTGTTAGTGGAAGTTTTGTGCTGTGATAATTTATCTTTGTTAAGTAGGCTTAAATAGGGAGAAAATGATATCTGCTGTTATGTTGCTTGAAATGCTGTGAAATTTTTATGGTAGACTCCTCTGGTCATGTGTGTGCTGTGATAAAAATTTCAGATTTATTGGTGCATGTATGAAGTAGTTATGCATTTATCTTGCTTTCAGCTCATTAAATGAATTAAATTGATTTTTGATAAATGTTTGCATGTAAAAATAGAATTGATGGTTCCTCTGACTTTTTAGGGTATTGCTGTAGCTTAGATAAGTTTATTGTGGCCAAGTGTTATGCAAAGCATAGAGTTTTAGATTTATCTTCTCTCTATGTTTCATTTCGGCATGTTCTGGACAGTTTATAGGGCTTAAATAGTTACCCCTTGTAAATGATGTTTGCTGTGAAACTTCTCTATAGCAAAGTCGTAGATAACGTACATATCTAGCTTGTGTTAAAGTTTGATGATTTTTGGTCAAATGGATTATGAGTTATGGCTGTTTGAAGTTCAGTTCAGAGATAGGTGCTTTCTGGAGCCTTTGGACCAGATTGAGGAATACATTAGTTTGACCATGTTAACTTATAAATCATGCTGAGATGTTTAAAGATTAATTGTAGTAAATTTCATGAGCTTTCCAAAATGTCTTGTTGTGTGTCATTTAGAGTTGTGTAGCTCTAGTTGTGATTTAATTACCTAGCTGCTATATGTATGTCCAGTTTTGCTGAAATGGCTGCATGTATAGTTTCTGTGTTGGTAATTAGTTCATGATTATAATCATGTTTTCTGTAGGTGTGGTCTACACAAAAGTTGTAGATAACTTCCTTATCTTGCTTGTCATGAAATTTCATGATTTTAGGCCAAGTGGTTTAGGAGTTATAAATTTTAGAAGTTTGCTGTCAGGTTTCCATTGCTTTCTGTGCAGATCTGAAACAGTGGACTGTTTGGCTATTTTATCTTGTGAATCATATGTTTATGTTAATAGATGAGTTGTAGTGATTTTCATAAGCTTTCTAAATTGTCTTAGATCATATTTGTCGGAGTTCTATAACTTGAGTTATAGCTGTTTTAGTACAGATAGCTAAATCTGTCCAAGTCTGGACAGAGATGCCTATTTGTGTTAATTAGACCTTGTTAACTTGTGAATCATCTTAAGATGATTATAGATGATTTGTAGACAACTTAATAACCTTTCTAAAAAGTCTAGGGGCAAGTTCCCAGGTATTATAGATCTTTAGTTATGATTGTCCTAAGTTAGTGTTGTTGATGTGTGGCTAGTTCTACCCAAGTGTGGACAGAGCTGCACTAATCAGATTGTTTGACCTTGTTAATGATTGATTCACCTTGATATAACAATAAGAAAGATTTAGATAATCTTGTAAGCTTTCTAGAATGTCTAATTTCATGCTCATGTGATGTTTGTATCTTGAGTTATGCTTCTCTGAAGCTCTGTCTGTCCTGCTGTCCAACAGCTGGACAGAGCTGCATTGTTATCTGTTTTTGAGTTAGATAACCTCTGAATTAGCTCTTATGGTAAATAACAAAGTTGTAGACAATTTCGTTAGCTTTCCATAAAGTCTTAGTTTGCCCTGTTTGGATATTTGTAGCTTGAGTTATGTTTAAATTAGTGGACTGTTGTCTGCTGTCCAGATTTGTAATGTGCTTTGGTACGAAGTAATTAAGTTAAGTTATCCCGATTGCTTATATAAAACTATGATGGATGCTTGTTATTAGTTCTTGTGCTCAGTGCTTGCTAGTAGTTACTTGTGCTATGTGATGCGAACCCGCTAGGGTTTTTGCCCGATCTTTCGATGAGAAACGGGGGATAACTTCAATTTGGACTGAAACGACGTTCACGACCCGACTACAACCATCCAAGGATGCTGCGCCTTAGCAATCGATACACCAATTCCAGCGGTTGCTCGCGATCTTGTGGATGTACGACCAACCAAACCACTAGGGTTATTCCTGCAAGCAATCGAAGAACAAGCAAGAACAAGTAGAACAAGCACTCTATTGCAAAATAAGAGATGAAGGTTCAAATCTGATACACATGAAGGTGGGGTTCCGAAATCAAGTAGAACGGATGGTCTAGTCGACACAAACGTCTACCAGGAAGTAGCAATGGCTAAACTTACATCTAAACAAAACCCCATCTGTTTGTGGCGGCTATGGGGAGGTATTAGAGGAGGAGAGGACGACCAGGAGGGTGTTGGGGTCGTCCTCCAACCCTAGGACGTGTCCTTAATGGACCCAAATTGATACATGGGCCAATAGCCCAAGATATGGTGACGCAGCACCCTGGACAGCAAGATCTCTCGGTAATATTTGGATAATTGTCGCCGCTGTGTAGAAGATACGGACATGGGGCTGGATCCAAATGAAAGTAGACTTGTTAAGCTTTCCATCAAGTCCTGAACCATCCAAATCCGAGTCCGTATGAAGTCGTGGTGACCGTAACAAGTTGGGACTTTTCTGCAGTCCGAATTCAACTTCCAAAACGTGTTGGACTTGGACTCTTTCCTTTCTTGTGCCAAAACTGACGTGGTGACTTTGTGGAGAACGTTAAGAACACTTGGACTTGGTCCCCAATCAACTTCATTGATCTTCCAAGCTTTCCTTATGCAATCAAACCTTCCCTTGATCCATGCATGTAATTCTGAAAATGACAATACACATATTTTATGGTGCAGCACCCATTCATCAAATGTATCAATAATAAGTGATGCGAACCCGCTAGGGTTTTTGCCCGATCTTTCGATGAGAAGCGGGGGATAACTTCAATTTGGACTGAAACGACGTTCACGACCCGACTACAACCATCCAAGGATGCTGCGCCTTAGCAATCGATACACCAACCGATCTTTCGATGAGAAGCGGGGGATAACTTCAATTTGGACTGAAACGACGTTCACGACCCGACTACAACCATCCAAGGATGCTGCGCCTTAGCAATCGATACACCAATTCCAGCGGTTGCTCGCGATCTTGTGGATGTACGACCAACCAAACCACTAGGGTTATTCCTGCAAGCAATCGAAGAACAAGCAAGAACAAGTAGAACAAGCACTCTATTGCAAAATAAGAGATGAAGGTTCAAATCTGATACACATGAAGGTGGGGTTCCGAAATCAAGTAGAACGGATGGTCTAGTCGACACAAACGTCTACCAGGAAGTAGCAATGGCTAAACTTACATCTAAACAAAACCCCATCTGTTTGTGGCGGCTATGGGGAGGTATTAGAGGAGGAGAGGACGACCAGGAGGGTGTTGGGGTCGTCCTCCAACCCTAGGACGTGTCCTTAATGGACCCAAATTGATACATGGGCCAATAGCCCAAGATATGGTGACGCAGCACCCTGGACAGCAAGATCTCTCGGTAATATTTGGATAATTGTCGCCGCTGTGTAGAAGATACGGACATGGGGCTGGATCCAAATGAAAGTAGACTTGTTAAGCTTTCCATCAAGTCCTGAACCATCCAAATCCGAGTCCGTATGAAGTCGTGGTGACCGTAACAAGTTGGGACTTTTCTGCAGTCCGAATTCAACTTCCAAAACGTGTTGGACTTGGACTCTTTCCTTTCTTGTGCCAAAACTGACGTGGTGACTTTGTGGAGAACGTTAAGAACACTTGGACTTGGTCCCCAATCAACTTCATTGATCTTCCAAGCTTTCCTTATGCAATCAAACCTTCCCTTGATCCATGCATGTAATTCTGAAAATGACAATACACATATTTTATGGTGCAGCACCCATTCATCAAATGTATCAATAATAAGTCTCATATAGAATGGTTGCACCTTTGGTTTAGAAGTTGATAAGATACTCATATATGAATCGGTGATGTCCTCATCATTCTCCCCTTCTTGGCTGCAAGTCGTCCTCGACTTGCTCCAGCGGCATTCAAATGTGGTTATATTGATATCAGAAAACCGAAGGACGACCATGTTGCATGTCAACAACAAACAATACTTCCCTTCTTTAGGCTGGCCCTGTTGCATATAAGAAAAACTAGGGATACTTTGTTGTACATTATTAGTGTTAGTGCATCCCTTGATTTGATCATGGTATTGTAGCTCCAAAGTAGATTTCATATTAGAGCAAATATAAACTTTATGCACCAAATAATTTCCTTTGCTATCATATTTGCCAATTGCATAAAGTGAACATTGAATAAAGCTTGGCAAAACAGATTTCATAGATATATCATTCTCCAAACTATTCAGGTCACAAAGAAAATCAAATTCGATATAACCTAAGCAATTTAAAGATGATATGATATTCAGCTCCTCTTTCTCACTAGCAATGCGACAAACTCTCCTTACTTTAGCATGCATGTCGTTAAGAATAGAATTATCATGTCCAAGCACTAGTCGTGTTGTAGATATAAGTGAAGCATGATCATACTCACATGGAGTGATTGCAGCATCATATGTGTTGCTTTTCTCGCTCTCCTCTGACATGGTGGGTGTTGCACAAAAAGTCTTTTCCAACTTTTGTAGTGGGTGTAGCTGCTCAAATGGCTCAATGCATTCAATAGTATTGCTCTCATCCTCCTGCAAAATGTTATGGACAGCAAGGGGAAAAAGAGGGTGCTCTATCTCTAGTCGTGGTGATGAAGTTAGAGAAGAAGTATCACACAACTCTTCTTTGTCACAAGGTACAACAAGCAAATCATGTTGTGACAAAGGCATATCATCAACAAGTTCCACTATATTTTGCTCCCTTTCAACATTTAATGTAGATAATTGCTGGCTATAATGTGTCATACCATTCTTGCAAGTATTCAAAGATGAAAGAATCTGATTTTCAACTTTACAAGCAAGACAAAACAAGCAAGATATATGATTATATGTTTCACTGATGAGCAAAGTTTGAATTTCGGAATTGAGCCCTTTCATGAACCTACTCATAATATCTTCCATGCATTCATCCAAGCCACCAAACAGGATACAAATTTTAAAATCATGATAGTATTGTCTCACGGTCCTACTACCCTGTTTCAATTTCTCTAATTTGGTAAGCAAGTAATCAGCATAATATGCAGGAACATATACACCTCTAAAATGCATTTTGAAGTCTTTCCATGTTTGCGGAACAATGTCATGCCTACAAAGATATTTCCATTCATACAAAGCATATTTGGTTAAAGCACTAGAAGCAACAAAAATCATTTGTTCTTCAGACAAGTCATGCTTATCAAATTCTTTATCTACAGCTAGCTCCCATTCAATATATGCATGAGGATCATAGTTTCCTTCAAAGTAAGGTATTGCAGATTTTATTGTATCAAGAAAAACATTGCAAACCTCATGAGTGCCATGCTTGTCACCATCCATTTGTTGAGCAAATTGCGAATACACAACCTGAGTAAGTCCACGCTTATTTTCCATGTGAATCCCTGCCATGATTAGAAGAAAACCAAAAATATCCACAATAATATCTATGCTCCAATCAACTACTAGGATGTGGTTGTTGTAAATATAATTCTCTCACTCTCAACCTGTTCAAACGAGCTCTTACCAGTTCTTACCAAGCCAAACAAGAGGTGGCAGCAACCAACAAGTCAGAAACCTTAGAAAATAGTATATCGATACCGCAGCAACAACACCTTTTAAGTTGTAGTTGGATATGTGGAGCTGTAGGAAGGCTGAAATTAATGTGCAAGGAAGTACTAGCACCACATTAGTCACAAAAGCGAGTTGAGAAATCGTTCAGCGGTGGCACCGTGCTGGTCCTAGGCTAGACCGTGCTAGAGACGCGAGCCTAGACACAAACAAAGTCACGGTACAATAGGAAACAAAAAAGAACAAGAACAGCAAGTTATCACTCCCTTTTTCTCTTCCTCCTCTCTTTTTTTTCCTCTTTCTCTTTCTCTTTCTTTTCTTTTCTTTCTGATTTTTCTTCTTCTTTTCTTTTACTTTGCACAACTAGAACAAATCTGAATTTTGACAAATCAGATTTTGAAAGAAACAACTTACAATGTATTTCTCTTTCTTTTCAGGAAGTAACAAGAATAGAGCTAGCAACTCAAATTTTTATATGTGTCCAAACAGATTTTTTGATGTCAAATAAAATGGGGATGAATATGGTGCAGCGAACACGTATATGATAGTAATGATTGCAATGGAGATGTAAAAGGTGTGGTGGATATGTGTATGATGGTGGTGATGGTGGCAGCGGAGATGGATATGATAGATAGTGACTGAAACGTGACAAGAACTCGAAACTCTAAAAGCCTAACGCTAAGACCAGCAACTTGACTCAACCGATGTAAACCAAACTCAACAAGCCCTAACTAAGGGGTACCAGCAAAGGCTCAAAAAGATTTATAGGATTGTGAGAAAACTAATCTACTATTTTTTGGCTTTGCTGGACTATAGGAAAAATAAAACAGCGAAGGATTGGAAATCTCTCACCGATAAACCTCGCTCTGATACCAAATGATGCGAACCCGCTAGGGTTTTTGCCCGATCTTTCGATGAGAAGCGGGGGATAACTTCAATTTGGACTGAAACGACGTTCACGACCCGACTACAACCATCCAAGGATGCTGCGCCTTAGCAATCGATACACCAATTCCAGCGGTTGCTCGCGATCTTGTGGATGTACGACCAACCAAACCACTAGGGTTATTCCTGCAAGCAATCGAAGAACAAGCAAGAACAAGTAGAACAAGCACTCTATTGCAAAATAAGAGATGAAGGTTCAAATCTGATACACATGAAGGTGGGGTTCCGAAATCAAGTAGAACGGATGGTCTAGTCGACACAAACGTCTACCAGGAAGTAGCAATGGCTAAACTTACATCTAAACAAAACCCCATCTGTTTGTGGCGGCTATGGGGAGGTATTAGAGGAGGAGAGGACGACCAGGAGGGTGTTGGGGTCGTCCTCCAACCCTAGGACGTGTCCTTAATGGACCCAAATTGATACATGGGCCAATAGCCCAAGATATGGTGACGCAGCACCCTGGACAGCAAGATCTCTCGGTAATATTTGGATAATTGTCGCCGCTGTGTAGAAGATACGGACATGGGGCTGGATCCAAATGAAAGTAGACTTGTTAAGCTTTCCATCAAGTCCTGAACCATCCAAATCCGAGTCCGTATGAAGTCGTGGTGACCGTAACAAGTTGGGACTTTTCTGCAGTCCGAATTCAACTTCCAAAACGTGTTGGACTTGGACTCTTTCCTTTCTTGTGCCAAAACTGACGTGGTGACTTTGTGGAGAACGTTAAGAACACTTGGACTTGGTCCCCAATCAACTTCATTGATCTTCCAAGCTTTCCTTATGCAATCAAACCTTCCCTTGATCCATGCATGTAATTCTGAAAATGACAATACACATATTTTATGGTGCAGCACCCATTCATCAAATGTATCAATAATAAGTCTCATATAGAATGGTTGCACCTTTGGTTTAGAAGTTGATAAGATACTCATATATGAATCGGTGATGTCCTCATCAATAAGTCTCATATAGAATGGTTGCACCTTTGGTTTAGAAGTTGATAAGATACTCATATATGAATCGGTGATGTCCTCATCACTATGTGATCAATGTATTACTTCATGAGCATTCATACATATGCATTGTGCATCGCATATCTAGGTTCGCTAGATGGAAGAACGTCAAGTGACGGACGTGATGATGAGACTCAACACGAAGATGGTGTTGGGTGGCCATCCTGAAGAAGGTGTTGGCGAACTCCGCAAGTTCCTGGAGCAGCGATGATCCCGAAGTGGTGCCATCTAACACTAGCTTAAGTGTTGTTTCCCAGGCAAGCCCCGGAGCATTTTTCTCCTACGGTTTGCAAATTACCGTTTACAAGTTAACCTGATATGATTGTTGCATTAGGTCATAGGAGTTGTGTGATACCGTTGCTGCATTGATTAATTATCCTTGTCCACCTGCAAATATTATCTTGTGATCCCTGTGAGGTCTAGGCTCGATTATATGCTTAGCCCTGCTTAGACCGGTAAAAGTCGGGTGATTTCCTGTCCCCCGCATATAGGTGGATACTAAACATGTTTAGCCTGGTGCTATCATGGAGAGAACCATGTGTTAATTAATCTGAGACCGGGCGGGATGTAGGAGCAGCAGGACATGGGTTCTGTGTGCTAGTAGTCTCCCGTCTGTGTCGATTAGGACCCGACGAAGGCACACCTCAGTCATTTTGAACGCGTCAATCACTTAACGGAGCAGGTGCGGGTACCTCCCGTGAAGCCGATTAAGGTGTTTCGAGCCGGTGACGGAGACGTTGACGCCTAACACCCAGGGCCTTATATGTACCGTGGGCAACTATTCTGATCGACCTGGCATGGTCCGAGGGCAGGCAGGGCCTGATCGACCTGGCATGACCGTGGGCAGTTAATAGCTTGAGCGACCTGGCATTGAGATAACCCTCGGTGTAGAAGGGTCCATGGCCGTCCCGCGATTTGGGTTCTCGAACCTCCTGAGTGGTCGCCAACGGCCACCTGGCAGGGTGTGTCGGGCGAGTGTGCGACATTTTATCCCCAGCTGGTAGGAATCGATTATAATCGCCATCGCTCCTGGTTAGTGAGTAACTTGACTGAGCATGTGTTACCGTAGTAACTTATGGAACTAAAGATGGTTATGGTACTGAATCTGAAAGGCTATTGATGAAATAGTCACTCTTGCTTGATTAATTAGCCAAGTGATTGCTCTAGATCAGGTGCAAATCTAGTTAATCAGGTTGATTACATAAAATTGACTGCTAATACTCTAATGATGATTATTTAATAATAAAATACTTTTATGCAAAAATGTAAGTATGGCCAACCCCAGATACAGCCTTGCATACTCCTTGGTGTCACTTTATTTCTGGTTTATGACGGGTAAGTCTAGCTGAGTACATTCGAGTACTCAGGGTTTATCCCACCTTGTTGCAGGTGAAGGTTAGGCCTGCCGAAAGGTGATGGCTAGTGCCGGTGGGCTCGGCAGTTCCATACTTCTTCTCTTATGCTGTTGTTGGAGGATGTCACTCAAGCTAGCAAAGTATTTAAACTTATGTTATGGTATTTATTTGAAAGCTATGTTGTTCTTCTAATTTAAGTGGAACTCAACTTGTATTATTATTTGTGATCACTATTGTAATATTATTTCCGCTGCAAAGCTCCGTGGACATGATTTGTATTTGCTTGACCATGCGATCTTGGCTGAATGTTGAAATGTTTGAAATCCTTCGAGATTTCCGGACTACCGGGTTTATATGGGCTCAAGTGTGCTAATTCAGCTGCTTCGGCGGAGGTTTTCGCACTTGTGCTCTTATAAATTGGTCGGTTCTGTTACAGCTGGTATCGGAGCAAGGTTAAGCATAATACTGTCATGTGCATGGTTTTAAAACAAAGTTTTGTTTTGAAAAGCCTATTTTATCTAAAAAGCTTTAGCTAGTAGGCAAGTTTATCAAAACCTAATTTGTAAACTATGTGCTAGCGACAACCTCCAGGTATGCCCAACTAGGACTTTTAGGTGGCTATTTAAGTACTAACTTGGGGGTCGTGCATCATGTTTAATTTCTGTTGTTTTCTGTCGTCCATACGGCAAGGGTGAAATTGTATGGGTGCTATTCTTCGGAATAGTAATGTATGGATCAATTGCCTCTACGCCAAGGTAAGTGTGAGTTGTGAGAGCATGACCAAACAACCGTTGGTCTAGGGAAGAGCTAGTTTGGTACTGGAACCTGTACTCGTAAGCACACGAATGCGGGTGAAGGTGTTTAATTGTGGGAGTAATACTTTTATGATGGGTGCATATACTACTTACGTGTATACTGGGTGTGCGCCTAAGTTAGTATTAGATTTACTTTCAGCAATGCATGATATTCATACTGTGGGCTGGGCTGAAATGAGATTTTCTGCAGGTACGCTAACCTCGAATGCGTATGCATAGTTGACGACTAGCTATATCGAGAGTGCGTGTTATGCCACCGACCTAGAACGTGATTGCTACCTTAGGTTGGCAATTTGTGAGAACGTATAGGATGAGCATACATCTTCTTGTGCATTCCTCATGAACATGCTTCTCTCACCTTTGTTCTAATAATAAACAACTTGTTGTCAAGTGTAATTAATGTAATAATAAAACTTGATGGTTGTTTATGCATCAAAATGCTCCCCCACCATTGTTCCTGTAATGATGAAAACTTGTTGTGAACTAGTGCTTCAATATGGTGTGCTAGCTTACTTGTAAAGGTTAGAAATAAATTTTCTGTTTGATGAGGTATGTTGCCCTGAATTAGATGTAATATGGTCTTATTCTTGCTGGTTGGTAGGGTGTGCAATGTTTCATATGGGTGCTTTCATGTTAGCTAAATAAGTGATTGCTTGTTTAGACTAGAAATAAATACCAGTATGATGTTGTTTAGATAACCCTGCTAGCTCATCATGATTGTGTGTTGTCTTTCTCATCATGATGGTGTGTTGTCTTGCTTTGCTTCCTGTATGTTAGAAGAGTGGTTAGACAACAAGCTTCTAACTGTTAAAATTTTTCCCCTATGTTGAAATGCCTTGTAGTAACTAATTGGCTAGTGTGATGTTATCCTGCTTGTGTGGCAAAACTATGCTATGTTGTAATTCAATGCCTTGAGATAGGAAACTCCCTTTTTGGGTGGAAACAATTGGGATAATTTTGTTGTGAAATGCTCCACCTAAACAAACAATAAAACTTGTTATTTGAGACTGTCTTGTATGCAGTTTTGTTTGGGTATGTTAAGTGCTTCCTAAACATGTAATTCCAGATTTGTTAGCTTTAACATGCTTTAACAAGGAAATGTACTAAAACCTGTTGTTTAGTTGTTTCTCATGCTATAATCATGTAATCATGTTGCATGCTCATTTTCTTGCAATCATGAGAACTAGTGTTATATGAATTGAAAGTTTGTAAAACCAATTTTTCATACCCAACTAGTATCATGTTGCTGCAAGAAAAATGTAAAACTTGTTGTTTGACAATATTAAATAACATAAACTTGTTTAAGTTGTTGTAGGCATGTTGGTTGCTAAGAATTGTGTAGGCTATTTTACTTGCTCAAACATGCTGAAATGCTAGTAATAGCCTACTAAATGCATTAGAGAGCTGCCATAATCTTCCTAGAATTCTCTGGGAATAGATTGAAACAGCTCTATGTCTCACCTTGCTAAAGTAGGTAAGTTAATAAGTGCATGTAAGAAATTTAATTTGGGTAACCCATGGACCTCTCTAACATATTTGGGATGTATGTAAACTATTTTTATACATGGTTATGCTTAGAATTATGTTTCCATGTGCACCATGCCTTGTAATTGCTCTCTAATCTAGCTTTGATTTATATTAGCTTATATGCTTGTTGAAACTAAAAGCTTGCAACTAATTGAAGTGGCTGCAATTTAGCTTTTCTAACATGATTAGAATGTTTAAACTGTTGATTACGCTTGATTGTACCCTAAAATCAAGTTGTTGCATGCTGCTTGTTAGTTGTTGCTACCTAGTGTCTGTTTATTCCTTCTTAGAATATAGACTATGCATGAGCTTGTTACTTGATTGATAGCTTCATATGCTAGATAAGTGAGTTAACTTAAGTTGCAAACTGTTATAGTTAACAAACAAGTATGCCCTAGTTTGCTTGGTATGTTTGCTTGGTATGTTTGCTTCTAGATACAAAGTTGTGCTCCAAATCTAGTAAACAGCAAATAAAATAATGACAAAACCTGTTCACCATGTTCTGCATGTCTATGTTTGCTTGAGCGCCATAGATAGATGCTTGTCGGGTTTGAACTTGGTGATTAGTGTTGGTTGTTTCAACTGATTGTTGTGTGATTCAAATGCTTGTTAAGGTTGTGCGTAGATGTGCTGTTATCTAAGGGATGTCTTGGTTAACCAACCTTTGTCCTCGGTGAGTACATGAGTGGTTTGTTGAGCCCTTGTTTCCCATGCCCTCTTGACCTCCCGAGATGTCTATAGTTAAACCCTTGTTGCTTAAAGGCTTATGTTTGTGTGTCTAGATGGATGGTTTAGAATGCTTGTGCCAAAAACCTGTACCTAGGCCTGTCCATGCCCTTTGTTAGACCAGTTGGCCCTAGCTAACCTTCCAAATCCTAGATTCCCGAACCGTGGTATATCTATGCTTGTTGTGTAGCCATGCCTCTAACCAACCTGTAGATCCAAGTTTGGCCTTAGGGTGTTGCCAAGGCCATAGATGTTTGGTACCCTTTGTTGTGAAGGTCCTTGTTTGTTTGATCAGCCAAGTTTAGTTCCTGTTAACCTTAGCCTTTAACCATAGTTTGTCTTGCCCAGTTGCGGAGACCTTGTCCAAACCCATGTATCCCCTCGGTTGCTCTTTTGTTGCTGCTTGGCCAAATCAAGTTCATGAAATCCTTCATCTTGTCATGACCTCGATGTGCACCAGACGAATCCTTGTTGTCTTGTGCCATGTTTTATCCTTGACATCACCTCCTTGTTGGTTTCCAAACCTTGTAATTATTCTTGTTTTGCCAACTTATGCCTTGCGTGTGACGTCTATCCATGCAAGATTTATCTGCATCATGTGGGATTCCTCACTGGTTGTGGATTCGGTAATAGCGTCTTGGTTAAGAACTAATGGTGCCGCGACGAAACCGAGAGCCTCTTGTGGCGGCCGACACAAGTTTGTGCTGCTCGGCACGCGCTGGTACCGTGGGTTATAATCAAGATCTATTATAGAACTGCGCCAATGTGTTATCTTTCATGAAGCTTCCTCCTTGTTATCTCCTATATTCCTTCAGAAAAATCCTTATGTCGGCTCGGATAAGGCAGAGTTTCTTTCTGAATATGGCAAGAAGGATTGACTTTTCAAGAATCGGTCAAAGAGGAAAGCAGTAGCAGACTGTAAGAGGTGGTAGACAAAGGACTCTGTTGGATCAACAACAACAAAATGAGTATCATGTATGGTTATAGTGAAGTAAGGTGGCACTGAATTCTTCAAAGTGGGAAAGTATCAGCTGAAGGATGAGTACCAGAAATGGTGTGTTATTTATCCAAATCCCTGAGGTCCAGAAGCTTTCTGTCTGAAACTAATACATTTATCTGCATGATGGTCTGGTAGTCAACCCAATCTTCCCAGATGTGTCTGATTCTCGGCTGACTTGGGTGATGACCATGTGCATTGGTATCGGGCAGTGCTTGCAGTAAAAGTTGAAACCCTGGAGTTTTAGTGTTGAGAGACAACTGATTAGTTTCTGCCAGTGAAAAGCTAGTCCCCAGTTCAGAAATGATTCTTTGGTAGGTATGAAGGCTATATCTCACAGAACAAGGTTATGCTTGAAGTCTGTAAACCCACTGATATTGTTTGTGGCACTCGTACATCCAAGTCCCTGACATGTTCCAGCCAACTTTATCTGGGAAAATTTTCAATGGTAATACAAGACGGTACGTCAGCCTAGAAACTCAGTCAGAATTGTGCCTCGCGTAAGGACTGCCTGTTAACACATTTGAGTACTATGGAAATATTTATTCCAGATTATTTTTGTTGGAGCTAAAAAGGATTTTCAGAATCAGTCCCTTATTTTTGAGCAGTCAAGGTGTCCTACCAAAAATCGAATTTTTGAAGTGTAGATTGATGACAATTGAAGTGTCAAATGACAGATTTCAGATTATGTTCCTGCAGTGCTGAATGAATTTAAGAAGATCGCTCTATGAGCCAAGTAGTACATCAAGTCAGCCTCACTGAATTGCAACTACACCATGAAAGAAGAATGATGTTAATCTGCTCAGTAGTATAACGATTCAGAAACTTGGTATTGTTACCTAAGAGGTTGCATCAAATTCAACCTGAGTGACTATCGCTGTTTGGGGCTGAGAATTCTGTAAAGAAGGATCAGTGAAAACATGGAATTGCTGGAGTCAGCTATCACATTCACCGCTCTCTCATCAGATTCGGATAATACAGTGTTATCATCAGAGAAAGAGAATTGCACACATGGAACCTTATGTAGCTTTCCATCGATTGGTATCTGATCAATCAGACGTTCACAGTAGTATAAACAGTGGTTGCAGTCAGTCAGTTCCTCCTAGTATCGAAGGATGTCGTTTGTATAGTCTCAATCGGACAAAGATCCAGTATTGGCAGTAATATTATCTTGGATTCCTCCCAAAGTAATAATGCAGTTGGGTTCCCTTTTAATCCGACAGTGGTATTGTGAGTGTACCTCAATGCTCGATGGAAGTCAGTGAAGAAAATTCTTCTGATAAGAGCTAGTAATTGGAAAATGACATAACAGTTTCTGTCCTGCCAAGAAGTCAGTATCTTGAGCTGTCAATAGCATGTGATTAAGGATGGGTGCTATGCTTCTCTTCCCTTGAAAAGTCTTTCGTCCGGAATCTCGGGACGAGATTCTTTTAAGGGGGGAGGGCTGTAACACCCCAGGTGTTCGCCGTCCGTTAAGCAGTCAGTTGAGCATGGGTCTCGTATACCAAGTGACGATGAAGAACTAAATTCAGGTTTAGTCAGTGATGACAGAAGTGACAGGATCAATCTCAGAGGCAGAACCTCAGTTTGATTCATTCGGGAATTTATTTAACAGAGCCAGTTAATAACAACTGCTAATTTATGAATATTCAGGATTCATGCTAAACATGGGTTTTTCGTGTGACCCACCTCCATTCCTGTCTATAGTAACTGGTGAAAAAGTTTCGTGAAGTTTGGAATCAAAAAGTCACGTGAAATGACGAGTCATAGTTTTGCCTGTACTGGCTGATTAACGGAAGAAAATCATTCGTGTTCAACCAAGTGTTGCAGTTATGCCCAATCAACTGTATATGAACTCACGGTCAAAAGTTATGAAAGTTCCGTGTTGAGCAGACGATCGGAAAATGTTCCGACTAACGAGAAACTCTAATCCGGACCCTACCGGGCGACTGCTTTGACCGGCGTTGAACGGTATTTTCGGAGGCTCGCATGTCGACGCGCCTTAAACGAAAGTTGTAGTACAGTTCGAGAGGAACAAATTTCGTTTTATGGCCGAAACCTGGATCGGTGCCGAAAATAGTGAAAACGAGCTCACAAGATGGAGCAGAGTGCAATTTTCAAGTTCCGGAAATTGGCTAAGTCAGTACTGCAAAATTAGAATTTCGGTCGCCGCAATGCTACCGTCGACGATCGTTACCGGGCAAACCGTTGGGAATTTGACCAAGTGCTTTTAACGAAAGTCGGAGTACTCGGCGAGACGACGACAACAAAATTAGTTTCGTCGAAATCGGAGTCCGTTTGGGCAGTGTTTGCAATTTTAGATTTTGATCGAAAGTTTCCGGAAACTTGCCTTTTTGGGAAAGAAATTGTAAAAAAAAAATGCCGAGGTCTTTCATCAATAAAAGGGCCGAGCCCGGCCTCTTCCCACCGGTCTCCCCCTTTCTGCCTCACGCAAAAAAAAAAGAAGACCGCACCTCCTCCTCCTCCCTCGGTCTCTCTCCCTCCTTGCGTTCCTCCCCTCCATGGTTGGCGACCAGAGCAGGTAGCAGGCAGCAGCTTCTCCCCCTCTCTATGGCTGCCTCTTCCCTTCCCTGCTCCTTCCCCTTCCTTTTTCCCCTTCATTTTCTCTCTGTGCGCCTTCCTGCAGAGACCGCCAGGAGCCGCGGCTTCGTGCGCGCTCCCTGGCCGCGACTCCCTGCCAGGACGCGGTCGCCAGCAGCACAAGGCAGCGGGGGCAGCAGCGAGCAGGGCGCCCAGCAGCAGCTCCCAACAGCAGGCCAGCCAAGTCCCCAACCCTAGCCGGCTTCCCCCTGCAAGACCCCGACCTCCCCTTGTGTCTCCCGTCGATCTCGCGTGAAATCCATGGTGAAGCCCCACCTAGTAAAGCTGAAGCTTTTTGTTGGGTTTTTATGTAATGTGGCATGACTCAATGTATTTACTAATTAATCCTTGGTTGTTTTCTGCAGAGTTCAGGGGTCTAGATGCAAGATCTGTTTATTATTCACGTTTTTAATTAATTAGCAAATCTGGCTGAAATTTGTAAAATGTGTGATAAATTGTATGTTTATCGAAAAATTACAAATGAGCACTTTTTGGAATCCTTGTGAGTAGATCTGTCCAGTGGATGCATAATATGTTGGGTGTTAGTGGAAGTTTTGTGCTGTGATAATTTATCTTTGTTAAGTAGGCTTAAATAAGGAGAAAATGATATCTGCTGTTATGTTGCTTGAAATGCTGTGAAATTTTTATGGTAGACTCCTCTGGTCATGTGTGTGCTGTGATAAAAATTTCAGATTTATTGGTGCATGTATGAAGTAGTTATGCATTTATCTTGCTTTCAGCTCATTAAATGAATTAAATTGATTTTTGATAAATGTTTGCATGTAAAAATAGAATTGATGGTTCCTCTGACTTTTTAGGGTATTGCTGTAGCTTAGATAAGTTTATTGTGGCCAAGTGTTATGCAAAGCATAGAGTTTTAGATTTATCTTCTCTCTATGTTTCATTTCGGCATGTTCTGGACAGTTTATAGGGCTTAAATAGTTACCCCTTGTAAATGATGTTTGCTGTGAAACTTCTCTATAGCAAAGTCGTAGATAACGTACATATCTAGCTTGTGTTAAAGTTTGATGATTTTTGGTCAAATTGATTATGAGTTATGGCTGTTTGAAGTTCAGTTCAGAGATAGGTGCTTTCTGGAGCCTTTGGACCAGATTGAGGAATACATTAGTTTGACCATGTTAACTTATAAATCATGCTGAGATGTTTAAAGATTAATTGTAGTAAATTTCATGAGCTTTCCAAAATGTCTTGTTGTGTGTCATTTAGAGTTGTGTAGCTCTAGTTGTGATTTAATTACCTAGCTGCTATATGTATGTCCAGTTTTGCTGAAATGGCTGCATGTATAGTTTCTGTGTTGGTAATTAGTTCATGATTATAATCATGTTTTCTGTAGGTGTGGTCTACACAAAAGTTGTAGATAACTTCCTTATCTTGCTTGTCATGAAATTTCATGATTTTAGGCCAAGTGGTTTAGGAGTTATAAATTTTAGAAGTTTGCTGTCAGGTTTCCATTGCTTTCTGTGCAGATCTGAAACAGTGGACTGTTTGGCTATTTTATCTTGTGAATCATATGTTTATGTTAATAGATGAGTTGTAGTGATTTTCATAAGCTTTCTAAATTGTCTTAGATCATATTTGTCGGAGTTCTATAACTTGAGTTATAGCTGTTTTAGTACAGATAGCTAAATCTGTCCAAGTCTGGACAGAGATGCCTATTTGTGTTAATTAGACCTTGTTAACTTGTGAATCATCTTAAGATGATTATAGATGATTTGTAGACAACTTAATAACCTTTCTAAAAAGTCTAGGGGCAAGTTCCCAGGTATTATAGATCTTTAGTTATGATTGTCCTAAGTTAGTGTTGTTGATGTGTGGCTAGTTCTACCCAAGTGTGGACAGAGCTGCACTAATCAGATTGTTTGACCTTGTTAATGATTGATTCACCTTGATATAACAATAAGAAAGATTTAGATAATCTTGTAAGCTTTCTAGAATGTCTAATTTCATGCTCATGTGATGTTTGTATCTTGAGTTATGCTTCTCTGAAGCTCTGTCTGTCCTGCTGTCCAACAGCTGGACAGAGCTGCATTGTTATCTGTTTTTGAGTTAGATAACCTCTGAATTAGCTCTTATGGTAAATAACAAAGTTGTAGACAATTTCGTTAGCTTTCCATAAAGTCTTAGTTTGCCCTGTTTGGATATTTGTAGCTTGAGTTATGTTTAAATTAGTGGACTGTTGTCTGCTGTCCAGATTTGTAATGTGCTTTGGTACGAAGTAATTAAGTTAAGTTATCCCGATTGCTTATATAAAACTATGATGGATGCTTGTTATTAGTTCTTGTGCTCAGTGCTTGCTAGTAGTTACTTGTGCTATGTGATCAATGTATTACTTCATGAGCATTCATACATATGCATTGTGCATCGCATATCTAGGTTCGCTAGATGGAAGAACGTCAAGTGACGGACGTGATGATGAGACTCAACACGAAGATGGTGTTGGGTGGCCATCCTGAAGAAGGTGTTGGCGAACTCCGCAAGTTCCTGGAGCAGCGATGATCCCGAAGTGGTGCCATCTAACACTAGCTTAAGTGTTGTTTCCCAGGCAAGCCCCGGAGCATTTTTCTCCTACGGTTTGCAAATTACCGTTTACAAGTTAACCTGATATGATTGTTGCATTAGGTCATAGGAGTTGTGTGATACCGTTGCTGCATTGATTAATTATCCTTGTCCACCTGCAAATATTATCTTGTGATCCCTGTGAGGTCTAGGCTCGATTATATGCTTAGCCCTGCTTAGACCGGTAAAAGTCGGGTGATTTCCTGTCCCCCGCATATAGGTGGATACTAAACATGTTTAGCCTGGTGCTATCATGGAGAGAACCATGTGTTAATTAATCTGAGACCGGGCGGGATGTAGGAGCAGCAGGACATGGGTTCTGTGTGCTAGTAGTCTCCCGTCTGTGTCGATTAGGACCCGACGAAGGCACACCTCAGTCATTTTGAACGCGTCAATCACTTAACGGAGCAGGTGCGGGTACCTCCCGTGAAGCCGAGTAAGGTGTTTCGAGCCGGTGACGGAGACGTTGACGCCTAACACCCAGGGCCTTATATGTACCGTGGGCAACTATTCTGATCGACCTGGCATGGTCCGAGGGCAGGCAGGGCCTGATCGACCTGGCATGACCGTGGGCAGTTAATAGCTTGAGCGACCTGGCATTGAGATAACCCTCGGTGTAGAAGGGTCCATGGCCGTCCCGCGATTTGGGTTCTCGAACCTCCTGAGTGGTCGCCAACGGCCACCTGGCAGGGTGTGTCGGGCGAGTGTGCGACATTTTATCCCCAGCTGGTAGGAATCGATTATAATCGCCATCGTTCCTGGTTAGTGAGTAACTTGACTGAGCATGTGTTACCGTAGTAACTTATGGAACTAAAGATGGTTATGGTACTGAATCTGAAAGGCTATTGATGAAATAGTCACTCTTGCTTGATTAATTAGCCAAGTGATTGCTCTAGATCAGGTGCAAATCTAGTTAATCAGGTTGATTACATAAAATTGACTGCTAATACTCTAATGATGATTATTTAATAATAAAATACTTTTATGCAAAAATGTAAGTATGGCCAACCCCAGATACAGCCTTGCATACTCCTTGGTGTCACTTTATTTCTGGTTTATGACGGGTAAGTCTAGCTGAGTACATTCGAGTACTCAGGGTTTATCCCACCTTGTTGCAGGTGAAGGTTAGGCCTGCCGAAAGGTGATGGCTAGTGCCGGTGGGCTCGGCAGTTCCATACTTCTTCTCTTATGCTGTTGTTGGAGGATGTCACTCAAGCTAGCAAAGTATTTAAACTTATGTTATGGTATTTATTTGAAAGCTATGTTGTTCTTCTAATTTAAGTGGAACTCAACTTGTATTATTATTTGTGATCACTATTGTAATATTATTTCCGCTGCAAAGCTCCGTGGACATGATTTGTATTTGCTTGACCATGCGATCTTGGCTGAATGTTGAAATGTTTGAAATCCTTCGAGATTTCCGGACTACCGGGTTTATATGGGCTCAAGTGTGCTAATTCAGCTGCTTCGGCGGAGGTTTTCGCACTTGTGCTCTTATAAATTGGTCGGTTCTGTTACAATAGTGTACACGCATATTCGAATATACGGTGCTTAGGTGGTGCAACTACAGGTTAGCAATACTATTAAAAAAACAGAGCAACAAACATAACTAGAATTTAAATGGGCACCAAAAATTAGGAAAAGATTATGAATATGTAGGGTTGAATTTAGGAAGATTTTTGGTGGAGAGATTACGGGGTTTAAAGTTGGAATGGTGGAGATATGAATTTTCTAGGTTCATAGGCGAAACGTGAATGTGAAGGACTGAGAAGCAACCAGAAAGCGACCAGAGGGGGGGTGAATGGGAGCTTCAAATTTTCCTTTCAGAAATTTGTCACCACTGTCCCAATAATCAACCCCAAAAGCAAACCCTAGAGCTTGCTAGTGTCCACGACCCTAGATGTAGGGTGGATGCTTCCAAGAAGCACAGCGGGACACTACACAACTCTAGAAGGCCAACACAAAAGACGGAAATCAAATCCGATAACGGACGAGCAAACGGCGAGTGAGTATGCGCAAAACAGTCACGACCGGACTCTGGTCCGCGTCCGGTCAGCAGGGATCGGACGCGTCCGGTCACACGAAAACTGATTTGGGACCTTACTGTGTTGGACCGGACTCTGTGAGGCAGTGCGTCCGGTCACAACCTGTGCGTCCGATCAACTGACAAAAGACCCAAATGAACAGTGGCAGCTGTGCGTCCGGTCAGTACCCAGGGGTGAGTCCGGTCATCGCGCAGAGAAGAATCGCAAGGAACATCCAACGACCGGACTCTGCAGGTGCGTCCGGTCAGTCTGTGTCCAGCGTTCGGTCAAGACCAAAATGAACACAGAGAGTGTTCAACCACCGGACGCACTGCCCTAGCGTCCGGTCGTCACGAATCAAGCGTCCGGTCACCCCGACAATGAACTGTTCGCCCACCGATTCATCTCGATCTCACCCAAAACAAATCCTCTAGGGATGAAACTTTGTGAGAGGAGTCACAAGGAAGATAGTGAGCTATCTCTAAGAGATCATGGCTCGAACCTATCTCCAAATCGATGAATCGTAGAAATTCGGGGGAAAGAAGAAAAGCTTGACCCGAAACTAAAATCGATCGATCTCCTAGACCGTGAGGTTAGAGGTGAATTCCTTCGGTGGAAAGAAGTGCCTCACGACCTAGGACAACTTGGTTCAAATGGATTTGCAAAAGATGAACCGAGCAAAGAGATCGAGCGACGGAAAAAACGTGGAGAAAGAGGATTCCGCGAAGAACACGAACAAAACGCGAATCACAACCACGAATTGCAACCGTGTGGCTACCACACGCTACAACAGTGAGATTACGGTCTCACTTCCTCAAAATCTCATGAACACAGAGGTATTGTTCTCTTCTCTGTGGATCTCAGGTTCGCTACAGCAGAGGAGTGGTTGAGCAATAAAACCTAGAAGCAAAAGAGCAAATGAGTGAGATAGAAAGGGAGGAGGGTGTCTCCCTCTACTTAACCTATTCCTAATTCCTACTCTATTCCTATTCTACCCCTCTCTACTTATAGAGCAAACCAGCTAAACCCTAAGGTTATTCTGGACCAACTCGGTGGTAGGTGGATCCGACGGCCACGCCCGCACAACTCGTAGCGTTGCCTCGACGCAACCTCCCGATTGCCGCCACGTGCCGTCCTCGCTCTGCGCCCCCAGTTTTGTGGCCCAAACCGGGAAACCAGCCTTTTCCAGCCAACCCCCGGTTTTGAGGCCCAAACCGGGAAACCAGCCCACCAGCACTTGAGTTTTGAGGCCCAAACTCAGCAAACCCGCAGCGCCCAGGTATTGAGGCCCGAACCTGGGAACCATCCTCAGCCCGAGTTTTGTGGCCAAACTCAGAAACCATCCATGCCCAGGTTTTGAGACCCAAACCTGAAAACCGTCCACCCGATGGTTTTTCTCTGGCTCTACCACCAAACCGACACCGTAGAAAGGATGCACCTCCCGTGCACCCCGTCCACCGACACGTGTCCCCAAGTCCATGACTCAGGCAACACATGACCGCAAGTCTTCGCTCGTCGCTGTCCCAGGCTACCAGCCACCACAGCTGATCCTTGGGCCACTGGTCCCTCAGTCCAAGCCTCACGTCCGCCCTTCGCCACTCTCGGTCCATCGGCGCAGCACGTCTCTACTTTACCTTCACTTTGCCTCTGATCACTGTCTCCGTGCTCGACACCTGCACAACACAAGCCAAAGAACATGCGCATCATCCCAGTTGACAATCACTCGTCACTCAGAGACCCGGCATACACCCATGTATCCGCAATCTCCCCCTTGTTGAGTGCATTGTCAACTACCAACACAAATCATATTGGAGTAGAAGAAGGAAGGAAGAAGGAGAAAGGAGAACTCAACCAAATGACCCAAAAGCATAGCAAAGCCGAAGAAGGTCAAGTGGAAAGAGCGAAACAACTTGGTCACCAAAGACATGGGCAGCGGCTCGACGCAACCAAGCAAAGCAAAGCTAGCCCTCAAGAAGAGGTAGAACAGGCTCAACACCGCTAGCTAATACCAATTAAAAAATCAAAGCAAAATGCTAGTCCCTCAAGATAGAGGCACAGAGGCTCAACACGACTAGCAAAGAAAGCTGATTTGCAATTTCTCCCCCTTAGTTGAAAATGCACTTATCAAGAAAACAATGCTCCTCCTCAGAAGCTGCACCACCAAAAGTGCAAACGAGAGAAGTTCTCCTACCAACAAGAGAAGTTCGCCCCCTTCCAAAATGCATATGAGTCAAAATGCAAGTTAGGAGCTTCAGGAGTATAGTCAAAAGAAGTGCAAAGATGCTCTATAGAGTTCTAATCCGATGACTCAACAAATGAACAGAATGCTAGCAAAGACTCAAACTGATCACTAAGTCTGAAATGAGAGCACAGAGAGCAGTTTTAAGCCGAAAAAGGTATTCACCATCAAGATAGCACAGACATGTATAGACAGGAAGTCAAACAAGTGCTAAACATGTATACAAGGTGAACTACCCCTAGCACAGTTCAATCATCATGCTGATACCAATTGAGGCATATACTTGTGATTTCAAATTTTAATCGGAGTTGCAGCGGTGAAATTACACAAGTTCAGAAAATAACATGTGACTGCGAGAGGTTGAATGCTTGTTTTTGCCTAACTTTTCAACTGTGCGAAGCCTATGCCGAAGCAATCAGAAGCTTAAAGCTACAGTTTCGGTCATACACTACACAGCTCAAGTTTAACCCAAAAGTGCAATGGGAAACGGTCTCGAAACTGTGAGGTGCTAACAAGCAAGCCCATCTCGATCTTTCCAATTCACTTAACTTGGTTCAGATTTTAAACAGAATATGAATAGACCAAGCAAGTGAATGACTCAACACTAGAGACATGGCAACCTAGCATATATGAAAAGCAGGAATGACCTCAACACATCCTACACATGCTAGTTGCATATATCAATGGTGAATATTTTCAAATTTTAAGTTCATTATCAAATTCACCATTCAAAAATAGCTCAGCTCACAGTATGTATCAGTGATCAGAAAGAGCATAAGCTACAGCATCAACATAAAGCATCGGAGCAAAGACTACACAGAGCATAGTTACATTCTACAGACTATATTCATGAAGCTCAGAATGTAAAAGCGTATGCTAAAATGAAAAGATGCATGAAGAAACCAAAGGAAAGCAAAATCAACTGAAAGACACAAGGTCAGTGTATCATACAAGAGTCAAAAAATGTTTCCCCCATCTAAAAGGGGAAACACACACAAAGTTCACCTCTCAACCGATTAAAGGTTGATTGGTCCAAAGGCTTGGTAAAAATATCAGCAAGCTGATGATGAGTATCGACATGGCGAAGGTCGATATCACCCTTCTCATAGTGGTCTCGCAGAAAATGAAAGCACACATCAATGTGTTTGGTCTTCGAGTGCAACACGGGGTTCTTAGCAACGCTAATCGCACTCGTGCTGTCACAAAGCAAAGGAACACGAGAAAAGCTCAGACCAAAATCACGCAAAGTGGCCATCATCCAGAGTAACTGGGAACAGTAGCTAGCCACAGCAACATACTCAGCCTCCGTGGTAGACTGGGCGACACTAGACTGCTTGCGAGAGGACCACGAAACAAGAGAAGACCCAATAAACTGGCAAGTCCTAGAAGTGGACTTGCGGTCAATACGGCAACCAGCAAAATCGGCATCAGAATAACCGCAAAGCGAGAGGGTGGAGGAAGCAGAAAACCAAATCCCAAATTCTAGAGTGAAGGATAAGTACCTCATAATGCGCTTGACCGCCTGACGGTGAGAAGTGCGCGGTGATGACTGAAATCGCGCACACAGACACACCGCGAACTGGATGTCCGGGCGTGTCGCCGTCAGGTACAGCAGCGACCCGATCATACTACGGTACTCCTTTTGATCTACTGCTTCTCCCTCCTTGTCCGCATCCAGGGCCATCGTGGTCGACATGGGTGTTGGAAGAGGCTTGGCCTCACCCATATCGAACTTCTTCAGAATGTCTCTGGTATACTTACCCTGGTGCATGAACGCCCCTTCCCGAGATTGCTTGATTTGCAACCCGAGGAAAAAGGTCAACTCGCCCATCATGCTCATCTCGAACTCCCTGCTCATAGTATTTGCGAACTTGGCAACCAAAGCGTGAGAAGAACCACCGAAAATGATATCATCCATGTAAATTTGGACCAAGAGAGTATCAGTGCCTTGCTTGAGGAGAAAGAGCGTTTTATCTACACATCCCATTTTAAAACCCTTAGCAAGCAAAAAGGATTTCAACCTATCATACCAGGCTCTAGGGGCTTGTTTCAAACCATACAAAGCTTTGTGGAGTTTAAAGACATGGTTTGGAAACTTGGGATTTTTGAAACCGGGGGGTTGTCTAACATACACCTCTTCTATGTAGCCGTTTAAGAAGGCACTCTTGACATCCATTTGAAAAAGTTTGAAACCTTTGGATGCAGCAAAAGCCAAGAGTATCCTAATAGCCTCCAAACATGCTACAGGAGCAAAAGTCTCCTCATAGTCTATCCCCTCCTTCTGACTATATCCCTGGGCTACGAGTCTGGCCTTGTTTCTCACAACATGGCCATCTTCTCCCTGTTTGTTTTTGAAAACCCATTTTGTCCCAATTGGGTGACACTCAGAAGGTGGAGACACTAGAACCCAAACCCGATTTCTCTCAAAGTTCTCAAGCTCCTCATGCATGGCATTGACCCAATCCGGATCCGTCAAAGCGTGTCCAACATCCTGGGGTTCAAAATCAGCAACAAATGCAGAATGAGCAAAGTGAGAGATTTGCCTTCACCGGGTGACGCGTTCATCGATGCTGCCGATCATCTGCTGAGGCGGGTGCTGGCGCTGAATGTGTCGTGGCACCTTCCTTGCCGAAGTGATCTCCCCTTCAACAGCAGCTGGTGCCTTCCCGGGTACAAAGGGTACCGCTCGGGGTGGCGGATCCCACGGCCCCTAGGAAGAAGAGGTGTCGGGGCCGTGAGTCATAGTAGAAGCCGCTCTTTGCGGCACAGCAGGTGGAGGAGGTGCTGGGTCATCTATCCCTTCAGCACCTTCTTCTTCATCATCGAAAAGAGGCTCGCCAACCTCGTGATCACCTGCACGCTCAAAACGAGAAGAAGGACAAACCATGGTCTCGTCGAAGGTGACATCGGATGTCTCCATGACTCGGTTAGTGTCAAGGTTAAGTACACGATAAGCTCGAGTGTGAGTGCCATAACCCAAAAACACACCGTCAGAAGAGCGAGACTCAAACTTGTCCAAGTTGCTCTTTTTGAGTATAAAACAATGGCAACCAAAAACTCTAAAATAACTCACCTTGGGAAGTTTTCCAAAACGCAACTCATAAGAGGTCTTTTTCAAGAAAGCTCGAAGAAAAATGCGATTGGAAATATAGCATGCAGTGCTCATAGCTTCGGCCCAATATCGCCAAGGAGTCCTATGCTCATTGAGCATCGTCCTGGCCATCTCTACAAGGGTCTGATTCTTCCTCTCTACAACACCATTCTGAGGGGGTGTGTAGGGGGAAGAAAATTGATGCTCTAAACCCAAGGAGTTACAAAACTTCTCAAAATCCGAATTCTTGAATTCGGAACCATTATCACTCCTAATAGCTCGCATCGAGTTCAAAGGGAACTCGTTCTGAAGACGTAAAATCAGATTGCGAGCAAAGGAGAAAGTCTCGGTCTTCTCAGCTAAAAAGAAGACCCATGAATATCTCGAAAAGTCATCAACAACAACAAGCACATACCGCTTCCCCCCAACCGAGCTCACCCGAGCCGGACCAACAAGGTCCATGTGCAAAAGCTCTCCAGGGCGCTTGGTCATGACCTGAGTCACTGGATGGTGGGGAGCGGCAACCATCTTCCCATGTCTACAAGAGTGGCAAACAAGATCCTTCTCCATTTGCAACTTGGGCAATCCTCGGATTAGGCCAAGTGAACTAAGCCTTGCAAGCAAGTCGAAGCTCAAATGTCCAAGTCTCCTATGCCACTTCCAAAGATCAGAGGAGGAAGGTCCAGCCACAAGACAACGGGAAATGCCAAAAGACTCCGAGAAATCCGCACGAAAGACTTTTCGAAAGGGCAAAATCACACAAACAAGATTGCCCTGAGGATCCAAAATGCGACTGAGATTCAGTTTAAAACGAATCTCGTAGTCATCATCAAATAGTTGCACAACAGAAAGAAGGTTAAAATGCAAGTTAGAGACAAGAGCAACATCGTGCAACACAAAGTGCTCATTAACTCGCACCGACCCACGAGACAACACCTTACCTTTGCTGTTGTCACCGAAGGTGATATACTCCTTTCCGGTGACCGGACTAAGACTGGAGAACCACTTGGTGTTTCCGGTCATGTGCCTCGAACACCCGGAATCCACCAACCAAATGTTCTCCAATCGTTTTACCTACAGCAATAAAAAGACATAGGGTGAGCATACGGGCCAACACTGGGGTTAGTGAAGTAAGGGGAATACCAGTGTTGGGCCGGCTGCTCAAAAGAACGGTTAGTGAAAAGACCATTCCTAGCACACCTACGAAGGAAGCGATCACCACGTTTAGAAGAACGTGGTCCGCTGGGGAAGGAGCGCTCACCGCGATACTCAAAACGCGGTTGGGGAAAACGCTCAACTACAAAGCCACCGTCACGGGGTCCATAGCTTACAACAGCAGGCTCCCGCTGGGCACGCTCTCTACGAGGCTTAGGCCTAGGAACTTGAGGCACTGCACCTCTAGGCCTAGCATCTCTCCTCGGAGCTCTCCTCTGCCTAGGCCTAGGAACATGAGGTTCTGGACCTCTGGGCTTAGCAGCACGTCTCTGAACATTTGGCGCATGTACATCATGGAGAGGATGGTACATGTCCGCATTGTTCATCTCCCTAGCATGGCGCGCCTCTCTCTTGCGCCGAAAGTAGAACTCGCTCTAGTGTCCATCTCTCCCACAATGCTCACAATGGTACCTCACCGCTCTCAAAGGGGGTTATTGGTATACACGGTTGTGGGTGTGGATCACCTTGCCGTTCTGTGGCAAACACTCCTCCTGGATAGGTGGCATCGTATCAAGCTTGTTCTTCATGTGATTGGGTTTGGGATGCCACACTTGGTTCTTGGGTGGAGCTCTTGGAGGTTCTTCAAACACTCCATCCTTGGTGTTAGGCTTGAGAGGCTCTTTGGGTGGAAGCTTGGTAAGTTTGGGAGTAGTGGTGGAGTTGGGCTTCTCAATCGGGTTCCAACCACTCGACTCTCCAATCTTCCCAAAAGCAGAAAGATCAACACCCGGAGCAAAACCTACACCAGGACCTCCAGCAGCTCGCTTGAATTGGGAGATCATCATCCCGAGCTGCGGCTCACCACAAGATACCCATGACAAGATGGTCCGAAGTTATGTGTTTTCTTCCTCGGTTTGCATCTTGTCATGTTTCACATTAGCAATCTCCATCTCCAAACCCTCACACAATGCGCACCTAGTCACACAAGTGCTACCCGAGCTGGCCTCCTCAAGAGACACAATCTTGGCATTCTTCTCTGCCAACTCGGATTGCAAGACAGGACAAGTCTTGCACGCACCCAACAGCGAGGGTCTAGCCTTCAGCTCATCCACCTCTCCTACCAACGCAACATACTTGCTTCTCAAAGTGAGAAGGTCAGTCATGTGCGTGGTGCACATCTCACACTCCTCCTCATCAGTAACGACTACGGTGGACTTGACAGAATCAAGCTCCTTCACCGTATCCTCCCACTTCTGCCTAAACTCCTTGCGCTCTCTAGCGGCACGCCTAAGCAGCTTATCTTGAGTAAGGACCGCGGCAGTAAGTTTCTCGACCTCAGTAGAAAGCTCATCGTGGGTCAGAGATACCTGGGAGGTGTCGTCGTCGTCGTCGTTCCGAGGGGAGCTCACCAGCTCGCCGTCGACCTCCTTGCCGAGGGCCATGGTGCAGAAGCCGTCGTCGTCGACGAAGAAGCAGAGTCCGTTCAGCTTGTCCTCGATCCTCTTCTTCTTCTCGGACTCGTCGTCGCTTGAGCAAGTGGAGTCGTCATCCGAGCCGTCGACGTCGCTGAGCGTGGCGAAGAATGCACGCTGCTCAGCCTGGGCCTTCTCCAAGTACTGTTTCTTGATGTACTCCTTGTCGAAGCCGCCCCTCCGCTTGTGCCTCGCGGGGACGTACTTCTCCTTGCGCTTACCGAAGTCGTACTTGTGCCCATGATCGCCCTTCCCAGATGAATGCTTCTTCTTGGGACAGTTGGCGATGAAGTGATCGGGGTTGCCGCACTCATAGCATCCTGAGCGTCCTCCTCCGCGGCGACGGTTCATGCGGTTGTTGTGGAACCGCGAGAACCGGTTGGCGAGCATTGCCAGCTCGTCATCCCCCAAAGACTCCAGCTGGTCCTCTGTGACAGAAAAGAGAGATGAAAGAGCAAAGCCTCCAGAGGGGTTAGCAGAAGAGCCAGAAACCAAACCATTGTCGGGCCAGAAGGATTCTCATAAGAAGCCCTTGCCATGACATCAATCTCACTGGACTTGAGCTTACTGAAGAGCTCATCGCACATGAGGGTCTCATAGTTAGGTGATTCGATGATCGCCTGAACTTTGGAATCCCACACCGACCGATCAAGAGTATGCAAAAGCTTCAAAGCCCTCTCATGATCGTCGAAAGGCAACAGCTCCTTGTTAGCCCTCATCCTGTTGACAATCATCTGAAAGCGAGCGAATAAACTTTCTATGCTCTCGCTAGGCATATGTCGAAAGTTCTCATACTCTCGCTTGAACGACTCGTAGGGACGGGTTTTGACTTGAGAAGTTCCCTCATGAAAACGCATGAGGGTGGCCCAAATCTCCCGAGCCATAGCGAGGTGAGAAACACGATCAAACTCACTCATGCTCAAACATGAGAAAAGAGCATTACGTGCTCGGCTATTGGCATCGTGCTCATCGATCTGAAGCTGAGAGACACGAGCAGCCAAGACCACGTAATCAGTAGAGTTGCAAATATCCCAGATGGAAGCGCCCAAACTCTGCAGATAGGCCGACATGCGTATCTTCCAATATGCATAGTTCGTCTCATCAAAGAACGGCGGTTTGGTTGGTGACCGGAACTTGCCATGCCTGACCTTCGGCAAACTGTGGCTGCCACAGAAAGTGTGGCGAACAAAATCGAAGCCACACTTCTGGCAAACTTTGGCACGAAAATGAGTCTATGACGTGTGGGACATGGTGCTAAGAAAGTGTGGCATGCCATAGCTGTGGCAGTGAACCAAACGGCTGCCAGAAAAACTGTGGCACGACGAATCTGTGGCGTGGCAAGTTCTGGTCACCAACCAAACGCACATAGTTCCCAGAAATTAAATATGAGATGGAAGGGGGTTTGGAAATTCAAGGAATGAGAAGGAAAGTTCAAGGAATATTTCTTGTTCCGCAAATAAATTCTAGAAAACAAACATACAAGCATTCAATCAAACATACAAACAATTCACACTAATAACTAAAAATGCATATGGTGAATTTTGATACAAGGGTTTTGGAAAACAATTTTTAAAACGGATTTGCAGAAAAAAAACTAGTCAAGTTTTAATTTGTTGTAAATTTTAAAAGTTCAAATTTTTAGTGAATTATAGGATGCAAAGACAGAGGGTGATACACACTTTGCTCATTCTGCATTTGTTGCTTCTTTTGAGCCCAAAGATGTTGGACACACTCTTTCTGATCCTAACTGGGTTAATGTCATGCATGAGGAGTTAGAGAACTTTGAGCGAAACCAAGTCTGGACCCTAGTTCCACCTCCACCAGAATGCCACCCTGTAGGTACCAAATGAGTTTTCAAAAACAAATAGGGTGAGGATGGAATGATTGTGAGGAACAAGGCTAGGCTAGTAGCCCAGGGTTTTTGCTAGAAAGAGGGGATTGACTATGAGGAAACCTTTGCCCCTGTAGCTCGTTTAGAAGCCATCAGGATCCTTCTAGCCTTTGCTGCTTCGAAGGGTTTTAAGTTATACCAGATGGATGTAAAGAGTGCTTTTCTAAACGGGTATATAGAGGAAGAGGTCTATGTTAGGCAACCCCCTGGTTTCGAGGATCCCAAGTTTCCAAATCATGTCTTCAAACTTTCAAAAGCTTTGTATGATTTGATACAAGCCCCGAGAGCGTGGTATGAGCATTTGAAAACCTTTTTGCTCTCCAAGGGTTTTAAAGTGGGACGGGTAGATAAGACTCTGTTTCTCCTCAAGCAAGGCAATGACATCCTTTTAGTTCAGATTTATGTGGATGATATCATCTTTGGTGGCTCCTCGCATGCACTTGTTGCCAAGTTTGCAGATACTATGAGCAGGGAGTTTGAAATGAGTATGATGGGTGAGTTGACCTTCTTCCTCGGGTTGCAAATGAAGCAAACCCGAGACGGGACGTTCGTGCATCAAGGCAAATACACGAAGGACATCTTGAAGAAGTTCGACATGGGCGAGACCAAGCCTCTTACGACGCCCATGGCGACGACTATTGCGATGGACGCAGACTAAGACGATGAGGTTGTGGACCAGAAGGAGTACATGAGCATGATTGGCTCCCTCCTACACTTGACGGCGACGTGACCAGACATACACTTCGCAGTGTGTCTGTGCGCTCATTTTCAGGCGTCCCCTCGGACTTCCCACAAGCAAGCGCTCAAACGCATCATGAGGTAACTCTGATTCACTCCAGAATTCGGTCTTTGGTACTCTTCTTCTTCGACCCTTTCGCTTTGTGGTTACTCCAATGCGGATTTTGTCGGCTGTCCGCTTGAGCGCAAGTCTGCTTCTGGGACTTGTCAATTTCTTGGCTCTTCACTGGTTTCATGGTCTTCTCGCAAGCAGTCTAGCATAGCCCAGTCTACTACTGAAGCCGAGTATGTTGCTGCTGCTTCTTGCGCTTCACAGCTTTTATGGATGGTTGCTACATTGCGTGATTTTGCTCTAGATTTCAGTCGGGTTCCTTTGCTTTATGATAGCACTTCAGCCATTAGTGTAGCAAAGAACCATGTTCTTCACTCCAAGACCAAACACATCGATGTTCGCTTTCACTTTCTTTGTGATCACTACCAGAAAGGCGACATTGACCTTAGGCATGTAGACACCCATAACCAGGTTGCGGATATCTTCACCAAGCCTTTGGATCTCTCAACTTTTGCTAGTTGAGAGGTGAGCTTGGTGTGTGTTTCCCCTTTTAGATGGGGGAAACACTTTGCATGTTGTATCATAGACTGACTTCTCTGATACCCTTTTGTTTTTGGGTCTTTCTGTTTTTAGTCTAGTCTTTTTGTTCCGATACTGGCTTCTGCATGCATCTTATCATGTATGCATCTTGCATTTTTGAGCTTCATGTCTATAATCTTTAGATTGAACTTATGCTCTGAATAGTTTTGCTTCGATGCTATTTGATGATGCTTGTAGCTTAGGCTCTCTTTGATCACTGGTACATGTTGTGAGCTAAGCTATTTTTACAAATGGTGAATATGCTTAATGAACATAAAACTTGTTACATGTTCACCATTGAGATTCACAACTAGCATGTTTACAATGTGTTGAGGTCACTTGTGCTATTTCATATATGCTAGGTTGCTATGTCTCTAGTTCTAAGTCTTTCATGTGCTTTGTATGTTCATATTCTGCTTAAAATGAACCAAGTCTAAGTGAATTTGAAAAGATCGAGATGGGATTGCTTTGTCAGCACATCACGGTATCGAGACTGTTTCTCATTGCACATTGAGTTAAACTTGAGTCGTGTAGTGTAAGACCGAAACCGATGCTTCTAGCATCTGATTGCTTATGCATAGGCTTAGCTCGGTTGAAAAGTTGGGCAATGACAAGCTTTCAACCTCTCGCAATCACATGCTAAACTTGAACTTGTGTAAAAACCGCTGCAATTCTTTGATAAAATCTGAAAAACACAAGTCTATGTTTCATTCTATAGCATGATGATTGAACTTTGATAGGGGTAGTTCACCTTGTATACATGTTTAGCACCTGTTTAACTTCCTATCTATACATGTTCAGTGCTATTTTGATGGTGAAACCCCCTTTTGAATGGCTTAAACTGCTCACTAAGCTTACGTGTTCATATTTTGTATTCTATGATCAGTTTGAGCCTTTGGTAGCACTTTTGCTTGTTGCTTAGTAATCGGATCAGTACTCTTTAGAACATACATTCACTATATCGACTATATACCTGAAGCTGCTGACTTGCATTTTTGACTCATGTGCATTTGCTTGCTCCGATAGGCATGGCCTAGCTCCGTTTCGCTTGTTTGAGCTTCTTTTCCTTCTTGTTTGGTTGCAAATTGCCCCCAAGGGGGAGAATTTTTGCTATATGGTGACAATTTGCAATTTTGTGCTTCACTTGTTGAGGGGGAGTTCTTTTAGCGAGGGGGAGCACTTCTGCTTTGCTCTTTTGTGCCTATGTCTTCGATTGGTTGGAGCGTTCAGCTAGTTGCGTCGAGCCTCTGTGCCACTATCTTGAAGGACCAGTTGTTTTCACCAGTTTTGATTGGTATAGAGCTATCTGCTAGTTGTGTTGAGCCTTTGTGCCTCTATTTTGAGGGACTAGCAGTTTTCTGCATGTTTTTATGTGTTTTCAACTTCAGTTGGTATCTAGCTCTCAGCTAGTGGTGTTGAGCCCCTTTCTGCCTCTTCTTGAGGACTAACTTGTTCTTGACTTGGTTGTGTCGAGCCTTTGCCCATGTCTTTGGGAACCAAGTCTTTCGCTCTTTGTGATCGAGTTTTGCTCTATGCTGAGTTGTTGCTCCGATCCTTTGCTTGGTTGTGTCAAACTGTTGCCCATGTCTTTGGGGACCAAGCTTTGCTTATCTCGATTTGTCCTTCTTTGGCTTTTAATTGGGCTTTTGGATATTTTGAGTGAGCTTTCTCTTCTATCTACCTCTGTTTTCTTTCTCTCTTTGATTATGGATACTCTATGTTGACGATGCGCTCATCAATGGGGAGATTGCGAACACAAGGTTGATATGTGCCCTTGTGGTTCCTTTCCTGAGTGATGATTGATCGGTCAACAGGCAACATGTGTCCCTTGGCTGTGTTGATGTGCAAGTGTGGAGCTCAGAGACAGTGGTCGATGGCGAGGTGAAGGTCAAGTAGAGATGTGTCGTGTCGATGGACCGGGAGCGGTGAAGGGCGAACGTGAGGCTTGGACTGACGGACCGGGAGGCCGGAGGACCAGCTGTGGTAGCTGACACGTGGCATCGGCGAGCAGGAGCACATGGGGATGTGTGGTGCATCGGCCGAGTCGGGAGGAAGACGATGGCGTCATGACACTTGGCGGGAGGCCGAGAAGGAAGGCGAAGGCGTTGTGCCCGGCGTGGAGGCTGGACATGCATTGACATCGGTGCCGGTGGTCGTGGTGTGAGAACCACATCCCGTCGACGACGCGGGTTTGGTAGTTGAGCCTCTAAAAACTACCCTCGACGGTTTCCGAGTTTGGGCCTCAAAACTCGGGGTGGCCAGTTTCTGAGTTTGGGCCTCAAAACTCGGCGTGGATGGTTTCCAGGTTTGGACCTCAAAACTTGGGCTGACGGGTTTCTGAGTTTGGGCCACAAAACTCAGCCGGAGGACAGGTTTCCCGGTTTCGGCCTCAAAACCGGGGGGTCCAAAAAGGACGGACGACGCGTGGTGCCGTCGAGAGCCTTGCGCTGCGGCGAAGCTATCGGGGAGGAAGGCGCGGTGGTCGACAGGACGGCACGTGGCGCCATCCTGAGGCTTGCGTCGAGGCGAAGCTAAGGATGAGGATGGCGCGTGGCCGTTGGATCAAGACTCCGCAGAGTTGGACCGGGATACCCCTAGGGTTGGCCGCTTCGCTCTTGTATCTACGGGTAGAAGGGGAATAAGTGTACTAGGCTATAAATAAGAGAGGCAGACCCTCCTCTCTCCCAATCATTGTAGCTTTCATTCCCTTAGCCCTCGCTTAGGCTTTCAATCATACCTTGCTGCCTGTGATCCGCAGAGTGAGCAACAATACCTCTGTGTACTGAAGATTTTGAGGAAACGAGACCGTAATCTCGTAGTTGTCTCGTGGGTTCGAGCCACGGCTAAAATCGAGTTTGATTCATGTCTTGTTCGTGAGTTCTTCGCGTTTTCGTTTTTGCTCTCTCGGAGATTTACCTACTTCTTCCTCTCTGTGAGACGGTTTTCGATTTCGCTTGAACACACTTGTGCTAGATCATGAGGCACTTCTTTTCACTGAAGGAATTCCTCCCTAACCTCACGAGCTAGTAGATCGATCGATTTTCGTTTCGGTTCATGCTCTTCTCCTTTTTCTCCCCATACTTCTTCGATTCACCGATTTGGAGATAGGTTCGAGCCATGATCTCCTAGGACTAGCTCACTATCCTCCTTGTGACTCCCCTCACCGAGTTTGAGCCTTAGTGGTTTTGATTTAAGGGAAATCAAGTCGAATCGGTGGACGAACGGAGCTATTTCGGGGTGACCAAACTCTGGCCATGGGGCGATCGGACTCTGACCAGTGAGTCCGGTCGTTGAAGGTTCTGCTGCTCAATTTGGCAAGAACCTGACCGGACGCACCAGGTTTTGCGTGACCGGACGCACAGGCGTCACTGTTCATCGCTCGGCTTTTCTGACCGAATGCTACTTGTGTTGTGACCGGACGCTCTGTTCCATAGAGTCCGGTCCAACACAGAGAGCTCTCGCATTGGCTTTTCTATGATCGGACGCGCCCGGTCCTCATTGACCAGACGCTCCAGTGAGTTCAGTCAGTGCAGGTTTGCACCGTTTCGTCCGCGGTTCGTTCGTCCGACTTTGGATTTGGTTTCTGGCTTTTGCGTTGGATTTCTTGGGTTGTGTAGTATCCCGCTGTGCTTCTAAGAAGCATCCACCCTACATCTAGGGTCATGGATACTAGCAAGTCCGTGTCTTGCTTTTGGGGTGACTCTCTGGGACAAGGGCCATCCATTTCTCGAGAAGAAATTTGAGGCTCCCATTCACCCCCCCTCTGGTCGCAAATTCGGTCCTTCACCCCGCCCAATTAAAAGTCTATCATCCTGTCGACGGGTGTTGGCGGTTCTTATCGACATATTTATCCCGCCAACATAGTCCACATAAAAGGAGAAAAGCATGTATTTTACTCATATATACATTTATTGCTAACCAAGTTCCACATGTAGTGCAAAGTTATGTTTTGCAGATCATAAACATGCATACAAGTGGATAACAACCAAAAAGGCGCAATCCAACACGCCGAAATGCGCAAAATGAACAAGAACACAATCACCTCTTGAGCTACACATTTGGGCACTACCACTTCTTAGTTTTTCCTTGTTCTTGTGCTAGAGAGAGAGCTAGGCAAAGCTATCAAGGAGGGCTTGGCTCCTTGGAGAGATATTGGGTATGAATAAGATAGATCTGATCTCCGAAGCCCTGTCTTCATTCTTTCGATACAGTTCTTCATATGAACTAGAGTATAGTTCTTGTTCTAGTATTCTGGTATATGACTTAGATCTTAGGTCTTATATCATGTTGCTAGTATATGAACTTATGAATAGTTCTTGTGGAATTAGTATAATATACATTCTAGTGTATAGTTCTTATAATATATTGCTACCCTAGGGTTAGTAGTGTATTATATGAATTAGAGCTAAGTGTGTATTGTATTATTCTCACATAGAACATTAGTCTAATTGCTTCATGCTTGTTATATGATTAGAAATGAGCTTATGTCAAGGGTGGCGGTTTATCATGCTCTTCTGAGTAGGCTCAGGCTTCTTACCTGTCGATCCGTAGGGTCGGGGACCCGAGGGAGTCTGAGTGGGTTCTGTGCATGCAAGCATGGTGCTTGGATGTAGAGGCCGGGTAATTGCATGGTCTTAGTCCACGGTAGTGGGGATGGCGGCAGGTGGTGACAGCCCTGTCCGTCCTTGGCATTTCCCCACGTTCGGCTAGGGTGTAGGAGTCTAAATTGTTACGAGAGGTTGCTGGCAGACCAGTACTCGCGTAATCTCCCGAACCATCTGAAGCATGAGATTAGTTCTATGTCATATGATTGCATGATTAACTTGTTCTGTCTATGACCTGTATCCAGACCATGCCTGCTCTATTAGGTTATTCAATTATTCTTTTATTCATTTATTCTTTTAGTCTCTTTTTACTCTTTGCCCTCTTGCCATGCTCAAGATTGTGTTTCTCCACTATTCAAATCACCACTGTTTATCACCTGTTATGACAATTGATCCATTATTGCTATCATGGTATTTGGTACTATATTTATCCTAGAACTTGATACATACAAAGCCTTCCTCGAGCGAACCAATAAATCACGATACTCGGTATATCTCCGGGTGAAATGCTACACGATAATTCCGTGCGCTTGCGGACCTAAACTCCAAACCTACGAACTATCGTATAGATGCATGCTTAACACTGTTGCTGGAAACGCGCCATTCTAAGCAACTTGTTAAGAGACATCGAACAGACACTTCTAGCGCTGTTGCTGGTAATAGATCTTCGGGTCCATTTCTATGCCAATATCCGGCGCCGTTGCCATGGATGGATTGCAAAGTCCATTCTTAGTGACGACGTTAGTAAGTGTCGACGTGCATTTCTGGCGCTGTTGCCGGGGATGGATCGTAAGGTCCATTCTTAGTAATAACGTTAAGAAATGCCAACAACGGGTCAGGAACGCCGACACACAACATGCGTGAGCAACTGGTTAACACGGAACGCCCAGATAGGGCGGTCGCTTCCATGGCGCGCCTCCCTATCCGTGTCGTCGCTACAACCCGCAAGACCGGCCATCGATCGGTCATTCGAATGCCCGACAGCGTTAGCCGCTGCGCCTCACTGGCTGCACAACACCCACGCCTCAATAAAGAGGACTCATCAGGAATCCAATCCTGGCGAATCTAATAAAGGCGATCACATGCACAAATTCACTATAACACGTACACTCGGCCCGCCTAGGAGTACGACCACTTCACGATTCGCCCAAGCCCTCATGCAGAGGCCTCCGGCTGGACGATTCTCCACCTCACCTGAGGCCCCTCGCACTAGGCCTTGGACAAGGGCCACGATTCGCCCGAGGCCTCCGCCTAGGCCTCGGACGATGGCCAAAACACCGATTCGCCCGATCCCGGCTCGGACGATCACTGTCACAGCCTCTGTCACAACTGCACATCCCGTCAAGACCACATACCAACTCCCCGCATCACCAGTCCTCGCACAGCGTCGCCCGTATACCTGCTTGGTATGGGCGACATGGTGCAATAGGATATAGGACAAGTCATCCCCACCTACTCCCGACTCGACAAGACGGAAGTACCGAGCACTGTGCCGCCTTACTTCGCACTATACCAACTATCAATGTCTCAATGACGTACATGCATCATGTCCAAGCCCCCATCCCTCCGAGGCTCATGCCAGGAAGCAACAGCGCCAGCCAAGCCTCGGCACTCTATAGAGTCAAAGGAACAAAAGACCATGCATTGCTCACTCTCAGCACATCGCCCGCAAGAGGCTCCACAGGGCTAGATGTGCCGAGAGCGTCACCATAGCATACCGAAGGACGAGCTCCACTCCTCCAACCATGCCTCCACAGTCACCACCACGACGACCATAGGACTCCACAGAGCGGGACGTGCTAAGCATAACAGTCCTGCACCACAAGGACGAAGACCACCGTGCCAGCCACGCCTCTACAGGAGGCCGTCCTCCACCCCTAGTCAATTAGGAAGCCATGCGTGGCCACCCCAAATGTAACCATGTGCCCTCTGTGCGCCTATAAAAGGAGGAGCCAGGGAAGTTTTAGGGCATCGAAGGCAACCACCCACATTAGCACACACATCCATCGATTGGCAAATCACATTCTCCCATTCTTGACACCAGCTCACATATGCTCCACAACTTGGGACTTGGGATAGGCTCTGTTGGTGGTCCTTAAACACTTATTTTACCATCAACATTTTACCCAAAAATTCAACAAAAAGGCATGAAAAGTAGTCAAATAGGTTTCAAACTAACCAAATTCCACATGTCCATAGATTTTATTTGAATGCAGGATTTGGACCAAATTTGGAGAATGGACCCACCAGGGGCCGAGCCCACTCACCAGGGCCCATTTGGGCCCTAGTGGGGTGGCGCCCGCCACCAAGGAGAGGCCCAAACTCTCCCCTGCCACGTCACTGATCCGTGTGACCACCCCAGGGCCAAATCTTAGCCCTTGGTCACTAGGTCGGTGGCATCGGAGGGCTAAGAATAGATGTCACGTGGATCATGACCTAATTGCCCATGTGATGGTTATTTGGACATGCAACTGACCTTGGAACCGCCTTGGAGGAGTCCTTGGAGACCGTAGGATCAATGACGGTGCATCCAAGGGCCAGGGGGGTGGCGGCCGCCACTAGGGCTGGCGCCTGCCACTAGGGTTTGCCCTAGGTCGGTTGGCTGCCACCTATAAATACCCCCCTCACTCACTTGGGCTATAAATACCCCCCTGGAGGTGTCACTTCACTTCAAGCAAGGAAAGGAAGGAAGAAGCAAAGAGGAAAGCAAGGCTAAAGCTAGAGCGCTAATAGCTTAGGATTTAGCCAAGCATGGGCAAGTAGGTAGCTAGTAGAGCAAGGCATCCTTGCCTCATTGCCCTCGCGGAAGCGCTGCTCAAGGCTTAGATCAAGAGTAGAAGCGTGCGAGTAATCGGTCCTGGAGTTGGGAAGAGTCTTCCTTCATATCCAGTTCAGGTTTTGCTCTTGTAACTCAAGCACTTTACTATATTCTAGTTCATCATTTTATGTATTACTTTATTCTACTTACCAGTATTGAGTAGTATCCTTGATTGATTGCTTGAGTACCTAGCTATCCTACATTTCAATTCACTTAGCCATAGTAGTTAATCTCTAGTGTGCTTAGTGTTTGATCTTTGCCAATAGGTTGCTTAGTTAGTTTAGTGTTTATCTTATTAAGTCAAGTATTTGCTCTGACGTCCGCAAGGCTGTCTCTATTCTAGGCCAGGATAAAGATAGTTAGAATATAATTAGGCGTGGTGCTTAGTTATAGACTTACCTTCAGATACGGCTAGACCCCTGGATAGCTGTGGTAGCAAGCAGGTGGTGACAGCCCTGTGCGCCTTGAATTCCACCACGTAGTTGGTCTAGTTTAACAATAAGGCTCGTTGTGCTAGCGTTCAACCTAAGTCAGTGGTAAAGGCTAGTACGCCTCGGTACTTGACAAGATAGGAATAAAACTATACTTAACTTGGTTGCTTATTTGGTATTTGCCTATCTTGCTTCGTAGTTATCTAGGAGTAGTTATTAGTTATTAGTTAGTTATATTAGTTATCCTTAGTTATCTTTTCCCCCTATCTACCTATTGTTGACTCTTGCTAACGTCGTCACTAGGAGTAGACTATGGAATCTATTCCCGGCAACGGCGCTAGAAAGGTTTGTTGGTACTTCTTAATGTAAGAAGTATAACTAACTATTCGTATGACTATTGGTAGGTTCCGCAAGCGCACAGAATAAGTCTATTGTAGCACTTCACCCGGGAGTAACCGAGTATCGTATTTATTTCCACAGGGAAGCTATTATGGCAGAACTAACACTAGGACTGCTATGAACAACTAGTGATTCTAGCAAGGTTGATCGAAATATATGAATGGGGGTTGATATCTACTACTACTAAAAAGAAAGAAAGACTAACTACTACTAAACTAAATCGGCGGGGTCTGGCCGTTGAACAAATTAATGTTTTCCTACACACTTACGAACACAACTAACTTAGCAATAAAGAGTTTATCTAGTTCTTCGAACCGTACACACCCTCTGGACTATTTACCTCAGACGTGCACAACGAGGTTTATGATTTAAGAACTAACCCAACTACGTGGTGGAATTCAAGGCTCCCAGGGTTATCACCACCTGTTTGCTACCACAGCTATCCGGGGGGCTAGCCACAAACTAAGGTATAACTAGTCTAAGCACCGCGCTTACACTAATATATACTACTCTAATCTTGCGTCCAAAACTAGAGCACTGATTACTCAGCGAAGAACCTGAACTAGATACAAACTAAATACTAAGTTATCTATGATCGAAAGCACTCAACAAGAACAATAAGTAAAGAACTTAAAGTAAATGCTGAAAGTAGAAGAACACTAAGATAAATGAAGAAAGACTTGGAATTATAACAGAGACTTGGAAGATCCTCTATTACAACTCCAGCTCTTCTCTTCTTCACTCTCGCTCTCACTCTAAGTCTCTCAACTAGAGTGTTCCTTCACCAGAGCTTCGCTTACAAGAGAGTGGGACTATTGAGGTGAGGTCTGAGTACAAATGAGCTCGGGGGGTCCTATTTATAGCCTAAGGGACCTAGGGGGTACTTATGGACCTAGGGTTAGGTCAGGGGGTGAGTGTGGTGGCGGGCGCCAGCCCTAGGTGGCGGCCGCCACCCCCCTGGCCGTTGGATCCACCGCCTTTGCTTCAACGGCATCCAGAAGCTCCAGGGAGGCGGTTCCAAGGTCGGTTGCATGTCCAAATAACCGTCACATGGGCAATTGGGTCATGATCCATGTGACATCCCTTCTTGGCCCTTGGATGCAATGACCTAAGTGATCATTGGCTGCAAATGAGTGTGGCACGCCTCCCCTGGATCAGTGACGTGGCAGGGGAGGAGTTTGGGCCTCACTCCCCTGGCGACCGCCAGTGAGGGGTGGCGGGCGCCACCCCACCTTGGCCCAAAGTGAGCCCAGGTGAGTGTGCTCGCCTCCTGGTGGGTCCTCTTGGTCATTTTGCTCAAAAACCCTGTAATTTCCTACATTCAAATAAACTTCAAGGACAAGTGGAAATCGTTAGTTTATAAAAGGTTTTTGGTTGATTTTAGGCCCTTGTGTTGTGTTATACGTCCTTGTTGATGCTAAAAATATGACACTTAGTGAGCATCAACACCTATCTACCTTACCTTAACCATTCATTTCATCCTTACCTATCCACTCATAAATTCTTTCTAGCCTTTCATCTCCTCTCTTCTCTTCTCTCCTTTTCCCTTTCTTATTCTTCGACTCTCATCCCCTCCTTGACTCGACTCATACACCACCCTAGCCTTCCTTTGGGATCAAATAAATCGACACCTGGTACTCCCAGGCGAAGTGCTACTACAATAGTTCTGTGCGCTTGCAGAATCTCCTCTAGGTAGATTGCAATCTCTCTAGCTAGCTCCTACTAGTGTCGGGATTGACAACCCCATTTGACATTAGTAGATAGCTGCTTTAGCTTCACTCCTTTAGGTATAGTGACTGGACTTGCTACAAGCATTTCTGGCGTCGTTGCCAGGGATAGATTCCATAGTCTACTCCTAGTAACGACGTTAGCAAGTGTCAACAAGCATTTCTAGGCCGTTACCGGGGATAGTTGCCTAGCTCTATCTTTAGTGAAGTTAAGAACTACCAACAAGCATTTTTGGCGCCGTTGCCCGGGAAGGCAATCGGTGTATCCTTCGAGTCTTTGTCGAATTTATCTTCGCTTAAGCTCCCGCTTAGCGAATCCCATCTTTCCCCATTCTTTCTTTCCTTAGTCCTTCTTATCTTTTTCCTTCATCTTCTTCAATTTCTTTCTTTCTTATCTCGTTCTACCTTCACGATGGCCAACAAGACCATTCGTGAGTTTTCTGCTCCTTCTGCCGCCAATGTAGCGATAGGGCCAGCCGTGATCGATGCCAACCTCAATTTCGAGTTGAAACCGGCTCTAATCACGATGGTCCAAGCTAGCCCGTTCTGTGGCAAAGCTCATGAGGATGCCAATGCTCACCTCCAACAATTTTTGGAGATTTGCGGCACCTTCACCATTAAGGGGATAACCCAAGAAGCCATCCGTCTTCGTCTCTTTCCCTTTTCTCTTCTAGGAAAAGCGAAGCAATGGTTCTGTACCAATCGCAATGCTGTAGACACATGGGACAAGTGTTCCAATGCTTTTCTCGCTAAATTCTTTCTGATGGGCAAGACGAACGCTCTTCGCAACAAAATCTCCAGCTTTACGCAACAAGCCGAGGAATCTATTCTTGAGGCTTGGGAGAGAATGCAAGAGTACGTCACTGCTTGTCCACACCATGGTATGGTGGACTGGCTATTGATCCAGAACTTCTACCATGGCCTAACCCCACTCTCTAGAAGCCATTTGGATGCTGCCGCTGGCGGTGCATTCTTTTCTCTGAATGTTGCAGATGCTAAGGCTCTCATAGAGAAGATGGTGTCGAACCAAGGATGGAATGACGAGAGACTGCAGCCCCGTAAGCGAGGTATGCATTCCCTTAAGGAGGCCGACATGATCGTGGTGAAGATGGACCTGCTAGCCAAGAAGCTGGACAGCTGTGCCAACAAGAGAGTGTCCAATCTCTGGAATCCTACATGAGTTGTGAAGTCTGTGGAGAAACAGGACATTCTGGGAACCACTACCCCGAGTTACATGAAGATTTGAACTTCATCATCAACAACAACAACAACAACGGTTTCCGTCAACAAGATCAAGGATGGAAACAGCACTCCAACTCTCAAGGTAATAATTCATTCCCTCGCTCTAATTTCCAAAGTACTGATAATTTCTCGTTCTTAAAGAATCTAGTCTACTCTCAAGGTAGAACTACTGAATTTTTGAATAAGAAATTAATGTCAAATGATAAAATGCTGAGAACATAAATGCTATATTGGAAGATTTCTCATCTGCTCTGAAAAATCAACTTAGCTTTAATAAGATGTTAGAAACCCAATTAGCTCAACTTGCTGCGATCATACCATCTTTTGAAACTGGCAAAATTCCGGCTAAACCTAACATGGAAACTGCAAATATGGTTGAAATAAAATATTTTAACTATTATGAAGATCAAACCATGACTGTTAAAAAGGGTGATCCTGGTAGTCCCATAATTAGATGCTCAATCTTTGGTGAAGTCTTTAAAAATGCCATGTGTGATTTAGGATCGAGTGTGAACATTTTATCTAAGGATTTCTATGAAAACTCGTTCTTTCCACCCATGTCATCCACAACTGCCTATGTCGTGCTAGCTGATCAATCAACATGCTATGTAGAAGGAATAGTCACTGATTTACCTGTTCATATTAGAGGTTCATATGTTCCTATTGATTTCATAATACTAGATATGGGAAATAGGAAAGATGTGCCTCTAATCTTAGGTAGACCTTTCTTGAACACTGTTGATGCTTGCATATATGTGGGGAGTGGTAAAATGCAAATGACATTAGGAGGGAGGAAGGAAATATTCTTCTTTCCCCGTGGTCCTGCATATGCCGCTAACATGCAAGAAGCAAAACCCGTTCGTACCAAGAAGAGGCGCCTAAGAACAAGGTGGAACAGAAAGAAAGAACCACCTTCTCCTGAGTTATGTAATTCACATAAGAAAGGAGAGGTGCCAAAAGAAGAAGAACCCGATGAAGTACTTAAAGAAGAAGCACCCAAGGAAGAAGATCCACCCAATAAGGATGAAATTCCATGGATCTAAGGTATGGATTTACTTTTAAATTTCCCTTTTTCAAATAAATAACATATGTCATGCATGTAACAAAAAAAAGGAAAAAAATCAGTTATCATTAGTGTAACACCCTAAAAATTTTCTCCAAAACCAAATAGTTGAAAATGCTTTAATTATGAATTTTTGTGAAGCATTTAACCTAGGGATTAAAATAATTTTTGTTGAATTAAAATAATAGTGGCAACATGTTTATGCATTCATGCTGATGCACTGGATTTATTTGAGTGTCTGGTTTTTGCCAAAATTTGTTTTGAATTCAAACTCTTTTGGAAATGATTTGAAATGCTTTGAAAATAAAAAGAAAACCCTTTCCTCTCCTCTCTCCCCTCTCCCTCCCATTCGGCCCGAAGGCCCAGCTTGCCCCGGCCCTGTCCTTTTCTTCCTTCTGCGCTGGGCCTCCTCCCTCCCTCCCTTCTCCTCGCGCGCGGCCCGCAGGCCGGCCCGCTCCGCGCCCGCGTTGCAGCCGCCGCGCGCTCCCTCCCCTTCTCTCTCTCTGACGTCGCGGCCCCGCCCGTCAGCGTCCTCCTTCTCCCTCCCCTTCGCTCTCGCCCGAGCGCAACCGCCGCGCTCCGCGTCGTCCGCGCGTCGTGCGGCGCCCGCTCCCACGACCTCGGCCTCCTCCTCATCCATTTAGCAGATGCGCCGCGCCCCGCTCCTTCTTTCCCCTCTCCCACTCCCGCAGCGCCGCGCAGAGCAACCCCCAGAGCCCCTCCGCGCCATTGCCGCCGCCGCCGTGCTCGCGCCGTCGTCTCGCTGCTCCGCCGGTCGATTCGACGCCGCGGGAGCTCCACGCCGCAGAGGAGGTGCCCCCTAACCCCTCCCCTCGCTTCCTTGAAACTCGGTTTCGCCCTAACCGCCGTGTGCGCTCGCAGCTTCGCCGCCGTCGCTCGGGCACCCGCCTCCGTCCGTCGTTCGCCGCTGTCAGAGCCTCGCCGCCGCCTCCTCCGCCGTGGTGAGAATCTCCTTGTGCTCCGCTTCCCCTCCGTCCTCTTGGTGTGGCTTGCGGTGCCCTCTGTGGCCGGGTCCGCAAGCGTCCGTGCGCCATCCATGGCGGGTGCACGCACGCCGTCGCGAGGCGCCACGACGTCGCGGCCTCGGCGCGCCCCTGGCTCGTCGTGCGCACTCCCCCTCTCTGATCTAATCCGCGCCGCCCATCGCCGATCCGTCGGCTGTGCGCAGCCGATACCCCTTCGCCGTGCAGTTTTGCTTAAGAGCCCCCGGAGAAAACGGAAATCAACCCGCGCTCCCTTCCCTACTGTTACCTGAGTCTTTGAAAACTTCCGTCTAGGCCCCTGTGTTTCCGTGAAAATGAGGCGCAGTCCAGCCGACTGCGGGAATTGATTTAAAATTCAAATTAAATTCTGATTTAATTTCAAAAGCATTTCAGTTTATTTACAGAAATGCCACTACATTGTTTTGCTTATAAAATCCACGTTTTAGCTCCGATTTTATCCATTCAAATTGCGTTAGCTTCGTAATTTAGTGCTCTACCCGTGTATACCCCTGTTAGTCTGTTTTGGACAGATTAGTTTTAGAGTCCAAGTTAATCTTGTTTAAGGCTTTATAAATACCGTTTCGATCGTAACGTTCACACCGTAACTCCGTTTTCGATGAACCAAAGCTTGTTGTGATCGTAGAGATGCGTACTTCAGTTTTATCAAAGTTTTAATTCAGTTTATTACTGTTTGGTGTATTGTTCTAATAATAGCCTTGTTTGCATCGTGTATGTTTGCACCTGGAATGCGTGGTGATGTTATGTGATCGAGTAGACGGTGAGTCGGTGTGGTGCGATCAGGACCCCTCGTTCAGTGACCAGCAGGAGGATCAACCTTTCGACAACCAAGGCAAGTTAGCATGGGATCTCCTTGTTTACCTATACACTTTACTTTAATCACTCATTTATGCATGTGTCCAACTGAGCAACCTTAGAAAACCCACTTAGCTTTGTGATCTGTGATGTTCTTGTTCCCGTGGGATATATGCATGTGGGTAGCTTTGCTAGTGCTAACTGACTTACAACTGATCCAGTCCAATGATGATCTTGTTCTCATGTTGATATGTTGTTAAACGGTTAATAAAACTTGCTGTTAGCAAAAGCTGGGTTTGACAGTGCTACCATGAGTGCTATATGGCTCTGGTTTTAGCTCAGTAAACTGGACCTTTTCTAACTCGGCAGCGGTGACCCGAAAGGGCGCAAAAGGGGCTTGCCACTTTGGGTGTGGGGCTGCTCCTGTTCCTATGTGTATAGCTGCGATGGCCTTGTGCCATAGGAAAGGGGGGTTGCTACATCTGCCTGCCAAGGAAACCTAGCGGCCCTGACCAGTTAGACGAACCAGCGAAAGGCTTCATAGTGTGCCCTGCCAATCTACCTCGGAAGTGTATCAAGAGGTTGGCCGCCTCGGGCACAAGGGTAACACGGCTTATGGGTAAAGATGCACAACCTCTGCAGAGTGTAAAACTGTTATAACAGCCGTGCTCACGGTCACGAGCGGCCCGAAAAACTAGCGGAACTATGATACTTAATAATTGTTACCTTATGTTGTTGGTACATTATGATGTCATATCTTACCTTTGTTGGACAAATGGATCATGGGTTAAGGGTTAAGCACAATACTCGTTTACCTTAATGCTAAAATTTACCAACTTAAAAGCTAACTGCAGTCAGACAGTGTTAGCCTTTTTGAGCCTCATGAACCCTATGTTAGCTTGCTAAGTACGTGGAGTACTTACGCTTGTTGTTTATCTTCTTTTTGGGCAAAATCCCGGATGGGTAACAGATGAAGGTGCAGTTGGCGACTTTCCTGAAGACTTCTAGGCTAGCTGCTCCCCCAGTTGACGTTTCCCTGTGGCTTAGTTTGTGTACCAGTTCAGTGATCTGTGGTTCAGTATGTTGTAAGACTCTGTTTTAAATACTATCGTGATGTAATAAACAATGTGATGATGCCACTCTTGTAATTTGTCTACTTATGTGTGTGATTTTTCCTGGGCACACATGAATATGTTGTCTCAACTTTATCCTTAAAGTTGGGGTGTGACAAATTGGTATCAGAGCTTTGTTGACTGTAGGACGCAAGCCTAGTTAGGAAGTGGCCGTTCTAACACCTTTTTGTACCTGTTCATGCTTATTTTATTAACTTGTTACTTTATTAAAATTTATACCTGCTTCTTATTCTTATTCTATTATGTAAAACTAATTGTTTCCGCTTATCTTATCTTACTTTTATAACGTCAGGATGCCTCGCATGAACACCCGTGCCTACCGTGCTCTTTTCACCAGCCAGCCTGCTCCCCCTGTGGTTCACATCCCCGACAGTGACGGTTCCTCCAGCTCCTCCAACACCGCCTTCATCGTGGAGGATGAAGAGTTGACCTCTACCCCATCTGTCTCTGAGGAGCTAGCAGCGCCATCACCGCCCCCTGCAGCAGTTCCTGAGTCTCCAGCTCTGGAGGTGCCAGCTCCTGTGGAGCCGGTGCCTGAGGCGCCAGCGCCTGAGGTCCCTGCTCCAGAGGCACCCGCTCCTGTGGCGCCTGTCGCTCCACCAGTCGTGGAGGCCCCCGCCGTCCCAGCAGTCCCTGCAGCACCTGCCGCTCCACCAGCTCCTGCGGCACCAGCCTTCGTGCCAGTGTACCCGGTGGTACACTCTCCCGCCGCCTCGTCAGCTTCGGCACCAGCACCCCCTGCCGTTCCAGCAGCGCAGGTGGTGGAAGACCTTGGTTGGGATCGTCGCTTCATGTTCAAGAAGCCCGACGAGACAGCATACTACCATAGTATGCTGGTTCGTCTGGTGGAGGAGTACTACCCTGAGATGGAGGCCAAGCTCCAGTACCATTGTGGCGAGTACACTCATCCTTTGGAGGCCACTTACTGGAAGTCCGACCTGATGGTTACAGGTTGGAAAGCTGCGGATCAAGCCCACGTCGTAGAGACGGTTCACAGGACCACCACCAAGCGTGGTGATGCTCTCGCTAGTATGGAGGACGCAGCGCATGATGCTTACCTGCACTACCATGGTCTTCGCTTCCAGATGATGAGGAATGATCGCTACCGCTACCTGCCCCAAAGTGACATGGAGGGCTCGTGGCGCACCCTGCTTCCTCCAGTGGAGTACCCGGTTCTGGTCTCTACTGCCCAGCATGCCTACGAGGTGCATAGGAAGGCCGACAAGGTGCAAGATGACCTGCGTGCGGCTCAGAAGGTGATAAGGCGTTTGGAGCGCGAAGTGGACTACCTTCGTGGTGAGCTAGACTATGCAGCTGTCTACACGAAGAAGTACAGAGCCAACGACGCCCCCGGTGGAGCCCAGTAGTTTGCCTACCATGATCAGTTATCTCGTTTAGACGCGTTGTTTAAAGTTTCAGTTTGTGTTTGGTGAACCTTTTGTGGATGTGCTGTTTATGTTTGTGAGCTATGTGTGAATGGATCTTTGCTTGTGTATGGTGAAGTATGGGTTATGTCCGTGCTTCTCCAAGTTTGAAACATATCTCTGTGGTGAATAAAGTTGTTTATCCCCTTTCTGTGTTGCTGTTTTCTGGAGCAGCCTGTGTTTAAATCTGTATATCTCTTAACCCGTGTCCCCAAAAATTATGAAATTTTTGTGGGAGTAACTAGACTGATGTACCTTTCAAACGAATCTAGAACCAAGTCTTTATCTGTTCGGATCTGGGAGATATGTCTTTTTGAAGTTGATGTTTCTACGCAGTCTGTCATCCAGAACAGGTTCTGTTCAATGCTGTTTTCCGCCCAGAATCTGGCCGAATCTGAGAAAGTGTTCTATATGAAAGTTGTAGCTGGTTTTTTAAGCTTTCCAACGATGTCTGGTTCATCCCTGTTGGATTTCTGTAGCTCGAGTTATGCGCGTTTTAGTGTGCTGCTGTTGACAAGGATGTGCACAGAAATTTTCAGCAATGTTCATTTATGTTCATATATACATTCTATGTTAGGATATAAAGGTCTAACTCTTGCGCATTTGTTGGTGAGCAGATAGGCAGCAAGGGGTGGACGCGGGAGAGGCCGTGGCCGTGGGCGTGGTGCTCCTATGGACCCGCCACCGCCACCGCCGCCAGTGACCATCGAACAGTTGATGGCCACGCAGAATCAACTTATGCACGCCATGATGAACCGCCTGGATCAGGCGCCCGCGGCAGCACCTCAACCTCTTCAAGTCAGGGACCGTCGAGGAGAGTTCCTGAAGGGCCACCCACCAGTGTTCTCTCACGCCTCTGAACCACTGGAGGCGGATGACTGGCTCCGTGCAGTGGAGAAACAGCTGAACATTGCCCAGTGCACCGACTATGAGAAGGTGCTCTATGCCTCGGGGCAACTGCAAGGAGCAGCACAAGATTGGTGGGATGCGTTCATGTTTGCCCGTCCCCAAGATGCTCCAGTTGTTACATGGCAGGAGTTCAGGGAGAACTTCAGATCCTACCACATCCCTGAAGGACTTGTAGAAGCTGAAACAAGAGGAGTTCCGCTCTCTGAAGCAAGGGTCCCTGTCAGTGGCGGAGTACCGCGACAAGTTTGCTCAACTGTCGCACTACGCTCCCCAGGATGTGGCCCAGGATAAAGACAAGCAGCGCAAATTTCTGAAGGGTCTTTATGATGGGTTGCAGCTCCAGCTGATGTCAAACACCTACCCGAACTATCAGGCCCTGGTCAATAGGGCGATCGTTATTGACAACAAGAGAAAGGAAATGGAGGCAAAGAAAAGAAGCTTCCAAGGCCAGTCATCGGGGAGCAACACTCGTCCCCGAATCAACCCACAACAAGGTTACCCCCAGAGGAGTCAAGGCAACCAGTGGAACAGGGGACAGTACCCCCAGGGCAACCAGAACCAGCAGCGCCTCTCATACCAACAGCAGTCAGGTGGTCAGCGCTTTCAGCAGCAGCCAGGAGGACAGAGGTTCCAGCAACATCAGAGCAGCCAAGCCTCACGCCAGGGAGCACCCAACCCCGCCCCCATGAAGAATGCAGCTCAGCAGAACCCCAACGCCTGCTACCGTTGCGGGGAGCCAGGACACTACGCTCACCAGTGCCCCAAGAAGCAGAACCCCCAGGCCCCACAGAACCAGGCAGGAGCTCAGAAGCATAATGCTCGCCCACCTCACACTGGACGAGTGAACCATGTAGCTGCCGATACTGCCCTGGATGCACCAGGATGTCATGATGGGTACGTTCAGCATCAACTCAATCCCAGCAACCGTACTTTTTGATTCTGGTGCTTCGCATTCCTTCATATCTCAGTCATTTGTTAGAATGCATGGTGTGCCTTTATGTGCAATGAAAGAAACAATCATAGTAAACTCACCAGGGGGTAGTATGCCTGCAAATTTCTGGAGCCCCACCTCTAGTGTCAACCTAAGGGGGGTAGACTTTAAAGTAAAGCCTATAGTGCTAAGAACAGCAGGTATAGATCTCATCTTGGGTATGGACTGGATGAAGCAACATGGGGCTGTCATTCAGTGCCAAGAAAGGTCGGTTGTTATATCTACACCTAGGGAGACAGAATCTGTGTGCAAGTGGTGATGAAAGAGCAGCCAACTGCCACGGTCAACCAGATGGATGCTAGTGGTGCAGAGCAAGATCGGGTGGTGGACGAGTTCCCTGATGTCTTTCCGGATGATCTGCCAGGTATGCCACCTGATCGCGATATTGAGTTCATTATTGAATTACTGCCTGGAACTACACCAATATCTAAAAGACCTTATAGAATGGGGGTAAATGAATTAGAAGAACTTAAGAAACAGCTTAAGGAGTTGTTAGAGAAAGGGTATATACGCCCTAGTGCTTCTCCTTGGGGAGCACCTGTGATTTTTGTGGATAAGAAAGATGGTAGCCAAAGGATGTGTGTGGACTATAGGTCTTTAAATGAGGTTACCATTAAAAACAAATACCCTCTACCCCGGATAGACGATCTATTTGACCAGCTTAGAGGAGCATGTGTGTTCTCTAAAATAGATCTCAGATCTGGGTATCACCAGTTGAAAATCCGGAACTCAGACATTCCTAAGACCGCTTTCACAACGCGGTATGGATTGTATGAGTATACAGTAATGTCTTTTGGACTGACCAATGCCCCAGCCTACTTCATGTATCTGATGAATAAAGTGTTCATGGAATACCTAGACAAGTTCGTGGTGGTATTCATAGATGATATTCTAGTGTTCTCCAAAACAGAGGAGGAACATGCTGAACATCTGAGAATGGTTCTGCAGAAGTTAAGAGAGCATCAACTCTATGCCAAGAGGAGCAAGTGTGAATTTTGGCTGAAAGAAGTCTCTTTCTTAGGGCATGTTGTCTCTAACGGAGGTATATCCGTTGATCCTAGCAAGGTGCAGGATGTGTTGGATTGGAACCCGCCAACCAATGCCAGTGAAATCCGAAGTTTCCTGGGTTTGGCCGGGTATTATAGGAGGTTCATTGAAGGATTCTCCAAGCTCGCAAAGCCTATGACTGCCTTGTTAGAGAAGAATGCTAAGTTTGTGTGGTCTGATAAATGCCAAGCAAACTTCGAAGAGTTAAAGAAGAGGTTGACCTCAGCACCAGTCCTAGTTCTGCCAGACTTGAACAAAAGCTTCTCCATCTATTGTGATGCATCTCGTCTGGGACTCGGATGTGTTCTAATGCAAGAAGGAAGAGTAGTGGCCTACGCATCTAGACAGCTGAGGAAGCACGAGGTGAACTATCCAACTCATGATTTGGAGTTAGCAGCTGTTGTCCATGCTCTGAAAATATGGAGACATTATCTAGTTGGGCATAAGTGTGATGTGTACACGGATCATAAAAGTCTGAAGTACATATTTACTCAGTCAGATCTGAATTTGAGGCAACGCCGTTGGCTAGAATTGATCAAAGACTATGACCTGGAGGTACATTATCACCCAGGAAAGGCCAATGTCGTGGCCGATGCCTTGAGCAGAAAAACCTATGCAAACGGTCTGCAAGTGGAATACATGTCAGCAGAGTTGAGAGCTGAAATGGCATACCTTAATCTATGTTTTGCCAACAATGTGGTGGAAATGTCAGTTGAACCTACTTTGGAGAAAGAAATTCATGAGGGTCAGTTGAAAGATGAGAAATTGAAAGAGATAGCAGAGAACATAGTGCTTGGAAAGGCACCAGGATTCAGGATGGATGATAATGGGACTCTTTGGTTTGGAAAGAGGATATGTGTGCCCAAAGTGAAAGCTATCCGTGATGCCATCTTGCGGGATGCACATGAATCTGCTTACTCCATACACCCCGGCAGCACCAAAATGTACTTGGATCTGAAAGAAAAATACTGGTGGTATGGTTTGAAACGAGATGTAGCAGAATATGTGGCTCTATGTGACACCTGTCAGAAGGTCAAAGCTGAACATCAAAGACCAGCAGGATTGTTACAGCCTATGCAGATACCCGAGTGGAAATGGGAAGAAGTGGGAATGGACTTTATTACTGGTTTACCTCGCACACAAAGAGGCTATGATTCTATATGGGTAATAGTCGACCGTCTCACTAAGGTCGCTCACTTCTTACCAGTAAAGACCACCTATTCTGGAGCAAGGTTAGCAGATCTGTACATGGAGAGGATTGTGTCTCTGCATGGTGTTCCAAAGAAAATAGTGTCAGACAGAGGGACACAGTTCACTTCTCACTTTTGGCATCAGGTACATCAATCTCTGGGAACTAAGCTGACGTTCAGTTCTGCATATCACCCACAAACAGATGGGCAGACTGAAAGGATAAACCAGATCTTGGAGGACATGTTGAGAGCATGTGCCCTTCAGCATGGGACTAGTTGGGATAAAAGCCTGCCATATGCTGAATTCTCATACAACAACAGTCACCAGAAGAGTCTGAAAATGGCTCCCTTCGAAGCTTTGTATGGACGGAAGTGTAGAACTCCCTTGTTCTGGAATCAGACAGGAGAAACTCAAGTGTTCGGACCGGATGTTCTTAGAAATGCTGAAGAACAAGTACGGATGATCCGAGATAACCTAAGGATAGCTCAGTCCCGACAGAAGAGTTATGCAGATACTCGCAGGAGGGACTTAGTTTTCAAAGTGGGAGACTATGTGTATTTGAAAGTGTCACCCATGAGGAGCGTAAAGAGGTTTAACATGAAAGGAAAGTTGGCACCCAGATACATAGGTCCCTTCCGAATCTTGGCCAGACGTGGAGAAGTGGCCTATCAGCTTGAGTTACCTGAGAGGCTGTCAGGTGTACATGATGTGTTCCATGTTTCTCAGCTAAAGAAATGTCTGAGGATGCCTGAAGAACAAGTTCCTCTGGAAGAGATCAAGATAGGTGAAGATCTTTCTTATGAAGAGTACCCTGTCAAGATCTTGGAAACAGCAGAAAGAGTTACCAGGAGCCGAGTTATCAAGATGTGCAAAGTTCAGTGGAACCGGTATACAGAAGAAGAGGCTACCTGGGAAAGAGAAGAAGATCTTCGGAAATCTTATCCGCAGTTGTTTGAGTAAGCTCCAATCGAATCTCGAGGACGAGATTCATCTTAAGGGGGGTAGAGTTGTAACACCCTAAAAATTTTCTCCAAAACCAAATAGTTGAAAATGCTTTAATTATGAATTTTTGTGAAGCATTTAACCTAGGGATTAAAATAATTTTTGTTGAATTAAAATAATAGTGGCAACATGTTTATGCATTCATGCTGATGCACTGGATTTATTTGAGTGTCTGGTTTTTGCCAAAATTTGTTTTGAATTCAAACTCTTTTGGAAATGATTTGAAATGCTTTGAAAATAAAAAGAAAACCCTTTCCTCTCCTCTCTCCCCTCTCCCTCCCATTCGGCCCGAAGGCCCAGCTTGCCCCGGCCCTGTCCTTTTCTTCCTTCTGCGCTGGGCCTCCTCCCTCCCTCCCTTCTCCTCGCGCGCGGCCCGCAGGCCGGCCCGCTCCGCGCCCGCGTTGCAGCCGCCGCGCGCTCCCTCCCCTTCTCTCTCTCTGACGTCGCGGCCCCGCCCGTCAGCGTCCTCCTTCTCCCTCCCCTTCGCTCTCGCCCGAGCGCAACCGCCGCGCTCCGCGTCGTCCGCGCGTCGTGCGGCGCCCGCTCCCACGACCTCGGCCTCCTCCTCATCCATTTAGCAGATGCGCCGCGCCCCGCTCCTTCTTTCCCCTCTCCCACTCCCGCAGCGCCGCGCAGAGCAACCCCAAGAGCCCCTCCGCGCTATTGCCGCCGCCGCCGTGCTCGCGCCGTCGTCTCGCTGCTCCGCCGGTCGATTCGACGCCGCGGGAGCTCCACGCCGCAGAGGAGGTGCCCCCTAACCCCTCCCCTCGCTTCCTTGAAACTCGGTTTCGCCCTAACCGCCGTGTGCGCTCGCAGCTTCGCCGCCGTCGCTCGGGCACCCGCCTCCGTCCGTCGTTCGCCGCTGTCAGAGCCTCGCCGCCGCCTCCTCCGCCGTGGTGAGAATCTCCTTGTGCTCCGCTTCCCCTCCGTCCTCTTGGTGTGGCTTGCGGTGCCCTCTGTGGCCGGGTCCGCAAGCGTCCGTGCGCCATCCATGGCGGGTGCACGCACGCCGTCGCGAGGCGCCACGACGTCGCGGCCTCGGCGCGCCCCTGGCTCGTCGTGCGCACTCCCCCTCTCTGATCTAATCCGCGCCGCCCATCGCCGATCCGTCGGCTGTGCGCAGCCGATACCCCTTCGCCGTGCAGTTTTGCTTAAGAGCCCCCGGAGAAAACGGAAATCAACCCGCGCTCCCTTCCCTACTGTTACCTGAGTCTTTGAAAACTTCCGTCTAGGCCCCTGTGTTTCCGTGAAAATGAGGCGCAGTCCAGCCGACTGCGGGAATTGATTTAAAATTCAAATTAAATTCTGATTTAATTTCAAAAGCATTTCAGTTTATTTACAGAAATGCCACTACATTGTTTTGCTTATAAAATCCACGTTTTAGCTCCGATTTTATCCATTCAAATTGCGTTAGCTTCGTAATTTAGTGCTCTACCCGTGTATACCCCTGTTAGTCTGTTTTGGACAGATTAGTTTTAGAGTCCAAGTTAATCTTGTTTAAGGCTTTATAAATACCGTTTCGATCGTAACGTTCACACCGTAACTCCGTTTTCGATGAACCAAAGCTTGTTGTGATCGTAGAGATGCGTACTTCAGTTTTATCAAAGTTTTAATTCAGTTTATTACTGTTTGGTGTATTGTTCTAATAATAGCCTTGTTTGCATCGTGTATGTTTGCACCTGGAATGCGTGGTGATGTTATGTGATCGAGTAGACGGTGAGTCGGTGTGGTGCGATCAGGACCCCTCGTTCAGTGACCAGCAGGAGGATCAACCTTTCGACAACCAAGGCAAGTTAGCATGGGATCTCCTTGTTTACCTATACACTTTACTTTAATCACTCATTTATGCATGTGTCCAACTGAGCAACCTTAGAAAACCCACTTAGCTTTGTGATCTGTGATGTTCTTGTTCCCGTGGGATATATGCATGTGGGTAGCTTTGCTAGTGCTAACTGACTTACAACTGATCCAGTCCAATGATGATCTTGTTCTCATGTTGATATGTTGTTAAACGGTTAATAAAACTTGCTGTTAGCAAAAGCTGGGTTTGACAGTGCTACCATGAGTGCTATATGGCTCTGGTTTTAGCTCAGTAAACTGGACCTTTTCTAACTCGGCAGCGGTGACCCGAAAGGGCGCAAAAGGGGCTTGCCACTTTGGGTGTGGGGCTGCTCCTGTTCCTATGTGTATAGCTGCGATGGCCTTGTGCCATAGGAAAGGGGGGTTGCTACATCTGCCTGCCAAGGAAACCTAGCGGCCCTGACCAGTTAGACGAACCAGCGAAAGGCTTCATAGTGTGCCCTGCCAATCTACCTCGGAAGTGTATCAAGAGGTTGGCCGCCTCGGGCACAAGGGTAACACGGCTTATGGGTAAAGATGCACAACCTCTGCAGAGTGTAAAACTGTTATAACAGCCGTGCTCACGGTCACGAGCGGCCCGGAAAACTAGCGGAACTATGATACTTAATAATTGTTACCTTATGTTGTTGGTACATTATGATGTCATATCTTACCTTTGTTGGACAAATGGATCATGGGTTAAGGGTTAAGCACAATACTCGTTTACCTTAATGCTAAAATTTACCAACTTAAAAGCTAACTGCAGTCAGACAGTGTTAGCCTTTTTGAGCCTCATGAACCCTATGTTAGCTTGCTAAGTACGTGGAGTACTTACGCTTGTTGTTTATCTTCTTTTTGGGCAAAATCCCGGATGGGTAACAGATGAAGGTGCAGTTGGCGACTTTCCTGAAGACTTCTAGGCTAGCTGCTCCCCCAGTCGACGTTTCCTTGTGGCTTAGTTTGTGTACCAGTTCAGTGATCTGTGGTTCAGTATGTTGTAAGACTCTGTTTTAAATACTATCGTGATGTAATAAACAATGTGATGATGCCACTCTTGTAATTTGTCTACTTATGTGTGTGATTTTTCCTGGGCACACATGAGTATGTTGTCTCAACTTTATCCTTAAAGTTGGGGTGTGACAATTAGTTATATGCATAAGTATATGTTAACTTAGCTAGAATAATAAAATATCATAATAGGATAGTTTCCCTTTTTCACAACATTAGATAGTTTCCTTTTTAATAAAATAAGAACAAGAGCTCCGACAAGAGCTCCGACCTTACCTTAACCATTCATTTCATCCTTACCTATCCACTCATAAATTCTTACTAGCCTTTCATCTCCTCTCTTCTCTTCTCTCCTTTTCCCTTTCTTATTCTTCGACTCTCATCCCCTCCTTGACTCGACTCATACACCACCCTAGCCTTCCTTTGGGATCAAATAAATCGACACTTGGTACTCCCAGGCGAAGTGCTACTACAATAGTTCTGTGCGCTTGCAGAATCTCCACTAGGTAGATTGCAATCTCTCTAGCTAGCTCCTACTAGTGTCGGGATTGACAACCCCATTTGACATTAGTAGATAGCTGCTTTAGCTTCACTCCTTTAGGTATAGTGACTGGACTTGCTACAAGCATTTCTGGCGCCGTTGCCAGGGATAGATTCCATAGTCTACTCCTAGTAACGACGTTAGCAAGTGTCAACAAGCATTTCTGGGCCATTACCGGGGATAGTTGCCTAGCTCTATCTTTAGTGAAGTTAAGAACTACCAATAAGCTCCCTCTCTCGTCCGCTTGTAACTCACAACCACACTCCGGTGCAAAGATAATACAAGACTCTCTCTCCCACTGGACGTAGGGCACTCCTTGCTTGAACTAGTATAAACCCTCCATGTTCTTCCTGTACCCCCACCCCAAGTAGGAACACGTGGCTCCCCTCCACGATACAAATTTACTTGTCGGCCTCGGGACCCCCTGGCTCCGAGCCCCGATAGTTGGTGATGCTCTCGGCATGTCCAGCCCTGTGGAGCCCCCTACGGGAGACGTGCTGAGAGTGAGCGATGCATGGTCTTTTGTGCCTTGGACTCCATAGAGTGTTGAGGCCTGGCTGGCGCCATGGCTTCCTGGCAGGAGCCTCGGAGGGATGGGGGCTTGGACGTGATGCTTGTACGTCGTTGAGACTTTGATAGTTGCTATAGTGCGAAGTAAGGTGGCACAATGCTCGATCAGTACTGCCCCATCGAGTCAGGAGCAGGTGGGAATGACTTGTCCTCTGTCCTGTTGCACTATGTCACCCATACCAAGCAGGTATACGGGCGACGTTGTGCAAGGACTGGTGATGCGAGGAGTTGGTATGTGGTCTTGTCTAGATGTGCAGTTGCGATAGAGGCTGTGACCGTGAATGTCTGAGCCAGGCTCTTGCGAATCAGTGTTTTGGCCTTCATTCGAGGCCTAGGCGGAGGCCTTGGGCGAATCGCGATCCTCGTCCGAGGCCTAGGCGGAGGCCTTAGGCGAATCGTTGGGCCAGTGGCCTCTGCTTGAGGGCTCTGGCATATCATTGTTGACAGTCCTTACAGTCAACATTATACCATCAACTAGTGCATAAAACAATGATAAACATGTGACAATGCATAGTTGTAGGTGTAACACCCCAAGTGTTAAGCAACTCTAAATTCATAACTTGACATAGCATAAGCATTGCTTATGCATCTTGAGTGGTATGTGTGTTAAGTCCTTTGCTAGTCTCTAGTATAGCTAATAGATGCTTTGTTTTTCTGAGGAAATGCCTTAAACCAAAGTTGTAGATCTTGACAAGAGAAACAACTTTGCTTAAAAGCACTTTTTCAGAAAAGGTAAATTAGTGTTTATTTCTTGCATTAGAAAATCAGGCTAGAAGTGAAATTCAAATTTCCATGCAGAATTTGGACTTGAGCCATAAAGATCATTTGTTCCTTGCAAAATTCTAAGCAACTTTGCTTTTAGGACCTTTTCCTAGTTCAGCTTGGTTTGGGAGATATAGGGCAGAAAAGATTTTTAGCAAAAACCTCTTAGTTTAAACCCAGTCGGACCCGCTCGTCAGCCTCTTCTCCTCTTCCCCGCGCGCGCCACACCGCACCGCACCGTACATCGGCGCAAGCGCTGCTGCCGCCGCCTGCTCGCCTGTGACCGCACAGCAAGCATCAAAACCGCCCGCTCAGCGACCACCGACTCCACTCACCCGACCAAACCCTCTGTCCCCTCTCTGCTTCGCCGCCGCGTGGTCGCCGCTCGCTTGCCGCGCCGCTGCCCGGTCGGAACAGCCGATGGGAAACGGCCAGGTTCAATGAACCCAGCGTCCGCACCTGCCTTCGTCTTCTCCACCTCGCGCTCGAGTCGGCAGAACCGCTCACTCCCTCACTCACTCACGCCCTTTGCCATCTTCCTCCTCTGCAAAACACCACCGCCTTTTTCGCCAAGCTTCGCCGACCAAATACTCGTCACAGAGCACCACCATTCGATTCCTCCCGCCAGCCTCTCCGCCTTAACCTCCTCTTTCACCTGCACGCGTTGGTTTCCCTTCTCATTCACTATAGCCGGCGGAGCGCTGAATGCCATCCTCGGCCACCCGCCATGTCCGCCACCGTGACCATCACGTGGTCCGGCCATCTCCGGCCAAACCATCCCGGACCAAGCACCATCCTAGCCTTCTCTCTCTTCATAGTTGCCTAGGTTTAGATGGAGACCTCTTTCTCGCTGTGTTTCCGCCGGAACCGAGCCTTGTCACGGCCATGTCCGCCGCGGACCGCCGCCGTGCATAGCACCGAGCAATGCCGGGGTTGCCGAGGCTCGATAGTTGCCCCAATAGGTCGCTTAGGGCTTGCTTCAGCTAGTGCTAGTCTCGCCGAGCCTCGGACTCGCCGGGATGTGCCTCGCCGTCGCGTCGCAGCGCCGCAGCGCCGCCGCTCCGCCATGGCCGTCGTCGAGCTTGCTCCGGTATCCCTCTAGCTCAGCAAGTAGGTCGACCTTGTCCGCCTCATAAACCCGCATCTAGAGGTAGGCTCGGCGTTGCCAAAAGTCTCGCCGCCGACGAGCTAGGGCCGGTCAACGACGCCGACGCAAATGTCCGCCGTTGACTGCTGAGCCTGGGGTAGCCTGGTGACGTGGTCGCATGACCAGTGGACCCCGCTAAGAGAGAGAGTGTGAGAGAGAAAAGGAAGTCTGGGTGCAGTAGGGCTCGGGAGTTTTGGGTGCGCATAGCAGTTTTGTTGAGCCGCCGGATGTGTTAAGCCGGGTGTTCGTAGTATTTTAGATTGGTTTTTCCTTAATCCAGTTTTTGCAGGAATAGATTAAAATACGTCTAAAATGTGTGCAAGGCTCATATTAAATCCAAATGATATGAAACAAATTTTGTTGTGCTGGAATGAATTGATCTACCTGTTAAAAATGTTGGATGCATATTTTGTGATACTTTTTATATGCAGTTTTGTTTAAGTAAGTAAATGGCTGTTAACTTAGAAAATGCATAACTAATTCTGTATAGCTTCAAAAAATATGATTCCAATTTTATTAGGATTGTCTTGCTGAGTAGTATTTGGGAAAAATATATCATGTGTATGTTCTGTGAAAGATATTAGCAGTAGCATTTAAAGTTGTTAAATGTTGTTTTCTTTATGAAATTTTATTAAATAGAAATACTTAGATTCTGAGCTTGGTAATTTTTGTGTAGCTAAGTTAGGTTATAAAGTTACTGTGAAAAGTGCTAAATAGGACTGATTTGACAGTTGGTAGTACAAACTATGAAAAAGTACCTAATTTGTGAATTAGTAAGGTTAATTTCTATTGCATGCTAAAGTTACTGTTTTGGGCTGAAATTTTTATGGTAGTCTAGTTTTAGTCTTTAGTAGCCTGTGTAAAAATTTGGGAATTTTCTGGAGTCATTTTAGTATCATGATAGTTATGCCCTGTTTAGTAGACCAAATAAAAAGGATCAAGTGGATAGATAAGTGAGGTTGTATGCGTTAATTAATGCTGTTGATATCGGGCATGTGCTTATCTACTGAATCGCCCTCTCGTATGTTGCATCGCATAAGAATCCCATGTGCATTTGTCATATTTATACTTGCAATGCGCCATACAGGATCGCTAGAGGAGAACCTGAACCCGCCGCAGCCGGAGGAGCAGATTCCGGCGGAGACGCTGTTCGAGAGGACCGAGGAAGATGCCGGAGAGTTACCCGAGTGTCAGGACCACCGACCGTCTGACTTCGAGAGAGGCAAGCCCCGGAGCATTTAAACTCCCTACGGTTTGCAAATCACTTACAATTTAACCTGATATGCTTGTTGCATTAGGTTTTAGGAATTGATTGCTACCGTTGTTGCATTATTACTATACCTTGTCCACCACAATGATTATCTTGATATCCCTGTTTAGGTCTAGGCTCGTTATTTGCTCAGCCCTGCTTAGACCGGTAAAAGTCGGGGTGATTTCCTGTCTCCCGCGTATAGGTGGATACTGATCATGTTAGCCTGGTGCTATCATGGGATTAACCATGTAATAATGAATTGGAGACCGGACGGGATGTAGGAGCAGCAGGACATGGGTTCTGTGTGCTAGTAGTCTTCCGTCTGTGTCGCATAGGACCCATTTCGGGAAGCGCCCCTCAGTCAAATTGAACGCGTCAATCACTTAACGGAGTAGGTCCGAGTACCTCCCATGAAGCCGAGTGAGGTTATTCGAGCCGGTGATGGAGATGTTGACGCCTAACACCAGGGCCTCAGATGTACCGTGGGCAACTATTCTGAGCAACCTGGCATCGCCCGTGGATAGGCAGGGCCTGACTGACCTAGCATGACCGTGGGCAGTTATAGCTTGAGCGACCTGGCAATGACATAACCCCGGTGTAGAAGGGCCCATGGCCGTCCCGCGCGTTGTTTTCTCGAATTTCCTGAGTGGCAGCTTACGACTGACGTAGCCGGACGTGCCGGGCGAGTGTGCGACATTTTATCCCCAGCTGGGTAGGAATCGATTATAATCGCCATGGCTCCTGGACAGTGAATAATTGACTGTCGTCCGCCCCTCGTAGAACTTGTGGAGCTAAATATGGTTATGAGTTGAATCTGAAGGGCTATTGATGAAATAGTCTCTCTTGCATGATTAAGTAGTCAAGTGCTTGTTATAGATCAGGTCCAGACCTAGTAAGGTAGAATTAATTATAAAAATTGACTGCCAACACCCTAAAATTGAGTTTTACTTACAAAAAGCTTTCATGCAAATGGTATTGTAGCAAACCCCACATATAGCCTACATGATCCTTGGAGTCTCATTATTTCTGATTTATGACGGGTAAGTCTAGCTGAGTACCTTCTTGTACTCATGGTTTTATCCCCTTGTTGTTGCAGATGGACAGTGCTTTTATGGCTACTGTGAGAACTGCATGTACCCGGTTACGGGTGATGACTAGACCATGGGCATGGTCCGCTCTTATCTTCGCCGCTGCTTTTGCTGGACTTGATCAGGTTGATGGCACCGTATTTTGGACAAACTGAACTTGTGTTTCAAAACTATGTTGCTTCCGCTACCTTTATCAAATTTTGTTTTTTAATATTGTTTCTTACTCCGATGTATTTGAACTATGTGCAACTCTGATGTAACTTGTGGGCATGTACTCTGAACTATTACGATCTTGGCTAATGTTAAAATGATTAGAAATCCTTCGAGATTTCTGGACTACCGGGTTTGTACGAGCTTAGGTACATGTTAATCTTTGCGAAAGCAGAGGTTTTGGTGCTTAATCTGGTATAAATTGGTCGGTACTGTCATAGTAGGGTCTGATTCTAACAAGTTCCACGAGTTGTGTAGTTCTCACTTATTTTGCAAGAGCATCAATATTTCACTGCATAAAAGTATCTCAACTGATGAATTAGACCATACCATTGCGAAGAGCTCGTCGAGACGATCGAAACGGACATATGGTTTGCTACATTAGGAGTCCCGACTAGAGAGTCCTTGTTGGATACGACATGGAAGCTTCTAGAACAACCTGGAGTGATCACTGCAGATACATGGGTGTATGCCGAGTCTCTAAGTGATGAGTGATTGTCAATTGGGATGATGCGCATGTTCTTTGGCTTGTGTTGTGCAGGTGTCGAGCATGGATACAGTGATCGAAGGCAAGGTGAAGGTCAAGTAGAGATGTGTCGTGCCGATGGACCGAGAGTGGCGAAGGGCGGACGTGAGGCTTGGACTGAGGGACTGGTGGCCTGAGGATCAGCTGTGGTGGCTAACAGCCTGGGACAACGACGAGTGAAGACTTGCAGTCATGGTGTTGCTCGAGTCGAGGACTTGGGCACATGTGTCGGTGGACGGGGTGCACGGGCGGTGCATCCCTTCTACGGCTCGGTTTGGTGGTTGAGCCATAGAAAAACCACCGAGTGGACGGTTTCCAGGTTTGGGCCTCAAAACCTGGGCGCTGATGGTTTCCGAGTTTGGGCCACAAAACTCGGGCTCAGGACGGTTTCCAGGTTTGGGCCTCAAAACCTAGGTGCTGCGGGTTTGCTGAGTTTGGGCCACAAAACTCAAGCGATGGTCGGCTGGTTTCCCGGTTTGGGCCTCAAAACCGGGGGTTGGCTGTGAAGGCTGGTTTCCCGGTTTGGGCCACAAAACCGGGGGCGAAGTCCGGGAAAAGGACAAGCAGAGCGGTGGCGGCACGTGGTGGCGATCGGTGAGGTTGCGTCGAGGCAACGCTACCAGTTGTGCGGGCGTGGCCGTTGGATCACCACCTACCATGAGTTGGTCCAGAATAACCCTAGGGTTTAGCTGGTTCGCCCTGTAATTAGTTAGGGGTAGAGTAGGAACTAGGATTACGATAAGTAGAGGGAGACACCCACCTCCCATCCAATCTCAGTCATTTTGCTCTTTGCCTTCTAGGTTTTCCTGCTCTCCCAATCCCCTGCTGTAGCAACTGAGATCCGCAGAGAACCATACCTCTGTGTACTGGAGATTTTGAGGAAGTGAGACCGTAATGTCACTGTTGTAGCGTGTGGTAGCCACACGGTTGCAGATCGATGACTTGATTCGCGTTTTGTTCGTGTTCTTCATGTTCTTCGTTTCTCTGCGATTTTTGTCGCGGAACCGCCCTGATTATAAGAGCTCAAGTACCGTCTTAGTCAAATCCGTCTGACATCGACTCGCACTTGAACCCATATAACCCCGGTAGTCCGGAAATCTCGAAGGATTTCAAACATCGTACATCATACAGGATCGCATCGTTCAAGTATTACATTCGAAAGGATACAACACAGATAAACGAAACCGAATTTAACATCAGAGTGCGAAATTAAAATAGAGTTATTACAATACCGAATTTTAAAAGTGCGGAAGCTTAAAGCAGTTTTGAAACACGACCACCACACATGTGGTCCAAATAAAACATTGTTTGATAACTTCACCCAACACAACTCACTCCTCCTTTTTCAGATAATGTGCTACTAGGAGTCTCAGTCCGGCAAAAGAGAAGGGGAAGCTTCTTGACGACCCTGCCCTGGGCCTACTCCTCATCACCCTCCACCGGGTAGAGGCAGTGCTTACAATAGCAATAATACACCTGGCCATCTACAACAAACAGGATAAACCCTGAGTACGAGAATGTACTCCGCTAGACTTACCCGTCCAACTAAAAATAAAGACACCAAGGGTATGCAAGGCTTTTGGGCGGAGCTGGGATCCTTAGTTGCGAAAAGCTCAGTATTAAGAGTAGGATTAATTAATAATATTGATGAGCTGTCAATTTTTGACCTACCTCTTTATCTAGGTTTTGCACCTGAACTAATACATCCACTTGAGTCTAACAAGCAATAAATTAACCATATCCAGTTGACTTATCCATATTTTAGTTGAACCTTTAAACATCACATGGAGTTGTATTATGGTGAAGCTCGCCATAGTTTCCCCCGGTAACATCACATGGAGTTGTATCATGGTGAAGCTCGCCATAGTTTCCCACTAACCGGGGGAGACGGCGACTCGAATCGAATTCCAAACCAGCTGGTGAAAGACCTTTAATACCAACCCACACTTTCCCCGTTGGGTCCATGCATTGGATAACCGCTCGATGCTTGTTCGTGGTGGTAATCGTCGCGGTTCAAGCACGGACCGCTCAATTGGAACCTGGCGATGGCCATCTCGAGGCAGATCGCATTTCCATTCTAGAGGGCGCGACTAGGGTTGATTCCGGCCCGAACAGCGTCTAACCGGCTTTGGGGTCGATGATTATGGCACCGACATATCCCGAAGTAAAAGGGCGCGTTCAAAAATGAACGAGGGCCAACATCGATACAAACCTACACGATCCAACGGACGGACTGCCCCAAGTTTCCAAACTTGTGCCTTGCCTTCCAGTTGACCGTATTTCATTACTACTCAGGTTCTTTTCCACGATAGCAAATATAGCCAACCGTGATCCGGTAAATACCCACCAGGGGTATTACGGAAACATCCTTAACTACTACTTTTATTAAGCAAACTAAGCAATTCTACATTATAAATAAGGAACAGGATAACAAGGCAGGTATAAACAATATTCAAGGAAGGGTAATGCAGCAGGTAGGATTCAATCAACTCCTATACCTAATGCATCACAATATAAAATACCCAATTAAATTAATTAGAAAACTGGGAGACTGAGAATGCTCCGGGGCTTGCCTTGGGAAAAGACTGAGGCCTCGTGAGCGGGGCACTCAGACAGGTTAGCTTCTGGCGCGGTGTCGACTTCCTCGGTCCTGGGCAGCTCCGGTATCTCCTGCTCGTCGTTTGCTTCCGGCTCCTGGTCGGTCTCTGGGACTGTCGATCCTATTGCATGCGGTGAATAATAATTAAGTAAATAATGCGGGGTGCGAGATGTGGTGGTATGAATGCAGATGTTTCTTGCAAACCAACAAAGCCAACTTGTTGAACCACTTTTGACGTGGAGGAAAAACACTTAATTACTACATAAAAGAAACTATTAATTTAACCATTTTTCATTTATTAAATCAAAAGAGACTCAGGTTTGAACCGCAAGTTCATTTTTCTTAACTCAGAAAAATCCACAAAAATTCCAGAAGGTAACTGACACTAACTGTACTTCACTGCCCAAATTCGAGCAAGAGATAAAATACAGAATAGCAGGTACAAAAAGATGAAATAAACTGCTCAAAAGATGCTTTGAACTAACTCTTTTCATGAAAAGTGTCAAACAGCAGGTTTCATATTTTTTCTAGCTTCACCTATTCATAACCACTCTACTGTAGAAAACTCACTGCCTAAGCATGAATATATGTTGTACACAAAATAAACAAGTTTATGCCAAAACAAACCACTTGAACTGCAACCCTACTGGAGAAAGGTGATAAACTTATTTTCATATTTTTTCCAGATTCTACTCTATATTTTATATTTATCAAGAAAGTTCCATGAACAGAAACATTATATTATTTCCTACATGAATGTCCTAATGAAAACACAGAAAAGCACATTTGTACAGCAACTTCACATTTTTCCATGTAACAACCTATGCTTAACATTTTTCCTAGCTGGAACATTACACACAGAGACTGCACAAATTTTTCCATATTTTATTTTTACATATAAAACACCTTAACACTTATTCCAAGAAAACTGCCAAAAAGGACTTTAAACCCTAACAAACACTTTTTCTATATAAACAGTGCCTCATACATTTTTCACAGGTACTTAACATGATAAGAAGCCTTCACAAATTTTATCCTGAATTAACTCGACCACTAAACATATAAATCCATTTATCTCAACAAAAGCACATAAACTGAATTAAATAAAAATAGTAATAAAAACTTTTACCAAAAATACTTTCATATTTTTCCATGATAGATCTACTCATGAGAAAACTACCAAAACTGAAAGCACTTCATTTGGACTTTTAAATCGTGCTACACAAAAATAACAAGCTTTTCTAGAAATTAAAACAAAAAGGAAAAACATTTGAAAACTCCCAGCCCATACTGCGCAGACTCGGTCTATGGACCATGGGTGGCAGACGCGTGGGGCCGCATGGTCAACGGGGGCCCAGCAGTCAGTGAGGGCGGAGCAGGGGAAGGGTTTGACCGGGGTTTCTCGCCGGCGGCGAGGTCGCCGGCGGTGAGGTGGTGCTCGGCGTGATCCCCACGACGAGGCGAACCGAGTGGTGGTGATGGTTGGGCTAGCGCATGGCCGAAGCTCGCCGGCGGCGAGCGATGGCGGACGGCGGCGGTGGTGACGCGCGGCCACGCCGTTTCCGGCGGTCGCCGGCCAAATTAACGGGGGCGTAAGCTTATGCGAACCCTAGGAAGTGGAACTAGGTGGTTGGTTCGGCCGGTGAAGCTCCGGTGGAGCTTGACCACGTGCGCGGCCATGGCGGTGTCCATGGCGCTCGGTCGGGGAAGAAGAGGGAGGCTAGAGGGCGGTAGAGACCTCGCGGAGGCGTGTTCTCACCTTGCCTTGGCCTGATGAAGCTTGAGGGTGAAGGAGGAAGGTGGCGAAGCTCGGGGTGGTGCGGAACGGGCTCTAGCTCCTTTCAGCGGCGAACGGGGACCGAAGGGGGCACCTCATCTTCCGGTGACAGTGGGGCTTGGTCGGGGAAGATGGCGCGCGCACGGCGTGTGCACGGTAAAGGCGGAGAGGCTGGCGAGAGGAATCGGATGGTGGTGGTCGGGTGAGGTCAGAACGGTGGTGCGGGCTTTTGGTGCCGAACGGCGGCGAGCACAAGCGTTCGCGCTCGCATTCATTTGCGGAGAGAAGAAGAGCTGGTGAAGGACCGAGAAGCAACCAGAAAGCGACCAGAGGGGGGGTGAATGGGAGCTTGAAATTTTCCTTTCGGAAACTAGTAGCCACTGTCCCAAGAATCAACCCCCAAAGCAAACCTTAGACCTTGCTAGTGTCCACGACCCTAGGTGTAGGGTGGATGCTACCAAGAAGCACAGCGGGACACTACACAACTCTAGAAAGCCAACGCAAAAGACGGAAATCGAATCCGACCAAGAACGAGCCAACCGCGAACGAAAACGTGCTGAGACAGCACTGACCGGACTCACCCTGCGTCCGGTCAACAAGCACCGGACGCGTCTAGTCACAGAAAAACAGTTCTGGAACCTCTCTGTTCCTGATCGGACCCACTGAAGGGAGCGTCCGGTCGTTTGTACAGAGCGTCCGGTCGAACAGCAAAAACGCACGTGAACAGTAGCTCCGTCGAGTCCGGTCACACAGGGAATGGAGCGTTTGGTCAAGACCAAAAGGGACACAGCGAGTGTTCAACCACCGGACGCACAGCCTGAGCGTCCGGTCGACACGATCAAGCGTCCGGTCACCCCGTGAATCCACGGTTCGTCCACTAATTCGACTCAATCCCACCCAAAACGAAACCTCTAGGGTTCAAACTTGGTGAGTAGAGTCAAAAGGAGGATAGTGAGCTATCTCTAAGAGATCATGGCTCGAACCTATCTCCAAATCGATGAATCGAAGAATTTCGGGGGAGGGGAGAAAACTTGACCCAAAACGAAAATCGATCGACCTCCTTGACCGTGAGGTTAGAGGAGAATTCCTTCGGTGGAAAGAAGTGCCTCACGATCTAGAACAACTTGGTTCAAACGGTTTTGCAAAAGATGAACCGAGCAAAGAGATCAAGCGAAGAGAAAATCGTGGAGAAAAAGGATTCCGCGAAGAACACGAACAAAACGCGAATCACAACCACGAATTGCAACCGTGTGGCTACCACACGCTACAACAGTGAGGATACGGCCTCACTTCCTCAAATCAACAGTACACAGAGGCAAGTCTCTCTACGGATCTCAGCTAGCTACAGCAGGGGATGGGAGAGCAGGAAACCCTAAGTGCGAAAGAGCAAATGACTGAGATAGGAAAGGAGGAGGGTGTCTCCCTCTACTTATCCTAATTCTAACCTAAGTCTAATTCCTACTCTACCCCTCACTATTCTAATTACAGAGCGAACCAGCTAAACCCTAGGGTTATTCTGGACCAACTCGGTGGTAGGTGTATCCGACGGCCACGCCCGCTCGATTCGAAGCGTTGCCTCGACGAAACCTCCAGATCGCCGCCACGTGCCGCCCTCGCTCTGCACCCCCGGTTTTGTGGCCCGAACCGGGAAACCAGCCTTTTCCAGCCAACCCCCGGTTTTGAGGCCCAAACCGGGAAACCAGCCCACCAGCATCTGAGTTTTGAGGCCAAACTCAGCAAACCCTCAGCGCCCAGGTTTTGAGGCCCAAACCTGGAAACCGTCCTCAGCCCGAGTTTTGTGGCCAAACTCGGAAACCGTCAGCCCGAGTTTTGTGGCCAAACTCAGAAACCGTCCACGCCCAGGTTTTGAGGCCCAAACCTGGAAACCGTCCATCCGATGGTTTTTCCCTGGCTCTACCACCAAACCGATGTCGTAGAGGGGATGCACAGCCCGTGCACCCCGTCCACCGACACGTGTCCCTGAGTCCACGACTCAGGCAACACATGACCGCACTTCTTCACTTGTCGTCGTCACAGGCTGCCAGCCACCACAGCTGATCCTCGGGCCTCTGGTCCCTCAGTCCAAGCCTCATGTCTGCCCTTCACCGCTCGGTACCTCGACATGGCACGTCCGCCGCACGGCACGCCCATCCTTCACCGCACCCGGTCCGTCGGCACAACACGTCTCAACTTGACCTTCACCTACCTTCGATCACTGCATCCGTGCTCGACACCTGCACAACACAAGCCAAAGAACATGCGCATCATCCCAGTTGACAATCACTCATCACTCAGAGACCCGGCATACACCCATGTATCTGCAATCTCCCCCTTGATGAGTGCATTGTCAACTACTCACACAAATCATAATGAAAAGAAGAATAAGGAAGAAGGAGGAAGGAGAAGGAGAAAACTCAACCAAATGACCCAAAAGCATAGCAAAGCCGAAGAAGGTCAAGTGGAAAGAGCGAAAGAACTTGGTCCCCAAAGACATGGGCAACTGCTCGACGCAACCAAGCAAAGCAAAGCTAGCCCTCAAGAAGAGGTGGAACAGGCTCAACACCGCTAGGAAATACCAATTGGAAAATCGAAGCAAAATGCTAGTCCCTCAAGATAGAGGCACAGAGGCTCAACACAACTAGCAAAGAAAGCTCGAAACCAATGTCTTTCGGCCAAGCACGCTCCGAACCAATTGGAATGACTCCAAACTAAAAGAGAACCAATCGAAGACAAAATGCCCTGAAAATAAATGTTTGCTAGTTCCTCAAGACAGAGGCAAAGGCTCAACACAACTAGCAAACTCCTCCTCGACAAGTGCAAGCAACTAGGAAAATCCCTCTTAGGTCCAACATGAGAAGAGCACAAAGATTGGAAATTCTCCACCTTGACGAAAACTCCCCTTTAGTTGATCATCCAGGAGACATATGATTTGCAATTTCTCCCCCTTAGTTGAAAATGCACTAATCAAGAAAAGGCATCAAGGCAAGAAACTCCTTCTTCCAACATGCATATGAAGTCAGAAATGCAAGTTAGCAGCTTCAGGCATATAATCAAAAGAGTGCAAGAATGCTCTAAACAGTATAACTCCAATGACTCAACCAAGCACTCAAATAGCGAAGGCTCAAACTGATCACACATACGAAATATGAACATATGAGCATGTGAGCAGTCTGTAGCCAAAAAGATAGTCACCATCAAAATAGCACTACACATGTATAGACAGGAATCCAAACAAGTGCTAAACATGTATACAAGGTGAACTACCCCTAGCAAAGTTCAATCATCATGCATAGGAATGAAGCATATACTTGTGATTTCATTTTTATATCGGAGTTGCAGCGGTGAAATTACACAAGTTTAATTTCACCATGTGATTGCGAGAGGTTGAAAGCTTGTCTTTGCCTAACTTTTCAACCGTGCGAAGCCTATGCATATGCAATCGGAAGCTTAAAGCAACGGTTTCGATCATACACTACACGACTCAAGTTTAACTCAAAGTGCAATGAGAAACAGTCTCGATACCGTGAGGTGTTGACAAGCAATCCCATCTCGATCTTTTCAATTCACTAAAACTTGGTTCTAATTTTAAACATGATATGAACAGACCAAGCAAGTGAATGACTCATAACTAGAGACATAGCAACCTAGCATATATGAAAAGCACGAGTGAACTCAACATATCCTACACATGCTAGTTGCATATCTCAATGGTGAACATTTTCAGATTGTTAGTTATTAAGTAAATTCACCATTTCAAAATAGCTCAGCTCACAACATGTACTAGTGATCAGAAGGAGCATAAGCTACAAGCATCAATATAAGCATCAGAGCATACTACATAGAGCATAGTTACATTCTAGTGATTATAAACATGAAGCTTAGAATGTGAATGCGTATGCTGAAATGCAAAAGAAAAGAAAGACAAAAGAGTCAGTCAAATATATAAGATCCAAAATGTTTCCCCCATCTAAAAGGGGAAACACACACCAAGCTCACCCGTCAACCGATTAAAGGTTGATTCGTCTAAAGACTTGGTGAAAATATCAGCCAATTGATGATGAGTATCGACATGGCGAAGGTCGATATCACCCTTCTCCTGGTGGTCTCGCAGAAAATGAAAGCGCACATCAATGTGTTTGGTCTTCGAGTGAAGCACGGGGTTCTTAGCAACGCTAATGGCACTCGTGCTGTCACAAAGCAAAGGCACGCGAGAAAAGCTCAGACCAAAATCACGCAAAGTGGCCATCATCCAAAGCAACTGGGAACAGCAGCTAGCCGCAGCAACATATTTAGCCTCTGTAGTGGACTGAGCGACACTAGACTGCTTGCGAGAAGACCACGAAACAAGAGAAGAACCAATAAATTGGCAAGTCCCAGAAGTGGACTTGCGCTCAATACGGCAACCAGCAAAATCGGCATCCGAATAACTGCAAAGAGAGAGGGTGGAGGAAGCAGAATACCAAATCCCGAACTCAGGCGTGAAACGAAGGTACCTGAAAATCCGCTTCACCGCCTGACGGTGAGAGGTGCGCGGTGACGCCTGAAAGCGCGCACACAGACACACCGCGAACTGGATGTCCGGGCGTGTCGCCGTCAGGTAGAGGAGCGACCCGATCATGCTGCGGTACTCCTTCTGGTCCACTGCTTCTCCATCCACATCCACATCTAGGGCAGTCGTCGTTGACATGGGTGTTGGAAGAGGCTTGGCCTCACCCATATCGAACCGCTTCAGCAAGTCCTTGGTGTACTTGCCCTGGTGCACAAACGTCCCCTCTCGGGATTGCTTGATTTGCAACCCGAGAAAGAAAGTCAGCTCGTCCATCATGCTCATCTCGAACTCCCTACTCATAATATCTGCAAACTTGGCAACCAAAGCGTGAGAGGAACCACCGAAAATGATATCATCCACGTAAATCTGGACCAAGAGAGTGTCTTTGCCTTGCTTGAGGAGAAAGAGCGTTTTATCTACACATCCCATTTTAAAACCCTTAGCAAGCAAAAAGGTTTTCAGTCTATCATACCAGGCTCTAGGGGCTTGTTTCAAACCATATAAAGCTTTGTGAAGTTTAAAAACATGGTTTGGAAACTTGGGATTTTCAAAACCGGGGGGTTGCTCAACATACACTTCCTCTTCTATGTAGCCGTTTAAGAAGGCACTCTTGACATCCATTTGAAAGAGTTTAAAACCTTTGGATGCAGCAAAAGCCAAGAGTATCCTAATAGCCTCCAAACGAGCTACAGGAGCAAAAGTCTCCTCAAAGTCTATCCCCTCCTTCTGACTATAACCCTTCGCTACAAGCCTGGCCTTGTTTCTAACAACGTGGCCATCCACTCCTTGCTTGTTTTTGAAAACCCATTTTGTCCCAATAGGCTTACACTCAGGAGGAGGTGGAACTAGAACCCAAACCCGATTTCGCTCAAAATTTTCTAACTCCTCATGCATGGCATTGACCCAATCCGGATCCGTCAAAGCGTGTCCAACATCTCGGGGCTCAAAATTAGCAACAAAAGCAGAATGAGCGAAGTGCGAGATTTGCTGTGACCTGGACCGAGTGACTCGTTCGTCGATGTTGCCGATCATCTGCTGAGGCGGGTGCTGGCGCTGGATGTGTCGTGGCGCCTCCCGAGCTGAAGTAGCCTCCCCTCAACAGCAGCTGGTGCCTCCCCGGGTACAAAAGGTACCGCTCGGGGTGGCGGATCCCACGGCCCCCAGGAAGAAGAGGTGTCAGGGCCGTGAGTCGTCGTAGAAGCCGCTCTTTGCGGCACTGCAGGTGAAGGTGGTGCTGGGTCATCTTCAGCATCCTCGTCCTCATCATCGAAAAGAGGCTCACCAACCTCATGATCACCTGCACACTCAAAACGAGAAGAAGGACAAACCATGGTCTCGTCGAAGGTGACATCTGATGTCTCCATGACTCGGTTAGTGTCAAGGTTAAGTACACGATAGGCTCGAGTGTGAGTGCCATAACCCAAAAACACACCGTCAGAAGAACGAGACTCGAATTTGTCCAGGTTGCCTTTCTTCAATATAAAACAATGGCAACCGAAGACTCTAAAATAACTCACCTTGGGCTGTCTACCAAAACGCAACTCATAAGAAGTCTTTTTCAAGAACGCTCTCAGAAAAATGCGATTGGAAATATAGCACGCAGTGTTCATAGCTTCGGCCCAATAACGCCTAGGAGTCCTATGCTCATCGAGCATCGTCCTGGCCTTCTCAACAAGGGTTCGATTCTTTCTCTCTACAACACCATTCTTAGGGGGTGTGTAGGGGGAAGAAAACTGATGCTCTAAACCCAAAGAGTTACAAAACTTCTCAAAATCCGAATTCTTGAATTCGGAACCATTATCACTCCGAATTGCTTGCATCGAGTTCAAAGGGAACTCGTTCTGAAGACGCAAAATCAGATTGCGAGCAAAGAAGAAAGTCTCGGTCTTCTCAGCTAAAAAGAAGACCCACGAATATCTCGAAAAGTCATCAACAACAACAAGCACATACCACTTCCCCCCAACCGAGCTCACCCAAGCCGGACCAACAAGGTCCATGTGCAAAAGCTCTCCAGGGCACTTGGTCATGACCTGAGTCACTGGATGGTGGGGAGCGGCAACCATCTTCCCGTGTCTACAAGAGTGACAAACAAGATCCTTCTCCATATGCAACTTGGGCAATCCTCGGATTAGGCCAAGTGAACTAAGCCTTGCAAGCAAGTCGAAGCTCAAATGTCCAAGTCTCCTATGCCACTTCCAAAGATCAGAGGAGGAAGGTCCAGCCACAAGACAATGAGAAGTGCCAAAAGACTCCGAGAAATTCGCATGAAAGACTTTTCCAAAGGGCGAAATCAAACACACAAGATTGCCCTGAGGATCCAAAATACGACTGAGATTCGGTTTAAAACAAATCTCATAGTCGTCGTCAAAGAGTTGCGAAACAGAAAGAAGGTTAAAATGCAAGTTAGAAACAAGAGCAACATCGCGCAACACAAAGTGCTCATTAACTCGCACCGACCCGCGAGACAATACCTTACCTTTGCTATTGTCGCCGAAGGTTATGTACTCCTTTTCGGCAACAGGGCTAAGGCTGGAGAACCAATTGGCGTTTCCGGTCATGTGCCTCGAGCAACCGGAATCCACCAACCAAATGTCCTCCAACCATTTTACCTACATCAATAAAAAGACATAGGGTGAGCATACGGTCCAACACTGGGGTTAGTGAAGTAAGGAGAATACCAGTGTTGGGCCGGCTGCTCAAAAGAACGGTTAGCAGAAAAACTATTCCTAGCACGTCTACGAGAGGAGCGATCACCACGTAGAGGAAAACGTGGTCCGCTAAGGGAGGAGCATCCATCGCGATACACAAAACGCGGTGGGGGAAAACGCTCAACAAAGCCTCCGCCACGGGGTCTGTATCCTGCAACTGCAGGCTCCCGCCGGGCATGCTCTCTACAAGGCCTAGGCCTAGCAACTTGAGGCTCTGGACCTCTGGGCCTAGCTGCTCTCCTCGGAGCACTCCTCTGAACATTCGGCACATGTACATCATGGAAAGGATGGTACATGTCCTGTGTTGTTCATCTCCCTAGCACGGCGCACCTCTCTCTTGTGCCTAAAGCAGAACTCGCTCAAGTGTCCATCTCTCCCACAGAAATCACAATGATACCTCACCGCACGCAAAGGGGGTTGTTGGTACTCATGGCTGTGGGTGTGGATCACTTTGCCCTTCTGTGGCAACTCCTCCTGGATAGGTGGCATTGTATCCAGCTTGTTCTTTAGGTGGTTGGGTTTGGGATGCCACACTTGGTTCTTGGGTGGAGCTCTCGGAGGTTCCTCAAATATCCCATTCTTGGTGTTAGGTTTGAGAGGCTCTTTGGGTGGAAGCTTGGTAAGTTTGGGAGTAGTGGTGGAGTTGGGCTTCTCACTAGGGTTCAAACCACTCGACTCTCCAATCTTCCCAAAAACAGAAAGATCAAAACCCTGAGCAAGACCTACACCAGAACCTCCAGCAGCTCGCTTAAATTGGGAGATCATCATCCCGAGCTGTGGCTCACTACAAGAGACCCATGACAAGATGGTCCAAAGGTATGTGTTTTCCTCCTCGGTTTGCATCTTGCCATGCTTGACATTCGCAATCTCCATCTCCAGACCCTCACACAAAGCACACTTAGCCACACAAGTGCTACCTGAGTTGGCCTCCTCAAGAGACACAATCTTGGCATTCTTCTCTGCCAACTCACATTGCAAGACAGGACAAGTCTTGCACGCACCCAACAGAGAAGGTCTAGCCTTCAGCTCATCCACTTCTCCTACCAACGCAGCATACTTACCTCTCAAAGTGAGAAGGTCAGTCATGTGCGTGGTGCACATCTCACACTCAACCTCCTCTGACACAACCACGGTGGACTTGGCAAACTCAAGCTCCCTCACCGTGTCCTCCCACTTCTACCTATACTCCTTGCGCTCTCTAGCGGCACGCCTAAGCAACTTGTCCTGACTAAGGAGCGCGGTAGTAAGCTTCTCGACCTCAGCAGAAAGCTCGTCGTGGGTGAGAGATACCTGGGAGATGTCGTCGTCGTCGTCGTCCCGAGGGGTGTGCTCCAGCTTGCCGCCGACCTCATCACCAAGCGCCATGGTGCAGAAGCTGTCGTCGTCGGCGAAGAAGCAGAGACCGTTCAGCTTGTCCTCGATCCTCTTCTTCTTCTCGGACTCGTCATCGCTTGAGCAAGCGGAGTCGTCATTCGAGCCGTCGACGTCGCTGAGCGTGGCGAAGAACGCACGCTGCTCAGCCTAGGGCCTTCTCCAAGTACTTCTTCTTGATGTACTCCTTGTCGAAGCCGCCCCTCCGCTTGTGCCTCGGGGGAACGTACTTCTCCTTGCGCTTGCCGAAGTCGTACTTGTGCCCATGATCACCCTTCCCCGAATGCTTGTTCTTCTTGGGGCAGTTGGCGATGAAGTGGTCGGGGTCGCCGCACTCATAGCATCCTGAGCGTCCTCCTCCGCGGCGACGGTTCATGCGGTTGTTGTGGAACCACGTGAACCGGTTGGCAAGCATTGCCAACTCGTCATCCCCCAAAGACTCAAGCTGGTCCTCTGTGACAGAAAAGAGAGATGAAAGAGCAAGACCTCCAGAGGGGTTAGAAGAGCCAGAAACCAAAGCCATAGTCGGGCCAGAAGGATTCTCATAAGAAGCCCTCGACATGGCGTCAATCTCACTAGACTTGAGCTTACTAAAGAGCTCGTCGCAGGTGAGGGTCTCACAGTTAGACGATTCGATGATCGCCTGGACCTTTGAGTCCCACACTGACCGATCAAGAGTGTGCAAAAGCTTCAAAGCCCTCTCATGATCGTCAAAAGGCAACAGCTCCTTGTTAGCCCTCATCCTGTTGATAATCACCTGAAAGCGAGCGAATAAACTCTCTATGCTCTCGCCAGACATATGTCGAAAGTTCTCATACTCCCGCTTGTGCGACTCATAGAGGTGGGATTTGACCTGAGAGGTTCCCTCATGGAAGCGCATGAGGGTCGCCCAAATCTCGCGAGCCGTGGGGAGGTGAGAAACGCGATCAAACTCGGACATGCTCAAACAGGAGAACAAGGCGTTACGTGCCCGGCTATTGGCCTCATGCTCATCGATCTGGAGCTGAGTGACACGAGCAGCCAAGACAACATAATCATCCCTGTTGCAAATCTCCCAAACAGAAGAGCCAATGCTCTGGAGATAGGCCGACATGCGTATCTTCCAATACGCATAGTTCGTCCCATCAAAGAACGGCGGTTTGCCCACGCCGCGATCCATGTCGCCTTCCGTGGATCTGGAACCGGCTAAGGTGGAAGATCCTTAACCCGCTCCGATACCAATTGAAGGACCGAGAAGCAACCAGAAAGCGACCAGAGGGGGGGTGAATGGGAGCTTCAAATTTTCCTTTCGGAAACTAGTAGCCACTGTCCCAAGAATCAACCCCCAAAGCAAACCTTAGAGCTTGCTAGTGTCCACGACCCTAGGTGTAGGGTGGATGCTACCAAGAAGCACAGCGGGACACTACACAACTCTAGAAAGCCAACGCAAAAGACGGAAATCGAATCCGACCAAGAACGAGCCAACCGTGAATGAAAACGTGCTGAGACAGCACTGACCGGACTCACCCTGCGTCCGGTCAACAAGCACCGGACGCGTCCGGTCACAAAAAAATAGTTCTGGAACCTCTCTGTTCCTGATCGGACTCACTGAAGGGAGCGTCCAGTCGTTTGTACAGAGCGTCCGGTCGAACAGCAAAAACGCATGTGAACAGTAGCTCCGTCGAGTCCGGTCACACAGGGAATGGAGCGTCCGGTCAAGACCAAAAGGGACACAGCGAGTGTTCAACCACCGGACGCACAGCCTGAGCGTCCGGTCGACACGATCAAGCGTCCGGTCACCCCGTGAATCCACGGTTCATCCACCGATTCGACTCAATCCCACCCAAAACGAAACCTCTAGGGTTCAAACTTGGTGAGTAGAGTCAAAAGGAGGATAGTGAGCTATCTCTAAGAGATCATGGCTCGAACCTATCTCCAAATCGATGAATCGAAGAATTTCGGGGGAGGGGAGAAAACTTGACCCGAAACGAAAATCAATCGACCTCCTAGACCGTGAGGTTAGAGGAGAATTCCTTCGGTGGAAAGAAGTGCCTCATGATCTAGAACAACTTGGTTCAAACGGTTTTGCAAAAGATGAACCGTGCAAAGAGATCAAGCGAAGAGAAAATCGTGGAGAAAAAGGATTCCGCGAAGAACACGAACAAAACGCGAATCACAACCACGAATTGCAACCGTGTGGCTACCACACGCTACAACAGTGAGGATACGGCCTCACTTCCTCAAATCAACAGTACACAGAGGCAAGTCTCTCTGCGGATCTCAGCTAGCTACAGCAGGGGATGGGAGAGCAGGAAACCCTAAGTGCGAAAGAGCAAATGACTGAGATAGGAAGGGAGGAGGGTGTCTCCCTCTACTTATCCTAATTCTAACCTAAGTCTAATTCCTACTCTACCCCTCACTATTCTAATTACAGAGCGAACCAGCTTAACCCTAGGGTTATTCTGGACCAACTCGGTGGTAGGTGTATCCGACGGCCACGCCCGCTCGATTCGAAGCGTTACCTCGACGCAACCTCCAGATCGCCGCCACGTGCCGCCCTCGCTCTGCACCCCCGGTTTTGTGGCCCAAACTGGGAAACCAGCCTTTTCCAGCCAACCCCCGGTTTTGAGGCCCAAACCGAGAAACCAGCCCACCAGCATCTGAGTTTTGAGGCCAAACTCAGCAAACCCTCAGCGCCCAGGTTTTGAGGCCCAAACCTGGAAACCGTCCTCAGCCCGAGTTTTGTGGCCAAACTCGGAAACCGTCAGCCCGAGTTTTGTGGCCAAACTCGGAAACCGTCCACGCCCAGGTTTTGGGGCCCAAACCTGGAAACCGTCCATCCGATGGTTTTTCCCTGGCTCTACCACCAAACCGACGTCATAGAGGGGATGCACAGCCCATGCACCCCGTCCACCGACACGTGTCCCTGAGTCCACGACTCAGGCAACACATGACCGCACTTCTTCACTTGTCGTCGTCACAGGCTGCCAGCCACCACAGCTGATCCTCGGGCCTCTGGTCCCTCAGTCCAAGCCTCACGTCTGCCCTTCACCGCTCGGTACCTCGACATGGCACGTCCGCCGCACGGCACGCCCATCCTTCACCGCACCCGGTCCGTCGGCACAGCACGTCTCAGCTTGACCTTCACCTACCTTCGATCACTGCATCCGTGCTCGACACCTGCACAACACAAGCCAAAGAACATGCGCATCATCCCAGTTGACAATCACTCATCACTCAGAGACCCGACATACACCCATGTATCCGCAGCTGGGGGTGCGGCTCGTGCGAAAGAAGAGTGAGAGGGAGAGGGGTGCGGTGCGCGGGGTCTTTGCTCGACCGGCGGCGAGCGATGGTCATGGCGGGGGCCACGGCCGACGCGTCGTCGCGGCAGAGCGGCGCGAGCAGCGAGGCGGCGCGGTAGGCGAGGCAGCGCGGGAGTGGCCGGTGGAGATCGTTGCGTGATCGGGAGAAAAAGGATCGCGCGGAGAGTGGCGGAGGCAGATTTGCAGCAGGGACAAGCCGCCACGTGGCAGGCCGGCCGGCGTACGGCGCGGCGCGGTCGGCTGACCGGCACTGCAGCGCGCGTGCACGGCGCGGGCGAGTGTGGGAGTAGCGTGGGCCGGCGCGGGCGGGACTGGGCCGAAAGGCCGGCTCTGCCGAAATGGTGGCGCCGGGAGAAAAACATTTTCCTTTTTCTTTTTCCAAAATCTTTTCAAACTTTGACCAATCAAAAACAGTTTTGAAAACTTCAAACCAGGCTTTGACCCAAAAATAAAAGTTGCTCAAAATAATTTTCTCTACAACTTTCATATAAGACACTTTTGTGAAAATCATTTTTACAGCCTCCATATAAATAAAGTCAGTTTTTGAGACATAAATCATTTGTTCTCCCATTTTTATTTGTCAAACCATTTTTAAACTAGGTCAAGGTATCAATATAAAAAGTATTAGATTCATTATTCTCTACTTTATAAAATTATTTGTCAAATCAGAAATCCATTTAAACTATCAAGTCCAACAGAAATCAATAATCCAATTAATGAAACCAAGGACAAAAAGCACTTTCATGCACATGAAATGATGCAATGCATTGCTTATGAGTTTTAGTAGCTAAGTGTAGTTCCTAATGCAGTGCTTGATACTAAGGTGTCACAACCCTTCCCTCCTTAAAGAAATCTTATCCCGAGATTTGGGTTACGTACCAATCCTTATGAAAAGCGGGATAATTCACAGGTAAGTACTCCTCTGTTTCCCAAGTCGCATCGTTGGGTCCGTGGTTGCTCCAAAGAATCTTGTGGGTCTTCACTATTCGGTTTCGAGTCTCTCGAGTCTTGGTGTCCAATATCTCCTGAGGTTGTTCATAGTATTCCAGGTCTGATCTAATCGCAACATCTGGGATCTGAACTTCTTCTTGTTCCGGGATACATGAAACACGGGAAAAACTGCGCTCATCTCTGGGGGTAACTGCACTTCATAGGCTACTTCTCCCTTTTTGGCGATGATCTGATATGGCCCCACATATCGGGGTGCTAGCTTTTTCTTAATTCCAAAATGTTGGACTTTTCTCATGGGTGAGACCTTAAGGTAAACATATTCTCCTACTTGGAACTCCAAGGGTCTCCTTCGTGTATCAGCATAACTTTTCTGTCGTGACTGTGCTGCCTTAATATGTTGTTGCACTGTTTGCACAATCTCCTCGGCATCCTTTACATAATCTGACCCATAAAATTCTTGATCTCCTGATTCAACCCAATTTACCGGGGTTCTGCATCTTCGTCCATATAAAACTTCAAATGGTGCCATCTTTATACTTTCTTGGTAGCTATTGTTATATGAGAACTCTGCGAGGGGTAACCACTTTTCCCATGATTCTCCCGAGGATAAAACACAAGCTCTGAGGATATCTTCTAAAATTTGGTTCACTCTTTCTGTTTGTCCAGCGGTTTGTGGGTGATAAGCGGAACTTCTTACTAACTTAGTCCCTAGCTCCTTGTGCAACTGTTCCCAAAAATGCGCTATGAACTGGGGTCCTCTATCAGAAACAATCCTTTTTGAACTCCATGTAACCTCAAGATGTTCTGAATGTACAAGTCCGCGTACTGGTGTGGTCGATGTGTAGTCTTGACTGGTATGAAGTGAGCCACTTTGGATAACCGATCCACGATAACCCAGATAGAATCATGTCCTTTTTGAGTGGTTGGAAGACCCATGATGAAATCCATACTAATTTCTTCCCATTTCCATTCTGGGATTGACAAGGGTTGTAACAATCCGGCAGGTCTCAAGTGTATAGCTTTTATCCTGCAGCAAGTATCGCACTTTGTGACATAAGCTGCAACTTCTTTCTTCATCTTTGACCACCAATACCTTGTTCTCAGATCTTGGTACATCTTACTGCTTCCTGGATGGATAGACAACTTTGAATTGTGGGCTTCGTTCCGAATTCTTTCTTTCAGCTCCGTGTTCTTGGGAACAACCAACCTTTGATTATACCATAAAATTCCTTGTTCATCCGTTCTGAAGTTCAAAGAACTACTGGTTTCTAACCACTTCTTAATTTGGCAGATCTCTTCATCGGTCTTTTGTCCTTCAATGATGTCACTTTCTAGAGTACACTATAAGGTGATATTATTCAGCATAACGGGGTGCATAAGGTTGAATCCATCTTCCAACAATGGTTGTAGGGAGTTGCAATTAGTCTTGCGACTCAAGGCATCTGCTACTACATTCGCTTTTCCAGGATGGTAATGCACTTCTAGGTTGTAATCCTTAATCAACTCTAACCATCTCCTCTGCTTCATATTCAACTCTGGCTGGGTGAAGATATACTTCAAACTTTTATAATCTGTGTACACATGACATAGGTTACCCATAAGATAATGCCTCCATATCTTGAGTGCATGAACTACGGCTGCCAACTCCAAATCATATGTCGGGTAATTCTCTTCATGTGGTCGCAACTGGAGGGAAGCATATGCTATAACCCTTCCGTTCTGCATAAGCACACATCCGAGTCCAATCTTGGATGCGTCACAAAACACATCAAAAGGTTCCTCCAAATCTGGTTGAGCCAAAACTGGCGCCGAAGTTAACAAGGTTCGCAGAGTGCGAAATGCTGCCTCACACTCTGGAGTCCATTCAACTTCTTGTTTTTCTGAGTTAGACGAGTCATCGGTTTTGCGATCCTGGAGAAATCCAGAATGAACCGACGGTAGTATCCGGCCAATCCTAGAAAGCTACGTACCTCATGTACGTTAGTGGGCGCTTGCCAATCCATAACTTCTTGTACCTTCGTGGGATCCACAGAAATTCCTTCTTCTGAAAGGACGTGTCCAAGAAACGGTACATTCTTTAACCAAAACTCACACTTGCTAAACTTAGCGTACAATTTGTGCTCTCGAAGTTGAGCTAAGATGACTCGTAGATGCTCAGCATGATCCTTCTCATTTTCAGAGTATACCAAGATGTCATCGATAAACACCACAACAAACTTGTCCAACTCGGGCATAAAAACCGAATTCATCAAGTACATGCAATGAGCCGGCGCATTTGTCAGTCCAAAAGACATAACTAGATACTCATAGAGTCCATATCTGGTGGAGAAAGCTATTTTTGGTATATCCTCTCTTCTAATCTTGATCTGATGGTAACCTGATCTCAAGTCGATCTTGGAGAACACTTTTGCCTTTGATAACTAATCAAACAAGGCGTCAATTCGGGGTAAGGGATATTTGTTCTTTATAGTTACTGCATTTAGCGGTCTGTAGTCCACACACATCCATAAAGTTTTGTCCTTCTTCTTCACAAAGATGGTGGGACATCCCCAAGGTGACGAACTAGGACGTATCAAACCCTTATCCAAGAGTTCTTGCAACTGAGCCTTGAGCTCTGCTAGCTCGTTAGCTGGCATCCTATACGGCCTCCGAGAAATGGGTGCCGTTCCAGGGATTAACTCTATAGCAAACTCCACATCCCTATCTGGTGGTAACCCCGGCAACTCATCAGGAAAGACATCTGGAAACTCACACACTACTGGGATCTCAGCTATCTGTTTCGCCGTGATATTGAACAGCACTCCGATCTCATGGGGATTTCGGGGTAACTTAAACCGGAAAGAAGACTCATTCCGAGGGCTTACTAGGGAAACCACTCGTTCTGCAATATCCAGATTAACCTTCCAACGCTTCATCCATCCCATCCCCAAGATTACATCCAAACCTAACCTGGGAATTACGATAAGATCCACAGATACCTTTTTATCCCCAAAAGTGATTTCCATTTCCTTAGCCATTATACGGGCAGAAAGAACAGCCCCTGCTAAACTTATCTGATAACCCCTATCCAATTCTACCAACTTAGGGTTACTTCTCATAACAAAATTCTCACTTATGAAAGAATGCGATGCTCTGGAATCAAACAACACAACTGTAGGGTATTGGTTAACAAGAAACGTACCAACAGTGACAGGTTCTCCTTCTGGCACTTCTTCCACGGTGGTGTAATGCACATGACCGGCGCGAGGTTGAGGTTGGGTGTACTGCTTCTTTGGTCGAGGGCACTGGCGTGACAGGTGTCCGGTCTGACCACAGTTGTAGCACGGTCCGATCACGTACGGGGTCTTGGCACCTCCTGAACCTCCTGCCTTTGCTTTGTTCTGCATCATGGGAGCGGTGTAGGGCTTCTGGAAACTCGGACGGGAGCGGTTGTTTGTTATCTTCCTCTGTGGGGGACGGAACCTTGCTCCTGCAACTGGCGGGCGATACGGGGTGCGTGCTCCGAAAGGGGTCCTCTGTTGAGACGAACCTCCTTCGTTTGCACGACGGCGGTTTTCTGTTGCCAGCCTGCTGTCATTCGCCTCTTGGTTTAGACAATCACTGACAAAGTCACTGAAGGTGGTGCGATGGCTGTTTCACATCTTGGAAAGCATGGTGGCACTCATGCCACGCTTGAAACTTGCGATCTTCTTGGATTCTGTGTTGACAAAATCTGGAGCATAGCGAGACAGGTTATTGAAGCTGTGGAGATATTCTGACATGGACCTGGTTCCTTGGGATACCCTCATAAACTCTATAACCTTCATTTCCATCAAACCACTGGGGATGTAGTCGTTGCGCATAGCAGTAGAGAACTGTTCCCAAGTGACCGGTGCATTAGCTGGCAGGGATGCGCGGTACTGGGACCACTATAGACCTGCGGGTCCTTCCAACATGTGCGCGGCATATTCTGCCTTGAGCTCTTTGGTCAAGCGGAGCAGGCAGAACTTCTGAATAATGGAGTTGAGCCACTCATCTGCTTCAAGCGGCTCGGTGACTTCCTTGAACACAGAGGGGCGAGTGTCCAAGAAGTCACGGTAGGAGCTGTACTGGTTGGGTTCTGGTCCTTGGCGCTGCTGATGCTGCTGCGCAGTGTTGTTAGCGATGTTGCGGAGGGTGGCCTCCATGTGCCTCTGCATTTCTTCCATGTTCCTCTGACTACCCAGAAACTGGCCGAAAAACGCTTCCGGCGTCATTGGTGCCTGTGGGGGTGGTGGCAGATTCTCCTCTTGTCCAGACCCCTGTCCACGTTGGCTGCGAGTGTGTGTCGGCATCTGCATATCCCATTAATAAGCAATCATTAGGTGACGTCACATTGATCATGAATAAATACTGCGCTGTACATAATTCAAAAATTTAGCACACGACCAAGTATAAGTACTCATTTCCATACAACATCACAAAATAATCGCTCGAAATTAGACATGCAAACGACGAATTCCCATAAAAGGTGCCAGATCGAAGTCTGGGCTTTGTCCAAAAGACATACATAACATGATACATCTTAAACGCAAAACCAACACATGTCTGGGTGTTACATCATCAGCGAGCATGCTCAAGCTATACAAAAGAAAACGACTCCTAGCAAAACTAACGCTCAGGCGTCTCCAGCGGCGGATGCGGCGTCCTCCTCATCGGCGTCCATCATTGGCTTGTCAGCGTGATCCTCGTCGTCTGAAGAAGGCTCTGGACCAAGCACTACCCCATCCTAGGGCTCCTGGGCTTCATCTGCAGGGGCCTCGTCAGCTGCGGGGGCGGCGGCCTCCTGTGCGGCATGATGCATCTGGTGAACTGCCTCATGGAGCTGGTCGATGTAGTCCTGCTGGTGATGTATCTGCTGTATCAGTTGATGGGCGCCTTCTCTGAGCTGATCAAGCGTTGTACGGGCCTCGTCTCGCTGCAGGGATGCTATCAGGTACATCTGCTCAGCGAGGGTCCTGGCGGTGGTCTCTGCACCTGCGGCGGCACGTGCATCATCACGCTCGAGAGTGATCTGGTGAATCTTCTCCTGAAGACGGGCTACCTCGGTATCAAACTCTTCCTGCAGCTTCCTCTTGCTCTGTTAGGTGGTGGTGAGGGTGAAGGACACGCTCTCAAGGCTGCGCTCCAAACTCTCGCATACACCCACCAAAGCTCCGGTGGCGCTCATCGCAGATGTCTCACAGTAGAACCTCTCCTCGGGACTCCCTGTCAAGACTGACTCCAAAGTCTGCCCCCAGCGCAATGGAAAAGGTGATCCGCGAGGGAACACTCCAGCCATCGCACTAGCCAGGTCAGCGGGAAAGCGGGCGATGATGTCCTTCAGCACTAGATATGCTGCCCTGTTAGCTCCATCCTTGGCACAACTGCCCCTGGAGATTTCCGTCCATCCAGTCCAGTGGGGCTTGGCAGGCAAGGCCTTGACCTTGATCTGCACCATTACCAACGAATCCTTTCATAGATCTCCTTCTGCCACGAGTACCTGGGCTCCTGTCCTTCCTCATAGCCCACTGCCTGTAGGATCCTCCAAAGGATAGTCGGCAACCCGAAGTAGGTCAAAAACGTCTTCCTGGTCAACTTGGTAGCCAAACGGTGACGTGGAACTCCTCTGCCTCCGGTGGCCTTGCGAGCAGTCAACTTAGTCCGGGCCATCTGTAGAAACAAAAGGGTTTCAAACTCGCGTGAGACGCATATTAAGTTGGCAAATTTTATAGAAAAGGGACAACTTTTAAATAAGGGGAGGTAATGTAAATGCAAGAATGTAAACATGATGCATGATCGTACTTACGTTCACACTCACTAATAGTGACTCGTAAGTCCTAACGTTCTAGTCGGTGGCAAGAACGATCTCTCATGCGTTATCTACTCATTCTACTCGATCACGTACTTAGTGTACCTGCAGAAGACTCATTTCAGCCCGAAGCAAATCCCAATGGTAAAAATATCGGAGTATTGGCTCTTATGCACGATACATAGAAACCAACACTAAACACCATGCAGCAATCTAGAAAACATACCCCAAAACATTGATACCCTCGTATATGTTTGCGTGGAGCTCGCGCATACTTGGTATAAGAACTCTCACGTAGACCGACGGTTGGACGGTCATGCTCTCATATCTTAGAAAATCATTTATGCATGTTTTCACGATCGACGCATTCTCTTTTCCCTCGAGAATGGACCAGCAAATAAAGATCCAGCATGAAGCAAAACCCTGAACCCTGTTAGCAGTTAAACCACCTGAATCCTAGTATAGGGCTTAAGGACGAGACTGGGCACACTTAGTAATTGAAAATAGTTTTGAAATAACCATTTTAGTTCGAAAATAGCTCCTGTCGGATGCAATAACTTGAACCATGCTCCGATACCAGCTGTCGTGGAACCGCCCTGATTATAAGAGCTCAAGTACCATCTTAGTCAAATCCGTCTAACATCGACTCGCACTTGAACCCATATAACCCCGATAGTCCAGAAATCTCGAAGGATTTCAAACATCGTACATCATACAGGATCGCATCGTTCAAGTATTACATTCGAAAGGATACAACACAGATAAAGGAAACCGAATTTAACATCAGAGTGCGAAATTAAAATAGAGTTATTACAATACCGAATTTTAAAAGTGTGGAAGCTTAAAGCAGTTTTGAAACACGACCACCACACATGTGATCCAAATAAAACATTGTTTGATAACTTCACCCAACACAACTCACTCCTCCTTTTTCAGATAATGTGCCACTAGGAGTCTCAGTCCGGCAAAAGAGAAGGGGAAGCTTCTTGACGACCCTGCCCTGGGCCTACTCCTCATCACCCTCCACCGGGTAGAGGCAGTGCTTACAATAGCCATAATACACCTGGCCATCTGCAACAAATGGGATAAACCCTGAGTAAGGGAATGTACTCAACTAGACTTACCCGTCCAACTGAAAATAAAGACACCAAGGGTATGCAAGGTTTTTGGGTGGAGCTGGGATCCTTAGTTGCGAACAGCTCAGTATTAAGAGAAGGATTAATTAATAATATTGATGAGCTATCAATTTTTGACCTACCTCTTTATCTAGGTTTTGCACCTGAAATAATACATCCACTTGAGTCTAACAAGCAATAAAATAACCATATCCAGTTGACTTATCTATATTTTAGTTGAACCTTTAAACACCACATGGAGTTGTATCGTGGTGAAGCTCGCCATAGTTTCCCACTAACCGGGGGAGACGACGACTCGAATCGAATTCCAAACCAGCTGGTGAAAGACCTTTAATACCAACCCACACTTTCCCCGTCGGGTCCATGCATTGGGTAACCGCTCGATGCTTGTTCGTGGTGGTAATCGTCGCGGTTCAAGCACGGACCGCCCAATTGGAACCTGGCGACGGCCATCCTGAGGCAGATCGCATTTCCATACAAGAGGGCGTGACTCGGGTTGATTCCGGCCCGAACAGCGTCTAACCGGCTTTGGGGTCGATGATTACGGCACCGACATATCCCTATGTAAAAGGGCGCATTCAAAAATGAACGAGGGCCAACATCGATAAAAACCTACATGATCCAACAAACGGACTGCCCCAAGTTTCCAAACTTGTGCCTTGCCTTCCAGTTGACCGTATTTCATTACTACTCAGGTTCTTTTCCACGATAGCAAATATAGCCAACCGTGATCCGGTAAATACCCACCAGGGGTATTACGGAAACATCCTTAACTACTACTTTTATTAAGCAGACTAAGCAATTCTACATTATAAATAAGGAACAGGATAACAAGGCAGGTATAAACAATATTCAAGGAAGGGTAATGCAGCAGGTAGGATTCAATCAACTCCTATACCTAATGCATCACAACATAAAATACCCAATTAAATTAATTAGAAAACTGAGAGACTTAGAATGCTCCGGGGCTTGCCTTGGGAAAAGACTGAGGCCTCGTGAGCGGGGCACTCAGGCAGGTTAGCTTCCGGCGCGGTGTCGACTTCCTCGGTCCTGGGCAGCTCCGGTATCTCCTGCTCGTCGTTTGCTTCCGGCTCCTGGTCGGTCTCCGGGACTGTCGATCCTATTGCATGCGGTGAGTAATAATTAAGTAAATAATGCGGGGTGCGAGATGTGGTGGTATGAATGCAGATGTTTCTTGCAAACCAACAAAGCCAACTTGTTGAACCACTTTTGACATTGAGGAAAAACACTAAATTACTACATAAAAGAAACTATTAATTTAACCATTTTTCATTTATTAAATCAAAAGAGATTCAGGTTTGGACTGCAAGTGCATTTTTCTGAACTCAGAAAAATCCACAAAAATTCCAGAAGGTAACTGACACTAACTGGACTTCACTGCCCAAATTGCAGTAAGAGATAAAATACAGAACAATAGGTACAAAAAGATGAAATAAACTGCTCAAAAGATGCTTTGAACTAACTCTTTTCATGAAAAGTCTCAAACAGCAGATTTCATATTTTTCCTAGCTTTACCTATTCATAGCCACTCTACTGTAGAAAACTCACTGCCTAAGCATGAATATATCAACCTACACAAAATAAACAAGTTTATGCCAAAACAAACCACTTGAACTGCAACCCTACTGGAGAAGGGTGATAAACTCATTTTCATATTTTTCCCAGATTATACTCCATATTTCATATTTATCAAGAAAGTTCCATGAACAGAAACATTATATTATTTCCTACATGAATTTCCTAATGAAAACACAGAAAAGCACATTTGTACAGCAACTTCACATTTTTCCATGTAACAACATATGCTTAACATTTTTCCTAGCTGGAACATTACACACAGAGACTGCACAAATTTTTACATATTTTATTTTTACATATAAAATACCTTAACACTTATTCCAAGAAAACAGCCAAAAAAGACTTTAAACCCTAACAGACACTTTTTCTATATAAACAGTGCCTCATACATTTTTCACAAGTACTTAACATGATAAGAAGCCTTCACAAATTTTATCCTGAATTAACTCGACCAGAAAACATATAAATTCATTTATCTCAACAAAAGCACATAAACTGAATTAAATAAAAACAGTAATAAAAACTTTTACCAAAAATACTTTCATATTTTTCCATGATAGATCTACTCATGAGAAAACTACCAAAACTGAAAGCACTTCATTTGGACTTTTAAATCGTGCTACACAAAAATAACAAGATTTTCTGGAAATTAAAACAAAAAGGAAAAACATTTGAAAACTCCCGGCCCATACTGCGCAGACTCGGTCTATGGACCATGGGTGGCTGACGCGTGGGGCCGCATGGTCAACGGGGGTGCAGCAGTCAGTGAGGGCGGAGCAGGGGAAGGGTTTGACCGGGGGTTTCTCGCCGGCGGTGAGGTGGTGCTCGGCGTGATCCCCACGACGAGGCGAACCAAGTGGTGGTGATGGTTGGGCTAGCGCATGGCCGAAGCTCTCCGGCGGCGAGCGATGGCAGACGGCGGCAGCGGTGACGCGCGGCTACGCCGTTTCCGGCGGTCGCCGGCCAAATTAACGGGGGCGTAAGCTTATGCGAACCCTAGGAAGTGGAACTAGGTGGTTGGTTCGGCCGGTGAAGCTCCGGTGGAGCTTGACCACGTGCGCGGCCATGGCGGCGTCCATTGCGCTCGGTCGGGGAAGAATAGGGAGGCTAGATGTAACACCTCAGGTGTTTACATGAATAAAATGTTGTCATATCATCATAAGCATTTCATAGCATCATGTGCTAGCTCACCTTAAGATGCATTCACTAAAATGAGTTTAACTCCTAATATGTGAGCATTTTTGTTTATATGCTTGTGATGCAGCTCAAAAACCTAATTTAGAATGTCATTATGAAATAACTTGAGTTCATTCCCATTTGACTAAAGTCATGTAAAGGCATGGATCTAAGTTCAACAATTCAAAAGAATCCAAAATCTATTTACCTTAAAATTGGGAAAAATCATTAAATTCCTATATAAGTAATTAGCCCTTTCTAGTTAACTCAACATCTGTGCATAATTAGGGGTTGACCCTAAAAGCTTTTTGGTAGATCTTGAAGAGAGGTACAACTTTGGTATTCAAAGTTTTCAAAGTTTCTGTACAAAATTTCAAGTAATTATGAATTTACTCAAACCCTGGAAATGGTCCCCTTTTTACTTTAAACTTGCATTTCAAAAATTATTTGAAATCTGAGTTTGAGGTCTACATCAAAGTTGTAGAGAATTTCAAAATGAACATTTCATACATTGACCCTTTTTCAAGTGTCAATGCAAAATCAAAAGTAATTTTGCTTCTACTGCAAAACCCAAGTTTTCTCCCCTTTTCAAAATTCCAATTTGAAATGGATTTGAACTGTTTTGACCAAATTGACCTATTTTCAGTTGGAATCAGTAAAAGGGTATTACAGCAAAGTTGTACAACTTTTCAAACTCTACCTGTCATATATTGGCAAAATTTGAAGTTGTTCAGAAAATTCCAGAGTAATTTTGAATTCAGTTTGGTCCAAATTTAATTTTTGAACTTTATTTCAAAATGTAGGCAGAATTTGACTTTCGTTCTTAAAACAAACTTGTAGAACACAAAATTTGGAGCAACTTTTGTTTTAAGAGTTTTTGGCGTGCAGTACAAAAATCTGGAGAATTTTGAAAGGGGATAGTTCTGGTACTGTAGCTACAGGAGGGGGGAACCTGCCGGAGTAGGGCAGGCCGCCGTGTGCGTCGTCGCCGTGGCCTGGCCATCTCCGCGCCGCTCTGCGTGTCTGGCCACGCACCTGGCTGCTTGCTTGCTTCGCTACGCACGGTGGCAAGCTCTGAGAGCTCCTCCATCTCCCAGCGTCCCCGTCCGCCACCTCCTCTTTCTCCTCCTCTGTTTCCCAATTAAGCTCCGACGAGCTTTCTCTCCGCCGTCGCTGCGTCCTTGCACTCTCCATCTCCCAGATAGCTCCGCCTGCATCCCTCGATTCTCCTGAGTTAGCTAACCCGAGCCCTAGAGCTTGCAATCGCCGTCGCCGCGGTCTTCTTCCTCGCTGCCGGCAGGGAGCCGCCGCAGGTATCGTGATCGTGGCCACGACGAGCCAGAGTTCCTCCGGTTAATCTAACTTGTGCTTTAGCTTCGTGTTGTGTTGTAGATCACGTTCGGCTCGCTCTTGAGGTCTCTACCGCTCTGGCTTGAGCAATCCACGGAGGTTGCCGTCGGTGCAAGCTTTGCCATCGCCGCCGCCGTCGCCAACCTCGGTCCAGTGCTCCTCAAGTCAAGGTAAAGCGCGCATCGTAGTCTCGTTGAGTCCCTAGGCGTGTTGCGTCCCTCGGTTTGGTCTCTACCGTGCAGTCTTGGTCTGTCTGCGTGGCTCGCCGTCGGTGCAAGTGCCGCCATGGCTGCCGTCGTGGACCGAAGGGTTCCGAGTCGTGTTTGTTTGAGTTAAGGTGAGCACCGTGTTCGCGAAGAGTGCGGGAGTGCAGTGCTATCGAAGTTGTGATCTCTACCGAGCCCTTATGGCCGGAACGCCGCGTCGCCATCGTGCCCAGTCTGGCCGAGCCGCCATGGCCGCTGCCAGCTCATGGTCATGTAGGTGCTAAGGCTGATGAGGGGTGGAATCGATGTGCGAGGTCAAGCCGGAGACGTTGAGGCCCTCGCCGTCGCCGGAGACTTCGCCGGTGCGAAGGCCGACGGCCAGTCAACACGCCGGCAGCCGGTCAAGGCCGGCCGAGCCCTGGTCTGGGCGTGAAGGGGAAGAAGCAGAGGCTGACGCCTGGGGCCCGGTTGTCAGCGGCCGTGGGCCGAAGTTGGGCCGAGCCCAGTAAGGATTAGAAGGGTTTTTCTTTTTCTGAAATGGGTGAATAGTGTTAGGTTTTGTCTTTTTGATATCTTTTTGTAGGAAGCTCCAAAAATTGTGAAACTTTTTGTGTAGCTTTCTCAAGCTTCCTAATATTTATGAAAAATATGAAACTTGAGTTTTGAACAAATTTTAAAACTGATTTAAATGGGTCTTTTTATTAATAAATGGACTTTGATGATTTTTGTAGGCCTATTTAAAGGTCCAAAAATCATGAAACTATTTTTGTCACTGTTTTGAGCTAAAAATGTATCATCACAAAAATTTTGAGCTCTATTGGACAAAATAAATTTTTAATCTTATTTCTATGCCTTATTTAAATAGTTAAATGTGATAATTTGATTTAATTCTGCAGATTTATAGGTTTGTTAAAAAATGATGATATTTGTTTTACCACTGTTATTTAATATAATTTATCATCTCTAAGGGTTTGAATTAGTTTAAGCATAGTTTGCTTCACAACTTAATTTCATGCTAATTAAATTACTTTCTTGATAAATAAGTAATGTTGTTTAACACGAAAACCTAAGTCTCTTTATAGTAGATTTGGGAATTAAGTTAGGTGAATTATCTTGATCTATTGAGTGAATTATCTTGATCTGTTATTTGATGCAGACAAGCTTCACTCATTTAATCATGTATGTTTGTACAAGTTGGTTTGTTGGTTTGCAACTGTACCGTGATAAAAAGATGTTGCAAGATAAAAGTTTATAACTTAGAAAATTTCCATCTTTACCATGATCATGTCACGAGCATCTCATGAAGCATGCACTTTATTATCGTATAGCTTCCGAAGTGATCGATTATCCGGACGAGGTTGGTCCCGATAGTTCAGAGTATCCAGTTGATCCGGATTATCAGGAATTTCAGACCTTTCCGGTCAACGCAGGCAAGTCCCGGTTCATTTAACCATTTCCTTGGTTTTGCAAATTACACTTACTTTCAATAACCTGATGCATTAGAGGTTTAACCAATAAATGCTTTAAACTTGTGGATGCATGATCAACCTTGTTGTTGATATATCATTCCTTGATACCTGCTTTACACAAATGATAGAAATGCTCAGCCTTGCTTTCTCACGCTTTTGATAAATGTTTTCGATACTTATCGTTTTGGAATGATAATGAGAAAGAATGATGGTTAAGACCAGACGGGCACATGCATTGACCCTTGGATCGATGTATGGTGACCTGGATGTGTCGGTTTAGGGTTAACCGTTGTTGGCCTGCTAGATTGAGAAACTGTGAAGTACCGATCATATGCTACGGTAAGCCCTGCCTTGGTGGTTCTTAAATGAGAACGGCTAATCGCGCACTGGGAGTGGAGAGATGGCGGGAGTACTAGCTACCCTCGTGGGTTAAAGTCCCGGATTGGAGGTGTACAAGTACTCTCGGGTGGCGCGGACCCGGTCTTGTTTGGAGGATCCGAGGTCGGGGATTGATATATGTGTGATCAAGGGTCTACGGGGCTGATTGGTTGCGGGTAGCAGCTCATCCTTGCACCACTTACCTGTGTCGTTTCGTTCGCCCTTCGTGTTTGGTTGCTCTAGGTGTATCTTTCCCCTGCTTCCTCTCATACATCTGAGGCCGTCATGATACAGGCATTCCATACGAAGAAAATGAGCTTCCCTCTCCATACAGGACGACTTGATTCATTCAGGATGCACGGACCCATATGTCAGACACCGAGAACTTTGATCGATACATGCAACCAAACACGATCCCGTTTCATACTGGATCAATACAAAAAATAACCAAACACAATCACATGTACGAGCTCAACCCAGATCATTTGATCCTGTATAGTCTGATCATCCTGGATAAAAATATCTTGTGCAACCAATCACACCCTAAATATATCGTATGATCGTGGAAAACTCCCAGATCTGGTTGAATCGGTTCGAATCGTCGTGCTCCTCGGTTATGGAGACTCAATCTACTGACCCGCATCGTAGAATGAAAATGGGACTGGTTTAAGAAAGAATGATAATGACCTTTCACTGCTGTTCTTTTACAATTCTTACCATATACACAAATGATTAAGTAAAATTTGAATATAGGATTACTTTAGTAAGCTTTTATGCAAATGAAAAGTACTGTTGAGCCTACCCAAGCCCGCATACCTGTTCTTCTCTTCTCTTGTCGGGTAAGCCTTGTTGAGTACCGTTGTACTCAGGGTTTGTTAACCCCTGTTGCAGGTGACGTTCACGAGCAGCCTTGCTTGGAGGCTTGTTGCGTGACCGTCATTGAGGAGGACGTGTCCGGGAAGGAGTAATGCAACCCTTAGGTGGGGTTGTCTGTGTGATATACAGTTTTAGCAATGTTGTTTTCCACTACCTAGGGTAAGGTTTGAAACTATGGTTTGTAATAACTACGCGAGTTTGAACAACTGGTTTGTAAAACTTATGGTGTAATACTTCCGCACTTTTATCTCTGATATATATTATTTGTGAAATGTTATAATACTGCCATGACTCTTGCAATGATCCTGGGAGTGTAAGGAAACGTGAATGAGTCGGGTTACCCGATGACACGTGGTGGGTCTTTTGGGCTATTGGGGCACAGTGTATGACTGTCTGAGGTCGGTAGGACAAGGACAGATACACGTGGGCCCTAATAATCCAGAGGGTTCCGTCACACTAGAGGGCGGTAGAGACCTCGCGGAGGCGTGTTCTCACCTTGCCTTGGCCTGATGAAGCTTGAGGGTGAAGGAGGAAGGTGGCGAAGCTCGGGGTGGTGCGGAACGGGCTCGAGCTCCTTTCGGCGGTGAACGGGGACCGAAGGGGGCAACTCGTCTTCCGGTGACGGTGGGGCTTGGTCGGGGAAGATGGCGCGCGCATGACGTGTGCACGGTGAAGGCGGAGAGGCTGGCGAGAGGAATCGGATGGTGGTGGTCGGGTGAGGTCGGAATGGTGGTGCGGGCTTTTGGTGCCGAACGGCGGCGAGCACAAGCGTTCGCACTCGGGTTCGTTTGCAGAGAGAAGAAGATCTGGGGGTGCGGCTCAGGCGAAAGAAGAGTGAGAGGGAGAGGGGTGCGGTGCGCGGGGTCTTTGCCCGGCCGGCGGCGAGCGATGGTCGTGGCGGGGGCCATGGCCGATGCGACGTCGCGGCAGAGCGGCGCGAGCAGCGAGGCGGCGCGGCATGCGAGGCAGCGCGGGAGTGGCCGGTGGAGATCGTTGCGTGATCGGGAGAAAAAGGATCGCGCGGAGAGTGGCGGAGGCGGATTTGCGGCAGGCCGACCGGCGTACGGCGCGGCGCGGTCGGCTGACCGGCGCTGCAGCGCGCGCGCACGGCGCGGGCGAGCGTGGGAGCGGCGTGGGCCGGCGCGGGCGGGACTGGGCCGAAAGGCCGGCTGGGCCGAAAGGGTGGCGCCGGGAGAAAAACATTTTCCTTTTTCTTTTTCCAAAATCTTTTCAAACTTTGACCAATCAAAAACAGTTTCGAAAACTACAAACCAGGCTTTGACCCAAAAATAAAAGTTGCTCAAAATAATTTTTTCTACAACTTTCATATAAGACACTTTTTCTGAAAATCATTTTTACAGCCTCCATATAAATAAAGTCAGTTTTTGAGACATAAATCATTTGTTCTCCCATTTTTATTTGTCAAACCATTTTTAAACTAGGTCAAGGTATCAATATAAAAAGTATTAGATTCATTATTCTCTACTTTATAAAATTATTTGTCAAATCAGAAATCTATTTAAACCATCAAGTCCAACAGAAATCAATAATCCAATTAATGAAACCAAGGACAAAAAGCACTTTCATGCACATGAAATGATGCAATGCATTGCTTATGAGTTTTAGTAGCTAAGTGGTGTCACAATTTTCCCGTCACCCGATCTCCCTCTCTACTGCGTCTTTGCGAAATCCTTTTGAATCAACTTGTTCTTTGTAGTGAGGAGATCATTTCCACCGAAGGAATTCATCTAACTCCTCACGAACAAGTAGATCGGGTCGATTTCGTTTTTGTGGAGCTTTTTCGTTCATACACCTCCCCTTTCGATTTCCCGGTGATTGAGTTGATTTGAGCGGATGATTTCTTGGGGATAGTCTCCTAACTACCTCGTGATCATCCTCTCCAAGTTTGGGAATGTGGGATTGAGTTTTGATTCGGATTTGAGAGGTTGTGTGTTAAGGGCGACTGAAATCGCCCTCACTAGACAGTCCGCGCGTCGGGCTCCGACCGAGCAGTGGTCGCGCGGCTTGGCTGTGTTTGCCTCGGGTGACCGGCGGACAGTCCGCCGTTGACAGGCGCGGACAGTCCGGGCCCGAGCAGAGAACTTTCAGCAACTGTGCTGTTTTGGGGATTTTGCCGGCGGATAGTCCGCCATCTCCCCGCGGACAGTCCGCGGTTGAGCCGGACAATCCGGGACCGTACTGGCGGACAGTCCGGGAACTCGCTGTGTGTTGAGCTTTAGTGCGTTTGCTCTCCCGGCTTCCTCGTTTGGTTTTTGGACTTCTCGTTTGGCCCTAGAGTTGATCAAGGAACCTCTCTAGGTATCTTTGCTACTTGTTAGCATCGGTATTTGGGGATTTCTCGACGTAGCCTTCCATCTACGTTCGGGACTTGTTTTTTAGGGAGCAAACTTGTGCCGGTGTTTTTGGCGTTTGGTTTGCTACTACTTTGTGGTGCCTCGCTGTGATCCTAGGGATCATCGACCCTCTTCCAAGGGTCGTGGGCATCACGGTTTCGATTGAAGCTTTTGGGGGTTGATTTGTGGGACAAAGGCCAAAGTTTTAAGAGAAATTTTTGAGCTCCCATTCACCCCCCCTCTGGTCGCCTTGCTATTGCATTCTCGTTCCTTCAATTGGTATCGGAGCAAGGTTAAGGATCTTCCACCTTAGCCGGTTCCAGATCCACAGAAGGCGACATGGATCGCAGCGTGGGCAAACCGTCGTTTTTCGATGGGACGAACTATGCGTATTGGAAGATACGCATGTCGACCTATCTCCAGAGTATTGGTACTTCCATTTGGGATATTTGCAACTCTGCCGATTACGTGGTTTTGGCTTCTCGTGTTACTCAGCGTCAGATCGATGAGCACGATGCCAATAGCCGAGCCCATAATGCTCTTTTCTCTTGTTTGAGCATGTCCGAGTTTGATCACGTTTCTCACCTCGCTACGGCTCGGGAGATTTGGGCTACCCTCATGCGTTTCCATGAGGGAACCACTCAAGTCAAAACCCATCTCTACGAGTCGTTCAAGCGAGAGTATGAGAACTTTCGACATATGCCTGGCGAGAGCATAGAAAGTTTATTCGCTCGCTTTCAGGTGATTGTCAACAGGATGAGGGCTAACAAGGAGCTATTGCCTTTCGACGATCATGAGAGTGTTTTGAAGCTTTTGCACACTCTTGATCGGTCGATGTGGGACTCGAAGGTTCAGGCGATCATCGAATCACCTAACTATGAGACCCTCACATGCGACGAGCTCTTCAGTAAGCTCAAGTCCAGTGAGATTGACGCCATGGCGAGGGCTTCTTATGAAAATCCCTCTGGCCCGTCGATGGCTTTGGTTTCTGGCTCTTCGGCTAACCCCTCTGGAGGCTTTGCACTCTCTTCTCTTCTTTCTGTCACAGAGGAGCAGCTGGAGTTCGTGGGGGATGACGAGTTGGCTTTGCTCGCCAACCGGTTCTCGTGGTTCCACTACAACCACATGAACCATCGCCGCGGAGGAGGATGCTCGGGCTGCTTCGAGTGCGGCGACCCCAACCACTTCATCGCCAATTGCCCGAAGAAGAACAAGCAAGTCTTCGTCAAGGCGGATCATGGGCACAAGTATGACTCTGGCAAGCGCAAGGAGAAGTACGTCCCCGCGAAGCACAAGCGGAAGGGCGGCTTCGACAAGGAGTACATCAAGACGAAGTACTTGGAGAAGGCCCAGGCTGAGCAGCGTGCTTTCTTCGCCACGCTCAGCGACGTCGACGACTCGGATGACGACTCCGCTGCCTCAAGCGACGATGAGTCTGAGAAGAAGAAGAGGATCGAGGACAAGCTGAACGGCCTCTGCTTCTTCACCGACAACGAGGGCTTCTGCACCATGGCCCTCGGCAAGGAGGTCGATGGCGAGCTGGAGGACATCCCTCGGAACGACGACGACGACGACACCTCCCAGGTATCTCAGACCCCCGATGAGCTCTCTGCTGAGGTCGAGAAACTTACTGCCGCTCTCCTTAGTCAAGACAAGCTACTTAGGCGCGCTGCTAGAGAGAGTTAGGAGTTTAGGCCGAAGTGGGAGGATACGGTGAAGGAACTTGAATCTGTCAAGTCCACCGTTGTTGTCACAGATGAGGATGAGTGTGAGATGTGCACCACACACATGACTGACCTTCTCACTTTGAGGAGCAAGTATGTTGTGTTGGTAGGAGAGGTGGATGAGCTTTAGGCTAGATCCTCGCTGTTGGGTGCGTGCAAGTCTTGTGCAGGCATGCAATCCGAGTTGGCAGAGAAGAATGCCAAGATTGTGTCTCTTGAGAAGGCCAGCTCGGATAGCACGTGTCTGACTAGGTGCATTCTTTGTGAGGGTTTGGAGATGGAGATTGCAAACGTGAAGCATGACAAGATGCAAACCGAGGAGGAAAACACATACCTTCGGACCATCTTGTCATGGTTGTCTAGTGGTGAGCCGCAGCTTGGGATGATGATCTCCCAATTCAAGCGTGCTGCTGGAGGTCCTGGTATAGGCTATGCTCAGGGTGTTGAGTGTGCTTCATCTTTTGGCAAGATTGGAGAGTCGAGTGGTCTTAACCCGAGTGAGAAGCCCAACTCCACCACTACTCCCAAGCTTACCAAGATACCACCCAGAGAGCCTCTAAAGCCCAACACCAAGGATGGTGTATTTGTGGAACCTCCGAGAGCTCCACCCAAGAAACAATCATGGGCACCAAAACCAAACCATCTCAAGAACAAGCTGGACACCATGCCACCCATCCAAGAAGAGCTTATGCCACAGAAGGACAAAGTGATCCACACCCACTACCGTGAGTACCAACAACCCCCTATGAGAGCGGTGAGGTACCATTGTGAGCACTGTGGGAGAGATGGTCACTTGAGTGAGTTTTGCTTTCGGCGCAAGAGAGAGGCGCGCCGTGCAAAGGAGATGAACAACACAGACAAGTACCATCCTTTCCATAATGTACATGTGCCGAATGTTCAGAAGCGTGCTGCTAGGCCTAGAGGTCCAAAACCTCAAGTTCGTAGGCCTAGGCCGCGAAGAGAACGTGCCCGGCAGGAGCCTGCATTTGTGGGCTATGGACCCCGTGGCGAAGGCTTTGTAGTTGAGCGTTTTCCCCCATCGCATTTTGAGTATCGCGATGGACGCTCCTCCCTTAGCGGACCACGTTTTCCTCTACGTGGTGATCGCTCTTCCCGTAGGCGTGCTAGGAATGGTTTTTCTGCTAACCATTTTTTTGAGCAGCCAGCCCAACACTGGTATAATTCCCATTTTACTCACCCCAGTGTTGGACCGTATGCTCACCCTATGTCTTTTTATTGATGTAGGTAAAACGATTGGAGAACGTTTGGTTGGTGGATTCTGGTTGCTCGAGGCACATGACTGGAAACGCCAAGTGGTTCTCCAGTCTTAGTCCGGTCGCCGGAAAGGAGTTTATCACCTTCAGCGACAACAGCAAAGGTAAGGTGTTGTCTCGTGGGTCGGTGCGAGTTAATGAGCACTTTGTGTTGCGCGATGTTGCTCTTGTTTCTAACTTGCATTTTAACCTTCTTTCTGTTTCGCAACTTTTCGATGATGACTATGAGATTCGTTTTAAACCGAATCTCAGCCGCATTTTGGATCCTCAAGGCAATCTTGTATGTGTGATTTCTCCCTTTGGAAAAGTCTTTCGTGTGAATTTCTCGGAATCGTTTGGAGTTTCTCGTTGTCTTTTGGCTGGACCTTCCTCCTCTGATCTTTGGAAGTGGCATAGGAGACTAGGTCACTTGAGCTTTGACTTGCTTTCAAGACTTAGCTCACTTGGCTTAATCCGAGGATGGCCCAAGTTGTCCATGGAGAAGGATCTTGTTTGCCATTCTTGTAGACATGGGAAGATGGTAGCCGCTCCCCACCATCCAGTGACTCAGGTCATGAATAAGCGCCCTGGAGAGCTTTTGCACATGGGCCTTGTTGGTCCGGCTCGGGTGAGCTCGGTTGTGGGGAAGTGGTACGTGCTTGTTGTTGTTGACAATTTTTCGAGATATTCGTGGGTCTTCTTTTTAGCTGAGAAGACCGACACTTTCTCCTTTGCTCGCAATCTGATTTTGCATCTTCAGAATGAGTTCCCTTTGAACTCAATGCGAGCAATTCGGAGTGATAATGATTCCGAATTCAAGAATTCGGATTTTGAGAAATTTTGTAACTCTTTGGGTTTGGAGCATCAGTTTTCTTCTCCCTACACACCGCCACAAAATGGTGTAGTAGAGAGGAAAAATCGGACCCTTGTAGAGGTGGCCAGGACGATGCTCGATGAGCATAGGACTCCTAGGCGATATTGGGATGAAGCTATGAGCACTGCATGCTATATCTCAAATCGCATTTTTCTCCGAGCTTTCTTGAAAAAGACTTCTTATGAGTTGTGTTTTGGAAAACTGCCCAAGGTGAGTTATTTTAGAGTTTTTGGTTGCCACTGTTTTATACTCAAGAAAGGCAACCTGGACAAATTTGAGTCTCGTTCTTTCGACGGTGTATTTTTGGGTTATGGCACTCACACTCGTGCATATCGTGTACTTAACCTTGATACTAACCGAGTCATGGAGACATCCGATGTCACCTTCGATGAGACCATGGTTTGTCCTTCTTCTCGTTTTGAGCATGCAGGTGATCATGAGGTTGGTGAGCCTCTTTTTGATGATGAGGACGAAGGTGCTGAAGGGATGAATGACCCAACACCTCCTCCACCTGCTGTGCCGCAAGGAGCGGCTTCTACCACGACTCACGGCCCAGACCCTTCTTCCTCTACTACTTGGGGGCCGTGGGATCCGCCACCTCGAGCGGTACCTTTTGTACCCGAGGAGGCACCAGCTGCTGTTGAGGGGGAGGCTACATCAGCTCGGGAGGCACCTCGACACATTCAGCGCCAACACCCGCCTCAATAGACGATCGACAGCATCAGCGAACGTGTCACTCGATCAAGGTCACAATAAATCTCTCACTTTGCTCATTCTGCATTTGTTGCCAATTTTGAACCCCGAGATGTTGGACACGCTTTGACGGATCCGGATTGGGTCAGTGCCATGCATGAGGAGCTTGAGAACTTTGAGAGAAATCGGGTTTGGGTTCTTGTTCCTTTTCCTCCTGACTGTCATCCTATTGGGACAAAATGGGTTTTCAAAAACAAACAAGGAGAGGATGGCCATGTTACGAGAAACAAGGCCAGGCTAGTAGCCCAGGGGTATAGTCAGAAGGAGGGGATAGACTATGAGGAGACTTTTGCTCCTGTAGCTCGTTTGGAGGCGATTAGGATACTCTTGGCTTTTGCTGCATCCAAAGGGTTTAAACTTTTTCAAATGGATGTCAAGAGTGCCTTCTTAAACGACTACATAGAAGAAGAAGTGTATGTGAAACAACCCCCCGGTTTCGAAAATCCCAAGTTTCCAAACCATGTCTTTAAACTTCACAAAGCTTTGTATGGTTTGAAACAAGCCCTTAGAGCCTGGTATGATAGGTTGAAAACCTTTTTGCTTGCTAAGGGTTTTAAAATGGGATGTGTGGATAAAACGCTTTTTCTCCTCAAGCAAGGCAATGATACTCTCTTGGTCCAGATTTACGTGGATGATATCATTTTCTGTGGTTCTTCTCACGCTTTGGTTGCCAAGTTTGCAGATACTATGAGCAGGGAGTTTTAGATGAGTATGATGGGCGAGTTGACATTTTTCCTCGGATTGCAAATCAAGCAATCTCGAGAGGGAACGTTTGTGCATCAGGGTAAGTATACCAAGGATATCCTGAAGAAATTCGATATGGGTGAGGCCAAGCCTCTTCCAACACCCATGTCGACCATGACGGACCTGGATGCGGACAAGGAGGGAGAAGCAGTGGACCAGAAGGAGTACCGGAGTATGATCGGGTCGCTGTTGTACCTGACGGCCACACGCCCGGACATTCAGTTCACGGTGTGTCTTTGCGCGCGATTTCAGTCATCGCCACGCACCTCTCACCGTCAGGCAGTTAAGCGCATTATGAGGTACTTATGCTTCACTCCAGAATTTGGGATTTGGTATTCTGCTTCCTCCACCCTCTCCCTTTGTGGTTATTCCGATGCCGATTTTGCTGGTTGTCGCATTGAGCGCAAGTTCACTTCTGGGACTTGTCAGTTTATTGGTTCTTCTCTTGTATCGTGGTCTTCTCGCAAGCTGTCTAGTGTCGCCCAGTCTACCACGAAGGCTGAGTATGTTGCTGCGGCTAGCTGCTGTTCCTAGTTGCTCTGGATGATGGCCACTTTGCGTGATTTTGGTCTAAGCTTTACTCGCGTTCCTTTGCTTTGTGACAACACGAGTGCTATTAGCGTTGCTAAGAACCCCGTGCTGCACTCTAAGACCAAACACATTAATGTGCGCTTTCATTTTCTGCGAGACCACTATGAGAAGGGTGATATCGACCTTCGCCATGTCGATACTCATCATCAGTTGGCTGATATTTTCACCAAGCCTTTGGACCAATCAACTTTTGCTAGGTTGAGAGGTGAGCTTGGTGTGTGTTTCCCCTTTTAGATGGGGGAAACATTTTCGCTCTTGTATTATAATCTGACTTTGTGTTTTCAGTTGGTATCTTTTCTTTCTTTTGCTTTCATCATACGTCTTTGCATTTCATCTTGCATATTTACATTCAGAGCTTCATGTATATAATCTTTAGAATGTGACTATGCTCTGTATAGTACTTGCTCCGATGCTTTATGATGATGTTGTAGTTTATGCTCTTTCTGATCACTGATACATTTTGAGAGCTGAGCTATTTTATGAATGGTGAAAGTGCTTAATAAACATAAAATTTGAAAATATTCACCATTGAGATTTGCAACTAGCATGTGTAGAATGTGTTGAAATCACTTGTGCTTCTCATATATGCTAGGTTGCTATGTCTCTAGTGTTGAGTCATTCACTTGCTTGGTATGTTCATATGCTGTTTTAAAATCTGAACCAAGTTAAGTGAATTGGAAAGATCGAGATGGGATTGCTTGTCAGCACATCACAGTTTTGAGACTGTTTCTCATTGCACTTCGAGTTAAACTTGAGTTGTGTAGTGTATGACCGAAACTGTTGCTTTAAGCTTCTGATTGCTTCTGCATAGGCTTCGCACAGTTGAAAAGTTAGGCGATGACAAGCTTTCAACCTCTCGCAATCACATGCTAAAATTTGATCTTGTGTAATTTAACCACTGCAACTCCGATAATATTTGGATACACAAGTCTATGTTTCATTCTATAGCATGATGGTTGAACTGTGCTAGGGGTAGTTCACCTTGTATACATGTTTAGCACTTGTTTGACTTCCTGTCTATACATGCCTCGTGCAATTTTGATGGTGAATACCTTTTTGGCTGAAAACTGCTCTTGTTGCTCAAATGTTCAGATTTTGTATTTAGTGATCAGTTTGAGCCTTTGCTAAGCATTCTGTGCATTTTATGAGTCATCAGATCAGCACTCTGTTGAGCATCTTCATTTTCTATTGACTATATTCATGAAGCTGCTAACTTGCATTTTGACTCATATGCATTTGGAGGGAGAGTTCTTCTGTCAAGGCAGAGAAATCTGGTTGATGGTGCATTTTCAACTAAGGGGGAGAAAATATTGACAAATCATGAGATTTCCTGGTTGTGTGCACTATTTGAGGGGGAGTTTTCTGAGCTGGTAGCTAGTTGTGTTGAGCCTTTGCCTCTTTCTTGAGGAACTAGCACTTTTGCTTTTATGCTCTTCAGTTGATATCAAGCTTTCTTCAGTTGGTATCGAGCTTCCTCGTTAGCGGTGTTGAGCCTGTTTTGCCTCTTCTTGAGGGCTAGCTCTGTTTTGCTTGAATTTTAGTTGATTCTTCAATTGGTATCAAGTTTTCAAGCTAGTGGTGTTGAGCCTGTTCTACCTCTTCTTGAGGGCTAGCCTTGCTTTGCTTGGTTGCGTTGAGCCGTTGCCCATGTCTTTGGGAACCAAGTTGTTTTGCTCCTTCCACTTGACCTTCTTCGTCTTTGTTATGCTTTTGGGTCATTTGGTCGAGTTCTCTCTCTTTCTTCCTTCCTTCCTCTATTCTATTATGATTTTTGTTGGTAGTTGACAATGCTCTCATCAAGGGGGAGATTGCGGATACATGGGTGTATGCCGAGTCTCTGAGTGACGAGTGATTGTCAACTGGGATGATGCACATGTTCTTTGGCTTGTGTTGTGCAGGTGTCGAGCACGGATACAGTGATCGAAGGCAAGATGAAGGTCAAGTAGAGACGTGTCATGCCGATGGACCGAGAGTGGCGAAGGGCGGACGTGAGGCTTGGACTGAGGGACTCGTGGCCTGAGGATTAGCTGTGGTGGCTGACAGCCTTGGACAGCAACGAGTGAAGACTTGCGGTCATGGTGTTGCTCGAGTCGAGGACTTGGGGACACGTGTCGGTGGATGGGGTGCACAGGCGGTGCATCCCTTCTACGGCTCGGTTTGGTGGTTGAGCCACAGAAAAACCACCGAGTGGACGGTTTCCAGGTTTGGGCCTCAAAACCTGGGCGCTAATGGTTTCCGAGTTTGGGCCACAAAACTCGGGCTGAGGACGGTTTCCAGGTTTGGGCCTCAAAACCTGGGTGCTACGGGTTTGCTGAGTTTGGGCCACAAAACTCAGGCGATGGTCGGCTGGTTTCCCGGTTTGGGCCTCAAAACCGGGGGTTGGCTGTGAAGGCTGGTTTCCCGGTTTGGGCCACAAAACCGGGGGCGAAGTCCGGGAAAAGGACAAGCAGAGCGGTGGCGGCATGTGGTGGCAATCGGTGAGGTTGCTTCGAGGCAACGCTACCAGTTGTGCGGGTGTGGCCGTCGGATCACCACCTACCATGAGTTGGTCCAGAATAACCCTAGGGTTTAGCTGGTTCGCTCTATAATTAGTTAGGGGTAGAGTGGGAACTAGGATTACGATAAGTAGAGGGAGACACCCACCTCCCATCCAATCTCAGTCATTTTGCTCTTTGCCTTCTAGGTTTTCCTGCTCTCCCAATCCCCTACTGTAGCAACTGAGATCCGCAGAGAACCATACCTCTGTGTACTGGAGATTTTGAGGAAGTGAGACCGTAATCTCACTGTTGTAGCGTGTGGTAGCCACACAGTTGCAGATCGATGACTTGATTCGCGTTTTGTTCGTGTTCTTCGCGTTCTTCATTTCTCCGCGATTTTCCCGTCACTCGATCTCCCTCTCTACTTCGTCTTTGCGAAATCCGTTTGAATCAACTTGTTCTTTATAGTGAGGAGATCATTTCCACCGAAGAAATTCATCTAACTCCTCACGAACAAGTAGATCGGGTCGATTTCGTTTTCGTGGCGCTTTTTCGTTCATACTCCTCCCCTTTCGATTTCCCGGTGATTGAGTTGATTTGAGCGGATGATTTCTTGGGGATAGTCTCCTAACTACCTCGTGATCATCCTCTCCAAGTTCGGGAACGTGGGATTGAGTTTTGATTCGGATTTGAGAGGTTGTGTGTGAAGGGCGACTGAAATCGCCCTCATTGGGCAGTCGCGGACAGTCCGCGGTTTGACCGGCGGACAGTCCGCGCGTCGGGCTCCGACCGAGCAGTGGTCGCGCAGCTTGGTTGTGTTTGCCTCGGGTGACCGGCGGACAGTCCGCCGTTGACAGGCGCGGACAGTCTGGGCCCGAGCAGAGAACTTTCAGCAACTGTGCTGTTTCGGGGATTTTGCCGGCGGACAGTCCGCCATCTCCCCGCGGACAGTCTGCGGTTGAGCCGGACAGTCCGGGACCGTACTAGCGGACAGTCCGGGAACTCGCTGTGTGTTGAGCTTTAGTGCGTTTGCTCTCCCGGCTTCCTCGTTTGATTTCCGGACTTCTCGTTTGGCCCTAGAGTTGATCAAGGAACCTCTCTAGGTATCTTTGCTACTTGTTAGCATCAGTATTTGGGGATTTCTCGACGTAGCCTTCCATCTATGTTCGGGACTTGTTTTTTAGGGGGCAAACTTGTGCCGGTGGTTTTGGCGTTTGGTTTGCTACTACTTTGTGGTGCCTCGCTGTGATCCTTGGGATCATCCACCCTTTTCCATGGGTCGTGGGCATCACGGTTTCGATCGAAGCTTTTGGGGGTTGATTTGTGGGACAAAGGCCAAAGTGTCAAGAGAAATTTTTGAGCTCCCATTCACCCCCCCCCCTCTGGTCGCCTCGCTATTGTATTCTCGGTCCTTCAATCACCAAGCAGCATAATTCTGGGACTAAACTGACAGATCCAACAACTTTGGCGAATTACTATTTTCTAGGGAGTTTTACAGAAGATGGAAAGAGATTGAGTCCTACTCCAACACGACAAATCATGCAAACAGATGGAAAGGCGCATTAGGGCAACAAGGGAGGTTCCAGAAGACGTCACGGCGAAGCAAGCACCTGAGGGATGACAAGTGGGGCTGGCCGGCCCCACCCCCAGGCCGGCCGGCCTGGGCCAGCACCCCCCTGGCCCATCTTCATGGAGCATGACCTAATCGACCTTCTTGATGCATCTAAGCCCTTGTTCAAGGTCAGTTTGATCTAAGGGTCACAGTTCATCCCACCGGGCTATATAAGAAACCCCAGACCCACCTGAGGCATCTTCATATCATGGCATTGTGATCAGATCTATCTTCATCAGGCAATTAAAGAGACAAAGTTAGGGTTCCAGAGATTAGAGATTAGATTAGAGCTCTACTTTGAGATTAGAATTAGAATTAGGTAGAAACAAGTAGAGTTGAGCGTGGCTCAGGATTCTGAATCATCATAAGGAGTTCTGGTAATTCTGGTAATGGACTTTGTGCTATTTCAATTATCATTTTGTTTCTCTTTATTTCGTTCTTAGTTTATTCTAGTTTTATGCTTGATATAGTTATGATTGATAATAAGTTCATATATATGTTTGTAAAGCGCTTAGTTCGATTTCGGATTGGACTAAGTGGTCGATATAATGTAGCCGTGGTGCTTAGATTATGTTTACCTACGAATGCACCCTATTCTCTGGGTCTGCAAGTGGTAGTTCGTGAGGGTGACTCTTATAGCCTCATTGATTCCTATGTAGTCCACTCCTTGAGTCTAGGCCAAGTAGAACCTGGTTACACTAAAGGAATTACTCTGCATATAAACTTCTTTCGTAATGTTCCTTATGTATGGGTGGATGATTAATTATGCTATAGATGATATCGTATGCTAGAGTTGACTTAGACTTAATAGAAGTAATATAACTTAGGAGTCTAATCTCTTAATGTATCGATTAGTTCTCAATTCTGCTTGATCATATAAGTCTCTCTCTCTAATCATGGAATCTCTGCTAGTCACTGTAATTTACCTTATTTATCATTATCATTACTATTATCCTTTTGCCTTACCCCTATATTAGACGAGAGGTGAGTTATTAGATTCATGTCTAATTATATATGTTTGCAATTCTTAAGCCATATCGTTCTTATTCTTAACCCTGTTAAGCTCCCGATGGTAGAATTATAAATAACGATACCTAAAACATTCCTGGGTGAAATGCTACAACAGGTGTATTTTATCTATGCGCTTGCGGATAACCTTTATTTCATATCTTATCAAAGTGTCGTGCTATAAATACAATTACATCTCTAGTGTTGCTGCTACTGGTGACAGCCTAGCGTTAGAGTAATGTTATGAGATGTCCACCCATATTTCTGGCATTAGTACTGAGGGTAGATTCTAACGTACTTTTGGTAGTTAGTTATGCTAACAAATGTCAACAAGCATTTCTGGCGCCGTTGTCGGGGAGCTTCCAGGAACTTTTATATGGCTACAGAAGAATATATCGAACCTATATACTTTAGATAAGAATCATCACCTCTGTTTTACAGGATTACCCTTGTTCAACTTTTGTTTGTATCTTATACAGGGTAATACAGGTTCAGTTGTGATCAATCACTGTTCTATCAAAAAGCAACTCAACCTAGAAGAAAATCGATTTAAGCAGTGAAGACGATGGCTAACAAGACCTTGCTAGAGTTCTCTGCTCCCAACATTGGAAACATTCGGACTGGACCCACACTCGAGACGGATAACTTAGAGTTTGAGCACAAGCCAAGCCTTATTGTTGATAGTCCTTAACGTCAACTTTTAAGCATAAATATGACTTACATTTATCTATAAATATCATCATCAACGTAAGTTATTTATTTAAATTAACAAGTTCCACGAGTTTTGATGTATTCACATGTCTTGCAGGAATAATTAAATTTTCATGAAATAAAATTATCTCAAATGATAGTTTGGAATGCACCATTACGACGGGCTCATCATGCTGATCAAAACGGACCTATCATTTTCTATTTTTGGAGCTCAGATGGAAAAGATATTGATTTATTAATAAATAAATATATATAAAATAAAAAAAAAGAAAAAGAAAGAGAAAGCAATTTACCTGGCAGGCCGCGGGCGCAAGGCAGTTCCAAGCGGAGGCGCGGGCCACCTGACGAGCGCGGCTCCCGCGGGCCTCTAACCGCAAGCCGGCCCATGCGCGGGGAGGCGCCAGGCGCGCGCGAAGCCAGCTGGCCTAAGGCCGCGGGCGCGCGGTGGAAAGCGCCAGGCGCGCGGGAGGCCGGCCCACGACCGAAGCGGCGCAGGAGCAGGAGCACCCAGGCGCGGAAACCAGCCAGACCGAGCCCAAAACTCGGTGGGACGCAGGCCTAAAGGCCGTGGATGCCTGAAAACCGACTTTGCACAGTTTGAGCGCGAATTTTTTGAATTTTGCCGACTTACAAGGTTGGTTTGCATGCCTTGGGTCCTTCCAAACGAAGGGGGAGGTCCTCCACTCCCCCAAGAAACCTTCCACTATAAATATAGGTCATTCTCCATTATTTGTAGACATATCTACACCATCCAAGCATCATTTCTTCATCATATTAGTGGTTGTAGTGTCCCTCTAGGTGCTTCTCACCTAGTTGTAGTTATTAGAAAAGAGGAAGAGAGGAGAGGGAACAAGGGGAGGAAGAGCCGGGTCTGTCGGTCTCTCCTCAAGTTTTGTACCTCTACAGAGTCGCCTCGTTCGTGAGTAAACTCCGAGTTATTTCTATTGTCTTTTCAAGTTCATTATTTAATTCAAGTTTAGCACTTACTTTATTAGTTTATGGGATCTCCGCTCGACCAAGTGCTCTAGTACAAAGGTACCGGACTAGAGTAGTAATCGCTAGCGTAGACGTGAGGTCTGGGCTAGAGTTTACCTGAGTTTGCGCCCAACTCGACGGATAGTTGTGGTAGCCCCGGAGGTGACAGCTCCGACCAGGCCTTTGTAGTCCACCAGTTGGGGTTGGTGTTTCCATAGAGCTTTTGGCGGCCTTCTCCCGGTTACCCCTTCCCAGTCTCTTCGAGAACCAAAAAGGCACTACTACTCCGAAGTAAGCGAGTCTTGTAAGCCTAAACCTTGGTTATCTAGCGATCTTGGAGAAACCTTAGAAAACCCTCTCTACCTACCAAAAACATCTTATCTTTGGACGATCTTGTTCTTCTCTAGATCACTTCTCGTTCCCTGTGGAAATTGATACCTTGGAATATTCAGGGTGAAAGCTACAGTGGTATCCGTGCGCTTGTGGATTTATCTGTTTGCGTTGACAAATACCAACAAGCTTTCTGGAGCCGTTGCTGGGGAATGGTAGCTGTTCTAGAATCGAACCAAGTCGTCTGTGTATCCCTTTTTCCTTTTCCACAACAATATACACCTTTCCACATGAATTCCATGACCATCCATCAGCTTTCCGCACCGAAGGGTGAGTTCATAGAGCCACCGCAATCGTCGAAGCAGATCACAGCTTCTGGCTATGAACTCCGTCCCAACTTTATAGCCATGGTACGGGAGCAACCCTTCTCGGGGCACGAAGATGAAAATCCTTATACCCACCTTCAGGAATTTGAGCAACTGTGCTCATGCTTATACATTTCTGGCATGTCTCACGAGACCACTAAATTGAAATTGTTTCCATTCTCCCTTTTGGGTGAAGCGAAACAATGGTATGCTCATATCGTAGGAGGATTTAACAGAAATTGAGATGAACTTCGGGACAAATTTTGTCTCGCTTTCTTCCCTATTTCCCGAATTATTGCCATTCGAATTGAAATTCTTACATTTTAGCAAAAACAGAAGGAGACTCTTGGAGTAGCCTAGGCTAGGTTCACAAATCTTATAAATGCTGGCCCAGACCTTTCTTTGCCTGACCACATCCTTCTTGAACACTTCTGTATGGGTCTTAGCAAAGAAGATGCTCTCCATCTTGACACATGTTCTGGAGGCTCGTTTATATGTAAAACCATTAGTGAGGGGAAGGCCATTCTTGAGAACATCCTTGAAAACACCCCTTACACTGGTATATACAATGAGTTTCCTGAAATAGTTCAGTCAAGCTCCGATCAACAAGAGGAGGAACTCGCAACTGAATCCAAAATTCCATTGAATCTTTCTCAAAATCTGGTTGCCATAGAACCTCCTATTCTGGGGATGCATCACAGTTCTAGGGATGATAAACCCTATCCTTTTTCATGTCCCTTAGAATTTGAGGATGACCGTTTACGTGATGTTAATTTTGGGAAGACCTTCGAGCTTCCCAATTCAAGAACATTATACATCTCAAATTTTCATATGAGACATCAAGAACACTTAAATGATGGGATTTCAAACAAACCCATAGTGAGAGAATCCACTCATATAGACACCATTTCTATCCCTCCTCTCTCTATGCCTAAATTCAATGCCTCATCCAAATCTATCTTTAAACCCATCATTGACCCTGATGATCCTCCATGTGCTTTTCCTTCTGAGTCTTATGATGATCCAATCATTGACTCTAAAAATCCTTTGAGACACCTAAGGCATGGGAGTCATGAGGGCCATAAATCTGACCAAGAAGACCAACGACAACGGTTAGAACATCTATCTACCGTTGTAAGTAAACAATGGTTGGATGAGGCCGAAGCTTCAAAGGAAGTTGCTAGAATATCCATGTTGGGTATTTTAAACGCACACAGAAAAATCCGCAAGCGCACGGATACCGATGTAACTTTCACCTGAGAGTATTCCAGGGTATCGATTTCCACGAGGAACGTGAAGTGTACTAATCAAGGGGCAAGTCGTCCAAGAAAAGAACAATAATGTGGATAGAGAGAGATTTAGGGTTTTCTAAGCATGTCTATCTATTTAAAGGCTCACTATACTTTACTTACTTCGGGACATCAGAACACTAGCCACAGAAAGAGATGAGAAAGGGGCTAGGAAGCTCCGACTACGGTCCTACAAACACCAACCCGAACGTGGTGGACTACGTCGGCCGTCAGGGCTGTCACCACGTGGGGCTACCACAACTATCCGTGGGGCTGAGTGCAAACTCAAGTAAACCCTCGTCTAGATGCCACGTCTACACTAACGTCTACTACTCTAATTATCTAGAATAATTAGAGCACTCGATACGAGCGGAGATCCAGTAAATGAAATAAAGCAAGAACTGTAAATAAATATAATACTCAGAAATAGTAAAAGAAGAACCTGGAGATTGCTTGAAGACGAACTAGATGCTGCACCAATACAATGTTGAGGAAGATTCGACAGATCTGGCTCCTCCTTAGCTCTCTCCTCCTTTTCTCTCTAATCCAATCTCTAATTACAACTAGATGAACTAGACAACTAGAACTAGAACTAGAACTAGATCTAATTCTAGATGAACTAGAAGAGATTCATCTAGAGGGACCTCTACTTCTAATTGAAACCCTAGTTTCTGATGTGGAGATGAATAATGAAGATGGAGATGGCTCTTGGGGGCGCCTCTTGGCCTGCTTATCCATGTCATCGATCCGCATCACGTTTATCGCCCACCGTTGTATCAAACCGACTTCAGGGACGGTGGAGATGCATCATAGGAGGCGGTGGAAGAAGGTTCCAGAAGGCGGAGGCGAAATGGCCTCCGTGGCTGACCGGTCGGTCTTGAAGTGGGACCGGTCGGTCTGGCCCAGTGGGCCCACATGGTGGCCCACCTCGCGGTGTCTTCTGGTGTCTTCTAGATCCTTCTTTTGCAGATTTCGTTGCGAAATTAATATGTTTTCATCCGGGACTCCGAATACAGCAAATGATATGTCTGTTTCGATCGTCTCGACGAGCTCTTCGCAATGGTGCACTCCAATTCATCACTTGAGATGCTTTTATATGGTAAAAATATGGATGTCCTACAAAACAAGTGAGAGTACCAAAACTCGTGGAACTTGTTAGTTTCAAACCCTACAACTATTCTTTGTGATTCATTTAGTGTTATTTCATGCAATAATTGATGGTAAATTATGAGCATTAGTGAGCGTCAACAAGTTCCCCCAAGCTTACCCTTTGCTAGTCCCGAGCAAAGACAATCTCAACAATGGAGCAGGAGTTGCTGCAATATCTTCACTTCCAACAAGTACACATGTATTCAAACAGAAGTTCTCATAAAGATATCATATTATTTATCATGGGGCTTAGTACTTTACCTTGAATCTTGAGTAATTGAAAGATAGAATGATCAAATCAAGTACTAGGTCTCTTGCTCTGTCACTTCACCATTATCTCAGAGTTTTATGAATTTTCAGAAAAGATTAAAAACATATGTCATCAAATTAAACAATGGATCCAAAGAGAAAGTCAACCACACCATTGAATCGAGAAGTGCATGTGTATGGAAAATAGAGTCGGATGCTCTTTTAAATATATCACTCTCTTCTGTCTATCAAAGACACATGGCTGTCAGGCTAATTCTACTATTGGGCACGTGCCCATTTTTTTCTTCTTTTGATATTCATTTTTTTTTCTCTTTTTTTTGAGGTTCCGGACACTTGTCCCTTTTTATTTCCTCGGGATCTATCTTTTTGAGGTTTCGGACACATGTCCCTTTTTATTTCCTCGTTTTTTTTTCTCTTTTTTTTTTCAATAGCCACATGCTTCCAACAAACTTTTGAGAGGATAGGAACAGATAATTATGAGCATTTATGAGGAAAATGGATGGAATGTGTAAGTGATCTCAATTCAATAGCATGATAACTTCTCATAGGGTCAACAAAGCTTAATTTAACTCAATGCAATTATTAGTCATATTAATATTGGAAACTCTCTGGAACTCTAGTGTTGTTTAGAACAAGATAGTAGTAGCTCAGATCATCATATGTGATATCTGTCAACTATCTAGACTCTAGGTCAAGCATTTGCTACCCATGCATTTAATTTCATTTTTAAGCATCATTATTAATTAAGAGAACTCATGCTTTAAAGGCTAAGTACTTGAAAGAAATTTGATAGAGCAACTATTCATCATTTCCATGTAAAAGATTAGAGAGAGAGTTCTTCTTTTATTATTAACTTCTTAAAACAAACTAAGCAAACTAAACACACTATTTATTTAACCTAACACACTATTTATTATAAATAACTAAGATAGTGAATAAGACATACCTGGATCACGTAGATAACGGGGGTGTGTGTCCCCCAAGCCGGTTCCCTTAATAGCGTTGAGCATTCATGTGCCCATATTTTTTTCTCTTTAATTAATGGTGAGCCTTCATGTGCCCACATTTTTTTTGTTTTGTTTTATATTTTATTTTCATTTATGTATAGAAGGAAAACTTAAGAGGATAAGGATACTTACCTGGATACACGGGGGTGCTTTCCCCCAAGCTGAATTTTATCATAGTCGTTCAATCTTGTCATGTTGCAGACTGGCGATGGAAATGTGTTTCCTCTGTCGAAGCTTTGATTGATGTTGATGGTTGTGGAAACAGTGCTCCAACAGTGGATAGAACATCCACTTGCTCGTCAACTTTTCTTGGTCTTTCAATCCTGTGAAACTCAAATAGACAACAAGACTTGTGGAACAGATTAAGCATTAGTGGTTGGCCACTTAAGCCTTAGTTGTCCAGAGTTTCAGTAAGATCTCTTTTTCAATATTTTTGTATTTTAATATTTTCTTTGATGCAATGATAATGAATGCATTTTTAATTTTATGCCACCACGGTGAATATCCCTACGGGTTTTTACACACCATAGAATTATTCACATGGGGCTTTTAGGTTTTATGATGCAGTGTAATATTTTTATTTTCTCTATTTTTACGCAATGCTAATGCAGAAAAGTAAATATGCTATGGAGAAATGATTATGCAAATGATAGAAAGTAAACATGCAAAAAGAGAAATTAATGCAAAAAAGATAAATATGGATAACTACCGATTTTACCTTTCGGCGAGAGTTTAATGTTTTAAGTCCTCTGAACAGGACTTCTCACCATGTTCATTCCTGAGGTGCATCATTTGATCTCGATATGTAGACCATGATAACTAAACCTCTTGATATGGTGTCTGTTGGTATAAATTAACGCACACCCTACTTTATCCGCAAGCGCACAGATAAAATCTACCGATGTAGCACTTCACCGGAGTAACCCAGTTTTAATATCGAACCCAAAGGAACGGATAGTGTTAAGTCTTAAAGTCTATCCCCTAAGTAGCTAACAAGGACGGAGAATCTAGAAGTATAGAGGGGATCACTAAGGCTATCTAATTCCAATTTAAGAGTGATATGTTTATATTATTCTTAGTGGGGAAGTTGCCATAAAAGGTCACAAATAGAGTATGAGTCTTTTATGCAAATGTATAATCCTACCAAGCCTACACACGGGTAAGTGGACTATAGAAGAATCAACAAGGCTATAAGAGTCACCCTTGCGAACAACCACTACTACCGGCGTTATAGGAGGCATTTATGATGAGCTATCAAGTCTAAGCACCACGCTTACACTATCCAACTACTTTAACTCTAGAGCAACTTAGAATTAAAGTACTCAAAAGAGAGTCACAAACCATAAGAATAATAAGAACAATGGCTCAAACTTAAATATAGACGTTGATTACCGAAACAATCGCTGAAGCAAGTTGAAGATGAACTTGAATCCGCAGGTACAAGATGAAGAAGTTGATCTGACAGGCCGGAGCTCCTTCTTGATCTCTTCCTCTCTCTCTCTCTTCTAGTTCTAATATAAGACTAGGTTCTAAACCTAACTAGAGGGGTAACTAGTCTTCTACTTGATAGCTGGCTCTTGATTACAACTAGATGAACTAGATCTAATTCTAGATGAACTAGAAGAGATTCATCTAGAGGGACCTCTACTTCTAATTGAAACCCTAGTTTCTGATGTGGAGATGAATAATGAAGATGGAGATGCCTGGAGAGGGGGGTCTGGGGTTGCATATATAGCCCGAGGTGGAGTAGGGGGCAAGGAATCGCCATGTCATCGATCTGCGTCACGTTTATCGCCCACCGTTGGATCAAACCGACTTCAGGGACGGTGGAGATGCATCCTAGGAGGCGGTGGAGGAAGCTTGCAGAAGACGAAAGCCAGCGTGCCCGGTGGGAGACCGGTCGGTCTCGTGGTGGGACCGGTCGGTCCCACCTGGCAGCGTTCCGCGGTGCCCGACCTCTTGGTGTCTTCTGGTGTCCTCTCGAGTCTTCTAGAATATTCCTGACGTGCCGGTTGCGTTATCTCGCGTCGGTTTCCTTCTAGGGGAAGCAATCAGTGCTGGTTTCCTGGTTTAGTCTCTGCAGAATCACAATTCACCAAAACTCATGGAATATTGTCAATTAAAACCCTAAACCTTTGTTGGTGATTGAATTCATGCCGTTTTCATATTTATTTATCCTTTAATTTTAATAGATAACCAGTGTCAACAATTCCCCCAAGCTTACCTTTTGCTAGTCCCTTAGCAAAACCAAAACTTAACAATGGATCAGGAGTTGCTACAATATCTTTACTTCCAACAAGTACACGTTTTGTTAAACAAAAATTCTCCGAAACATATCATGTTATTCTTCATGGGGCTTATTATTTTTATCTTAGATCTTGAATAATTGAGAGATTGAATGATCAAATCAAGCACTATGTCTCTAGTTCTTTCACTTCACCTTTATCCTGGAGTTTTAATTAATTTTCAAAAGCTTTAATACATGTGTTGTCAAATTAAACAATGGATCCAAAGATAAAGTCAACCAACCATTGAATCAAGAAGTGTATGTGTATGGAAAAATGGAGTCAGGTGCTTTTGAATGTACTCACTCTCTTCTGTTTGTCAGAGACATATGGCTATTAGGCTAATTCTACTGTCGGGCACGTGCCCATTTTTTCTGACATTTTTTGTTTTTCTTTCTTTTTTTTATTTCAAGGTTCCGGACACTTGTCCCTTTTTATTTCCTCGGGATCTATCTTTTTGAGGTTTCGGACACTTGTCTCTTTTTATTTCCTCGGATCTCTTTTTTTTCTTTTCTTTTCTCTCTTTTTTTTCTTTTTTTTTCTTTTAATAGCCACATGCTTCCAACAAACTTCTGAGAGGGTAGCAACAGATAATTATGAGCATTTATGCGGAAGATGGATGAAATGTGTAAGTGATCTCAATTCAATGGCAAGATAACATCTCATAGGGTCACAAAGCTTAATTTAACTCAATGCAATTATTAGTCATATTCATATTTAGAAATCTCCGAAACTTTAGTGTTGTTTAGAACAAGATAATAGCAGCTCAGATCATCACATGTCATATCCCAATTACCTGGATCTTAGATTAAGTATTTGCCAACCATGCATTTAATTTTATTTTAAGGCATCATTATTAATGAGGAGAACTCATACTTTGAAGGCTAGGTACTTGAAAGAAATTAGATAGAGCAACTATTCATCATTTCCATGCAAAAGATTAGAGACAATAGGTTCTTCTTTGGTCATCAGCTTCTTACACATTATTTTATTTATTTAATCTAACACACTTTAAGATATAAAATAAAAGCTAATAGTAGTAGTAGTAATAATAATAATAATAAAGACATACCTGAATCGCGAAGATAACGGGGGTGCGTCTCCCCCAAGCTGGTTCCCTTACTAGTGTTGAGCCTTCATGTGCCCATATATTTTTGTCTCTTTTTTTTAATTAATGGTGAGCCTTCATGTGCTCACATATTTTTGTTCTTTTCTTTTTAGGGGTGAGCCTTCATGTGCTCACATATTTTTGGAGTTTTGAATTTATTTATAGAATGAAAAACTTAAGAGGATAAAGATACTTACGTGGATACATGGGGGCGCCTTCCCCCAAGCTGAATGTTGACGTAGTCGTTCGATCTTGTAATGTAGCAGACTGCTAGTGGATATGTCCTTCCTCTATTAAAGCTCTCTATTAAAGCTTTGATTGAGGTTGATGGTTGTTGAAACAGTGCTTCAGTAGTGGATGTCACATTCACTTGCTCGTCAGCTTTTCTTGGCCTTTTAAATCCTGTGAAACTCAAATAGACAGCAAAACTTATGGAACAGATGAAGCATTAGCGGTTGGCCACTCAAGCCTTAGTTGTCCAGAATTTCAGTAAGATCTATTTATGTTTTTATATTTTTATGATGCAAGAGAAAATGCAACAGGATAAATGTATGCATATTTATTTTTAGTATTATTATTATTATTATTATATATATATTTTTTATATGCCACCACGGTGAATATTCCTGTGGGTTTTTACACACCATAGAATTATTCACATGGGGCTTCATGATTTACGATGTAGTGTAACAAATGCAATATTTTCTTTTCTAATGCAATACAAAAATTAAAATGTTTGTGAATTGAATATGATGATGCAATGATTAAATATGATGATACAATAAATAACTAAGAATTAAATATGAGAAATATGCAGGAAAATAAATATGAGGATAACAACCGATTTTTACCTTTTGGCGAAGGTTCGGATATTTAGGTCCGATGAACCGGACCTTCCCTTGGTTTAGACCTCCCAAGGTATGCCAGACGTTTGGAAAGTTGTTATTGATTGTACCTCTGAGGTGCAGACTTTTTCTTTCATACTTTCTTGGTCTGAGTCTTCACTTCCTGTGGTTCACTATTCTTGAGGTTTCTCTTGTTCTTTCTTTTCTGGGACAGTGTCGATAACTTCTTCTTCGTGATTGACCTCTCTATTCTTGATAGTTTGTCTTCTTTTGCGTTGAGAGCGGTGTCTTTCACTTCTGTTCTTCTTGGGTGCTTCATTGGGCATGTAGTTGATGAAGTTATATCGTGCCTTTTCTCCAGGAAAGTGAAAAATGGATTTCCTCTTGTAAATGATTGTACTTGTAGCATAGAGGAATGGTCTTCCTAGGATGAGGTGGACATCATCGTCTTCTCCCATGTCGAGGATCAAGAAGTCTGTGGAGACTTCATGACCTCTAATTTTGACTACGACGTCTTCCATCATTCCTTCTTGTTTATGCCTCTTGATATGGTGTCACTCTTGTTCTTCGTTCGTCCAGCAGTTTGAAGTGAAGCATTAATTATGGAAGTTGGCATCATCTTGCTCAGTGTGCATATTCTTGTAGATCTAGGACCTTCTCTCTGTAGAATTTAGGAGTGATAAACTTCTCCATGTTTGCTCAAGAGTGTGTCCTGCTCATAAAGATAAGGTAGAGATCAAGTGCATGGGCTCTGTTGGTGGAAAAACACCAACAAAACCAAAAGTTTTGTTTATTCCCCTTTAACCTTAGGCACATTGCACAAGACAAACTTGTTGTTTATATGTTCTATTCAATCTTTATATGAGTGATAGGATCAGATGATGAGCATGAAAGTAGCATCTTAAAATATTTAATAGATCAAATTACTTAACCCAAGGAAGGATAATCTATGCATAAAGTGTTGATCTTTTTATAATTGAGATATATCATCTTCCAAAGGTTAGATGCACAACATTTTAGCTCATTTAGTTAAGTCAGTGAGGTTCAAGAGAGTAAAGCAAAGATCAAAGGACTAAACATATTGAGTTGATTAGGTTGAATCAAGTGAGGTGCAACTTAAACATGTTTTGTTCTTTATTTATGTTCATACCAGAATCATTGGAAAGTGATTGTGTTGAACCATCTTGTGGAAGCTTCTCTTGTCTAGCTGGCTTGTCTTCTCTTGCTCGTCTCACAGTGTGATTGAGAGGAGGAAGATCATAGTGGAATCATCTTTAGAGGTATCGATCTTTCTTCTCTTGTGTCGACTTATCAGTGAAAGTGTATTGTTCCTCGAGTATGCTGAGTAGGATCCTCTCTCTTTCTTGTATTAATTCTATACTATGAGGATGTAGGGACAATTTTGCATTCTTCTCTTGTCAACCTTTCTTATTTTCCTTTTAATTATTGGGTTGACAAGAGACTTGAAATTAGAGCTGCTACTCGAGTGCCTCTATGATAGTCTTTGTCTTATATTGTCACAACTGAGACTTGTCCTCTCAACAGTGTCTAGATGATGGAGATCTTATCGACTGTTCTTCTTGATTTGCTGGCTCAGGTAGTATCTCTCCATCTTCTAACTCTTGTCAGTCTTGTGGTGTAGTGGCTTCATCCTTCATGATGCCCTCCTCAATTCTTGGCAGTTGGTTCTCCCTTTGATGTCTTCTCTTGGTTCTCTTTGGCTGCTCATAAGTGATGTAGATGTTGAAGATGCAGCGAAAGATCCAAAAGTTGTCTTCTCCAGGTCCGACATAGATGATAACATTGATGGTGTTCAAGAATGATCTTCCAAGAATGAGTGGTGGATCATATTCTTCTTTTCGACTAGGACAACATCTAGTGGTTTGTATTAATCAAAGTGGTCGGTAGGAGATTAATATGTTTGAAGTTGGGTTTCTCCTTCCTCCCTTTGATTGTGAAACACATCTAGACAACGGAATTGTCTCTCCCAGGCTGGCTTGTGATGTAAATGGACTCCCAACAACATGTTCATGTGTTTGACTTTTAGATCTTGTTATTGTTATAGTGGTACCATCTTGTCTCCCAAGCTAGCTCTTGATTAGAAAAGAGGATAACTTCTCACTTCTTGTCTTGATGTCTTCGATAATGATGATTGCAGGCATAGGTTGTCTCATATGAGGTAGGTTGCATCCTGTTTGTCATCAGTGCCCAAGCAAGACTCAAAGCTAGGCTAGCAACATTTGTGATCTGAGAGTAGGTTTGTGTGTCTATGGTTTGGGTTTTGGATCTTCAATGTTTAGACCAAACCATGAATGAACAAAATTTCTCTCCTGCATAATGTTAGTGGACATATACCCGAAGGATTGCAAGAATTTGAAACATGGGTTGTTATCCATAACTTATGTATTTTGCATCTATGCTAATAAAAAGATGTTTTTAGGATTCTTTTAGCATAGACTAATATTTTGTGTGTTGGCTGCACTTTAACATGATTCAAAGCAAAAGATAACTTGCAGTAGAAGACAAAATAAATAAACTTCTATACTCACAGTTCTTTCATCCATGATGAACGAGCTGAGTCTTCATTGTGCAAAGTTATTGAAGTTCATGTGTCTCTTCATCTCCAGTGTGAGTTCATCTCCGGACTTTCCCAAATTGATATTGAAAGTTTCCCTGCAGGGGTTAGTCCAACAAAATATCCAAAATCTACTATAGCATACTATCAGTTCAGAAATCAACCTAGACACCACGTCTAATTCGATCTAGGAAGGCATTTTAACCTAAGCACCATACTTAATTTAAAAGCCTTTAGAGGTAAAATCAGCACAACTTTGAGCTCAAGAATCAAACCAGACACCATGTCTTACTTTAATTCATGAAAACAGTTAAAATAAGCTCCATGCCTAATTTAAAAGGTGTATGATAATACTTCAAAACCAAAGTATATACTATAGCAAATAAAGATAACATGAAAGCATTTAGAGATTTATTCAGATGGTGATGAAAGAGTATAATTAGTATATGAGCATATCCTAAAGGTAGGGACAACCAACATAGCAACATGGCAAGAAATATTCTTAGAAAGTCTATTCCCCAAGCTTGGATTTTGTAAATCAAGATTGGATGAAGGTAATTCAATGTTGCATGATGATTGGTGGGACATACCTTGTGTTTGTTGTTCCTTCGTTCTTTTCTGCTCCAGACCTGGAAAGGTTAGTGACAAGAATACCCGAAGGAATATTTTCATAATTATATTTCTATGCTCATTACAAGGACAGTGCAGCAGAAAGGTAGGCATAGCTCATAACTAGGTATTATGATGGGGTGTAAGGATTCTACTGGTTATAGCTTGCGTTCATGGGGTAGTGATAGATAAGAGTGGAATTCAAAAATAACATTCATAAGAATGAAAACTAAAATGATGAAAAGACTGGGACAAAAAACGAAAAGATAAAAGTATGATTACAAGGTTAAACTAAGACTTAAGTTGATCTACCGTTCCCCGGCAACGGCGCCAGAAATGCTTGTTGGTATAAATTAACGCACACCCTACTTTATCAGCAAGCGCACAGATAAAATCTACCGATGTAGCACTTCACAGGAGTAACCCAGTTTTAATATCGAACCCAAAGGAACGGATAGTGTTAAGTCTTAAAGTCTATCCCCAGAGTAGATAACAAGTGTAACACCTAGGTGTTAAGCAATCCTAAAATGCATAATTTGACATAGCATGAGCATAGCATCTCATCTTTTCATGTGCATTTGCTTGTATGAGTGTTTAAGTCCTTGCTTAGTCTCTAGTAAATCCATGTTTTGCTTTCTGTTTCTGACCTAGAGCCTTAAAACAAAGTTGTAGATCTTGATGAGAGAAACAACTTTGCTTAAAAGCACTTTCTCAGAAAAGGCATTTAAATTATGATTTCTTGCATTAGAAAAATAGATTAGAAGTAAATTTTTTTTTCTAAGCAGAATTTGGACTTGAGCTTTAAAGATGATTTGTTCCTTGCAAAATTGTAAGCAACTTTGCTTTTAGGACCTTTTCCTAATTCAGCTTAGTTTGGGAGTTTTGGAGCATCAAAGTTTTGAACAAAACCTCATTAGTTTAAACCTGCCAGTGGGACCCACCTGTCAGCCCCTTCTTCCTCCCCGCGCACGCCGCTGGCTGCCGCTGCTCGCCGCCGCAGCCACTGCCGCCGAAAGCCCGCCTGCCAGGCCGTTCAAACCGCCGCTCCCCGCCCCTGGATTCCGACCAAACCGCTCGCGTGCTCTGCCCCCTCTCTGCGCGCTCGCCGCGTGGCCGCAGATTCCTGGCGCCGCCGCGCCCGGTCTGGAGCCCTCCCGACGGGAACCGGCCAGGTGCAATGCACCGAGCCCTTCGTTCCCTTTGCCCCCTCTCCGCCTCGCGCTCACAAGCCAGATGCCCACTCCCTCGCCCACTCTCTCGCTCGCTTCGCTCCACTCCATCTTCTCCAATGCATAGCGCCGCCGCCGCTCGCCGAACTCCGGCGAGCGATTACTCGCTTCTCACTGCACCGCCGCCCGATTCCTCCCACCAACCTCTCCGCCTTAACCTCCTCTTTCATCAGCCAGGGTTGGTTTCCCCTCTTCTCCTCTCTAGCCAGCAGAACGTCAAATGCCATCCTCGGGTTCTCGCCATGGCTGCCGCCATGACCAAAGCATGGTCCGGCCATCTCCGGCCAAACCATCTCAAACCAAGCCTAGTTCCCACCTCCTCGACCTCTGTAGGTGCTTAGGGCTACATGGAGACCCTTCTCTTGCTTTGTTTCGGCCGGAACAGAGCCGTGCCGCCTCCGTGTCCGTCGCGGACTGCTGCCGTGCGTGACGCCGGGCAATGCCGAGGCCGGCGAGCCTCAATAGCAGCCTAGGAAGGTAGCTTAGGCAGTGCTTGAGCTGATGCTCACACCGCCGAGCCTTGGAATAGCCGGGCAAGGCCGCACCATAGGGTTGCCGCGCCGCCGCTCCACCATTGCCGCTGTCGAGCTTGCTCCGGTGATGCTCTGGCCAAGCGACCTAGCCGACTGTGTCCGCCTCACGTTGGTGAGTCTAGTGGTAGGGTTGGTGTCGCCGGAAACTTCACCGCCGGCGAGCTAAAGCCGGTCAACTCCGGCGGGAGCACGCTGCCTCTGACGCGTGGGCCCGTTGATCGCTGACGCGTGGGGTCACTGACCAGCGGGTCCCGTTTGGCAGTGAGAAGGAGAGAGAAGGAGAGGAGTCGGGGTGCAGTAGCGCTCGGGATAGCCGGGTGCGCGAAGCGTTTTTGCTTGTGTCTGCGGGTGCCTTTTTCTGGGTGTCCGTAGCGTTTAGGATAGGGTTTTCTTTAAAAATGAGTTTCCAGAATTTATGTAAAGGCTTCAAAAATTCTTACAAGGCTCATTTTAAGTCCAAATCCTGTGAAACAAATTTTGTTGTGTTAAGCATGAGTAGATCTATCTGTGAAAAATGTTAAATGCATTTTTGGTGATACTTTTATATGCAGTTTAATTTAATCTAGGAAATTGCTATTAACTTGGAAAATGCATAACTAATTCTGTATAACTCAGAAAAATTTGATTCCAATTTTGTTAGGCTTGTGTGGATGAGTAGTTTCAGGAAAAAATATAATGTGAAGTTATTCTGTGAAATACTTTTGCAGTAGTGTTTAAAATGATTAAATGTTGTTTTCTTGTAAAATTTGTAGTAATTAAAATATGATGAATATGAACCTGATAATTTTTTTAGACTGCTCCTGTGCTAAGAAGTTTAGAAGAAAAATATGAAATCTGTTGTTTGACACTTTCTGTTAGGATGTGTAGTTCAAAGCACCTTTTCACCATAGTATTTGTCTTTTTCGTAGGGGACAATGTTTAAATCCAAATGGCCTAAAATTTTGACAGTGGACTGTTTTGGATAGTGTTAATCTATGGTATTTTTTGTAGATTTTTCTGAAACTGTCTAGGATTAGTTGCTGTTGTAGGCATGGTTAAATGAATTTATTTCGGCAAAGTATTTAGAGGAAAATAAATTCATTAAGTAAGTCTTGTAGTGGTGATTATATAGCTTAACAAGTCGGTTATGAAGGATTAAGTAGATGGTTAGATGTTAAAGTCTTTTATAAACATTAGGATGACGTTGACTACCTTCTTGAAGAGAATGCAGTAGATGACATGTGCTTATCTCCTAATTGTTGTTAATCCTATGCATCACATGTGCATTCTGTGTGCATTTATCCTATTCATACCTGTTATGCATCATACAGGATCAATGTAGGAGACCCAGAACCAGTCGACCCAGGAAGAACCCAGCCAGGAAGAGACGCTGACCGAGGAGGCCGGAGGGACCGACGCCGAAGAACTACCCGAGTGCCGCGACCACCGTCCGTCGGACTTTGAGAGAGGCAAGCCCCAGAGCATTCTAACTCCTACGGTTTGCAAATGTCTTACAATTAACCTGATGATGAATGTTGGATTAGGTTATAGGAATTTATTGCCACCGTTGATGCATTCTCACTCATCCTTGTCCACCTGCAATTATATCTTGATATCCCTGTTTAGGTCTAGGCTCGTTATATGCTTAGCCCTGCTTAGATCGGTAAAAGTCGGGTGATTTCCTGTCTCCCGCATTAGGTGGATACTGATCATGATTAGCCTGTGCTATCATGGAAATAACCACGGGATAATTAATCTGAGATCGTGCGGGATGTAAGAGCAGCAGGACATGAGTTCTGTGTGCTAGTAGTCTCCCGTCTGTGTCGCATAGGACCCATTCAGGAATGTCCCTTCAGTCAAATTGAACGCGTCAATCACTTAACGAAGTAGGTCTGAGTACCTCCCGCGAAGCCGAGTAAGGTTATTCGAGCCGGTGACGGAGATGTTGACGCCTAACACCCAGGGCCTCAGATGTACCGTGGGCAACTATTCTGAACAACCTGGCATGGTCCGAGGGAAGGTAGGGCCTGATCGACCTGGCATGACCGTGGGCAGTTATAGCTTGAGCGACCTGGCACTGAGATAACCTCCGGTGTAGAAGGGCCCATGGCCGTCCCGCGCGTTGTGTTCTCGAATCTCCTGACTGGTAGCTTACGACTGCCGTAGCCGGATCGTGCCGGGCGAGTGTGAGACATTTTATCCCCAGCTGGTAGGAATCGATTATAATCGCCATCGCTCCTGGACAGTGAGCACTTGACTGTAGATCATCACCCGTAGAATTTATGGAACTAAAGATGGTTATGGAATCTGAAAGGCTATTGATGAAATAGTCACTCTTGCTTGTATAAGAGCCAAGTGCTTGTTATAGATCAGGTGCAAATCTAGCAAGGTAGGATTAATTATTAAAAGCAATTACCGACACTCTAAACTGAGTTTTACTTACAAAAGCTTTGTTGCAAAGGAGTTAATTTGGCCAACCCCACCTATATAGCCTACATGATCCTTGGAGTCCCATTATTTCTGATTTATGTCGGGTAAGTCTAGCTGAGTACCTTCTTGTACTCAGGGTTTTATTCCTTTGTTGTTGTAGATGGTCAATGCTTCTTTGGCTACTGCGAGAACTGCCTATACCCGGTTACGGGAGAGGATTAGACCAGGGGCATGGTCACCACTTATCTTATCTGATGCTTTTGTGGGCCTGGTCAGAATGATGGCACTGTATTAAGAACAATCCGAACCTATGTTTTAAGTCTATGTTGCTTCCGCTACTATTCAAAACTATGGTTTGTAATATTGTTTCGAACTCCGATGTATTTGAACTATGTACAACTGTGATGTAACTTGTGGGCATGTCATTGAACTAGTACGATCTTGGCTGAATGTTGAAATGATTTAAAATCCTTCGAGATTTCCAGACTACCGGGTTTGTACGAGCTTAAGTACTTGATGAGCTTGCGCCAAGCAGGGATCTCAGTGCTTAATCTGGTGTAAATTGGTCGGTTCTGTTACAGCTAGCATCGGAGCATAGTTCAGTGTACTATTCATAAGTGTATTTGAAAAATAGTATCTTACAAAGACAAAACGGTAATTGTCAACCTATAGTTATAGTAGGATTTGAAAATTTGCAAAGATTAAAACTAGAGTGTGCCAATGACCAAGTCCTTATGCCCAATAGGATCTTAGGTGGCTATGTAAGTACTAACTTGGGGGTCATGCATCATATTTAAATTCTATTTTTCTGTCGTCCATACGGCAAGGGTGAAATTGTATGGGTGCTATTCTTCGGAATAGTAATGTATGGATCAATTTGCCTCTACGGGGTAATAAGGAGCTGTGAGAGCATGACCGAACATACGTTGGTCTAGGGGAGAGCTAGTTTGGTACTGGAGCCTGTACCCGTATGCACACGAGTACAAGCGAAAGTATTTAATTGTGGGAGTATTTTATTTGATGGGTGCATATACTGCTTACGTGTATACTGGGTGTGCACCTAAGTCAGTATTAGATTTAATTTCAGCAATGCATAATATTCATACTGTGGGCAGGGCTGAAATGATTTTCTGCAGGTACGCTAACTTACGAACGTGTAGTACGTTAGTTAACGCTATGAGAGAACGTTGTATGCCACCGTCTAGCCGTTAGTTTGTTAGACAGTGAGGACGTATGTTACACGCATATGCATCATGATCATACAATCTTGCATTAATCTTACTTCCTTATGTTATCCGTCCCGTTTCTTTAAAATAAAAGTTGTTCTCAACTAATTAAAAACTATATGGATAAACTTCTTTCAGATGGCCCGCACCAAGCGTACAGCCCGTAAGTCGACCGGAGGCAAAAGGCCTAACTATATGCTGGGACCCTGGACTGCTGAGGGAACGGAGGACTTTCTGGAGGAGTTCGGCATGCCTACCATTTTGTGGAGGGTGCTGCACTTGGTTGGATACCAGGAGGGCCAGGAGCCGCAATATGATTGGCATCGTGTTCAGCTTTCCGAGGATCGCTACGTGTACACAGTTGAGGTGGACGTGCCCAGCCGTGATCCGCAGGATCATGTATGGTGTCGTCGGGTCTTCGCACTACAGGGTAGGACCCCGTGGGATGGAACTAACAGGGTTGCCTATACTGTTCTTCGGGACATTATGGAGGGTCACCCAGAGGTGGTTGCGCAAGCCACTGCTAGCATCTTTCCTACGGCGGACCGTTACCAGTCGGTGTGGCGTCAGCCAGGTGCCACCGTACTTGAGGCCAGTTCTTTGGAGCGAGAGCACTGCGCAAGACCAGGTGGGAGTGCTATGGCTGCACTCATGGCTACCTATGGGTGCTTGTCACGTAGCTACGACCACTTGGATCATATTCTCAATGAGGAGATAGTTGCACATCACCAGAGTCAGGAGGAGCATGCTACAGAGATAGACCTTCTCACCACCCAGCTAGCGCATATGACTGTCGAGAGGGACCAGGCTCGTCAGAGGGAGCAGGAGACGGCACAACAACTTAGTGATCAGCAGGGGATGACGACTTTCCTATCCATGATCATGGCCGAGACCGAGGAGTCGCTTCGCGGTGTTTGTCTTGAGGGCATGCGTGCGACCGAGCAGAACCAGCTTCTCAGGCTTCAGGTGGGAGACCTGGAGTTACAGCTTCACCATCTCCAGGATTACAATGACCGCCTACATGAGGAGATCCATCGCCACGAGAATGAGAGGAACCCCCTCTTTCCTCAGGAGGACCCGGATCCCCGTGCTTCATCTAGTGGTTCTTCGGATATCTCGAGTGACGATGGCGGTGATGATGAGGACGATGATGATGATGATGACGCCGATAGGGAGTAGACTAGATAGTGTTGGCGCGTAGTAACCTTTTGTCGCATATCCTTCGTGCTTGATCTTTTGTGGTTATCGTGATGATGTAAGGTTGTGTTATGGACCTGTGCATGTGTGGTACGAGACCTTTAAAAGTCCCATATGTATGGGCATCTGTGGATGTTATGTTGGCTTTTGCATGTTATATGATGAGCACTTTTATTATGTGATGCTGCGATGTGGATTGAAATCGATTATGCCTCTGCAATTGTTTGGCGAATTCATTTTCTGAATAATTTCGTCGGCATGGTTTATTATTCTCTACGATAACGGCAACATCGCCTAATGATCATTGCTATCGATACGTGCAGATGACGATGACTCGCAGTGGAGCAGGCGGTAGTGGTGGCAATGATGATAACAGAGAGAACCGCAATCCACCACCTCCTCCACCACCCACGGCCGAGCAACTGTTTGCTCAATTTCTGGGGAGTCAGCGCAACATTGAGGCACTTCTGCGGGAGAATTTGGCACAGGGCCATCAACGCCCAGAGCCAAATCAGTACAACTCATTCAAGGATTTTCTAGACACAAGGCCACCAATCTTCAAAGAAGCCATAGAACCTCTAGAAGCGGAAGAATGGCTCCATACTATGGAGCAGAAATTTCGGCTACTCAGGCTTACAGAGGAGTTGATGGCGGAGTATGCTGCACATTAGCTACAAGGACCGGCTGGAATCTGGTGGGGACATCACCGTACCACCTATCCTGCCCGTACACTTGTTACCTGGAGGATGTTCACGGAGGCCGTTCGCGGGCATTATATTCCGCCAGGCTTGACTCAGATGAAGGTGGCAGAGTTCATGAGCTTAACCCAAGGAACTCAATCTGTGACCGAGTATCATCACTTGTTCAACTCCTTGTCTCGTTACGCCCCGGACTTTGTTGACACCGATGCTAAGAAGATAGCTAGTTTCAAGAGAGGGCTAAACACCAAGATGGGAAAATCAGTGGGTACTTCGTCCCGTACCATCTTCAATGACTTTATCAGTGACTGCTTGATTCAGGAGAATCACAATAACAAGCATACTGCCAGCAAGGCCAGGAAGAGGACCATAGAGTTTGGACCATCTCAACCTAGAGGACCACCAGCCCAGCGTTCTCAATATCGACCACCATCACCTGGGGCTCGTTTCAGGCCGCCTCAGAAAAAGGTCAGCAGCAAGCTCAGCGTGGTCAACGGCCATACAAGATAGCGGCCAATCAAACACGAGCAGGTCAAGGCAGCTCAGCCGGAAGCAAGCCTCTAGTTCGTGGGCCATGCTACAATTGCAATCAAGAAGGGCACTTTGCAAGGTATTGCCCACACCCGAAGTAGCAGCAGGCCAATTACCCAGCGCGCCTGCATAACATGACTGCTGAAGAAGCTCGTGCAGGAGAACTCGTGACTGCCGGTATGTGTCTCGTGAACCATCATCCTGCAGTTGTTTTGTTTGATACTGGATCATCACATTCTTTTATGAGCAAGGCATTTGCACAAAAGCATAATCAAGAAATATCTAAAATGGATTATGGGTTTCGCGTAAGCTCCGTTGGGAGTAGCGTGTTATCTAGACAGATGGTTTGTAATGCAACCATCGATATTGGAGGGCATAAATTTGGAGCCAATTTAGTAGTCCTGCCAGGACTAAGTATGGATGTAGTCTTAGGTATGAGTTGGATGAGAATGTGGAATGCGGTATTAGACACAACAAACATAACTCTTACCTTATCCGATAATCGGACAAGTAACAAACTTCGTGTATCTCTTCCTCGAGGTGCCAATTTTGTTGACCTATCTTGCACTCTTGCTATAGAAGACCTCTCCAAAATTCCAGTTGTCAGAGATTTTCCAGATGTTTTCCCGGATGAGTTACCAGGGTTACCACCCAAAAGAACAGTGGAGTTTGCAATAGAGTTGTTACCAGGAACTGCACCAATCTCTAGGAGGCCATATCGTATGCCGCCCAATGAATTAGCAAAACTCAAAACCCAGATCAAGGAACTGTTGAACAAAGGGTTCATTCAACCTAGTGTGTCACAATGGGGTTGCCCAGCTCTGTTCGTTAAGAAGAAAGATAAGTCTTTACGCATGTGTGTGGATTATCGTCCGCTCAATGCTGTGACTGTTAAGAATAAGTATCTGTTACCCAGAATAGATATCCTTTTTGACCAGTTGTCCAGAGCCAAAGTGTTTTCCAAGATTGATTTGAGATCAGGTTATCATCAGATCCGAATCCGACCGCAAGATATCCCAAAGACTGCTTTTTCAACCAGATACGGTTTATATGAGTATCTTGTCATGTCCTTTGGACTGATGAATGCTGCAGCATACTTCATGAGTTTGATGAACTCAGTGTTTATGCCAGAATTGGACAAATTTGTGGTAGTGTTCATTGATGACATTCTGATCTATTCAAAAAATGCAGAAGACCATGCAGAACATCTGAGGATTGTTTTTTCTAGACTCAGGGAGCATAAGTGTGACGGAACGACCCTAATCCCATGGCCCACGTGTCCCTGTCAACCTCTGACAGCCGAACCCATGTTCCATGTGATTAAGACCTGTTCGCCACCGGGCTACATCAGTGCCGAATGTCCGCAGGATCATCTCACAATTCGGTTACAACATTGCATACTTTTACAAATAACATCGGAATAATGAGCGGAAGACTTAAATAACATTAGTTTTACAAAACAGGGTTCCAAATAGAAATTAAGGTGCAGTTATTACAAACCAAGTTCTGATAATAGGAATAGACATAGGCAACGTAGTGGAGAACAGCAAAGATACTTATAATCACCCAGCCCGAGGGTGTACAACTATTCTTCGGCCTCATCGGCCTCTTCCTGGACGATGGTCACGCAGCAGGGTGCAAGACACATCGGGGACTCTGTCATACCTGCAGCATGGGTAACAAACCCTGAGTACTGGGGTACTCAACAAGACTTACCCGACTAAAGAAAAAGGGAGAAGACTCAGGAATGAGAGGCTTAGGGTAGTCAAGGTAAGGCTTAAGCAAGATCAAGTATTTTGCAGAAAAGCATTTTTGTAAACCTTATTTTATTTTTGAAAGATTCAGTATTCCTCAATTCTTCATCGTTCATGATTCATTTTACATTTCAAAACATTCCTAGTTGAGAACCACTCTCCGTTGACAGTCAGTGGACCAAGTCTCCATAACCGAGGAGCAACGTTAATCCGGATAAATAATACTCAGCTGAGGATCCCTATCCACACTGCATATGTAGCACCCAAGCTCGCATATGCCAACTCGTCTACCACGATTCCTCCAAGATTGGACCCGGTCCTACGCCACCCGGAAGTACAGTACACCACTCCTTTCCAGGTACGACGACCACGTGGGTACATGCTACTTCCGCCATCTCTCCACTCCCAGTGCGCGGTTGTCGGTCCCAATCAAGGATTTCTCGGAGCCAGAGCTTTCCGAAGTATGTGAATAGTTACAAGTCTTGACCAGCAGGCCCCCATACGGATGGTCCCTAATTTTCCAGCCAGAACTACACCTTGGTTATATCTCACCCAAGCGTAATAGTCCTGTCAGTTTTTCAACCCTATCCCGGTCGGTGTCAACTGTTGAGTCCCGGACTACAACATGACGGCACCGTACGCGCGGACAACCTCTCCTCGCTATTGACTAGGTACGGATCAGATACCTAGCCAACAGCCGGGAAGTAAGACCAAAATCCCATAAACATTCCTTAAGTGATCACACTTTTGAAATTGACATTTTATTACAAAGTCTAATTCAATAAGCATTGCTAAGCATTTTTCAAATACTTTTGAAAAGCAGGTATCGGGTGTATCAGTGGTCAAGGTGGATAGTGCATCAATTAGGATAGCACACAACTCCTATAAACCTAATGCAATAATTTAACTCAAAAGTATTTAAGGAAATCATTTTATAAATTCAAGGAAAAGGTTAAATGCACCGGGGCTTGCCTTGAAGAGCAAAGAGGGCAGGCTCGAAGGCGGCGGAGCAGTTGTCGGAACTCGGGGTAGCCTCGGGGACAGGTTCGTTGGCGGCTGCCTCGATCTTGACTCCTTCTTCGGTGACTATACGAATGCAATGATGCATGCACATGAGTATGCTAGCATGAACAATGCAAAACAGGGCATACAACATGAACCCTAATCACTTTTTCTATTTTCCTTAATTATTTAAAAAGGTCATTTTATGAAGTTGCTCCAAAAATTACCAAATTAATCACATAAGTTCATTATGGTGTAGATAGATGGAAAAACAAATTTCATAATTTTTGGAGTTTATTAAGGTGCTCAAATAAAATCAGACATTAATTAACAAAAGGCACTATTTAACAAATAAAGATAAATGCTCAAAAATCAACTTGTTCCAAAAGACTTCAAAATTTCACCAGAGACTAAACATGGCATAGGAAGCTCACAAAAATTTATCTCATGATTTTTGGAGTTATAAATAATTTTCTAAAAATCCAAAACCATCCATTTATTTATTAAAAGAGGGATTTTACATTTTCAAATTCTTGCAGAAAAGTCAGGTTTCATATTTTTATAAAATACTACACAGTGCAAGGAGCATACCACAATTTTATCAGGATTTAAGGAACAACAGATTAATTCACACAAAAAAAGAGAAAACAGAACACTATTCACACTCTTTCAAAAAGGAAAAAGAAAAGAGCGCTGTGCTCCTTCCTCGCGAGGCTCGGGCGAAACGGGCTCGGGCGAGACGGAAGCGACTGCTTCGTCCGAGGCCTGGCCCGGAGGCTCGGGCGAGACGGAAGGCATGTGTTCGCCGAGGCCTGGCTCGGGCGAAGCGGAGAGCATGCGCTCGCCGAGGCTTGGCTCGGGCGAAGCGGACTCGGGCGATACGGAACGATCGCTTCGTCCGAGGCCTGGCTTGGAGGCTCGGGCGAGACGGAAGGCTCGGGCGAATTGCAGGCGAGGCGGACGGCGGACCGGCCGCTCGGGGCTCGCGCTGGGAAAGCCGAGGGTGGGGAAAGATTCGCGGGCTCACCGTGAGTCTGGAGGGAGACTCGGCGAGGCGGTGCAGGGTCGGAGGAGGGAATTCGACGGTGGAGGTGCTTCGGCGGAGTTCTCTGGCGGCGAGCAGCGTCCGGCGGCTCTGTCCACCAAAAGAGATCACCGAGGTGCGGTTAGGAGCGCACGGAGGTGAGGAAGAGAGGGCAAGGGTCGGAGGAACGGGAGGAACACTCACGGCGGCGAATTCCGTCGACCCGAACCGGTCGGTCTCTCACCGGTGCTGAGGAAGAAGGGCTCGCGCTCGGCGGTGGGAGGCGGTAGCGATGGAATTGAGGGGTGGGGAAGCTGCATGGGCTCAAGGCGGAGCATTCGGGCTAGGTGGTTGAGCGGCGGGAGCTTCGGAGTGGTCTGGCCACGACGGCGGGGTCGAGTGCGGAGCTCCGGCTCCGGCGAGCCTTTTATAGCCGCGGCCAGGGGGCGGTAGAGAGCACGGGATGGTGTGGATGAGCTCGGCCGGGGTGTGCGCACTCGATTGCGAGCCGGCGGGAAGGACGGCGTGCACCCAGGGCCTGGGCAAAGGCTCGCCGGTGACGGCCACGCGGCGGCGACGCCCTGGGCACTGTAGGGGACGGGGCGGAGGTCAACTGGCGCGCGTGCGGGGGCGGCATGATGGTGCGGGCGCAGGCGACAGGTTGGAGGCGCGCGTGCAGCTGCCAGGCGTGCGGCGTGCGCAGCGCCGGCGCGCGGCCATGGCCGGGCCCCCCCTCTACGGTGAGGAAGATGAACAGGGCTGTGCCCTAGGGTTTGACTTTTGGCTGATCTCTGTATTTTGCAAATTATCCTCAAAACTTGAACTGAGCAGCAAAAACTCAAAACACCAAAGTTGTTCAGAAAAAAGAGATCTACAACTTTGTCAAAAAGAATATTTTCAAATTCCAAACAGTTTTTGAATTACATTTGAAAACAGAAAAGGAAACACTTTTGGGATTTGAATAAATTCAAAATTACTTTTGATTTTACACTGAAAGTTGGAAACCTATAACTTTGCTAATATACACTTTTTCTGAAACTCAAAAGTTTTTGAATAAATTTTTAAAACTGAAAAGGGGACAAAAACTGGAGTTCGAATGAATTTGGATTTACTTCAAACTTTGTACAGAAACTTGAAAATTTGTAAATACCAAAGTTGTTTCTCTTGGCCAGATCTACAACTTTGCTTTTCGGACCAACCTCAAATTTTGAATAATTTTTGAATTACAAAAAGAGGGATAAAATCCAGGGTTTGGAAATCAGGGTTTGCAAAGGGATTTGAAATCTGATTTTGATTTTTGAACTTTGGCCAACACAACAAAACTTCAAGACATCCAACTGAACAAGAATTACACAAAGCTAGGCACAGAGGTGAAATTACCATTTTTGCCCTTAAGGAAGATTTGGGCTTTTAGGGTTTTTGAAAAGAGATTGCTACACAAGTACTAAGCAAACATAAATGCAAGGCAAGAATGATTAATGACTAATGATGATGACATGCCAGGTTAATTATAGTTAAACACCAGAGGTGTTACAATAAGCTCTATGCGAAGTTCAGTAAATGTGAGTTTTGGATGAAGAAAGTACACTTTCTTGGCCACAATTTGTCTGAAAAAGGCATCTCAGTTGATCCCAGTAAAGTGCAGGAAGTGATGGAGTGGAAGGCTCCTACAACAGTTGGTGAGATTCGAAGTTTCTTAGGCTTAGCAGGATACTATCGCCGATTCATTCCGGATTTCTCCAAGATTGCGAAGCCTATGACATGTTTGTTGCAGAAGAATCACAAGTTTGAATGGACAGAGGAGTGCGAAACTGCTTTCCGTACCTTGCGGAAACTGTTGACCACTGCTCCTATTTTAGCTCAGCCAGATATAGAGAAACCATTTGATGTCTTTTGTGATGCATCGAAGGTTGGCTTAGGTTGTGTTCTTATGCAAGAAGGAAGAGTAATCGCTTATGCTTCTCGGCAATTAAGGAAACATGAAGTGAACTATCCGACACATGATTTGGAGTTAGCTGCAGTCATGCACGCTTTCAATATTTGGGGGCATTATTTGCTTGGTAATGTCTGTAATATGTACACAGATCACAAAAGTCTTAAGTATATCTTCACTCAGGCAGAATTGAACATGAGGCAGAGAAGATGGCTTGAATTGATTAAAGATTACAACCTACAGATTCACTATCATCCCGGCAAGGCAAATGTGGTAGCCGATGCTCTGAGTTGGAAATCGCATTGTAATGCTATGAAGCTACTACCCGAAGATGAATTCAGTCTAATGCATCCTGCAATACTACATGTTTTGGAGTTACGCAGTGCATTAGTGGATCAAATCATAGAAGGATAGAAAACCGATAAAGGAATCTACCATATCAAGGAAAGGCTCAAGATTGAAACGGAATCCGATAAGCATTTTTGAGTGGATGACAATGGAGTCCTATGGTTCAACCAACGACTAGTGGTACCCAAGGATAGGGAACTCAGAAATCGGATTATGAATGAAGCACATTTGTCCAGGTTGTCTATCCATCCTGGAAGTGCGAAAATGTATCAAGATTTGCGTCCCAGATTTTGGTGGACCAAAATGAAGAAGGAAATTGCTGCTTATGTGGCTAGGTGTGACACCTGTTGTCGAGTGAAAGCTATTCACTTAAAGCCAGCCGGAATGCTTCAGCCGTTGGCTATACCCGAATGGAAATGGGAAGAGGTGAGCATGGACTTTATCACCGGTTTGCCCACCACTCAAAAGGGTAATGACTCGATTTGGGTAATTGTGGATCGTCTCACTAAGGCCGCACATTTTATTCCGGTCAGGACCAGCTATAAAGCACCGGATTACGCCGAAATCTATTTGAGTCAGATTGTCCGACTTCATGGGATACCAAAAGTTATAGTTTCTGATCGAGGACCGCAGTTTACTGCACCATTTTGGGAGAAGTTGCAAAAGGAGTTAGGCACGAATTTAGTTCGAAGCTCAGCTTATTATCCGCAAATGTCAGGACAAACTGAAAGAATAAATCAAGTGTTAGAAGATATGTTAAGAGCCTGTGTAATATCAGCGAAGGGTTCTTGGGAGAAAAGGTTACCTTTGGCAAAGTTCGCTTACAATAATAGTTATCAAGAGAGTATTCAGATGGCACCTTTTGAAGCTTTATATGGGACAAGATGTAGAACACCAATAAACTGGGTAGAACCAGGAGAACGTCGATACTATGGAATTGACTTTGTCAAAGAAGCAGAAGAACAAGTTAGGATCATTCAGCAACATATCGCAGCTGCACAGTCTCGACAGAAAAGCTATGCCGATAAACGAAGGAGGCCACTTGAATTCAATGTTGGTGACTATGTCTATTTGAAGGTTTCGCCTATGAAAGATGTGAAACGCTTTGGAGTTAAGAGAAAGTTAGCACCAAGGTTTGTGGGACCTTATAGAATTGTGGAAAGAAGGGGAGAAGTAGCTTATTAGCTACAGTTGCCAGAACATTTAAAGGCTATATTTCCTGTGTTCCATGTCTCGCAGTTGAAGAAATGTCTTCGAGTGCCAGAAGAAGAGGTACAACCAGCCCATATCAAGTGGCAATCCGATCTTACTTACTCCGTTACACCATGTCGAGTGCTTGATGAGAAAGAAAGAGCAACTTGTGGAAGAATAGTAAAGCAGTATAAGGTATCGTGGAGTGAGCAGGATGATCGGGATGCTACTTGGCAAACGGACAACTATCTAAAGGAGTTGTATCCACACTTTTATAAGAAATGGTTCGTAATTCAAATCTCGAGACGAGATTTCTTTAAGGAGCGGAGGGCTGTAACACCCTAGGTGTTAAGCAATCCTAAAATGCATAATTTGACATAGCATGAGCATAGCATCTCATCTTTTCATGTGCATTTGCTTGTATGAGTGTTTAAGTCCTTGCTTAGTCTCTAGTAAATCCATGTTTTGCTTTCTGTTTCTGACCTAGAGCCTTAAAACAAAGTTGTAGATCTTGATGAGAGAAACAACTTTGCTTAAAAGCACTTTCTCAGAAAAGGCTTTTAAATTATGATTTCTTGCATTAGAAAAATAGATTAGAAGTAAATTTCTTTTTCTAAGTAGAATTTGGACTTGAGCCTTAAAGATGATTTGTTCCTTGCAAAATTCTAAGCAACTTTTCTTTTAGGACCTTTTCCTAATTCGGCTTAGTTTGGGAGTTTTGGAGCATCAAAGTTTTGAACAAAACCTCATTAGTTTAAACCTGCCAGTGGGACCCACCTGTTAGCCCCTTCTTCCTCCCCGCACGCGCCGCCGCAGCCGCTGCCGCCGAAGGCCCGCCTGCCAGGCCGTTCAAACCGCCACTCCCCGCCCCTGGATTCCGACCAAACCGCCCGCGTGCTCTGCCCCCTCTCTGCGCGCTCGTCGCGTGGCCACCGATTCCTGGCGCCGCCGCGCCCGGTCAGGAGCCCTCCCGACGGGAACCGGCCAGGTGCAATGCACCGAGCCCTTCGTTCCCTTTGCCCCCTCTCTGCCTCGCGCTCACAAGCCAGAAGCCCACTCCCTCGCCCACTCTCTCGCTCGCTTCGCTCCACTCCATCTTCTCCAGTGCATAGCACCGCCGCCGCCCGCCGAACTCCGGCGAGCGATTACTCGCTTCTCACCGCACCGCCGCCCGATTCCTCCCACCAACCTCTCCGCCTTAACCTCCTCTTTCATCAGCCAGGGTTGGTTTCCCCTCTTCTCCTCCTAGCCGGCAGAACATCGAATGCCATCCTCGGGTTCTCGCCATGGCCGCCGCCATGACCAAAGCGTGGTCCGGCCATCTCCGGCCAAACCATCTGAAACCAAGTTCAGTTCCCACATCCTCGACCTCTGTAGGTGCTTAGGGCTAGATGGAGACCCTTCTCTTGCTTCGTTTCGGCCAGAACAGAGCCGTGCCGCCGCCGTGTCCGTCGCGGACCGCCGTCGTGCGTGACGCCGGGCAATGCCGAGGCCGGCGAGGCTCAATAGCAGCCTGGGAAGGTAGCTTAGGGAGTGCTTGAGCTGATGCTCATGCCGCCGAGCCTTGGAATAGCCGGGCGGCCGCACCGTTGGGTTGCCGCGCCGCCGCTCCGCCATTGCCACCGTCGAGCTTGGTCCGGTGATGCTCTGGCCAAGCGACCTAGCCGACTGTGTCCGCCTCGCGTTGGTGAGTCTAGTGGTAGGGTTGGTGTCGCCGGAAACTTCACCGCCGGCGAGCTAAAGCCGGTCAACTCCGGCGGGAGCACGCTGCCTCTGACGCGTGGGCCCGTTGACCGCTGACGCGTGGGGTCACTGACCAGCGGGTCCCGTTTGGCAGTGAGAAGGAGAGAGAAGGAGAGGAGTCTGGGTGCAGTAGCGCTCGGGATAGCCGGGTGCGCGAAGCGTTTTTACTTGTGTCTGCGGGTGCCTTTTTCTGGGTGTCCGTAGCGTTTAGGATATGGTTTTCTTTAAAAATGAGTTTCCAGAATTTATGTAAAGGCTTCAAAAATTCTTACAAGGCTCATTTTATGTCCAAATCCTGTGAAACAAATTTTGTTGTGTTAAGCATGAGTAGATCTATCTGTGAAAAATGTTAAATGCATTTTTGGTGATACTTTTATATGCAGTTTAGTTTAATCTAGGAAATTGTTGTTAACTTGGAAAATGCATAACTAATTCTGTATAACTCAGAAAAATGTGATTCTAGTTTTGTTAGGCTTGTGTAGATGAGTAGTTTCAGGGAAAAATATAATGTGAAGTTGTTCTGTCAAATACTTTTGCAGTAGTGTTTAAAATGGTTAAATGCTATTTTCTTGTATAATTTGTAGTAATTAAAATATGATGATTATGAACCTGATAATTTTTGTAGACTGCTCTTGTGCTAAGAAGTTTAGAAGAAAAATATGAAATCTGTTGTTTGACACCTTCTGTTAGGATATGTAGTTCAAAGCACCTTTTCACCATAGTATTTGTCTTTTTCATAGGGGACAATGTTTAAAATCCAAATGGCCTAAAATTTTGACAGTGGACTATTTTGCATAGTGTTAATCTATGGTAATTTTTGTAGATTTTTCTGAAGCTGTCTAGGATGGGTTGCTGTTGTAGGCATGGTTAAATGAATTTATTTCGGCAAAGTATTTAGAGGAAAATAAATTCATTAAGTAAGTCTTGTTGTGGTGATTATATAGCTTAACAAGTTGGTTATGAAGGATTAAGTGGATGGCTAGATGTTAAAGTCTTTTATAAACATTAGGATGACGTTGACTACCTTGTTGATGCGAATGCAGTTGATGACATGTGCTTATCTCCTAATTGCTGTTAATCCTATGCATCACATGTGCATTCTGTGTGGATTTATCGTATTCATACATGTTATGCATCATACAGGATCAACGGAGGAGACCCAGAACTAGTCGACCCAGGAAGAACCCAGCCAGGAAGAGACGCTGACCGAGGAGGCCGGAGGGACCGACGCCGAAGAACTACCCAAGTGCCGCGACCACCGTCCGTCGAACTTTGAGAGAGGCAAGCCCCGGAGCATTCTAACTCCTACGGTTTGCAAATGTCTTACAATTAACCTGATGATGAATGTTGCATTAGGTTATAGGAATTTATTGCCACCGTTGATGCATTCTCACTCATCCTTGTCCACCTGCAATTATATCTTGATATCCCTATTTAGGTCTAGGCTCGTTATATGGTTAGCCCTGCTTAGATCGGTAAAAGTCGGGTGATTTCCCGTCTCCCGCATTAGGTGGATACTAATCATGATTAGCCTGTGCTATCATGGAAATAACCATGGGATAATTAATCTGAGATCGGGCGGGTTGTAAGAGCAGCAGGACATGGGTTCTGTGTGCTAGTAGTCTCCCATCTGTGTCGCATAGGACCCGTTCGGGAATGTCCCTTCAGTCAAATTGAACGCGTCGATCACTTAACGGAGTAGGTCTGAGTACCTCCTGCGAAGCCGAGTAAGGTTATTCGAGCCGGTGATGGAGATGTTGATGCCTAACACCGAGGGCCTCAGATGTACCGTGGGCAACTATTCTGAACAACCTGGCATGGTCCGAGGGCAGGCAGGGCCTGATCGACCTGACATGACCGTGGGCAGTTATAGCTTGAGCGACCTGGCACTGAGATAACCCCCGGTGTAGAAGGGCCCATGGGCGTCCCACGCGTTGTGTTCTCGAATCTCCTGACTGGTAGCTTACGACTGCTGTAGCTGGATCGTGCCGGGCGAGTGTGAGACATTTTATCCCCAGCTGGTAGGAATCGATTATAATCGCCATCGCTCCTGGACAGTGAGCACTTGACTGTAGATCATCACCCGTAGAATTTATGGAACTAAAGATGGTTATGGAATCTGAAAGGCTATTGATGAAATAGTCACTCTTGCTTGTATAAGAGTCAAGTGCTTGTTATAGATCAGGTGCAAATCTATTAAGGTAGGATTAATTATTAAAAGCAATTGCCGACACTCTAAACTGAGTTTTACTTACAAAAGCTTTCATGCAAAGGAGTTAATGTGGCCAACCCCACCTATATAGCCTACATGATCCTTGGAGTCCCATTATTTCTGATTTATGTCGGGTAAGTCTAGCTGAGTACCTTCTTGTACTCAGGGTTTGATTCCCTTGTTGTTGCAGATGGTCAATGCTTCTTTGGCTACTGCGAGAACTGCGTGTACCCGGTTACGGGAGAGGATTAGACTAGGGGCATGGTCTCCACTTATCTTATCTGATGCTTTTGTGGGCCTGGTCAGAATGATGGCACTGTATTAAGAACAATCCGAACTTATGTTTTAAGTCTATGTTGCTTCCGCTACTATTCAAAACTATGGTTTGTAATATTGTTTCGAACTCCGATGTATTTGAACTATGTACAACTGTGATGTAACTTGTGGGCATGTCATTGAACTAGTACGATCTTGGCTGAATGTTGAAATGATTTGAAATCCTTCGAGATTTCCGGACTACCGGGTTTGTACGAGCTTAAGTACTTGATGAGCCTGCGCCAAGTAGGGATCTCAGTGCTTAATCTGGTGCAAATTGGTCGGTTCTGTTACAATAAGGACGGAGAATCTAGAAGTATAGAGGGGATCACTAAGGCTGTCTAATTCCAATTTAAGAGTGATATGTTTATATTATTCTTAGTGGGGAAGTTGCCATAAAAGGTCACAAACAGAGTATGAGTCTTTTATGCAAATGTATAATCCTACCGAGCCTACACACGGGTAAGTGGACTATAGAAGAATCAACAAGGCTATAAGAGTCACCCTTGCGAACAACCACTACTACCGGCGTTATAGGAGGTATTTATGATGAGCTATCAAGTCTAAGCACCACGCTTACACTATCCAACTACTTTAACTCTAGAGCAACTTAGAATTAAAGTACTCAAAAGAGAGTCACAAACGTTAAGAATAATAAGAACAATGGCTCAAACTTAAATATAGACGTTGATTACCGAAACAATCGCTGAAGCAAGTTGAAGATGAACTTGAATCCGCAGGTACAAGATGAAGAAGTTGATCCAACAGGCCGGAGCTCCTTCTTGATCTCTTCCTCTCTCTCTCTCTTCTAGTTCTAATATAAGACTAGGTTCTAAACCTAACTAGAGGGGTAACTAGTCTTCTACTTGATAGCTGGCTCTTGATTACAACTAGATGAACTAGATCTAATTCTAGATGAACTAGAAGAGATTCATCTAGAGGGACCTCTACTTCTAATTGAAACCTTAGTTTCTGATGTGGAGATGAATAATGAAGATGGAGATGCCTAGAGAGGGGGGTCTGGGGTTGCTTATATAGCCCGAGGTGGAGTAGGGGGCAAGGAATCGCCATGTCATCGATCCGCGTCACGTTTATCGCCCACCATTGGATCAAACCGACTTCAGGGACTGTGGAGATGCATCCTAGGAGGCGGTGGAGGAAGCTTGTAGAAGACGGAAGCCAGCGGGCCCGGGGGGAGACCGGTTGGTCTCGTGGTGGGACCGGTCGGTCCCACCTGGCAGGGTCCCGCGGTGCCCGACCTCCTGGTGTCTTCTGGTGTCCTCTGGAGTCTTCTAGAATATTCGTGACGTGCCGGTTGCGTTATGTCGCGTCGGTTTCCTTCTAGGGGAAGCAATCAGTGCTGGTTTCTTGCTTTAGTCCCTGCAGAATCACAATTCACCAAAACTTGTGGAATATTGTCAATTAAAACCCTAAACCTTTGTTGGTGATTGAATTCATGCCCTTTTCATATTTATTTATCCTTTAATTTTAATAGATAACCAGTGTCAACAATGTCACCCATGTTCTTCGTTTGCCCAGCAATTTGAAGTGAAGCATTAGTTGTGAAAGCTGGCAACATCTTGATTAGTGCACATCTTCTTGTAGATCTAGGACCTTCACTCTGTAGAATTTGGGAGTTGACAAAACTCCTCCATGTTTTGCTCAAGAGTGTGTCCTGCTCATAAAAACAAGGTAGAGGTCAAGTGCATGGGCTCTGTTGGTGGAAAAACACCAACAAAACCAAAAGTTTTGTTCATTCCACTCTAACCTTAGGCACATCAAGCAAGATAAACTTGTTGTTTATGTGTTCTATTCAATCTTAACATAAGTGATAGGATCAAAAGGTGAGCATGAAAGTACCATCTTAAAATATTTAACAGATCAGATTACTTGACCCAAGGAAGGATAATCTATGCTTAATGTGTCGATATTTTCATGATTGTGATATATCATCTTCCAAAGGTTAGATGCACAACATTTTAGCTCATTTGGTTAAGATAGTGAGATTCAAGAGAGTAAAGCTAAGAACAAAGAGTAAAGAACTGAACATGTTAAGTTGATTAGGTTGGATCATGTGAGGTGCAACTTAAACATGTTTGGTTCTTATTTATGCACATATTAGAATTAAGGAGAAGCTTTTAAAGTGATGATCACTTACCTTGAGATGTTGTTGTACCATTGAAGAGTGATTGTGTCGAACCACCTTGTGGAAGCTTCTCTTGTCTAGCTGGTTGTTGTTCATGAATAACTTGTCTTCTCTTGCTTATCTCACAGTGGGCCAGCTGAGTCTTGTCTTCAACAGATCCAGATGATGGACACTTTGTCAACTATTTTCCTGATTTGTAGGCTTAGGTACTGTCTCTCGATCTTCTACTTCTTGTGGTGCAGTGGCTTCATCTTTTATGATATCCCCTCAATTCCTGGCAGTTGGTTCTTCCTTTGTCAGTTGAGTGCGGATACATGGGTGTATGCCGAGTCTCGAGTGATGAGTGATTGTCAACTTGGATAATGCACATGTTCTTTGGCTTGTGTTGTGCATGTGTCGAGCATGGATACAGTGATCAAAGGCAAGGTGAAGGTCAAGTAGAGACGTGCCGTGCCGATGGACCGAGAGTGGCGAAGGGCGGACGTGAGACATGGACTGAGGGACCGGTGACCTGAGGATCAGCTGTGGTGGCTGACAGCCTGGGACAATGACGAGCGAAGACTTGCGAGCACGGTGTTGCTTGGGTCGAGGACCTGGGGACACGTGTCGGTGGACGAGGTGCATGGGCGGTGCATCCCCTCTACAGCTCGGTTTGATGGTTGAGCCACAGAAAAACCATCGAGTGCACGGTTTCCAGGTTTGGGCCTCAAAACCTGGGTGCTCATGGTTTCCGAGTTTGGGCCACAAAACTCGGGCTAAGGATGGTTTCTAGGTTTGGGCCTCAAAACCTGGGCGCTGCGGGTTTCTGAGTTTGGGCCACAAAACTCAGGCGATGGACGGCTGGTTTCCCGGTTGGGGCCTCAAAACCGGGGGTTGGTCGTGAAGACTGGTTTCCCGGTTTGGGCCTCAAAATCGGGGGCGAGGTCCAGGAAAAGGACGAGCAGAGCGGTGGCGGCACGTGGCGGCAATTGGTGAGGTTGCATCGAGGCAACACTACCAGTTGTGCGGGCGTGGCCGTCGGATCACCACCTACCATGAGTTGGTCCAGAATAACCCTAGGGTTTAGCTGGATCGCTCTGTAATTATTTAGAGGTAGAGTGGGAACTAGAATTAGGATAAGTAGAGGGAGACACCCACCTCCCATCCTATCTCAGTCATTTGCTATTTTGCCTTCTAGGTTTTCCAGCTCTCCCTATCCATTGTTGTAGCTACTGAGATCCGTAGAGACGGTGAACAATACCTCTGTGTATTTGCTTTTTGAGGAAACAAGACCGTAATCTCGTTGTCTCCTCGTGGGGACGAATTTTGGCTGGCAATTCGTGGTTTGATTCGCGTTCTTAAGTTGTTCTTCGCGTTCATCCTTTCTCCACGTTTTTCCCATCGATTGTTCTCTCTCTACGTTGCTCCGTTTGCAAAACCATTTGAATCAACTTGTTCGTTATAGTGAGGAGATCACTTTCTCCGAAGGAATTAACTTCAAACCTCACAAACAAGTAGATCGGTTGGTTTTCGTTTTGGATCAACTTTTCTTCTCTTCCCCCGAAATTCTTCGATTCATCGATTCGGAGATAGGTTCGAGCCATGATCTCTTAGAGATAGCTCACTATCCTCATTGTGACTCCTCTCACCAAGTTTGATCCTTAGAGGATTCGTTTTGGGTCAGATCGAGTCAAATTGGTGGACGAACAGAGCTGCGTCGGGGTGATCGGACGCTAGGTTCGGGTTGACCGGACGCTGACCGCGTGTGTCCGGTCGTTGAATGTTCAGTGAGAATTTTTCTTCGTAACTGACCAGACTCTCAGTTTTGTGTTGACCGGACTCGCCTCTTGCACTGTTCACGATTTTCTAGCCATCGACCGGACGCTTAGTGTATGTGACCAGACGCTCCCCTACTGTGAGTCCGGTCCAACACAGCAAGGGTCCAGAAGCGTTTTTGACTGACCAGATGCGTCCGATCAATACTGACCGGACGCACCTCTCAGTCCTATCTGTGCTGATCTGCACGTTTTCATCCATGGTTCGTTTGTCCGTTATCGGTTTTGATTTCTGGCTTTTGCGTTGGGTCCCCAAAGTTGTGTAGTGTCTCGCTGTGCTTTAGGGAACCATCCACCCTACATCTAGGGTCATGGACACTTGCAAGCTCTAGGTTTGCTCTTGGGGTTTGATTCTTGGGACAGCGGCAACAAGTTTCTAGAGAGGAAATTTGAAGCTCCCATTCACCCCTCCTCTGGTCGCCTTGCTTTAGCATTATAGGTCCTTTAATTGGTATCAGAGCGGGTTAAGGATTTTCCACCTTAGCTGGTTCCAGATCCACCGAAGGCGACATGGATCGCGGCGTGGGCAAACCGCCGTTTTTCGATGGGACGAACTATGCGTATTGGAAGATACGCATGTCGGCCTATCTGCAGAGTTTGGGTGCTTCCATCTGGGATATTTGCAACTCTGCCGATTACGTGGTCTTGGCTGCTCATGCTACTCAGCATCAGATTGATGAGCACGATGCCAATTGCCGAGCCTGTAATGCTCTTTTATCGTGTTTGAGCATGACAGAGTTTGATCGCGTTTCTCACCTCGCTATGACTCGGGAGATTTGGGCTACCCTCATGCGTATTCATGAGGGAACCACTCAAGTCAAAACCCGTTTCTACGAGTCGTTCAAGCGAGAGTATGAGAACTTTCGACATATGCCTGGCGAGAGCATAGAGAGTTTATTCGCTCGCTTTCAGGTGATTGTCAACAGGATGAGGGCTAACAAGGAGCTGTTGCCTTTCGACGATCATGAGAGGGCTTTAAAGGTTTTACACACTCTCGATCGGTCGGTGTGGGACTCGAAGATTCAGGCGATCATCGAATCACCTAACTATGAGACCCTCACATGCGACGAGCTCTTCAGTAAGCTCAAGTCCAATGAGATTGACGCCATGGCGAGGGCTTCTTATGAAAATTCTTCTGGCCCGTCGATGGCTTTGCTTTCTGGCTCTTCTACTAAACCCTCTGAGGATTTGCACTCTCTTCTCTACTTTCTGTCACAGAGGAGCAGCTGGAGTTCATGGGGGATGATGAGTTGGCCCTGCTTGCCAACCGGTTCTCGCGGTTCCACAATAACCGCATGAACCATCGCCACGGGGGAGGACGCTCGGGTTGTTTTGAGTGCGGCGACCCCAACCACTTTATCGCCAATTGCCCGAAGAAGAACAAGCAAGTCTTCGGCAAGGCGGATCATGGGCACAAGTATGACTCCGGCAAGCGCAAGGAGAAGTACGTCCCCACGAAGCACAAGCAAAAGGGCGGCTTCAACAAGGAGTACATCAAGACGAAGTACTTGGAGAAGGCCCAGGCTGAGCAACGTGCTTTCTTCGCCACGCTCAGCGACGTCGACGACTCGGATGACTACTCCGCTTCCTCAAGTGACGATGAGTCCGAGAAGAAGAAGAGGATCGAGGACAAGCTGAACGGCCTCTGCTTCTTCGCCGACAACGAGGGTTTCTGCACCATGGCCCTCGGCTAGGAGGTCGACGATGAGCTGGAGGAGATCTCTCAGAACGACGATGACGACGACGACACCTCCCAGGTATCTCAGACCCCCGATGAGCTTTCTGCTGAGGTCGAGAAACTTACTGCCGCCCTTGTTAGTCAAGATAAGCTGCTTAGGCGCGCTGCTAGAGAGTGGAAGGAGTTTAGGCAGAAGTGGGAGGATACGGTGAAGGAACATGAATCTATCAAGTCCACTGTTGTTGTCACCGAGGAGGAGTGTGAGATGTGCATCACACACATGACTGACCTTCTCACATTGAGAAGTAAGTATGCTGTGTTGGTTAGAGAGGTGGATGAGCCTAAGGCTAGATCCTCGCTGTTAGGTGCATGCAAGTCCTGTGCTGGCTTGCAATCTGAGTTGGCAGAGAAGAATGCCAAGATTGTGTCTCTTGAGAAGGCCAGCTCGGGTAGCACTTGTGTGACTAGGTGTGCCTTGTGTGAAGGTTTGGAGATGAAGATTGCGAACGTGAAGCATGACAAGATGCAAACCGAGGAGGAAAACACATACCTTCGGACCATCTTGTCATGGGTGTCTAGTGGTGAGCCGCAGCTTGGGATGATGATCTCCCAATTCAAGCGTGCTGCTGGAGGTCCAGGTGTAGGCTTTGCTCAGGGTGGTGAGTACGCTTCATCGTTTTGCAAGATTAGAGAGTCGAGTGGTCTGAACCCATGTGAGAAGCCCAACTCCACCACTGCTCCCAAGCTTACCAAGATTCCACCCAGAGAGCCTCTAAAGCATAACACCAAGGATGGGGTATTTGTTGAACCTCCGAGAGCTCCACCCAAGAAACAGTCGTGGGCTCCGAAACCAAACCACCTCAAAAACAAGCTAGACACAATGCCACCTATCCAGGAGGAGCTTATGCCACAGAAGGGCAAAGTGATCCACACCCACTACCGTGAGTACCAACAACCCCCTATGAGAGCGGTGAGGTACCATTGTGAGCACTGTGGGAGAGATGGACACTTGAGTGAGTTTTGCTTTCGGCACAAGAGAGAGGCGCACGGTGCAAAGAAGATGAACAACACGGACATGTACCATCCTTTCCATGATGTACATGTGCCGAATGTTCAGAGGCGTGCTGCTAGGCCTAGAGGTCCAAAACCTCAAGTTCCTAGGCCTAGGCCGCGAGGAGGTCGTGCCCTGCGGGAGCCTGCAGTTGTGGGCTATGGACCCCGTGGCGATGGCTTTGAGCGTTTTCCCCCATCGCGTTTTGAGTATCGTGATGGACGCTCTTCCCTTAGAGGATCACGTTTTCCTCTACGTGGTGATCGCTCCTCCCGTAGGCGTGCTAGGAATGGTTTTTCTACTAACCGTTCTTTTGAGCAGCCGGCCCAACATTGGTATTCTTCCTACTTCACTAACCCCAGTGTTGGACCGTATGCTCACCCTATGTCTTTTTATTGATATAGGTAAAATGATTGGAGAACGTTTGGTTGGTGGATTCCGGTTGTTCGCGGCACATGACCAGAAACGCCAAGTGGTTCTCCAGTCTTAGTCCGGTCACCGGAAAGGAGTTTATCACCTTCGGCGACAATAGCAAAGGTAAAGTGTTGTCTCGTGGGTCGGTGCGAGTTAATGAGCACTTTGTGTTGCGCGATGTTGCTCTTGTTTCTAACTTGCATTTTAACCTTCTTTCTGTTTCGCAACTTTTCGATGATGACTATGAGAATCGTTTTAAACCGAATCTCAGTCGCATTTTGGATCCTCAGGACAATCTTGTATGTTTGATTTTGCCATTTGGAAAAGTCTTTCGTGCGAATTTCTCAGAATCGTTTGGAGTTTCAAGTTATCTTTTGGCTGGACCTTCCTCCTCTGATCTTTGGAAGTGGCATAGGAGACTAGGTCACCTGAGCTTCGACTTGCTTGCAAGACTTAGCTCACTTGGCTTAATCCGAGGATTGCCCAAGTTGTCCGTGGAGAAGGATCTTGTTTGCCATTCTTGTAGACATGGGAAGATGGTCGTCGCTCCCCACCATCCAGTGACTCAGGTCATGACTAAGCGCCCTGGAGAGCTTTTGCACATGGACCTTGTTGGTTCGGCTCGGGTGAGCTCAGTTGGGGGGAAGTGGTACATGCTTGTTGTCGTTGACGATTTTTTGAGATATTCGTGGGTCTTCTTTTTAGCAGAGAAGACTGAGACTTTCTCTTTTGCTCGCAATCTGATTTTGCGTCTTCATAATAAGTACCCTTTGAACTCAATGCGAGCTATTCGTAGTGAGAATGGTTCCGAATTCAAGAATTCAGACTTTGAGAAGTTTTGTAACTCTTTGGGTTTAGAGCATCAGTTTTCTTCTCCCTACACACCACCACAAAATGGTGTTGTAGAAAGGAAGAATCGGACCCTTGTAGAGATGGCCAGGACGATGCTCGATGAGCGTAGGACTCCTAGGCGATATTGGGCCGAAGCTATGAGCACTGCATGCTATATTTCAAATCGCATTTTTCTCCGAGCTTTCTTGAAAAAGACTTCTTATGAGTTGCGTTTTGGAAAAAAAACCCAAAGTGAGTTATTTTAGAGTTTTTGGTTGCCACTATTTTATACCCAAGAAAGGCAACCTGGACAAATTTGAGTCTCGTTCTTCAGACGGTGTATTTTTGGGTTATGGCACTCACACTCGTGCATATCGTGTACTTAACCTTGATACTAACCGAGTCATGGAGACATCTGATGTCACCTTCGATGAGACCATGTTTTGTCCTTCTTCTCATTTTGAGCGTGCAGGTGATCATGAGGTTGGTGAGCATCTTTTTGATGACGAGGACGAGGGTGCTGAAGGGATGGATGATCCAACACTACCTCCACTTGCTGTGCCGCAAGCGTCGGCTTCTACTACGACGACTCACGGCCCCAACCCCTCTTCGTCGAGTACTTGGGGGCCGTGGGATGCACCACATCGAGCGGTACCTTTTGTACCCGAGGAGGCACTAGCTGCTGTTGAGGGGGAGATTTCTTCAGCTCAGGAGGCGCCATGACACATCCAGCGCCAACACCCGCCTCGACAGATGATCGGCAGCATCGGCGAACGTGTCACTCGGTCAAGGTCACAACAAATCTCTCACTTTGCTCATTCTGCATTTGTTGCTGATTTTGAACCCCGAGATGTTGGACACGCTTTATCTGATCCTGATTGGGTCAATGCCATGCATGAGGAGTTAGAAAATTTTGAGAGAAATCGGGTTTGGGTTTTGGTTCCACCTCCTCCTGATTGTCACCGTATTGGTACAAAATGGGTTTTCAAAAACAAACAAGGAGAGGATGGCCATGTTGTGAGAAACAAGGCCAGACTTGTAGCCCAGGGGTACAGTCAGAAGGAGGGGATAGACTATGAGGAGACTTTTGCTCCTGTAGCTCTCATTTGGAGGCAATTAGGATACTCTTGGCTTTTGCTGCATCCAAAGGGTTTAAACTTTTTCAAATGGATGTCAAGAGTGCATTCCTAAACGGCTACATAGAAGAAGAGGTGTATGTAAAACAACCCCCCGGTTTCAAAAATCCCAAGTTTCCAAACCATCTTTTTAAACTTCACAAAGCTTTGTATGGTTTGAAACAAGCCCCTAGAGCCTGGTATGATAGGTTGAAAACCTTTTTGCTTGCTAAGGGTTTTAAAATGGGATGTGTGGATAAAACGCTTTTTCTCCTCAAGCAAGACAATGACACTCTCTTGGTCCAGATTTATGTGGATGATATCATTTTCGGTGGTTCTTCTCATGCTTGGGTTGCCAAGTTTGCAGACACTATGAGAGGGAGTTTGTGATGAGCATGATGGGCGAGTTGACGTTTTTCCTTGGGTTGCAAATTAAGCAATCTCGAGAGGGGACGTTTGTGCACCAGGGTAAGTATACCAAGGATATCCTGAAGAAATTTGATATGGGTGAGGCCAAGCCTCTTCCAACACCCATGTCGACCACGACGGACCTGGATGCGGACAAGGATGGAGAAGCTGTGGACCAGAAGGAGTACCGGAGTATGATCGGGTCGCTGCTGTACCTGACGGCGACATGCCCGGACATCCAGTTCGCGGTGTGTCTTTGCGCGCGATTTCAGTCTTCGCCGCGCACCTCTCACCGTTAGGTGGTCAACCGCATTATGAGGTACTTATGCTTCACACCTGAGTTTGGGATTTGGTATTCTGCTTCCTCCACCCTCTCCCTTTGTGGTTACTCGGATCGCAAGTCCACTTCTGGGACTTGTCAGTTTATTGGTTCTTCTCTTGTATCGTGGTCTTCTCGCAAGCAGTCTAGTGTCGCCCAGTCTACCACGGAGGCTGAGTATGTTGCTGCGGCTAGCTGTTGTTCCCAGTTGCTCTGGATGATGGCCACTTTGCGTGATTTTGGTCTGAGTTTTTCTCGCGTTCCTTTGCTTTGTGACAGCACGAGTGCTATTAGCGTTGCTAGGAACCTCGTGCTGCACTCTAAGACCAAACACATTGATGTGCGCTTTCATTTCTTGCGAGACCACTATGAGAAGGGTGATATCGACCTCCACCATGTCGATACTGATCATCAATTGGCTGATATTTTCACCAAGCCTTTGGACCAATCAACTTTTGCTAGTTTGAGAGGTGAGCTTGGTGTGTGTTTCCCCTTTTAGTTGGGGGAAACATTTTGGTTCTTGTGTATCATAGACTGACTCTTCTCTTTTAGCTTGTGCATTTCATCATGCATCTTTTCCTTCTGAGCTTCATGTATATAATCCTTAGAATGTGATTATGCTCTATCTAAGTTTTGCTCCGATGCTATATGATGATGCTGGTAGCTTATGCTCTTTCTGATCACTGATATATTCGTGAGCTGAGCTATTTTGTAAATGGTGAACCTGCTTAATGAACTTAAAACGTGAAAATGTTCACCATTGAGATATGCAACTAGTATGTGTAGAATGTGTTGAAATCACTTGTGCTTTACATATATGCTAGGTTGCTATGTCTCTAGTTCTGAGTCATTCACTTGCTTGCTATGTTCATATTCTGCTTTAATTTTGAACCAAGTTAAGTGAATTGAGAAGATCGAGATGGGATTGCTTGTCAGCACATCACAGTATCGAGACTGTTTCTCATTGCACTTTGAGTTAAACTTGAGCTGTGTAGTGTATGACCGAAACTGTTGCTTTAAGCTTTTGATTGCTTCTGCATAGGCTTCGCACAGTTGAAAAGTTAGGCAATGACAAGTTTTTAACCTCTCGCAATCATATGCTGAAATTTGAACTTGTGTAATTTAACCGCTGCAACTCCGATAAAATTTGAATACACAAGTCTATGTTTCATTCTATAGCATGATGATTGAACGTTGCTAGGGGTAGTTCACCTTGTATACATGTTTAACACTTATTTAAATTCCTATCTATACATGCTTAGTGCTATTTTGATGGTGAATACCTTTTTGGCTAAAAACTGATTACTTTGCTCAAATGATCATATTTCGTATTTAGTGATCAGTTTGAGCCTTTGCTAGCATTCTGTGCATATTGTTGAGTCATCGGATCAGCACATTGTCGAGCATCTTCATATTCTATCGACTATATTTCTAAAGCTGCTAACTTGTATTTTGACTCATATGCATTTTGGAGGGGAGATACTTGATAGTGCATTTTCAACTAAGGGGGAGAAATTTGCCAAATCATAAGGGGGAGAAACCTTATCTTGGTTGTGTGCACTATTGGAGGGGGAGTTTGAGTTGGCTCGGATTTTGAGGATTTTGAATCTTCCAATTGGTTCAGAGCTTTTCTGCTAGTTGTGTTGAGCCTCTTTGCCCCTTTCTTGAGGGACTAGCGACTTTGCCGGTATGCTCTTCAGTTGGTATCGAGCTCTCTTGCTAGCGGTGTTGAGCCCGTTCTACCTCTTCTTGAGGGCTAGCTCTATTTTTGCTTGAATTTCAATTGGTATCGAGCTTTCTCGCTAGTGGTGTTGAGCCTGTTCTACCTCTTCTTGAGGGCTAGCTTTGCTTTACTTGGTTGCGTCAAGCCGTTTCCCATGTCTTTGGGGACCAAGTTGTCCTGCTCTTTCCACTTGACCTTCTTCGGCTTTGCTATGCTTTTGGGTCACTTGGTCGAGTTCTTTCTCTTTCTTCCTCCCTTCCTCTATTTCATTATGATTTGTGTTGATAGTTGACAATGCACTCATCAAGGGGGAGATTGCGGATACATGAGTGTATGCCGAGTCTCGAGTGATGAGTGATTGTCAACTGGGATAATGCGCATGTTCTTTGGCTTGTGTTGTGCAGGTGTCGAGCACGGATACAGTGATCAAAGGCGAGGTGAAGGTCAAGTAGAGACGTGTCGTGTTGATGGACCGAGAGTGGCGAAGGGCGGACGTGAGACTTGGACTGAGGGACCGGTGGCCTGAGGATCAGCTGTGGTGGCTGACAGCCTGGGACAACGACGAGCGAAGACTTGTGGGCACGGTGTTGCTTGGGTCGAGGTCCTAGGGACACGTGTCAGTGGACGGGGTGCATGGGCGGTGCATCCCCTCTCCGGCTCGGTTTGATGGTTGAGCCACAGAAAAACCATCGAGTGGACGGTGTCGACAAAATATGGTCGATAGCCCACCTAGGGGTATGCCCAAGGTGGTAGATTAGCGGGGAAGGCACGTGGAACGACGATCCGGACGTGACACATGAACGAATCTAGATGAACACCAAGGCTTATCCAGGTTCGGACCGTCGAGTTCAGCGTAATACCCTACGTCCTACGTCGAGTTGTCTACTCTGTATATTGATCAACGTGTTTTTAGAGGGGGTCCATGCTCGCCTTATATAGCCACGGGGAGCAGGGTTACAGATCTTTTAGAAGATCGGATCTCATGATACAATAAGGAAACCTAGTCGATTACAAGTCCATATCGTGAAGGACACAACATCTTTCCTAACCGACTACGCTTCCTTGCTCTCCAACCTTGAGGAGGCTCCCGTGCCGTCATCCGACCAGCTGGGCCGCCTGCCCGACCAGCTGGGCCTTAACACCACGAACCTTCACAGTGAGTTGGGCCGGCCTTTATGAAGCAGCCCAAGTCTAGCCGTCTGGGTACCTGGGTTTATACCCCCACAGCTAGTCCCCGAGCACGTTGAGTCTTGGAGTGGTGAAAAAAGTTCTTGACAGCATCTCCGAGCAGCTTCATCCATACTTCAAAACCTGATCTCCGACCAGGTTATATTCTGTTGACTTTCATATCATAAACCCACAAGATGCGATGTGCTCTTAAAAAAATGACTTCTGGGAGTCTGGTGAAGTGTGCCCACTTTATGGTTACATAACAGTAACAACCACCCAGTCTAGAGGTCAATCATGTTGAAGTTCACCTGCATACTCACCGACCAGGTGAAGTGTGCCCACTTAGTCCCCGAGCATGGCAATAGATGACTCGGTCATGTGATGCCAAGGTCAGAAAATAAAGGCAAATATAAAAATATACATGCGTGACCAAGCGCCATGTATACACGGTAGTCCCCGAGCTTGGCAATAGATGACTCAGTCATGTGATGCCAAGGTCAAAAAATAAAGGCAAAAATAAAAATATACCTGCGCGACCAAGCGCCATGTATACACGGTAGTCCCCGAGCTTGGCAATAGATGACTCGGTCATGTGATGCCAAGGTCCAAAAAAAATAAACTATATGCCCCTGACAGAATAACAACACCATATGCCATCAGATGCAGATAAAACCATCAACTTTTTAATGTCACGCTTCCCTGTAAAGTGTAACTTTCCTGTCCTTGCTGCAGCTTTAACCGTACGTCGCCACATAAAGTAACCTGTACTCTGTTGAACCCGTGACATAGTTTGATCCGCCTTATTGATGGTCTGGTCCATGGGCTTGTATGTCTCGACTATTACTGGTGGAACTACATACAGCGGCGTTTATTGCTGAGGCTAATCGTCATCCCCACTGCACAAAAAATTTCCTTGAAACCAGCAATAAGTGACCGACAACTATTTCATCTGGACGTATTAATGATTTTTGTTGTTTTCCGCAACTGCAAGTTTTGTCGTTGTCCTCTTGAAGTACGCATGAGAATCAAATCCATCACCGATAGCAGACTTCACATGTGACATAGTACATAGGTTGAATTATTGATCCTTCAGTCACTTTTATTCATGGACAATGTCTATAGACCAAGAAGAAACCGCCTATAAATATCCTGCCTGAAGAGCAGAGAACTCACACTTTCTTGAGCATATGACTTCCCTTAGTTCCATGAGTATTTCAGTATCTTTAGTAGAGATGGCCGAACCCCCGGGTATTTTCCTTCTATAAGATAAATGAGGTGTCCAGAAGAACTCTTGTGAATCGATCATCCGTTAGGATGGTTTCTAAGTGGTCGCTGGCAAAGGGGTACAGAGGTGCGCCTAGAAGAACTCTTGTGACTACCACTCGTAGATAACCTCGGAGTCACAGGTTGTCAAAAGGGCGGCGAGGGTGATTGTCTTCCCCGGAGCTCCTTGAGCATTTGGGCGGTGCCTAAGACCCACCTTGGGATGAACTGAAAAGGCTCATGTGTCTACCCAAGGATCTGTATCTGTTTTACTGCGTCTCACTGAACCCGATTCTTGGTGCATTATGCATCAAGACTCTGTACATTGATTGCACTAGAGTAGCGTTTTACATCATGATCGTACTTGTACTGGTAATTGCTGTATATCAAGATGTTTCCATGTATCTCCATTGTAATTTCTATAATTGGTCATCTGACCAGTCCCCAGCTTTGCTGAGAAGGCTGGCGAAGAAGCCGACCAGTCCCCAGTATGACTGGTGGAGCTGGTCCTGAAGCCAACGCAGCTTTGCCACGTGTGTGCCTGTAACTGGTCATCTGACCAGTCCCCAGCTTTGCTGAGAAGGCTGGCGAGAAACCGACCAGTCCCCAGTATGATTGGTGGAGCTGGTCCTGAAGTTGACGTAGCTCTGCCACGTGTGTGCCTGTAACTGGTCAGCTGACCAGTCCCCAGCTTTGCTGAGTAGGCTGGCGAAAGAGCCGACCAGTCCCCAGTATAACTGGTGGAGCTGGTCCTGAAGCCAACGCAGCTTTGCCACGTGTGTGCCTGTAACTGGTCATCTGACCGGTCCCCAGCTTTGCTGAGAAGGCTGGCGAGAAACCGACCAGTCCCCAGTATGACTGGTGGAGCTGATCCTGAAGCCGACGTAGCTCTGCCACGTGTGTGCCTGTAACTGGTCATCTGACCAGTCCCTAGCTTTGCTGAGTAGGCTGGCGAAAGAGCCGACCAGTCCCCAGTATAACTGGTGGAGCTGGTCCTGAAGCCAACGCAGCTTTGCCACGTGTGTGCCTGTAACTGGTCATCTGACCAGTCCCCAGCTTTGCTGAGAAGGCTGGCGAGAGACCGACCAGTCCCTAGTATGACTGGTGGAGCTGGTCCTGAAGTCAACGTAGCTCTGCCACATGTGTGCCTGTAACTGGTCATCTGACCATTCCCTAGCTTTGCTGAGTAGGCTGGCGAAAGGGCCGACCAGTCCCCAGTATAACTGGTGGAGCTGGTCCTGAAGCCAACGCAGCTTTGCCACATGTGTGCCTGTAACTGGTCATCTGACCAGTCCCCAGCTTTGCTGAGAAGGCTGGCGAAAGAGCCGACCAGTCCCTAGTATAACTGGTGAAGCTGGTCCTGAAGCCAACGCAGCTTTGCCACGTGTGTGCCTGTAACTGGTCATCTGACTAGTCCCCAGCTTTGCTGAGAAGGCTGGCGAGAAACCGACCGGTCCCCAGTATGACTGCTGGAGCTGGTCCTGAAGTCGACGTAGCTCTGCCTCGTGTGTGCCTGTAACTGGTCATCTGACCAGTCCCCAGCTTTGCTGAGTAGGCTGGCGAAAGAGCCGACCAGTCCCCAGTATAACTGGTGGAGCTGGTCCTGAAGCCAACGCAGCTTTGCCACGTGTGTGCCTGTAACTGTTCATCTGTCCAGTCCCCAGCTTTGCTGAGAAGGCTGGCGAGAAACCGACCAGTCCCCAGTATGACTGCTCGAGCTGGTCCTGAAGTCGACGTAGCTCTGCCACGTGTGTGCCTGTAACTGGTCATCTGACCAGTCCCCAGCTTTGCTGAGTAGGCTGGCGAAAGAGCCGACCAGTCCCCTGTATAACTGGTGGAGCTGGTCCTGAAGCCAACGCAGCTTTGCCACGTGTGTGCCTGTAACTGGTCCTCTGACCAGTCCCCAGCTTTGCTGAGAAGGCTGGCGAAAGAGCCGACCAGTGCCCAGTATAACTGGTGAAGCTGGTCCTGAAGCCAACGCAGCTTTGCCACGTGTGTGCCTGTAACTGGTCATCTGACCAGTCCCCAGCTTTGCTGAGAAGGCTGGCGCTTATTACTATTTTAATAAAAAAGAAGATTTGTTGTACCGTAGAAAACTGAACTCTTGGGTCGGTGAAATGGGCTGTAATGATTGGTATCGTACGAATGGCCTTCCTTCACGGCGAATGAAAATCCGAAGAGTCGCGCGATAGGGTTATAAAGACAAATACCGCATATTTTGGCACTTACCCCCAACCGTTGCCATTCCCCATTTCTTGCCTACCGCCGAATCTTGCACTGTAGCCCTAGATCTTGAGCGGCGCACTCGGCGGCAAAGTTCATGTTTTGTCGACAGATCCGATGGCGCGGAAAGCGAAGAGACCTATAGCGGCGACTGCTGTGCGGTTGGATCAAGAATGGGCTTCGTCTAGGAGTACGGAGGAGAGTATTGGCCGTCTCGTCTCCGGCGGCCTTCTACCAGACAAGGACCGTCGGGTGGAGGGCGCCCACGGGTGAGACTTATCCCCAGCCTAATGTTAACGAGATAGTTGTCTTTGAAAATTATTTCATTAGGGGGTTTGGTCTTCCTTGCCATGCATTCCTCCGTCGACTGCTTAATTTTTGGGGGATTGGGATTTGCAATCTTGATCCCAATTCATCCATCCTGTCTGTGTCCATTTTCATTCATTTGTGCGAGGCGTATCTTGGGATACAACCGCACTTCAACTTGTTCCGCTATTTCTTCCAACTGAAGAAGAACAGTCGTGGTTCTCGCATTGCGGGGAGCGTGTACATTCTGCTGCGTGAAGGAATGGCATTTTAGTATGTCGACATCCCCCTTCAAAGTAATGTGAGCAGTTGGCAAGAAAAATGGTTCTACATGACACAATTCCAGATGCCAGCTGTAAGTTGTGATGTGGGGAAATTAGTAGAGTCGAGTTGGACCTGGTCGGCGAAACCCTCCACCAGTGATATGGAGCAGGTCCGAGAACTGCTTGGTCTGCTGAAGGAGATAACCGCCGACGGGGTCCAGATTACGGCGAGCTTTATGTACCGTCGGGTGCTGCCATGTAAGGAGAGGGTACGACAGGGTTATGAGTATGCTGGACGGCCTAACCCTACTCGCGAGAGCGCCGAAGACTTGGAGACCAAAGAGTTGGAGAGGCGTGTTCACGTGGTGCTCCAATTCTCGGAATGGAAGGCACCAAAGAAGGTTACGCAACCATTCAGCTTGGCTCGATCTGTTAAAGATGTGAGTGCCAATGAGTCTGCTTTGCAGTGTCTGGGCTGTTGCGGTGTTCAAAATATTTTTTGCATTGTTTCGCAGGATCGCTCCGCCGTGTACGTCTCAGATGTGCCATCGGCTGACTGGTCGGAGGGAGTTGACCCAAGGCCTGGGGCTGGCCGACCTCCGTATTCCCAGGCTGGGGAGGCGGCGACTGAAGAGACGAGGAAAGGAAAAAAGGCCACGGATGCGGCTGATCCACGAGCTGCGAAAGCTGCGGGTAAACGCATGGCTACCAGTCGTAAGGCTGCCACGAGGTCAGCAACACGGGCTGATGGCCTGTTGGAGATTCTGGGCGGCGCGGTTCCCATAGCTTCCGAGTCCCTTCGTGACTGGGATGATGATGATGACGATGAAGAGCCGCCTTCACCCAAACGTGTCCGCGTCGAGCAGTCGACCAGGACCGTATTCCCAGTGCAGAAGACGAGAGGGCTCAAGCTGAAGGGGGGTCTGCGCGTTAGTGACCTGTAAGCATTCATCTTCCTTTATCATGAGTTTATGGGTATTACCATTTTTTTGACTTCTGCGCTTGCTTTTATGTCAGCGACCCCGTGCCAGAGGTTGATCTTGTTAGTGACGACAGGGTCCCTAAGGTGACCAGGGCCTCGGTTGCGGGGTCCAAGCAGGTTCGGGAGGAAACAACAGCGGGCGGGGCGCTGGTCGGAGGGGATGATGGTTGTGGTGGGACCGATGAGCGCCCGACTTCAGCTAGCGCTCAAGGGACCGGTCCAAGTGAAGGGAGGTCCTCCGACCAGGGCTGCCGGATGAGAGACACGCTGATCGTGCGGAGCCATACGGCTCGACCCAAATTCCCTCCGATACTCCGCTTCCTCCTCCGGAGGGAAACACACTTGGCGCAGCTGGGCGTGCTGTGGATCCCGCCAGAGATGAGGAGGTGCCGGTGGCTCCGGAAGAAGACGTTATGGAGATTCCTCGCCCACCGAGATCTCCTGAACGGATAATCAGGGTGGCACGCCAGCGGGCTGGCGAGTGGGTGTTTCATGAGGAGAGCACCGACAATCGTCCGATGAAGAATTTTGACCGGATGCTTAGCCAACTCCATAAATATGCGCAAGTAATCATCCAAAAAGTGTAGCGCTTGTGAAGACGGATTGCGTAGATACTGAATTAATTGAGTTAACTTGCAGGGATTGTCGGACTTATCTGAGGAACACCGCAAATGTTTCAAATCCATCGGCCCTTTGCTCGATGCAAAAGAAAAACTTGAAGAGGCGTGCACACGATACCGAGCAAACCTTGACAGTGCCCGGCAGACTAAGGTCGAACTGCGCGGAGCTGCAGAGAAGCAATCGTCCGAAATCGCGTGGCTTCGTTGTGAAAACGAAGGTGAGAACCACAAGCCACTGACATATATGGCATGCCAGACTTGACTAACTTTGTTGGAACAGAGCTTGTGAAGGACCGGATTAGCGACCAGAGGGGGGGTGAATGGGAGCTTCAAATTCAACTCGTGAATTGTATAGCCCTTGTCCCAGAAAGTCACCCCAAAAGCAAAGACTCAAAACCACCGGAATGTTCACGACCTACGAGTAGGAGGATACCCTAGGAGATGTCCTAGTGGTACAGCGGAACATCCGGAGAAACCCCAAAACCAACTGCCAAAGCCAAGGAACAAAACTGAACAATCAGCAGGTTCGCGGACTATCCGGGGTCAGGGTCCCGGACTGTCCGCCCAACGCCGGACTGTTCGCCACTGGAGGTGCGGACTGTCCGCCGGCAAAAGAATGGAAACAGAACTGTTCTGATCAAGTTCTAGATGACTCCCGGACTGTCCGCGGTTTGCACGCCAGACAGTCCGCGGTACAAGTGAACAGTGACCGTCGAGCGTCCGGTGCTGACCCTGTGCTGCGTCCGATGTGACCCCGGACTGTCCGCAGGTCACTGGCGAACTGTCCGCCGGTCACAAGACCGAGAACAGTATCGCTCTACGCAGTTCTGACCTAGCCAAGTCCCGAGTCCCGGATTGTCCGCCACTGAAGGGGCGGACTGTCCGCGGATGAGCAGAACACAGGAAAAACGCTCGGGACAAACTCCAAATCAATCGAAACTTCACCAAACCAAAAGGGGCTTCGATCAAACTCCTCCCAGGTGTTCCTCTATGTGTTGGGGTGCTAATCCCAAGAAATCATCGCACCAATCCAAGTCAATTGATAGAAATCCGAGGATCACCGAAAAGGGGAAAGAAGGAAGAACGAACACGAAATCAACCCGATCTATGGATTCGTGAGGTTAGGAGAGAATTCCTTCGGTAGAAAGAAGGGGCTCACGACCAAGAACAAATTGATTCAAGTGGAATCGAAAATCATCTCGTGAAGAGAGAGAACGAAGCAAATCTCCAAGAGATGAAAAAACAAAACATGAAGAACACAAAACACGATTCGATTTCAACCGAAATTCCTCCACACGAGGAGACAACGAGAATACGGTCTCGTTTCCTCAAAGATCCAAATACATAGAGGTATGATTGCGGTCTCTGCGGATCGCTTGCAGCGAGGTATGATTACAACCTAAGCGAGGGCTAGAGAGAGAGCTCAGGAATAAATGACTGCAAGGATGGAGGGAGAGGAGGGGTGCCTCTCTTATTTATAGCCTAAAACAATAATCCCCTTACTACCCCTAGATACTTGAGCGAAACGGCCAACCCTAGGGGTATCCCGATCAAACTCTGCTGATAGTTGATCTGACGGCCACGCGCCTTCCTCATCCGTAGCTTCGCCTCGACGCAAGCCTCAGGATGCCGCCACGTGCCGCCCAATCGACCGCCGCGCCTACCTCGTGGATAGCCTCGCCTCCGCGCCAGCCTCTCCACGCCGCCACGCGTCGACCGTCCTTTTTGCGGACCTCCCCCCGGTTTTGAGGCCGAAACCGAGAAACCTGCGCCTTCCCCCGGTTTTGAGGCCGAAACCGGGAAACCTGTCCTCAGGCTGAGTTTTGTGGCCTAAACTCAGAAACCCGCGCACCCAGGTTTTGTGGCCCAAACCTGGAAACCGTCCTTGCTGAGTTTTGAGGCCCAAACTCGGAAACCGGCCACCCCGAGTTTTGAGGCCCAAAATTGGAAACCGTCGAGGGTAGCTTTTCGAGGCTCAGCTACCGAACCCGTGCCGTAGATGGGATGTGGTTCGCACACCCCGAGTTCCAGCACCGATGCCGGAGCATGTCCAGCCTCCACGCCGGGCAACCTCCCGACTCGGCCGATGCACCGCACATCCCCATGTACTCTTGCTTGTCAACGCCACGTGCCAGCTACCACAGCTGATCCTCGGGTCTCCTGGTCCGTCGGTCCAAGCTCCACGTCCGCCCTTCACCGCTCCCGGTCCATCGGCACGGCACGTCCCTACTTGACCTTCACCTCACCTTCGACCACTGCCCGAGCTCCGCACCTGCACATCAACACAGCCAAGAGACATGTTGCCCGTTGATCGATCACTCATCACTCAGGAAGGGAACCACAAGGGCACATATCAACCTTGTGTTCTCAATCTCCCCCTTGATGAGTGCATCGTCAACTCATAGTATCCGTAACCAGAATAGAAGGAAGCAGAATTAGATAGAAAGAGAAAAACTCACTCGAAAAGTTCAAAAGCTAGAGAAAAGGCCGAAGAAGAACAATCCAAGATAAGCGAAGCTTGGTCCCCAAAGACATGGGCAACGGTTCGACACAACGAAGCAAAAGATCGGAGCAACAACTCATCAGAAGCAAAACTCGATCAAAATGAGAGCACAAAAACTTGGTTCCCAAAGACTTGGGCAACGGCTCGATGCAACCAAGCTAGTCCTCAAGAAGAGGCAGAATGGGCTCAACACCACTAGCTGAAAGCTTATAACTCAAAACAGGCAGAAAAACCCCCCCTTACTCAAAGAACTCCCCCTCAACAAGTGAAGCATAAGTTGCAAATTGTCACCACAGAAAATCGAAATTCTATCTTCGAAAACATTCTCCCCCTTGGGGGCAATTTGCAAACAAAAGAGAGAAGGAAGGGAGCTCAAGAAAGACAAACGGAGCTAGGTCATGCCTATCGGAGTTAAGCACATGCACATGAGTTAAAAATGCATGTTAGCAGCTTCAAATATATACTCGAAAGAGTGAAAGAATGCTCTAATGAGTGCTGACCCGACTACAAAGCATCATACACAAATGCTAGCAAAGGCTCAAACTGATCACCAAATACAAGATATGAATGCATAAGCCTAGTGAGCAGTTTAAAGCCATTCAGAAAGGGGGTTCACCATCAAATTAGCACTAAGCATATATAGACAGGAAGTCAAACAAGTGCTAAACATGTATGTAAGGTGAACTACCCCTAGCAAAGTTCAACCATCATGCTACAGAGTGAAACATAAACTTGTGTTATTAGATTTTATCGGAGATATTTGCAGCGGTTTTTACACAAGTTTAAATTCAGCATGTGATTGCGAGAGGTTGAAAGCTTGTCATTGCCTAACTTTCCAACCGTGCTAAGCCTATGCATATGCAATCAGGAGCTTAAAGCATCAGTTTTGGTCTTACACTACACGACTCAAGTTTAACTCAAGGTGCTATGAGAAACAGTCTCGATACCGTGATGTGCTGACAAAGCAATCCCATCTCGATCTTACCAATTCACTAAAACTTGGTTCATTTTAAGTAGATTATTAACAGTCCAAGCAAGTGAATGATTCAGAACTAGAGACATAGCAACCTAGCATATATGAAATAGCTCAAGTGATCTCAACACATCCTACATATGCTAGTTGCCAAACTCAATGGTGAACAAGAATCAAGTTTTTAAAGTTCATTAAACATGTTCAGCGTTCTGAAAGAGATAGCTTAGCTCACAAATTGTAACAGTGATCAAAGAGAGCCTAAGCTACAAGTATCATCATATATCATCGAAGCATACACTAAATAGAGCATAAATTCATTCTAAGGAATATAGACATGAAGCTTGAAATAAAAGATGTATGCATGATGAAGTCAGAATCGGAGCCAAAGTAAAAAACAGAAAGACTCAAGACCCAAAAACAAAAAGGATCAGAAAGTCAGATTATAGTACAACAAGCAAAATGTTTCCCCCATCTAAAAGGGGAAACACACACCAAGCTCACCTCTCAACCTAGCAAAAGTTGAGAGATCCAAAGGCTTGGTGAAAATATCCGCAACCTGGTTATGGGTGTCTACATGCCTAAGATTAATGTCGCCTTTCTCATAGTGATCACGAAGAAAGTGAAAGCGAACATCAATGTGCTTGGTCTTGGAGTGAAGAACAGGGTTCTTTGCTACACTAATGGCAGAAGTGCTATCGCAAAGCAAAGGGACCCGACTGAAATCTAGACCAAAATCACGCAATGTAGTAACCATCCATAAAAGCTGCGAAGCACAAGAAGCAGCGGCAACATACTCGGCTTCTGTAGTAGACTGGGCTACGTTCGACTGTTTGCGAGAAGACCACGAAACCAAAGAAGAGCCAAGAAACTGACACGTCCCAGAAGTTGACTTACGCTCAAGCCGACAGCTGGCAAAATCCGCATCGGAATAACCACAAAGCGAAAGAGTCAAAGAAGAAGAGTACCAAAGTCCAAACTCAGGAGTGTATCGGAGGTACCTCATGATGCGCTTGACCGCTTGCTTGTGGGAAGTCCGAGGGGATGCCTGAAAATGAGCGCACAGACACACAGAAAACTGTATATCCGGCCTCATTGCCGTCAGGTACAGAAGTGAGCCAATCATGCTTCTGTACTCCTTCTGGTCAACCGGCTCTCCGTCCTGGTCCGCGTCCATCGCCGCAGTCGTCGGCATGGGCGTCGTAAGAGGCTTGGCCTCGCCCATGTCAAATTTCTTCAGGATATCCTTCGTGTACTTTCCTTGATGCACAAAAGTCCCATCTCGGGTTTGCTTAATTTGCAACCCGAGGATGAAAGTTAACTCGCCCATCATACTCATCTCGAACTCCCTGCTCATAGTATCTGAAAACTTTGCAACAAGAGCATGAGAAGAGCCACCAAAGATGATGTCATCCACGTAAATCTGGACTAACAGGGTATCGTTGCCTTGCTTGAGGAGAAACAAAGTTCTATCAACCCATCCCATTTTGAAACCCTTGGAGAGTAGAAAGTTTTTCAAACGATCATACCACGCTCTCGGGGCTTGTTTCAAACCATACAACGCTTTTGAAAGTTTATAAACATGGTTTGGAAACTTGGGATCCTCAAAGCCAGGGGGTTGCCTAACATAAACCTCTTCCTCTATATACCCATTCAAGAAGGCACTCTTGACATCCATCTGGTAAAGCTTAAAACCCTTCGAAGCAGCAAAGGCTAGAAGGATTCTAATGGCTTCTAAACGGGCTACAGGGGCAAAGGTTTCATCATAGTCTATACCCTCTTTCTGGCAAAAACCCTGGGCTACCAGTCTAGCCTTGTTCTTCACTACCATCCCGTCCTCACCCTCTTTGTTTTTGAAAACCCATTTGGTACCTATAGGGTGGCATTGTGGTGGAGGTGGAACTAAGGTCCAGAGTTTGTTTCGCTCAAAGTTTTCTAACTCCTCATGCATGGCATTGACCCAGTTAGAATCAGAATGTGCGTGTCCAACATCTTTGGGCTCAAAAGAAGCAACGAAAGCAGAATGAGCAAAGTGGGAGAATTCATACGCTCACGACCGCGTGACTCGCTGGTCGATGCCGATCATCTGTCGCGGGGGGTGAACTTGCTGAACGCTTCGGGGTGCTTGCCTCGCCAAAGTTGCCTCCCCCTCGCCAGATGCTGTCGCTCCCTCAGGTGCAGCGGGTGCTCGCTGGAGAGGTGGCTCTAGAGGACCCCAAGAAGAAGACGTAGTGGGATCTGGTCCTCGAGCTGAAGTAGATGTCGCAGGTTCGACTGGGGCAGCCAGTGGTGGCTCGGGATCACCCCAATCAGCATTCTCCTGCTCCTCCTCCACAAAGATTGTCTCTCCCATCTCCTGTTCTCCTGCAACCTCAAAAGCAGAAGAAACACAAGGCATAGTTTCGTCGAATGTGACCTCACAGGTCTCCACTATCCGGTTAGTTTCAAGGTTAAGAACTCGATAAGCACGTGAGTAAGAAGCATAACCAAGAAACACCCCATCAGCAGAGCGAGATTCAAATTTGTCCAAATTGCCTTGCTTCAGGATAAAGCACTTACACCCAAACACCCGAAAATGAGACACCTTGGGTACCCGTCCAAAACGCAACTCATAAGAAGTCTTTTTCATCAAGGCACGAAGAAAGATGTGATTTGAAACATGGCAAGCGGTGTTGATCGCCTCGGCCCAAAAACGCCTTGGAGTCCTATGCTCATCGAGCATCGTCCTGGCCATCTCAACAAGGGTTCGGTTCTTGCGCTCAACAACACCGTTCTGCTGAGGGACATAAGGAGAAGAAAACTGATGCTCGATTCCATTAGAAGAACAGAAAGAGGGAAACTGAGAGTTATCAAACTCAGTACCATTATCGCTACGAATAGCTCTAATGGTATCAGGGGGAAACTCAGTTTTCAACTTCAAGATTAAGTCATGAGCAAAAGAAAACGCTTCATCCTTACCCTCCATAAAGAACACCCAAGAGTACCTCAAAAAATAGTCAATGATCACTAGAACGTACCACTTCCCACCCGCTGAGCAGACCCGAGCTGGACCAACTGTGTCCATGTGAAAAAGCTCGCCGGGTCGCTTTGTCATCACCTGATTAACAGGTGGGTGAGAAGCAGCAACCATCTTCCCGTGACGACAAGGATGGCAAACGAGGTCCTTCTGAAACTTAAGTTTGGGCAATCCTTGGATTAGGCCAAGTGAGCTAAGCCTTGCAAGCAAGTCAAAACTCAAGTGACCGAGCCTCCTATGCCACTTCCATAAATCAGAAGAAGGACCAGCCATCAAACACCTAGCAGAGCCGAAAGACTGAGAAAAGTCGGCTCTAAAAACATGGCCAAAAGGGACGATCCGACAAACAAGATCTCCCCGAGGGTCTAAAACGCGACTCAAACTCTTCTTAAAGCGCACTTCACAATCATCCTCAAGAAGTTGCGAAACAGAAAGCAAGTTGAAATGCAAATTAGAAACCAAGGCAACATTCTTTAGGACAAAGTTCTCATTGAGCCGAATGGCTCCCTGAGAAACAACCTTACCTCTACTATTATCCCCAAAAGTGATGTACTCCTTGTGCATCACGGGGCTAAGGCTGGAGAACCATTCCTTCTTTCCGGTCATGTGGTGCGAACACCCAGAATCCATGAGCCACATGTTCTCCAACCGATGTTCCTGCATCAATAGAAAGGCAGGAAGTGAGCATATGGCACAACACTGGGGTTAGTATACTGAGAAGGATACCAGTTTTGTGTCATAGGCCCAGAAAAAGTGTTAGCAGAAACACCAAACTATCCTCGTCCCATGGGTGGACAGCGATCACCACCAACCTGAAAGGGTGGTCCGCTATGGAACGGAAAACCTCCAAACTGACCTACCTGTCCCATCTGAGCAAAGCGATCACCACCATACTGAAAAGGTGGTCCGCTATGGGACTGAGCAGCAAAACCCCTTACACTCGGCTCACGATCGTATAGAGGACGACCGGAACCGCGACGGGCACGACCACCACCCTGTGGTCTAGCTGCCTGGGGCCTAGCAACCTGAGGGGGTGCTCCTCCAGGTCTAGCGCCCTGCCTCTGAACTCCCCGACCTTGCACACCATGGAAAGGGTGGTGCCTGGCCTGGTTGTTCAGCTCCAACTTCTTCCTAGCATCTCTCTTCCTCCGAAAGCAAAACTCAGCTAGGTGACCCTCACGGTGACAGTACTCGCACTCAAACCTCACCACTCTCTTGGGTTGTTGGTTCCTATTGTTGCGAGGGTTGTTCACTCTGGCTGGTTGCTTGCCCTTCGGAAGGGGATCACTAGAGACGTCAGGAAGGGTGTCAAGTGTGTTCCTAAGATGGTTAGGTTTTGGAATCCACACTTGCTTGCGAGGTGGAGCCTTGGGAGGTTCATCAAGGATGCCATCCTTGGTGATAGGCTTGGGAGGCTCAGGTGGGGTGATCTTGGTAAGCTTAGGGATAGCGGATGGTTTCCCACTCGGGTTCACTCCGCTAAACTCACCGATCTTACCAAAGGCACTAGCGCCCTTCCCACCTGAAGCAAAGCCTACTCCCGAGCAATTAGTTCCCCTCTTGAACTGACTGATCATCATGCCCAACTGCGGCTCACTGCATGACACCCAACTCAGGATGGACCGAAGGTATGTGTTTTCCTCCTCGGTTTGCATCCTGTCATGCCGACAGTTGGCAATCTCAAGCTCCATCCCCATGCATCGCTCACTTGGAGCGGACAAGGTGCTAACTGAGCTGGCCTTCAAGGCTTCAGCAAGCTTGGCATTAACCCCTGCCAACTCAGTTCGCAAGCTAGGACAAAGCTTGCACGCACCCAGCAAAGAAGGCCTAGCCTTCACTTCCTCCAGCTCTACCTTCAGGGAGGGACACTCTTTGCAATCACCCACCAAGTCTAGCCTACTCTTCAGCTCATCATACACCTCAATCAAAGAGGCATACTTGGTTTGCAGGGTGGCAAAGCTTGTCATATGCATCGTGCACTCCTCACACTCCTCCACATCGACCACCTTCACCTTGGACCTAGCGATCTCAAGTTCCTTACGCGCCTCTTTCAACTTAGCCTTAAACTCAACGCGCTTTTGGAACACTTCCGTAAGCCTCTTCTCCAAGACACCGACCAAATCCACAAACCTATCCTACTCCTTAGTGAGACGATCGACTTCAGAAGAATTTGGTACCTCAGAAGCATTGTCGTCATCGTCGTTGTGAGCGTCATCGGTGTCATCTGCCTGGTGCTTGCGGTCCTCTTCATCCAAGGCCATGGTGCAAAAGCCCTTGGAGGAGTTGCCGAAGAAGCAGAGTCTGTTGAAGCGATCCTCCATCTTGTGCTCGGACTCGTCATCGCTGGAGCCGCCGTCGGAGGTTTTCTCGCCATCGCCAATGGTGGCGAGGAAAGCGCGCTTGCCGGCGTCGAAAGCCTTCTCCATGTCCTCCTGGCGGTAGAAGTCGTTCTTGTTATTCTTCCCGGCCTTGTTCTCCGGCTTGCCCTTGCGCCTGAAGTTGCGGTTCTTGCCAGGGAAGTTCTTGACGTTCTTGGGGCAGTTCGCCATGAAGTGGTCTAGATCACCACACTTGTAGGAGCCCTCGCGTGCACCACCACACTGGCGATTCAGGCGGTTGTTGTGAAACTGCGAGAACCGGGTGATGGCGAGGGCGAGCTCATCGTCTCCCAGTGCCTCCAACTGCTCCTCCGTGACTGTATGCAAAGAAGACAAAGCGACAAGAGGAGGTGAAGCGTCAGCAGAGAAAGTTGATCCACCTGTGCCTGAGACCAAAGCCATGGTGTGTGAAGATGGGTTCTTTAGCTTGGCCTGAGTCAGGTGATCGATCTCAGTGGACTTGAGCTTGCTGAACAGCTCGTCCACGGTGAGGGTGTCGTAAGTAGGAGACTCAATGATGGTCGACACCTTCACCTCCCATACCCTCCGATCTAGGGCGTATAGCAACTTGAGAGCGCTCTCATGATCGTCATAGGGTAGGTTGGTCCGATTGGCACGCATCTTGTTCACAATCGTTTGGAAACGTGCGAACATGGCGTCAATCGTCTCTCCCTCCAACTAAACAAAGTTCTCGTACTCTCGCTTGTAGGTCTCGAAGAGTCTGGTCTTAACATGAGCGGTTCCCTCATGATAGCTTTGAAGCTTCTCCCAGATCTCTCGTGCCGTCTCAAGCTCTGAGATACGTTCGAACTCAGGAAGGGAGAGGCTGGCCAGAAGAGCATTACGAGCCTTGGAGTTGGCCTCATGTTGGTCAATCTAGATCTGACCCACACGAGACGCAAGGACTACGTACTCAGCGTTCTCACATATCTCCCAGACAGAAGATCCGATGTTGTTGAGATAAGCACGCATCCAAATCTTCCAAAAGGGATAGTTCGTTCCATCGAACCAAGGAGCCTTGCTATTCCCTCGTTCCATGTTGCCCTTAGGATCTGAAACCGATTAAGGTAGGAGAGATCCTTAACCGGCTCTGATACCAATTGAAGGACCTCATTAGCGACCAGATGGGGGGGGGCGAATGGGAGCTTCAAATTCAACTCATGAATTGTATAGCCCTTGTCCCAGAAAGTCACCCCAAAAGCAAAGACTCGAAACCACCGGAGTGTTCACGACCTACGAGTAGGTGGATACCCTAGGAGATGTCCTAGTGGTACAGCGGAACCTCCAGAGAAACCCCAAAACCAACTGCCAAAGCCAAGGAACAAAACTGAACAATCAGCAGGTTCGCGGACTGTCCGGGGTCAGGGTCCCGGACTGTCCGCCCAACGCCGGACTGTCCGCAACTGGAGGTGCGGACTGTCCGCCGGCAAAAGAACGGAAACAGAACTGTTCTGATCAAGTTCTGGATGACTCCCGGACTGTCCGCGGTTTGCACGCCGAACAGTCCGCGGTACAAGTGAACAGTGACCGTCGAGCGTCCGGTGCTGACCCTGTGCTGCGTCCGATGTGACCCCAGACTGTCCGCGGGTCACTAGCGGACTGTCTGCCGATCACAAGACCGAGAACAGTATCGCTCTACGCAGTTCTGACCTAGCCAAGTCCCGAGTCCCAGACTGTCCGCCACTAAAGGGGCGGACTGTCCGTGGATGAGCAGAACACAGGAAAAACGCTCGGGACAAACTCCAAATCAATCGAAACTTCACCAAACCAAAAGGGGCTTCGATCAAACTCCTCCTAGGTGTTCCTCTATGTGTTGGGGTGCTAATCCTAAGAAATCATCGCACCAATCCAAGTCAATTGATAGAAATATGAGGATCACCGAAAAGGGGAAAGAAGGAAGAACGAACACGAAATCAACCCGATCTATGGATTCGTGAGGTTAATAGAGAATTTCTTCAGTAGAAAGAAGGGGCTCATGACCAAGAACAAATTGATTCAAGTGGAATCGAAAATCATCTCGTGAAGAGAGAGAACGAAGCAAATCTCTAAGAGATGAAAAACCAAAACGTGAAGAACAAAAAGCACGATTCGATTTCAGCCGAAATTCCTCCACACGAGGAGACAACGAGAATACAGTCTCATTTCCTCAAAGATCCAAATACACAGAGGTATGATTGCCGTCTCTGCGGATCGCTTGCAGCGAGGTATGATTAGAACCTAAGCGAGGGCTAGAGAGAGAGCTCAGGAATAAATGACTGCAAGGATGGAGGGAGAGGAGGGGTGCCTCTCTTATTTATAGCCTAAAATAATAATCCCCTTACTACCCCTAGATACTTGAGCGAAACAGCCGACCCTAGGGGTATCCCGATCCAACTCTGCTGATAGTTGATCTGACGGCCACGTGCCTTCCTCATCCGTAGCTTCGCCTCGACGCAAGCCTCAGGATGCCGCCACGTGCCGCCCAATCGACCGCCGCGCCTACCTCGTGGATAGCCTCGCCTCCGCGCCAGCCTCTCCACGCCGCCACGCGTCGACCGTCCTTTTTGCGGACCTCCCCCCGGTTTTGAGGCCGAAACCGGAAACCTGGGCTTTCCCCCGGTTTTGAGGCCGAAACCGGGAAACCTGTCCTCAGACTGAGTTTTGTGGCCTAAACTCAGAAACCCGCGCACCCAGGTTTTGTGGCCCAAACCTGGAAACCATCCTTGCCGAGTTTTGAGGCCCAAACTCGGAAACCAGCCACCCCGAGTTTTGAGGCCCAAACTCGGAAACCGTCGAGGGTAGCTTTTCAAGGCTCAGCTACCGAACTCGTGCCGTAGACGGGATGTGGTTCGCACACCCCGAGTTCCAGCACCGATGCCAGAGCATGTCCAGCCTCCACGCCGGGCAACCTCCCGACTCGGCCGATGCACCGCACATCCCCATGTACTCTTGCTTGTCAACGCCATGTGCCAGCTACCACAGCTGATCCTCAGGTCTCCTGGTCCGTCGGTCCAAGCTCCACGTCCGCCCTTCACCGCTCCCGGTCCGTCGGCACGGCACGTCCCTACTTGACCTTCACCTCACCTTCGACCACTGCCCGAGCTCCGCACCTGCACATCAACACAGCCAAGAGACATGTTGCCCGTTGATCGATCACTCATCACTCAGGAAGGGAACCACAAGGGCACATATCAACTTTGTGTTCTCAGCTTGCTTCACAGGTCACTGTTGAGAAGCTGAAAGCACTGGATAGCGAGGCTATGGCTGCCATGGAGAAGACACGAGCCGATGATCTGGAGAGAGAGTTTGAAGGTAGCTTGTTTAGTCTTGTCGAATCAATGCACATTGCTATCTAGTTAACTGTCACCAACTGTTGTTTGTTGATTGTCATAGGGAGGCGTCGCTCTTGGCAAAATCAAATTGCGATGGTTTGCCAGGATGTGAAGACCTGGGAGGCGCGATGCCATGCCATGGTTCGAGGGATTGCCCCAGTTCTGAATGCCGTATACGAGACTGGTCGGTCCGGAGGTCTTTTGCCTCGACCATATGGTATGCTAGAGCAGTGTGCTGGATCATGGGCAGCCATGAAGAAATTTGTAGCTGATGCCGGCGAGCAGGTTGCTGCATATGTCTTGGCTGTTGCGCGGGCCCATTATCTAGCGATCGACATGAAGAGGCTGGAAAGCGGCTTTCCCCGGAATACTTCGGAAGCCCAGGCGTCTGAGCTGAATGAACAATCCCGGGAAACGGCTGTCACTCTTGTGAAGGACCTGGACCTGTTCGAGGAGCCTGGGGAGCCCAACGCTCCATAGGACCATGAATGTATTAAGTTAGTTCTTGTAGATGACTAATCGTTCCGGACTAACGAAAATTATGTTGTGTCTTGGTATGTTTTTACTTTACTCTATTGGCTGAAGAAGTGTGTGACGGAAAGAAAAACAGAAGCTTTGGGCAAAAAGACGACGATGTTTACTCATAATATACTATGGGAGTACAGAGGTAAGTACATATCTTTTAATCCTCATGAAGCTATGCATAAAAACGCCAGAGCTGGTCGATATGCCAGGAGTTTGGGACATCAGTCCCATTTAGGTCAGTTAGCCTGTAAGAAGTGGGTCTTGTGACTTGTTTGACAAGATAGGGGCCTTCCCAGTGAGATGAGAGTTTGTGCAGTCCGACAGTATTTTGTATTCTTCGCAGGACCAGGTCTCCGACGGCAAAGAATCTTTCTTTGACATTTCGGTTGTAGTATCTTCGCAGCCCTTCGATGTATTTTGCGGTTCGGACGCACGAGTCCATTCTTCGTTCCTCAATACAGTTGATTTCTAGTTCTCTGGCCTGGTTGGACCTGTCCTCGTCGTATTGCTCTACTTTGGGTGACCTGAACACGATATCTACTGGTAGGACTGCTTCAGCTCCGAATACCATATAATACGGCAAAACGCCCGTGTTTCTGCTGGGTTGCGTTCGAAGGGCCCATACTACCGCCGGTAGTTCTTTTAACCATCGACCAGCCTTTTGGTCCTGGTCGTTGGCTTTGAATAACCTTTTCTTTAGTGCGTCAAGGATCATTCCATTTGCTCGCTCCACCTGGCCGTTGGCTCTTGGATGAGCTACGGAGACATAGTTGACAACTATGCTTCTTTCGTCGCAAAAGTCCCAAAAATCCGAGCCGGCGAACGTTGAGCCGAGGTCGGTAATGATACAGTTAGGTAGACCAAAACGATGGATAACATCATCCAGCAGCTCTGCTGCCTTTTGGGCTGTAGATTTGACCAATGGTTTGTACTCGATTCATTTAGAGAATTTGTCGATTATGACATAGATGTATCTGAAACCTCCTGGTGCTGCTTTGAATGGTCCGATCATGTCTAGACCCCAGCATGAAAATGGCCAAGACTCTGGTATGGCCTGGAGATCATGTGCCGGAACATGTATTTGTTTGGCAAAGAACTGGCACCCTTCGCAATACTTTACGAGCTTTTCTGCATCTGCAACGGCAGAGGGCCAATAGAAACCTGCCTGGAACGCTTTCTCGACCAGCGTTCGGGAAGCAGCATGGTTTCCACATACGCCGGCATGAATGTCAGCTAGAATACGAGTGCCTTCTTCTTGAGAAACACACTTCAGGAGTAGTTCTTCTTTTGCATTTTTGCGCATAAGCTTTCCTTCTACTAAAATGTACTGCTTACTGCGCCGAATGAGTCGTTCGGCTTCAATCTTATCCTGAGGAATATCCGCCCTAGTGAGATATCGTATAAACCGCTCCCTCCAATCGTCAACTGTTTGCTGTATCAATGCGATTGTCTGGTCGGTCAGGGCCTGCTCGGCAGTCCCTAATGTTTCCTGCTCGATGGATGGCTTGACCAGGTCCTGGACAAACACGTTGTGAGGGATCTGAGCCCTGGATGAACCTATTTTGGAGAGAGCATCGGCGGCTTGATTGTCTGCTCTTACGACGTGCTGGAATTGAAGACCATAAAACTTGCCCCCGAGTTTTCTTATCTGGGCGACGTAGGCGTCCATCTTCTCGTTGGTGGCATCCCAGTCTTTGTTAACTTGGTTTATGACTAGAGCAGAATCACTGAAGACCTCTAGCCTTTTAACTCCTAGCTCGATCGCGATCCGAAGGCCGTGCAGGCAGGCTTCGTATTCGGCTACGTTGTTGGATGCCTTGAAATGAATCCGGAGGACATAGCTCAGCTTGTCTCCGGAAGGTGAGATAAAGTATACTCCAGCTCCTACGCCCTCGAGATTCAATGATCCGTCAAAGTACATTATCCAGTGCTCAGTGCTGGTCGGACGGACTGGTGTAGTCATATTGGTCCATTCAACCACGAAATCGATGAGCGCTTCAGACTTAATGGAGGTACGACTGCGAAACTCGAGGGAGAAGGGGGCTAGTTCCAGAGCCCATTTTATTATACGACCATTGGCGTCCTTGTTGCGCAAAATATCTCCTAGTGGATACTCAGTAACCACCGCAATAGAATAATAGTCGAAATAATGCCGCAGTTTGCCAGATGTAATTAGTATTGCATATAACAGTTTTTGCACCTGGTGGTACCTTGATTTCGAGTCGTTGAGTACTTCACTGATGTAATAGACCGGACGTTGCACCTTGTAGGCTTGCCCTTCTTCTTCGCGCTCTACGACCACGACGGTACTTACAACCCGATCAGTAGCCGCTATATAAATGAGCAGGGTTTCACCATCCCTTGGTGCAGCTAGCAAGGGTGGTGTTGTTAGAAGCTGCTTGAGTTCTTGAAAGGCGACTTCAGCGTCTTCGGACCACTCAAACTTCTCGGAAGCTTTGAGTAACCTAAAAAATGGGAGGCCTTTTTCTCTGAGACGCGAGATGTAACGACTTAGAGCAGCCATACATCCGGTCAACTTCTGGACATCTTTTACGCTTTTTGGAGGTTTCATCTTTAGGACAACTTGTATTTTTTCCGGATTTGGCCTCAGGCCGTCTTTACTTACTATATTGCCTAGCAGGATGCCGGAAGGGACACCGAAAATACATTTTTTAGGGTTAAGTTTGCACCTGAATTTGTTTAAAGCCGCAAAAGTTATGCATAGATCATTTACTAATGTAGGGGCCAGCTTTGTTTTTACAACGATATCATCAACGTAAGCTGCTACAAGCTCTGCTCGAATTTCCTCATCTAAGCATCTCTGTGTCGCCCTTTGGTATGTGGCCCCTGCATTTTTGAGACCGAAGGACATCGTTGTGTAGCAATATGTCCTAAAGGAGGTGATGAACGATGTTTTGGGCTGATCTTCTTCTCTCAGAGAAATTTGGTGGTATCCGGAATAGCAATCTAGGAAGGACAGGAGCTCGCATCCAGCCGTAGAGTCGACGAGTTCATCGATGCGGGGTAAAACAAAGGAGTCTTTAGGGCAGTGTTTGTTATGATCGGTATAATCAACGCATATTCTCCATTCTTTATTCTTCTTTTGGACTAAAACCGGGTTGGCAAGCCACTCCGGATGATACACTTCTTTTATAAATCCGGCAGCTAAAAGCCGGGTGATTTCTACCCTAATAGCCTCCTTTTTGTCGCGAGCGAACCGTCGTAACCCCTGCTTGATTGGCTTGGCGGTTTTCGAAACATCTAAGGAGTGCTTGACCAGCTCTCGAGGTACACCGGGCATGTCCGTGGGTTTCCACGCGAAAACGCTTACGTTCTCCCTCACGAAGCTAACGAGCGCGTTGTTGACGCTGGTTATCTATCAAAATTAAAGGATAAATAAATATGAAAAGGGCATGAATTCAATCACCAACAAAGGTTTAGGGTTTCAACTGACAATATTCCACGAGTTTTGGTGAACTATGATTCTGCAGGGACTAAACGAGGAAATCAACACTGATAGCTTCCCCTAGAAGGAAACCGATGCGAGATAACGCAACCGGCACGTCAGGAATATTCCAGAAGGTTCTAGAGGACACCAAAGGACACCACGAGGCGGGACACCTCGAGAGGCCGCCAGGTGGGACCGACCGGTCCCACCCTTAGACCGGTCGGTCTCCCCCTGGTCCCGCTGGCTTCCGTCTTCTGCAAGCTTCCTCCACCGACCTCTAGGATGCATCTCAGCCGTACCTTAAGTCGATTTGATCCAACAGCCGCGGTTGATCCCTCAGGGCTATATAAGCAGCCCCAGACCCCCCTCTCCAGGCATCTCCCTCTTCATTATTCATCTCCACATAAGAAATTAGGGTTCCAATGTAGAAATAGAGGTCCCTCTAGATGAATCTCTTCTAGTTCATCTAGAATTAGATCTAGTTCATCTAGTTGTAATCAAGAGTTAGCTTTCAAGTAGAAGACTAGATACCCCTCTAGTAGGATTAGAACCTAGTCTTATTTTAGAACTAGAAGAGAGAGAGAGGAAGAGATCAAGAGGAAGCTCCGGCCTGTTGGATCAACTTCTTCATCTTGTACCTGTGGATTCAAGTTCTTCATCGACTTGCTTCAACGATTGTTTCGGTAATCAACATCTATATTTAAGTTTGAGCCATTGTTCTTATTGTTCTTAAGGTTTATGACTCTCTTTTGAGTACTTTAAATCTAGTCGCTCTATAGTTGGAGTAGTTGGATAGTATAAACGTAGTGCTTAGACTTGATAGCTCATATTTACCTCCTATAATGCCGGTAGTAGTGGTAGTTCGCAAGGGTGACTCTTATAGCCTTGTTGATTCTTCTATAGTCCACTTACCCGTGTGTAGGCTCGGTAGGATTATACATTTGCATAAAAGAATCATACTCTGTTGTGACCTTTTATGGCAACTTCCCCATTAAGAATAATATAAACACGTCACTCTTAAGTTGGATTTAGATAGCCTTAGTGATCCCCTCTTTACTTTTAGCTTCTCCGTCCTTGTTAGTTACTCAGGGGTTATACACTTGAGACTCATCGCTATCCGTTCCTTTGGGTTCGATATTAAAACTGGGTTACTCCGGTGAAGTGCTACATCGGTAGATTTTATCTGTGCGCTTACGGATAAAGTAGAGTGTGCATTAATTTATACCAACAAACATTTCTGGTGCCGTTGCCGGGGAACGGTAGATCATTTTACGTCTTAAGTTTAACCCTGTAATCGTACTTTTATCTTTTCCTTTTTTGTCCCAGTCTTTTCATTATTTTTGTTTTCATTCTTATGAATGTTGTTTTTGAATTCCACTCTTATCTATCACTACCCCATGAGCAAGCTATAACTAGTAGAATCCTTATACCCCATCATAATACCTGGTTATGAGCTATGCCTACCTTTCTGCTGCACTATCCTTATAATGAGCATAGAAATATAAATATGAAAATATTCCTTCAGGTATTCTTGTCACTAACCTTCCCAGGTTTGGAGCAGAAAAGAACGAAGGAACAACAAACATAAGGTATGTCCCACCAATCATCATGCAACATTGAATTACATTCATCCAATCTTGATTTATGCAAAATCCAAGCTTGGGAAATAGACCTTCTAAGAATATCTCTTGCCATGTTGCTATGTTCGTTGTCCCTACCATTAAGATATGCTCATACACTCATTATGCTCTTCCATCACCATCTGAATAACACTACTACAAAAAAGAACTTGCGCAGCGTTGCCTAAATGGGCTCCGTGGCGGGCACAGTTTTTGCCCGCCACGGTTATTCGGTGGTCGGCCTGCAGCGGCCGGCCGCCGAAGTGCCCGCTGCGGTTAATCTTATTTAACCGCAGCGGGCTATGTAACGTGCCCGCTGCAGTTAAATAAGATTAACCGCAGCGGGCTCATTAAGTTGCCCGCTTCGGTTATTCTTTACTATTTAAGCCACCGCCGCCAGCAGAACCCGATCATCTTCTTCCTCTAGACAAAAAATGGGGGAAGAAGTTTTGCCGAATTTTTGTCCCAAATAACTTGTTTTTGAGGTTTATTTGTTTGATTTGGAGGAGAAGTACTCTACAAGAGGTACCTAGATGATCTCCACCCTCTTTCCCCTCTCTTTTTCTCTCTTTGTAGCCTCCCTTTTAGATCTAGTTTCATGTAGGAGAGAGAAAACTGCTATTTGTTTCTCTAAGTTCATCATGGATGCATTAATTTTATTTGCCGTTGTTATTAATTCTGTCCCTAGATTTAACATAAATATAATAAATTATTATTTTTTTCTAATTCATCTTTGTTTTGTGATTCATGATGTGTGTTATTAATTAAGGATCGCAGGTACGATGGACCGGTCGGAATGGATGTATAAGATCAATAGAGTACTTGATGTGTGGTATATCGTTGAAGTGAGAAAGTTTATTTCCGCTGCGAAAGCTGACCGTGAGAGATCGAACCAGACGACAATCATATGTCCATGTCATCGTTGCAAGAATCTGACCGCCTTCAAAGACGAAGGCACAGTGCAATCTCATTTGATTTGTTTTGGTTTCATGGATGATTACACGGTGTGGACTCATCACGGTGAGAGATTCGATCCGAGTGTCGGGGCGGCATCTGGAGTAAGCTCAGCGTCGACGGCGACGGTGAACCAAGATCCTGGAGCGCACGTCTCATCAGCAACAGTAGCTCCTGCCTTCAGTGACAGTAGTGCTCGTGACCACATTGCTGTGGAGGCAGATGTACTCCAGGATATGACAGATGATGGTGGTGGAGATGTTGAGGACGCTACGGTGCAGGACCCTGCGGATGTGCAGCTATTTCAGGATTTAGTCAACCACATCGACGAAGACGATGTCGTGTATGGCTCCCCGAAGTGGCTGGAAAATTTCAGAGAGATTAAGCAGGCGTCACTTGATCCTTTATATAAGGACGGCGAGGAATGTCTGAAGGATTGCATGGTGCTCCGTTTCAACCTCCACATGTTGATGATGAAGGCTCGACATGGGTGGTCAGACACTAGCTTTGATGAGCTGTTAGGTTACCTTGCTCAAACATTCCCGACGAGTAACAAGATCCCAGCAAATACGTATCGGGCGAAGAAGCTTATCCGGCCAGTGGCGATGAAGCTTAGAAAGTTCGATACCTGCCCTAACCACTGCATCCTCTATCGGGGCATAAAGTAAGAGAATTTGATGAGCTGTCCGCACTGTGGCGCCAGTCGCTACAAGAGAAATGCTGGCTGTCGCGTGGATGCAGACGACGATGAGGCCTTGCGAGGTGGTCAGAGGAAGAAGAAGAAGGGTGTCAAGAAGAGCAATGTTGCAGCCAATCGCATCTCGGCTCATCAGCAGTACGAGGAAGAAGAGAGTTACACGTTGAGGAGAAGTCTGGCACTGTCGGTGTGGTACATGCCAGTGATCGACCGCCTCCGTGCGCTATTTGGGAACCCAGAGGACGCGAAGCTCATGTCCTGGCATGCATCAGCTGACCGCTTCAAGGAAGATGGCATGCTGCGGCACCCCTCCGATGGCCAGCAGTGGAAAGATTTCGACAAGGCCTACCCGCAATTTGGCAAAGATCCCAGGAACGTTCGGTTCGCGCTTAGCACCGATGGGATGAATCCGTTCGGCGAGCTGAGTAGCTCCCACAGCACCTGGCCGGTCGTACTGACCATCTACAACCTACCTCCCCATCTGTGTCAGAGGCGCAAGTATCTTCTGTTGAGCATGCTTATCTCGGGACCGAAGCAGCCCGGCAATGATATCGATGTTTTCCTGGAGCCGGTAATGGAGGAAATGAAGGAGCTATTTGATGTTGGGGTCGAGATGGTGGATGCGTCCCTCAAGGAGAAGTTCACCCTAAAAGCCATCATCTTTGTCACCATCACCGACTACCCCGGCCTCTTCTCACTGTCGGGGCAGATCAAAGGGAAGACCGGCTGCGTAATGTGCATCGACGAGACATGCTACACTTACCTCAAGGGATCGAACAAGATGGTCTACATGAGGCACAAGCGGTTCCTTCCGAAAAGGCACAAATATAGAAGAAGTGTCATGAATCAATTGTTCGATGATCAGGGCGAGCCACAGGGTGAAGCACCGGCTCAGACTAGTTGGGGGCCAAAGGTGTATGAGATGGTGAATGATATTGATCAGATCGAGTTTGGGAAGAAGAAGAAGCCACCAGAGGAGGGGACAAAACAAACGAGGAAGCGAAAGCGAGACACGACGGAGGAAGCGTCACAGGTCCCCTCTGTTCCTTTCAAGAAGAGGTCGATTTTCTTCGAGTACCTGTCATATTGGAAGACACTGAAAACACCCCATGCCATCGACTGTATGCATCTCGAGAAGAACGTCTTTGATAGCACGATCGGTGTCCCGCTGGACATCCCGGGAAAGACGAAGGATGGTCTGAAGTCACGGACGGATCTTGTCAACCAGGGCATCAGGCAGGACCTTCACCCTGGGTCACCTCATAATGGTAAAGTCGATCTTCCAGGTGCGGCCTACAACCCAAGGCATGGCGAGAAGACTGCTATGCTCAACCTTCTCAGGGGTATCAAGGTGCCTACCGGTTTCTCTTCCAACATTAAAAGCCTCGTCTCCTTGAAAGACCTCACATTGACTGGCTACAACGCACATGATTGCCAAATCATGCTGACGGTGTTCCTTCCAATTGTGATAAGGGTTATCGGTCCAGAGTACGTGAAGATGGTGGTCACTCGGATATCATACTTCTTTAACCGCATCACGCAGAAGGTCATCGGTAAGGCTGACCTCCCTGCCCTTAAGGACTTCATCGCGGAGACCATTTGCCAGCTTGAGATGTGCTTTCCCCCATCATATTTTGATATTATGGTACACCTAATGATGCACATGGTGGATCAGATCGAGCAACTAGGCCCCGTGCACCTACACGAGATGTGGACGTACGAGCGGTTCATGTCCACCCTCAACAGATATGTTCATAACCGTGCTCACCCGGAGGGCTCTATGATCGAGGCATACACAACCGAAGAGGCAGTGAACTGGTGTATGAGGTACATAAAAGATGGGAGGGCGATTGGGTTGCCTGTCCATCAGCATGAGGGCAGAACCGCGGGCATGGGGTGCACGGGCCGAAAAGTTCGCACAGATATACCATACAAGGAGATTGAACAAGCTCATTACAACATCCTTCATCAGTTGGTGAGCATGGAGAAATATGTCGAGAGGCACATAGAAGAGATCCGCGTCGCTAATGACGGACAACGCACAGAGGCAAGGGTCCAGAATGAGCACATGAATAGTTTCATAGATTGGCTCAAAGAGCAACACGTACCCCTAGAAAGATGCCCTGATGATGAAGATACAGAGACCGTGCAGAAGCTTCTGCAAGGCCCGTCAAGCCAAATCACGACGTGGCAAGGGTACGATGTGAAGGGGTATAGGTTCCACACGAAAGAGAAGGATAAGAAGAGCGCGGCATAGAACTGCGGTGTTCGATATGAGGGCGTCGACGAGGCCACAAACACGAGGACGCAATACTATGGCCAGATCGAAGAAATATGGGAACTTGACTATGGCAAGGACGTATGCGTAACCGTCTTCCGGTGCCACTGGGTAAACCCCAAAGCTGTTGCGGTCGACAGTTTTGGGCTAACCACCGTGAACCTCAAAAGTATCGGGTACAAAGATGACCAATGGGTACTTGCAACCAATGTCGCGCAAGTGGCCTACTATATCTATCCGGAGGACCCAAAGAGGCATGTGGTCGTGTCAGGAAAGCAGTGGATTGTTGGAGCTGATGGGGTCCAAAGCCCAGAACAATACAACAACTATGAAGAGCTCCAACTTTTTACCGATTTTGCAAAGAAGATCAAGGCCATCGAGGACCGTTGCAACAAGAGCGGTATCAAGCCCTGGGCCCGTCCCGATGGTGAGAAGCGGTCCGTGAAAGCGCCAGCACCAAAATGAGATGTATATTCATATATATATATATATATGCCACACGTTTTGTAATGAAGTAGTGGAAAGTTATGTAATAGTATTTGAGACAAGTTTTGTAATAGATTATTATTAATACGTTAATATTATTAATAACAAATCTCAATTTGTTAATGACTTATTAAAAAGTTAATATTATTAATAAATATTATATTTGTCATATTAATAAGTTAATGACTTGTTAATAAGTTAATATTATTAATAACAAATTTTGTAACAGATTATCGTTAATATTATTAATAACATTTTTAACAATAACCGCAGCGGGCATCTTAATTTGCCCGCTGCGGTTATTCGGTTGAACCGCAGTGGGCATTTTAGGTTGCCCGCTGCGATTAATATTAACCGCAGCGGGCAACTTAAAATGCCGGCTGCAGTTAAATGCTGTCTATATAAACCCACAACCCCGAAGGGCATTTTAGTCCTTCGTGCGTCGTGCTGGGAACCCCGAAGGGCTGCCGAATTTGACCACCGCCGCCGACCTCCTCTGCCATCGCCGTTGCCGCTGCCCCTGTCCTCCTCTCCCATTCCCGTAGTTGTCCACCTATCCTCCTCCCCTGCTCGCCCTCAAGCCACGCCTCTGGAGCCAGAGCCACCGGAGCCGCCGCCGGAGCCCTAGCGGAGCCGGTGCCCTAGCGCCGCCGGAGCCATCGGAGCCACTGGATCCGGTGCCCTAGCTCCGCCGGAGCCATCGGAGCCACCGAAGCCGGTGCCCTAGCACCGCCGGAGCCGGAGCCACGCCTCAAGCACGCCACGACCACGCGGAGCCACTCGACCGCGACCCCGTCGGAGCCACCCCACGCCGCCGAAGCCGGAGCCGCACCGGGAACCCTAGCTCCGACCTCCTCCACCGACCTGAGGAGAGGTACACATTCTCTTCCTTGCTTGCTCTGGCTTACTGAACCTAATTCATAGTTGCTCTTCAGTCTATTACTGAACCTGATTCATAGTTGCTCTTCAGTCTATTACTGAACCTGATTCATAGTTGCTCTTCAGTGTATTACTGAACCTGATTCATAGATAAGAGCTCTTCAGTCTATTACCCAATGCATAGTTGCTTACTGAACCTGATTCACACCAATTTCAAGCAAGGAAATGGGTTCATGTTCAGCATAACCATGATTTAATAATTCAGTCTACCCACATCGAGCAGAAATGACATGTCTTCCTAGTGTTTTCTTGTTGCAGCAACATGCCATTTCTTTCATGTGTTCTGTTGCAGTATCCATGTCATTTTTCATTAGATTATCAGCATCCGTGTTATTTCTTCATTGGATTGTCTACCAGAGATGAAGATTCAGCTTATGGAAACTATACATGCGTGCTTAATAGTTCCAAACTGAGGAAGTTTTTTTAGACAAAGTGCCTAAAAAACTACTGCTACTGCTACTACTCTGTCCTGTACTATTACTGCTACTTACTACTTCTCTACTACTTACTACTTACTTCTGTACTATGGACTAAACAGTTTTAAGTTGAATTTGGGGTTTCAGTTATGTTCTGTCAAAACTGAATGAGGAATCTGGTTATGATGCACTTTGATGCCTTTTTTACCCTACTATCGTCTCTACTACTGTCTACTTACTACTTACTCTTGGTTATGTTTCAGTTACTACTTACTCTTGGTTATGTTTCAGTTACTACTTACTATCTTCTCTACTACTGTCTACTTACTACTTACTCTTCAGTTATGTTTCAGTTATGTTCTCTACTACTTACCGCTACTTCTCTTACTACTGTCTACTTACTACTTACTCTTGGTTACTACTTGTCTTCAGATGGAATGTATTTTATGTCTCGTGATGCTTTAATTCAGAGTTTTTTTGCTGCCTATGATGCACTTTGATGCCTTTTTTACCCTACTATGCAAATGCCACTACCTATGATGCCATCTGATGCTTTTTTATTTGCGACCTATGAAGCCATGTGATGTTTTTTTATACTCCTCTCACTACTACTACTCCTCTCCCTACTACTCCTCTCTTTATACTCCTCTCCCTACTACTACTCCTCTCCCTACTACTCCTCTCTTTATACTCCTCTCACTACTACTACTCCTCTCCCTACTACTCCTCTCTTTATACTCCTCTCCCTACTACTACTCCTCTCCCTACTACTCCTCTCTTTATACTCCTCTCCCTACTACTACTCCTCTCCCTACTACTCCTCTCTTTATACTCCTCTCCCTACTACTACTCCTCTCCCTACTACTCCTCTCTTTGCATTGATGATTTTTTTCGAACTTGTAAGCTGAGGTAGTGGCAAATGCGATGATGTGACCCCTTTCGATCTATGCTGAGGCAGCGGCGATGATGATCAATTGCCCCCCTACTTTCTATGCTGAGTCAGCTGCTAGACTAGGATGGCTTGTATTTTACAAGTAACCAGTTTAGCAGTGACGTGTTGACCTAGGGGCAAATCTGAGTCAAAAACTTATACGTGTCATTTTTTATTCAAAAGCTTTGAACTGATCATATTATATACGCGTCTGTGTATATGTAGAACTGAAATGGCGGAAGACAAAACAAACGAATGGAGGGACCCTACCCCTAGCTCCTCGTCAACCAGCTTGATGAGTGAGGTGTCCGTGACTCCACCGCCGAAGAAGCAGCGTACAGAGGAGGGCAACGATCCCACGTACGAACCAGGGGCGGACGAAGCAGAGAGTCTTGAGGTTTACGCAACACGCTGGCTTTCTAACATGTACAAAGACGCGATTGAATCACTAAAGGCTCATGACTCTTGTCAACAGCTGCCGATTGTGCCTCGTTAGCTCGAGTTTAGGGACGAAGACGCGGTCAGGGAGGAAGAAGCCCCCGCTCCCTCTACGGCAACTTCTTCGTCCAAATCTAAGGGCCAGAAGCGGGTGAGGGGACAACACGAGAGGCACAAGTTGGACAAAGAAAACGAGGTGCATGTCATCGATGCAGTGGGGCCAGAGGGAAACCCAATAGCTCCAGATACAGTCATTGGCAAGTTCAGCAATCAAGTGGCGTGTATAGCCAAGGAGAAGGTGGAGATCACTTGGCCCAACTGGCATGATGTACCGATAGACATAAAAAACAATGTATGGGGTAAGGTGACAAGGAGATTCAGATATCCGCCCTCAGCTGACATGGAGAAGTGCCAAGAGTGGGCTTTGCATGTGGCGTCGACTGCGCTTCGCAACTTCAGGTCCATGCTGACCAGAAATTACCTGAAGAAGGGGAAGTCGCCACTGCTGAAGTAGAATATGGTCAAGGCACACATGTGGGACGCTTTCTGCGAAATGAGAAAGACGCAAGAAGCAGACGAAAAGAGCACCAAGTTCAGTGAGCTCGCGAAGAGGAACAAGAATCCTCACCACTTGGGCATGACTGGCTTTGCCGGTCAGAGGACCAAGTGGCAGCAAGAAGAACAAGCAATACAGGCTGTCGGGGATCCAGATCCGTATGAGGGCATTGACCCAAGGGCAAAGGACTACATGAGGGCCCGCATTCCAAAGAGGTTGAAGCCCGGGGCGGCCAAGTTTAACGAGCCCCACCTCGAGGACGTCGAGAAGACTTTGATGGATAAAGCAAAGCTTAAGGACAGCATCGTGGTCCGCCGGGGCCACGACTTGCTCACCGAGGTCCTGGGAACCCCCGAGCACCGCGGCCGCGTTCGTGGTGTCGGGTCAAAGATGAGCTGGAAGTCGGTTGAGTCGTGGCAATCCGACGCGGCCACATACAAGTCCAGGCAGAGGTATAATGATGAGCTGTATAAGAAGGGCTTCAATGAAGGCATGGCTGAAATGATCAAAAGCTCAATAATGGAAGCCTTCATGAGCAACGACCCGGAGATGGTCGCGATGAGGTCGAAGATGTTTGATCACCATGGGCTGCCCAATCCTGAAACAAAGGAAAAGAAAGCCTTACTGCCGATGAACGAGGATCGCCCAAGGGTCTCGAACGAGGACTTCAAGGAAAACCAGCACGTCCAACTCCTCATCCCGTTCGGAAGGTCCAAGAAGATGGTGGTGGCCGAGGGATGCATTCTTGCACCCCACGATATTCACGACTTCAACAAAGACAACACCCCTGAAGACTATGTGGTCGTGAGCCCGTTATGGCACGTTCCCGACCAGGAACATTTTGAATTGGACCATCCCAACCTACAAACGGCCAGGCACCTAGGGCAGGCACTTGGATTGGAAGTCCTATGGAACCGCGAGGACATCGAGATCATTGCTCGGACGCCAACTCCAACGCCGACACCAGCATCACAACCATCAGCCGCCGGATCTTGTCCTCCGGAAGATCCAGATCACGACAGCGATGATGACGAAGAAAAGGGCGGGGACAAGGGAAAGGGAAAGGACAAAGGAGAAGGCAGTAGCGAAGGCGGGGACAAGGAAAAGGTATAAGGTGATGGCGGGGAAAAGGAAAAGGGCACTGACATGGGAACTGTGTCTCCCCCGCCTCCAAATAGTCCGCCGATCGGCCCGGTCCATGAGGCAAGAAGCTCAGAGGCCGGTAAGGGCGACAACACGACAAGCCAGCCAAGCACGAACGAGCAACAGGGAGGCACGATGGGGGAGGCAACAGGGATGAAGACACCTCCCCCGTCAACCACAAGCCAATGTCCTCCCCCGCCCACCAAGAATCCTAGAATGTCCACCGACAAGCTCCCGTACACGCTCACGTTTGAAAGGTATGGTAACATTGAGCATAATACCACGTCCATAGTATATATGCTACTAACATCCCTATCCATCGTTTGCCAGGCCTGAAACTACCCGTCAACTATATGATGAGGCCGAAGACTGCCCTGGCCACTATGTGTGCGGGAAGTTCATGATTCCCAAGGCCCAGCTCATCGACGAGGAAAAGTGGGATACAAGGAGGTTCCATGTATGGTACATGGAAGCTGCAAAAGCCGGGATGTCAAGTTTTAACGTCAAGATTCCCACGGAGTACTTCCACTTGCCCGCTGGTAACGAAATGCACCTACCCGTCGACTTTAGCGACATGTACCACCTGATGCGGGAAGAAGACCTGGACATCGTTCAAATCACCCTATTCACACTGTAAGCGATGAATGCAACTTCCATAGATCACTACATTCGTATTTTCCATAGTTCTATACTTATTATGTCACGATGACTTGTCCGTGCAGCATGACGGTCACTGTAAGTAATAAAAAGACACGTCCTGTACTCTACCTCTCTCCTGCACATATTGCCGAAAGAGTCATCGAGGGTTTCGAGATCACTGATCCGGAGATGACAGTTCGACAGCGAGAGAAGAAATATGAAGAAAATATGAAAGCCAAGAAGACTAAGTTAAAAAATTACATACTAGAATGCATGAAGAAGATCAAGCCGGATGGGCCAGAGTGTATAATGGCTGCCTATCACTTTGGGTAAGTCAAATACATGTACGTACACCTAAGTCGCTAGCATATCATGCCTTCTACTCATCATAAACACTATTCTATTGCAATGGCGTAGCCAGGGCCTCGTGGGTGGCCACTGGGTCACTTTTATCATATACCCTCAAGATGGCAGGGCCTGTGTGTTTGACTCCTTGAGCGTACCAAACAAGCAAGGGTACAAGGCATTCGAAGATTGTCTGAAAAAGTAAGTCATCCAGCTTTTTCATCAGTTACGGTTACCATACATTTTTAAATTGTGGCTAAAACTATTATATTTCGTACAGCGCTTATAAGGAATACCAAAAGGTGCCCGGATTCTGGGACCAAAGAACTCAAAAGTTCAAGGACAAGCATAGGTACCACCTCAAAATCCGACGAGATTTCCCGGTTAGTATTTCAAAGGTTCAATTCATGTTTCATACATATATATGGGTTCTAATGCTTGTGTATCAATCGTGCAGTGCGCCAAACAACCACTAGGATCGAAGACATGTGGCTTGTACACATGCAAGTTTCTAAGGGAAAGCAAGGAGTACACCAATAGCTGGAAGAAGCTCAAGGAAGGTGTCAAGTATTGTGGAGAGCAGCAGAGCCGCAGGATGTGCTTTAAACAAGTCAAGGCGGACATATGCAAGTTTGTAATGGAGAAATGCATTCTCGAAGGAGAAACGTTCTTTGACAACGAATCCGAGCTGGCGTTGCTACCCCAATACGTGAAGCTCCGCAAATGGAACACAATGCTTCGTCCGACAGATTATGCTCATCAAGTTGAAATATGAATTGTAATTTGAATTTGAAATCAACTAAGTCATTGTGTATATGATGACAACAAACAACTAAGTCACTTTGTATGTTATGTCCAGATGGTTTATATGTGCATATATATATTTATCTGTTAGAAATCTAGAATTCTGGAATTATTTGAAAACTGTAGATTTGAATTCATATTCTGCTGTTTCTGCTAGCTATATCCTGCTGTTTCTGCTGGCTGCATTATTTATTTTTTTAATCCAAAATTAATAACCGTGGCGGGCAACCTAAGCTGCCCGCTACGGTTAAACGCAACTACCGCAGCGGGCAACCTAAAGCGACCGTTGCGGTTAATAATTTACCGCAGCGGGCGGTTAAGGTTGTCTGCTGTAGTAAATGCTATTAACCGCAGCGAGCACCTTATGTTGCCCGCTGCGGTTAAGGCTTTTACCGCAGCGGGCAACAGCGCCCGTTGCGGTAATGGCCATGATTAACCGTGGCCTTAGCACCGCAGCGGACGCTGTTGCCCGCTGCGGTAAAGCCAAAACGCCCGCTGCGGTTAAGCTTTGTGCAGTAGTGTAAATCTCTATAATACTTTCATGCTACCCTCATTCGCTATATTATATGTTTAGGTTTGGAGTACTTTCATACATCTCTTAAATTAAGCATGGTGCCTAGTTTAGGAGTGGTGATCTTGCTTTCAAAGGCTTTTAATTTAAGCAATTAAGTTAAAATGCCTTCCTAGATCAAATTAGACGTGGTGTCTAGGTTGATTTTTGAGCCGATAGTATGCTATAGTGGATGTTGGATATTTTGTTGGACTAACCACTGTAGGGAAACTTTCAATATCAATTTGGGAAAGTCCGGAGATGAATTCACACTGGAGATGAAGAGACACATGAACTTTAACAACTTTGCACAATGAAGACTCAACTCATTCATCATGGATGAAAGAACTGTGAGTATCAAAGTTTATTTATTTTGTCTTCTACTGCAAGTTATCGTTTGCCTTGAATCACGTTAAAGTGCAGCCAACACATAATAGTCTATGCTAAAGTAATCCTAAAAACATCTCCTTATTAGCATAGACGCAAAATACATATGTTATGGACAACAACCCATGCTTCAAATTCTTGCAATCCTTCGGGTATATATCCACTAACATTATGCAGGAGAGAGATTTTGTTCATCCATGGTTTGGTCTGAACATTGAAGATCCAAAACCCAAACCATAGACACACAAATCAACTCTCAGATCACAAATGGTGCTAGCCTAGCTTTGAGTCTTGCTTGGGCACTGATGACAAACAAGATGCAACTTACCTCGTATGAAACAACCTATGCCTGCAACCATCATTGCCCAAGACATCAAGACAAGAAGTGGAAAGTTATCCTCTTTTCTAATCAAGAGCTAGCTTGGAAGACAAGATGGTACCACTACAACCATAGCAAGATCTACAAGTCAAACACATGAACATATTGTTGGAAGTCCATCTACAGCACAAGCCAGCCTGGGAGAGACAATTCCGTTGTCTAGATGTGTTTCACAATCAAAGGGAGGAAGGAGAAACCTAACTGCAAGACATATTGATCTTCTACCCACCACTTTGATCAATACAAACCACTAGATGCTATCTCCATCGAGAAGAATAATATGATCCACCACTCATTCTTGGAAGATCGTTCTTGAACACCATCAATGTTATCACCTTTGCCGGACTTGGAGAAGTCAACTTTTGGATCTTTCGTTGCATCTTCAACATCTACATTACTTATGAACAGCCAAAGAGAACCAAGAGAAGACCTCAAAGGAAGAACCAACTGCCAAGAATTGAGGAGGGCATCATGAAGGATGAAGCCACTGCACCACAAGAGTTAGAAGATGGAGAGATAGTACCTGAGCCAACAAATCAAGAATAACAGCCGATCAGATCTCCATCATCTAGACACTGTTGAGAGGACAAGTCTCAGTCGTGGCACTAAGAGACAAAGACTCTCATTGAGCACTCGAGTAGCAGCTCAAAATTCAAGTCTCTTGCCAACCCAATGATTAAAAGGAAAGAATGCAGAACTGTCCCTATATCCTCATAGTACAGAATTAATACAAGAAAGAGAGAGGATCCTAGGCAGCATACTCGAGGAACAAAGCGCCTTCACTGATAAGTCATCACATAGAGAAGGAAGATCAATACCTCTAAAGATGATTCCACTGTGATCTTCCTCCTCTCAAGCACACTATGAGACGAGCAAGAGAAGACAAGCCAGCTAGATAAGAGAAGCTTCCACCAGGTGGTTCGACACATCACTCTTCAATAACAAAGTAATATTTCAAGGCAAGTAACCATCACTTTAAAAGCTTCTTCTTGATTCTAGTATGAACATAAATAAACAACTAAACATGTTTAAGTTGCACCTCACTTGATCCAACCTAATCAACTCAACATGTTCAATCCTTTGATCTTTGTTTCTAGCTTTACTCTCTTGTATCTCACTGTCTTAACTAAATAAGCTAAAATGTTGTGCATCCAACCTTTGGAAGATGATATATCTCAATTATGAAAAGATCGACACTTTATGCATAGATTATCCTTCCTTTGGTTAAGTAATCTGATCTGTTAAATATTTTAAGATGCTACTTTTATGCTCATCCTCTTATCCTATCAATCATGTTAAGATTGAATAGAACACATAAACAACAAGTTTGTCTTGTGCAATGTGCCTAAGGGGAATAAACAAAACTTTTGGTTCTGTTGGTGTTTTTCCACCAACAGAGCCTATGCACTTGATCTCTACCTTATCTTTATGGAGCAGGACACACTCTTGAGCAAACATGGAGAAGTTTATCACTCCCAAATTCTACAGAGTGAAGGTCCTAGATCTACAAGAACATGCACACTGAGCAAGATGCTGCCAGCTTCCATAATTAACGCTTCATTTCAAACTATTGGGCAAACGAAGAGCATGAGTGACACCATATCAAGAGGCATAAACAAGAAGGAATGATGGAAGACGTCATAGTCAGAATTAGAGGTCATTAAGTCCCCACAGACTTCTTGATCCTCGACATGGGAGAAGGCGATGATGTCCACCTCATCCTAGGAAGATCATTCCTCTACACTACAAGTGCAATCACCTACAAGAGGAAATCCATTTTCACTTTCCTGGAGAAAAGGCACGATACAACTTCATCAGCTACATACCCAATGAAGCACCCAAGGAGAACAGAAGTGAAAGACGCCGCTCTCAATGCCAAAGAAGACAAACTATCAAGAATAGAGAGGCCAATCACGAAGAAGAAGCTATCGACACTATCCCAGAAAAGAAAGAACAAAAGAAATCTCTAGACAGTGAGCCACAGGAAGTGAAGACTCAGACCAAGAAAGTATGGAAGAAAATGTCTGCACCTAAGAGGATTTGAAAGGCCAAGAAAAGCTGACGAGTAAGTGAATGCTCCATCCACTGTTGGAGCACTCTCTCAACAAACATCAACATCAATCGAAGCTCTAATAGAGGAAGGACATATCCACTGCCAGTCCGCTACATTACAAGATCGAACGACTACATTCAGCTTGGGGGAAGGCACCCCCATGTATCCACGTAAGTATCTTTATCCTCTTAAGTTTTTCATTCCATAAACAAATTCAAAACACCAAAAATATGTGAGCACATGAAGGTTCACTCTTAAAAATGAAAACACCAAAAAAATGTGAGCACGTGAAGGCTCACCCTTAAAAAGAAAAAAAGACAAAAATATATGGGCACATGAAGGCTCAACGCTATTAAGGGAGCCAGCTTGGGGGAGACGCACCCCCGTTATTTTCGCGATTCAGGTATGTCTTTATCATTACTACTACTACTATTATTAGCTTTTATCTTAAAGTGTGTTAGATTAAATAAATAAAATAGTCTGTCTAGTTTGTTTTAAGAAGTTGATGACCAAAGAAGAACCCTCTCTCTCTAATCTTTTGCATGGAAATGATGAATAGTTGCTCTATCTAATTTCTTTCAAATACCTAGTCTTCAAAGCATAAGTTCTCCTCATTGATAATGATGCCTTAAAATAAAATTAATACATGGATGGCAAATACTTAATCTAAGGTCTAGGTGATTGGGATATGACATGCGATGATCTGAGGTGCTATTATCTTGTTCTAAACAACACTAAAGTTCCGAAGATTTCTAAATATGAATTGCATTGAGTTAAATTAAGCTTTGTTGACCATATGAGTAGTTTATCATAACATTGAATTGAGATCACTTACACAATTCATCCATCTTTCGCATAAATGCTCATAATTATCTGTCGCTACCCTCTCAGAAGTTTGTTGGAAGCATGTGGCTATTTAAAAAAAAAGAGAAGAAAAAAAGGGGAGAAAAGAAAGAAAAAAAAGAGAGAAAGATCCGAGGAAATAAAAAGGGACAAGTGTCCGAAACCTCAAAAAGATAGATCCCGAGGAAATAAAAAGGGACAAGTGTCCGGAACCTCAAAAAAGAAAGAAAGAAAAAAATGTCAGAAAAATGGGCACGTGCCCGATAGTAGAATTAGCCTGATAGTCATATGTCTCTGATAGACAGAAGAGAGTCAACATTTTCAAAAGAGCATTCGACTCCATTTTTCCATACACATGCACTTCTTGATTCAATGGTTGGTTGACATTCTCTTTGGATCCATTGTTTAATTTGACAACATATGTATTAATGCTTTTGAAAATCAATTAAAACTCCGGGATAAAGGTGAAGTGAAAGAACTAGAGACATAGTGCTTGATTTGATCGTTCAATCTCTCAATTATTCAAGACCTAAGGTAAGAGTAATATGCCCCATGAAGAATAACATGATATGTTTCGGAGAATTTTTGTTTAACAACAGGTATACTTGTTGGAAGTGAAGATATAGTAGCAACTCCTGATCCATTGATAAGTTTTGGTTTTGCTAAGGGACTAGCAAAGGGTAAGCTTGGGGGAACTTGTTGACGCTGGTTATCTATCAAAATTAAAGGATAAATAAATATGAAAAGGGCATGAATTCAATCACCAACAAAGGTTTAGGGTTTCAACTGACAATATTCCACGAGTTTTGGTGAACTATGATTCTGCAGGGACTAAACCAGGAAATCAGCACTGATAGCTTCCCCTAGAAGGAAACCGACGCGAGATAACGCAACCGGCACGTCGGGAATATTCCAGAAGGTTCTAGAGGACACCAAAGGACACCACGAGGCGGGACACCTTGAGAGGCCGCCAGGTGGGACCGACTGGTCCCACCCTTAGACCGGTCGGTCTCCCCCCGGGCCCGCTGGCTTCCGTCTTCTGCAAGCTTCCTCCACCGACCTCTAGGATGCATCTCAGCCGTACCTTAAGTCGGTTTGATCCAACGGCCGCGGTTGATCCCTTAGGGCTATATAAGCAGCCCCAGACCCCCCTCTCCAGGCATCTCCCTCTTCATTATTCATCTCCACATCAGAAATTAGGGTTCCAATGTAGAAGTAGAGGTCCCTCTAGATGAATCTCTTCTAGTTCATCTAGAATTAGATCTAGTTCATCTAGTTGTAATCAAGAGTTAGCTTTCAAGTAGAAGACTAGATACCCCTCTAGTAGGATTAGAACCTAGTCTTATTTTAGAACTAGAAGAGAGAGATAGAGAGAGGAAGACATCAAGAGGAAGCTCTGGCCTATCGGATCAACTTCTTCATCTTGTACCTGTGGATTCAAGTTCTTCATCGACTTGCTTCAACGATTGTTTCGGTAATCAACATCTATATTTAAGTTTGAGCCATTGTTCTTATTGTTCTTAAGGTTTATAACTCTCTTTTGAGTACTTTAATTCTAGTCGCTCTAGAGTTGGAGTAGTTGGATAGTATAAGCGTAGTGCTTAGACTTGATAGCTCATATTTACCTCCTATAATGCCGGTAGTAGTGGTAGTTCGCAAGGGTGACTCTTATAGCCTTGTTGATTCTTCTATAGTCCACTTACCCGTGTGTAGGCTCGGTAGGATTATACATTTGCATAAAAGAATCATACTCTGTTGTGACCTTTTATGGCAACTTCCCCATTAAGAATAATATAAACACATCACTCTTAAGTTGGATTTAGATAGCCTTAGTGATCCCCTCTTTACTTTTAGCTTCTCCATCCTTGTTAGTTACTCAGGGGTTATACACTTGAGACTCATCGCTATCCGCTCCTTTGGGTTCGATATTAAAACTGGGTTACTCCGGTGAAGTGCTACATCGGTAGATTTTATTTGTGCGCTTGCCGATAAAGTAGAGTGTGCATTAATTTATACCAACACACGTCTTCCTATTTGTGGTCGAGATCGACCCCAATGCGTGCCGTTTTGCTTGCATCTCCTTCGATCAACTCCACCTCCTTGAAGTCCTTGCTTCTGGTCGCCGCACGCTTAGCTTCCTTGACTGGGATAGACTGGTCCTCTGCAGCCACTTTCACCGCGTCCACGTGTGTTTCCTCCATGCGGATTGAGAGGTCATGGGCTTGGGCAGTAGCGAAAATTTCCTTCTCACATTCATATGCCGTGGAGATGCTTCCCTTTATGCTTAAAACGCCGTTCTCAGATGGCATTTTCAGCAGTAAGTAGGTGTAGTGCGGAACCGCCATGAACTTTGTCAGGGTCGGTCGGCCTAACAGTGCGTGATAAGACCCTTCAAAGTCTGCTATGATAAAATTAACGTAGCAGATGCGATGGTGTTCCTTTGTGCCAAACTGGACCGGTAGAGTGATTTGTCCCAAAGGTTGGGAAGCTTGGGACGGAAGGATGCCCCAGAAAGGAGCATCATAGGGTTCTAGGTCGCCTGACTTGATGCCGAGCTCTGGTAGCGCGTGCTTGAATAATATGTCGAGGGCGCTGCCACCGTCGATCAACACTCTTTCGAACCGTACCCCGTCAATAGTCGGGTCAACGACAAGCGGGAAACGACCGGGTTCAGGAACCCTGGCCCATTGATCAGCTCTGCTGAACGAAATTTCTTGGTGTGACCAGGCCAAGTAGTTGGGGTCTGATATCCTCTCATCAACTCGGTCGATGGACTACACTGCTCGCTCGATTAGCTTGCGGACTCTTTTATCGGCTAGGATTGCCTTCCCGCCGAATATGGTTCGCACAGACTTTTCAGCTTCTCTGAAGCCTCCGTGCTTCAGGTTCCGTCTTGGGTCCTGGTCATCTTCATCATCCTCTGGAGGACCTTTTCCCTCGCGTCGCTTCAGAGGGTCGTCTTCGGTGTTGGGGCGTTGTTTCTTCCAGCCATTGTGAAATATGGCTTTAAACCCCCTGCACTCCTCCATTGTGTGTCCTACGCCAGGGTGCTCTGGGCAATCTTGCTTCAGGATCTTGGAGTACGCTGAATCATAGTTGCGCTTGCCTCCGGCCTTAGTGTTATTAACTTCATTACCCGATGCTCGACCGAGGTTTGGCTGTCTTCTTCTTTCATCTCGGCTGTCGAACCTTCGGTTAGGGCGGCGATTATCCCTGAACCTTTCGCGATGGTCGTCGTGGGCTTCGTCGCGCCGGTCGCCACGGTACTCATTTCGCTGGCGATCATCATGCCGAGGCCTCTGGTCTCGGCGATCGTCCGCAAGCTGTGTGTTATATTCTTCCGCTCGAGCCCAGCTCTGGGCTATATTAAGTAGTTCTTCGACCGTTCTTGGTTCCTTGCGCAGTAGCTTATTCCTGAGCCCTTCATGGTGATGTAATCCTCTGATGAAAGCTGAGATAGATTCGTCATCAGTGACGTTGGCTACCCGGATTCGGGCATCGGAAAAACGGCAGATGTATTCACGTAACAGTTCGCCAGGGCGGTCTTTGACATGCTCGAGATCATATTTCCTGGCAGGCTGTTGACAAGTAGCTTTGAAGTTAGATATGAAGGCCTTTTTCAGGTCAGATCAACTGTCAATGGAATCGGAAGGGAGGCTCAGGAGCCACTGGCTTGCAGCTTGATTAAGGACCACGGGCAGGTAGTTTGCCATGACATCTCCTCCTCCACCGGCTGCCCGTACTGCCGTTTCATATAGCATAATCCACTAACGAGGATCTGCCTTTCCGTCGTACGACCTCAGGTCGTGGATCTTGAAGCTTCTTGGCCAGACGACAGACCGGAGCCTTCTCGTAAATTGTCTTGGACCAGTAAGGGTTTGATCTAGGAGGCCGTGCTCGCGATCCCATGCGTTTCGTCTTTCCATCTTTTGATGGAGCCTTGTGTCCTTAGAGCCCTCAATGTGGTTGCATAGATCGGAATTTTCAGTGATGTGGTCACGCAGGTCTCGGGGCCCAGCACTTGGATTATTCCTGGCATGCTGGTCGGCTCCGTCGTCTTGGCCGCCTCTGCGATTATTGCGATCGTTGTGGCGGTTCTGATTACTGCTAGACTCTGGCCGAGGGTCCGGATCCCTGCGGCTTCTTCTAGATCTGGTAGGAGCGGCGTGAGATGGTCCTACCGCCTGGTCCTGGACTTGTACCAGGGATGCCTTCAGATACGCTCCGAGCTGCTCGAGCTGAGGTGTCACTGGGAGATTCTCGACAAGGTTCATTGCCATGGCGAGATTAGCTTGAGGCGTTCTGTGGACTTGACGGTTATCGCACATGTCGAATGCGTCATCGAGGTTGTGTTGTATGCGCTGTCCACCATTAGCCTCAGCTACTCTTCGAGTAGCTCTATCAGCGTTTCTGGCTAAACACTGAGCTTTGGCCTCATCTGTTTCACCGTCTACTGCCGGCTCATCATGACTGATAGCGAATACCGAGCCCCCATAGCGCGGTAGGGGCCCAAAACCTGGAGGATAATCCGGCGTCCGGTTTGGTGAGTTGGATCTAGTCGATCCGGTGCTTGATGCAAAAGCGGAGGTTAAAACTGCCATGCAAACATTGGCGCCAGATTGCTTAGAGCTGGACGACTGTTTATCTGGAGTACGCTGGTTCTTGGGACGGCTATGGAAGAGTCCCCTGACTTGTTCATCATATATTGTGACAGAACCGACCAATTTATACCAGATTAAGCACCGAATCCCCGCTTTCACAGAGATTACATGTACTTAAGCTCGTACAAACCTGATAGTCCGGAAATCTCGAAGGATTTCAAATCATTCAACTTTAGCCAAGATCGTAATAGATTAGCGTACATGTCCACGAGGTACATTCAGTTCGCACATAGTTCAAATACATCGGAGTTCAACAGTTATTACAAACCATAGTTCGAATTACGAAAGTAGAAGCAACATAGTTTTAAACATAAGTTCTCAGTTCACAATACGGTGCCATTGCCTGATCAGTCCACAAAAGCATCAGAAGAGAATAAGAGTTGACCATGCCCATGGTCTAGTCACCACCCTCGACGGGGTACAGACAGTTCTCGCAATAGCCGAAGAAGCATTGCCCATCTGCAACAACAAGGGGAAAGAACCCTGAGTACGAGAAGGTACTCAGCTAGACTTACCCATCATAAACCAGAAATAAACGACACCAAGGGGTATGCAAGGCTGTATGTGGGGTTGGCTATGCTTACCTTTTTGCATAAAAGCATTTTCATTATTAACTAATCATCATTATATTATTAGCAGTCAATTTTATGTAATCAACCTGATTAACTAGATTTGCACCTGATCTAGAGCAATCACTTGGCTAATTAATCAAGCAAGAGTGACTATTTCATCAATAGCCTTTCAGATTCAGTAGCATAACCATCTTTAGTTCCATAAGTTACTACGATAACACATGCCCAGTCAAGTTACTCACTAACCAGGAGCGATGGCGTTTATAATCGATTCCTACCCAGCTGGGGACAAAGATGTCTCACACTCGCCCGATCACACCTTGCCAGGCAGCCGTCGGCGACCACTTCAGGAAATTCGAGAACACAACACGCGGGACGGTCATGGGCCCTTCTACACCGGGGGTTATCTCAATGCCAGGTCGCTCAAGCTATAACTGCCCAAGGTCATGCCAGGTCAATCAGGCCTCGCCTGTCCACGGACCATGCCAGGTTGCTCAGAATAGTTGCCCACGGTACATATAAGGCCCTGGGTGTTAGGCGTCAACATCTCCATCACCGGCTCGAATAGCCCTACTCGGCTTCATGGGAGGTACTCAGACCTACTCCGTTAAGTGATTGACGCGTTCAAAATGACTGAGGTGTGCCTTCGTCGGGTCCTAATCGACACAGACGGGAGACTACTAGCACACAGAACCCATGTCCTGCTGCTCCTACATCCCGCCCGGTCTCAGATTAATTATCACATGGTTATTTCCATGATAGCACCAGGCTAGTCATGATCAGTATCCACCTATATGCGGGAGACAGGAAATCACCCGACTTTTACCGGTCTAAGCAGACTAAGCATAAACGAGCCTAGACCTAACAAGGATATCAATATAGTAATTGCAGGTGGACAAGGATAAGTAAGTAATGCATCAACGGTATCACCCAACTCCTATAACCTAATGCAACAAACATATCAGGTTAATTTTGTAACTGCATTTGCAAACCATAGGAGTGGGATGCTCCAGGCTTGCCTCGTTCAAAGTCGGAGGGACGATGGTCGTGGCACTCAGGCAGGTCCTCGACATCTCCTTCTTCGGTCCTCTGGTCTTGGGTCTCCTCCGGACACGGCTCCTCCGGTGGCGGGTTCTGGACTTCCACTACCGACCCTGTATGATGCATAACACGTATATGTAATATGAATGTACATGGGATGCATGGGGATGCAACATGGAACAAGATAACCCAAGAGATAAGCACATGTCATCTACTAAGATAACTCAGGAGACAAACACATGTCATCTACTGCGTTCTCTTCAACAAGGTAGTCACATCAAACTAGTGATTACAAAGGACCTTAACATCCAACCAAACAATCAACCTACCTAATTAGTTGGTTAGGATTTACAATTACCACAGCAAGCACTTTACTTAATTAATTTATTCTCCTTTAATTGCTTGCTGAAATAAATCCATTTAATCAAGCCTATAACAGCAACCCATCCTAGACGGCTTCAGAAAAATCTACATAAATTACTGGAAGTTAACAACACATAAACTAGTCCTCTGTCCAAATCTCAACCCATTTGGACTTAAACTCTATCCTCTATGAAAAAGACAAATTCTACCATGAAAAGGTGCTTTGAATTACACACCCTAACAAAAAGTGTCAAACAACAAATTTCCCATTTTTCTACTGAACTTGATAGCACAAGAGCAGTGTATAAAAAATTCTCAGGTTCATATTCATCATATTTTAATTACTACAAATTACTAGAAAACAGCATTTCATCACTTTAATTATTACTGCCAAAATATTCCACAGAACAACATCATATTATATTTTTCCCAGAAACTATTCATCAACACAAACCTTACAAAACAAGAATCACATTTTTTTGAGCAAAACACAGATTACTATGCATTTAACAAGATTTCAGCCTAAACATAAATTGACTATAACTAAACATAAATCTATCACAAACTGGACATAATATATTTTTCATGCATAGAACTCATCACAACAAAACTTAACAAAACTTATTTCACCATTTTAGCATTTACAGAACTCAAGATATGAATTAAACAAGCTAATCAAGCATTTCTGAAATCTATTTAAACAAAACCCTGAAAACCCTCTTTAACCTAAACTGCTACACGCACCCAGACTATTGCACCCAAGACACTGACAGCCGGGACCCGAGCCACTGACTGGCGGGACCCCGGGTCAAACCGACCCCACCTGTCAGCCTCACAGAAGCAGGGGAAGGGTTGACCGCGGCGAAGATCGCCGGCGGCGACCTCCCCGGCGAAACGAACACCACCACTCTACTCCTCTCCTTCTTCCGCACCCGACGGTACCACACATAGGCCTAGCGCATGCTCGAATCGAGCTCGCCGGCGACCATGGCGGACACGGCGGCGCGGCCATGCTACGCCGACCGGCTCCGGTCATCCCGAGCTAAACCAACTCTCGATTCCTACTCCGGTGACCTTCACAACCCTATCCCGAGGCTCAAAAGCCAGGATTCCTACTCCGAGCATCCACGACCACGGCCATGCCAACTCCGGCGACCATGGCGGACGGCGGACGCGACGTACCGTCACTACGAAACCTTAATCGGCTAGACCCTACCAAACCTTAATCGGCTAAACCAACACCACCAACTTCCTCTACGGGTCAAGGCGACTCGTGAACGCTAGCTAGGACAAACGGATGGGCACGGAAAGGGGGTTGGCCACGGCGGACCGAGCTCGCCGGCCATGGCGGACATGGCGGGCGCGGCGTACCGTGGTCACCAAACCCTAACCGGCCAAACCGTCACCTTCTACATCTTCTACGAACCTCACTGACCCACGAACGCGAGCTAGGGCGACACGAAACCATGGGAAGGAGGCCGGCCACGGCGAACCGAGCTCGGCGGTCATGGTGGCCATGGCGGCGGCTCATCCCGGGGCTTGCCTAGGGTCCCTTACGAGGCGCTAAGGGTAGCAAGAGGTGCGGGCGCTCACGACGAAGCTTGGTGGGTGGTTGGGCTTGCGGCGAGGCGGCCGGACGACGGTGAACGGCGGCGAGCGCTCTGTTTTCCCCCATTTTCCGCCCGAGCGACGGCGAGAGCAAGGAGGAGACAGAACGGAGGGAGTGGGCGGCTTTGGTCAGTGTGGGGGCGAGCTGGCGACTTGAGCTCGCCACGCCACGCGCGAACGCTGGCACGGCCGGGCGTCGGGCGCCATGCGGCGGCCAAGTTCTGGCGCAGTCGGTCATGACCACGGCCGATTCAAACTGAATCGCCGGGTTCAGGCGCTGATGGCCGACTGACGGCCGGATTTTGGACGCGATTATCTCCTAATCCACTCGATGAAACTCTAAACCACTTGTTCCATTGAGTAGAGCTACATGCCGACTACAACTTTGGTTACAAGATCAAGCTTCGGTTCGGCCTAGATTGCTCTCAGGAAAGCTCCAAAGATCGCTTAGCGAAACTAATTTGGCAGTTAGGACTTAGAAGAATTTTACTAAGTCTAAACTCCCCCATTTCTGCCTTGTGGGTCCTAAAACATCTTGTTAAACTCATTTTCATGAGTTGGCCCTTAAACACTTTTTGTTCTACTCTAAATTCTACACACTTTTGGTTAAGGGCCCACAGCCATGCAAAGCTCCTATCAAGGAGGTCTCAGTTAGTCAAACAAAAGGACTCCTAGGGCTCTATTAAGGCAACTAGGGTTAGTGACTTGGTTAGCCATAATGACCAACACAAACCTAGCTTCATTTTGACTCCTCCACAAGGTTCAACTACTAAGGAGACTCACACCCTCCAAAGGCAAGTCAAACAAGCATCACACCAAGCATAACATTACAAGCCAACACATGAAATGACACTTTACAAAAGAATGCAACATGATGATGATGATGATGCTTATGCTCATGAGATGTCAAGTTATGCATTTAGGGTTGCTTAACACCAAGGGTGTTACATATATCAAGGCCGAGTTTGTCAATCCATGAGGTAAGACAGGAGCGAAAAAGTTATGTTTCATCCTGCTCGGTTTAGGCTCCCGGGGAGGGCAAAATAGGGCAGAGCGACCCGCAGGGTTGGAAGTGATGAACAAACCGGTTTGGAGTTGTGTGTGTCTCCTAGCACGAGCCGGTCATCGAGGTTGTTGCCACTCTCCTTCGTCATACTTGTGCTGAGGCGAACGATCTCTGATCGAGTCTGCCAAAGCGAGGGTTTCAACGATGCCTGCCGTGACCCGATCGATGGATTCGATCAGGTCGGAGTTGTCGATGCGCCGCTCCTGGTAGCGGGGAAGCGCCGTTTTGTTCGGGGGCTCTGATCTTGACGTCGGTGCTCCCAGTAGCTGAGATGCTTGGGGCGTCTCCATGCTTCCGTCGACTAGGTCACCTCCGGTGACCCACGAAAAAGACCCGACGGTGAACGTCAAGCCTACCGGAAGATCCATGGAAACAGGGAAAGAAACCATCCGAGCCGTCATGATGTTCGCACGCACACTCCCCACGGTGGGCGCCAGCTGTCGACGAAATATGGTCGATAGCCCACCTATGGGTATGCCCAAGGTGGTAGATTAGCGGGGAAGACACGTGGAATGACGATCCGGACGTGACACAGGAACGAATCTAGATGAACACCAAGGCATATCCAGGTTCGGGCCGCCAAGTTCAGCGTAATACCCTACGTCCTGCGTCGAGTTGTCTACTCTGTATATTGATGAACGTGTTTTTTAGAGGGGGTCCCTGCTCGCCTTATATAGCCACGGGGAGCAGGGTTACAGATCTTTTAGAAGATCGGATCTCATGATACAATAAGGAAACCTAGTCGATTACAAGTCCATATCGTGAAGGACACGACATCTTTCCAAACCGACTACGCTTCCTTGCTCTCCGACCCTGAGGAGGCTCCCGTGCCGTCATCCGACCAGCTAGGCCGCCTGCCCGACCAACTGGGCCTTAACACCACGAACCTTCACAGTGAGTTGGGCCGGCCTTTATGAAGCAGCCCAAGTCTAGCCGTGAGGGTACCTGGGTTTATACCCCCACAGCTAGCTGTCGACGAAATATGGTCGATAGCCCACCTAGGGGTATGCCCAAGGTGGTAGATTAGCGGGGAAGGCACGTGGAACGACGATCCGGACGTGACATAGGAAACGAATCTAGATGAACACCAAGGCTTATCCAGGTGTCGGGCCGCCGAGTTCGGTCGTAATACCCCTACGTCCTGCGTCAAGTTGTCTACTCTGTATATGATGAACGTTTTTTTTTAGAAGGGGTCCCTGCTCCCTTATATAGCCACGGGGAGAAGGGTACAGATTTTTAGAAGATCGGTCTCATGTACAATAAGGAAAACCTAGTCGATTACAAGTCTATAGTCGTGAAGGACACGGCATCTTTCCTAACCGACTACGCTTCCTTGCTCCTCCGACCCCTGAGGAGGCTCCCGTGCTGTCATCACCGACCAGCTGGGCCGCCTGCCCGACCAGCTAGGCCTTAACACCACGAACCTTCACAGTGAGTTGGGCCGTCCTTTATGAAGCTGCCCAAGTCTAGCCGTGAGGGGTACCTGGGTTTATACCCCCACAGCTAGTCCCCGAGCACGTTGAATCTTGGAGTGGTGAAAAAAGTTCTTGACAGCAATCTCCGAGCAGCTTCATCCATACTTTGAAACCTGATCTCCGACCAGGTTATATTCTGTTGACTTTCATATCATAAACCCACAAGATGCGATGTGCTCTTAAAAAAGAAAAATGACTTCTGGGTAGTCTGGTGAAGTGTGCCACTTTATGGTTACATAACAGTAATAACCACCCAGTCTTGAGGTCAATCATGTTTGAAGTTCACCTGCATACTCACCGACCAGGTGAAGTGTGCCCACTTAGTCCCCGAGCTTGGCAATAGATGACTCGGTCATGTGATGCCAAGGTCAGAAAATAAAGGCCAATATAAAAATATACATGCACGACCAAGCGCCATGTATACACGGTAGTCCCCGAGCTTGGCAATAGATGACTCGGTCATGTGATGCCAAGGTCAGAAAATAAAGGCAAAAATAAAAATATACATGCGCGCCCAAGCGCCATGTATACACGGTAGTCCCCGAGCTTGGCAATAGATGACTCGGTCATGTGATGCCAAGGTCAGAAAATAAAGGCAAAAATAAAAATATACATGCGCGACTATATTTCTGAAGCTGCTAACTTGCATTTTGACTCATATGCATTTTGGAGGGGAGATACTTGATAGTGCATTTTCAACTAAGGGGAGAAATTTGCCAATCATAAGGGGGAGAAACCTTATCTTGGTTGTGTGCACTATGGAGGGGGAGTTTGAGTTGGCTCGGATTTTGAGGATTTTGAATCTTCCAATTAGTTTAGAGCTTTTCTGCTAGTTGTGTTGAGCCTCTTTGCCTCTTTCTTGAGGGACTAGCGACTTTGCTGCTATGCTCTTCAGTTGGTATCGAGCTCTCTTGCTAGCGGTGTTGAGCCCGTTCTACCTCTTCTTGAGGGCTAGCTCTATTTTTGCTTGAATTTCAATGGGTATCGAGCTGTCTCGCTAGTGGTGTTGAGCCTGTTCTACCTCTTCTTGAGGGCTAGCTTTGCTTTACTTGGCTGCGTCGAGCCGTTGCCCATGTCTTTGGGGACCAAGTTGTCCTGCTCTTTCCACTTGACCTTCTTCGGCTTTGCTATGCTTTTGGGTCACTTGGTCGAGTTCTTTCTCTTTCTTCCTCCCTTCCTCTATTTCATTATGATTTGTGTTGGTAGTTGACAATGCACTCATCAAGGGGGAGATTGCGGATACATGAGTGTATGCCGAGTCTCTAGTGATGAGTGATTGTCAACTGGGATAATGCGCATGTTCTTTGGCTTGTGTTGTGCAGGTGCCGAGCACGGATACAGTGATCAAAGGCAAGGTGAAGGTCAAGTAGAGACGTGTCGTGCCGATGGACCGAGAGTGGCGAAGGGCGGACGTGAGACTTGGACTGAGGGACCGGTGGCCTGAGGATCAGCTGTGGTGGCTGACAGCCTGGGACAGCGACGAGCGAAGACTTGCGGGCACGGTGTTGCTTGGGTCGAGGACCTGGGGACACGTGTCGGTGGACGGGGTGCATGGGCGATGCATCCCCTCTACGGCTCGGTTTGATGGTTGAGCCACAGAAAAACCATCGAGTGGACGGTTTCCAAGTTTGGGCCTCAAAACCTGGGTGCTGATGGTTTCCGAGTTTGGGCCACAAAACTCGGGCTGAGGACGGTTTCCAGGTTTGGGCCTCAAAACCTGGGCACTGCGGGTTTCTGAGTTTGGGCCACAAAACTCAGGCGTTGGACCGCTGGTTTCCCGGTTTGGGCCTCAAAACTGGGGGTTGGTCGTGAAGACTGGTTTCCCGGTTTGGGCCTCAAAACCGGGGGCGAGGTCCAGGAAAAGGACGAGCAGAGCGGTGGCGGCACGTGGCGGCAATCGGTGAGGTTGCGTCGAGGCAACACTACCAGTTGTGCAGGCGTGGCCGTCGGATCACACACCTACCATGAGTTGGTCAGAACTAACCCTAGGGTTTAGCCTGGTTCGCTCTATAATTATTAGGGGTAGAGTGCGGAACTAGAATTAGGATAAGTAGAGGGACACCCACCTCCCATCCTATCTCAGTCATTTGCTATTTTGCCTTCTAGGTTTTCCTGCTCTCCCTATCCACTGTTGTAGGTAATGAGATCCGCAGAGACGGTGAACAATACCTCTGTGTAGTTGCTTTTTGAGGAAACGAGACCGTAATCTCGTTGTCTCCTCGTGGGGATGAATTTTGGCTGGCAATTCATGGTTTGATTCGCGTTCTTAAGTTGTTCTTCGCGTTCATCTTTTCTCCATGTTTTTTTCCCGTCGATTGTTCCCTCTCTACGTTGCTCCGTTTGCAAAACCATTTGAATCAACTTGTTCGTTATAGTGAGGAGATCACTTTCTCCGAAGGAATTAACTCCAAACCTCACGAACAAGTAGATCAGTTGGTTTTTGTTTTGGATCAACTTTTCTTCTCTTCCCCCGAAATTCTTCGATTCATCGATTTGGAGATAGGTTCGAGCCATGATCTCTTAGAGATAGCTCACTATCCTCCTTGTGACTCCTCTCACCAAGTTTGATCCATAGAGGATTCGTTTTGGGTGAGATCGAGTCGAATCGGTGGACGAACAAAGTTGTGTCGGGGTGATCGGACGCTAGGGTTGGGTTGACCGGACGCTGACCGCGTGTGTCTGATCGTTGAATGTTCAGTGAGAATTTTTCTTCGTAACTGACCGGACTCTCAGTTTTGTGTTGACCGGACTCGCCTCTTGCATTGTTCATGGTTTTCTAGCCATCGACCGGACGCTTAGTGTATGTGACCGGACGCTCCCCTACTGTGAGTCCGGTCCAACACAGTAAGGGTCCAGAAGCGTTTTTGACTGACCGGATGCGTCCGATCAATACTGACCGGACGCACTTCTGAGTCCGGTCAGTGTTGATCTGCACGTTTTCATCCGTGGTTCATTTGTCCGTTATTGGTTTTGATTTCTGACTTTTGCGGTGGGTCTCTAGAGTTGTGTAGTGTCTCGCTGTGCTTCAGGGAAGCATCTACCCTACATCTAGGGTCGTGGACACTTGCAAGCTCTAGGTTTGCTCTTGGGGTTTAATTCTTGGGACAACGGCAACAAGTTTCCGGGGAGGAAATTTGAAGCTCCCATTCACCCCCCTCTGGTCACCTTGCTTTAGCATTCTCGGTCCTTCATTGAGTCAACATCTTCTCTTGGTTTTCTTTGGCTGCTCATAAATGGTGTAATTGTTGAAGAGGCAGTGAACCTTTTGGTCAAAGATCCAAAAGTGGATTTCTCTAGTTCCGACATAGAGACAACATTGAAGGTTTTCAAGAACGATCTTCCAAGAATGAGTGGTGGATCATATTCTTCTTCTTGGCTGAGGCAGCGTCTAGTGGCTTGTACTGATCAAAGTGTTGAGTAGAAGGTCAAAGTGTCTTGAAGCTGGATTTCTCATTCCTCGCTTTGATCGTGAAGCAAATCTAGACAACGAAATTGTGTCTCCCCAAGCTAGCTTGTGAGGTAGATGGATGCCCAAATTTCTTCAACAATATGTTCATGTGTTGGATTTGTAGATCTTACTATTGTTGTAGTCGTACCATCTTATCTCCCAAGCTAGCTCGATGGTCTCTGTCTTCTAGTGGCCCAGCTCAGACTTGTTTACCTACTTCCATGGAGTGAGTGCTTTGATTGTAGGTATTGTTTTGTGGCACTCATCTTCTGTCTTGTCCTGTGGATCTCTTTTCTCCATGATCAGTGAGTTGTGTCTCCCTTGTGCAAGTTGTTGAAGTTCATGTGTCTCTTCATCTCCAGTGTGAGTTCATCTCAGGACTTTCCCAAATTGATATTGAAAGTTTTCCTACAAGGGTTAGTCCAACAAAATATCCAACACCCACTATAACATACTATCGGCTCAAAAACCAACCTAGACACCATGTCTAATTTGAGTTAAGAGGGCATTTTAACCTAAGCACCATACTTAATTTAAAAGCCTTTAGAGGTAAAATCAGGACACCTTTTAGCTCAAGAATCAAACTAGACACCATGTCTTACTTTAATTCATGAAAATAGTTTAAACTAAGCACCATGCCTAATTTAAAAGGTGTATGATAATACTTCAAACCTAGCAAATGAGGGTAGCATTAAAGCATTAAAGAGATTTACTCCAATGGTGATGAGAGAGCATGATTAGTGTATAGCACATGAGCATGTCTTAAAGGTAGAGGCAACTAACATAGCAACATGGTAAGAGATGTTCTTACAAAGTCAATGTTGCATGATGATTGGTTGGACATACCTTGTGTTTATCGTTCCTTCGAACTTTTTGCTCCAGACCTGCAAAGGTTAGTGACAAGAATACCCGAAGGAATATTTTAACAATTATATCCCTATGCTCATTACACAAGGGCAACAGAAAGGTGAACACATATATGAAAAGAATGCTTGTTTTAGGACACTAAGCTTGTCTTTGGGAAACCTTCAAGATGATTTGGTGAGTGGTTTCCCCTCCAACACCAACTTTAAGAGCACAACGAGATCTACAACATTTGTGATAAACATATGCATCTACAGCCACCCTTTTGAAGTTTTTGTAAATAGAAAGTGTGAGGGGGTTGCAAATCTCGAGTGTGACAATGTTAGACAGACCAATTGAATTAGGAGATGTCTCATATGAGCATGGATTTAAAGAGGTGTTTATGAAGTAGCTTCCCTGCTCTTTGATATCATCATCCTCGAATTGAGAGAAGAACACCGAAGGATGGGGTTCATAATTTTCTAAAGGGTGGGGTGTTTTCTCTAGAGAAGGTTCTGTGACAACCAAATTATTAGAAGAATTTGAAGAAATTTCATATTTGGTTGTGTGTTCCTCCTCGTGTTCGTCGGGGTTGGGCTTGACTTCTTCTTCGGGGAATTCATCAAAAATGCCAGTGTAAGGAGTGTTTTCAAGGATTTTCTCAAGGATGGCTTTCCCTTCACTAACAGTTTTATGAGTGAATGATCCTTCTGAAGAGGTATCAAGAAAAAGGGCAGCTTCTTTGCTAAGACCATAATGAAAATGTTGTAAAATAATGTGTTCAGGCAAAGAAAGATTTGGGCCAGTGTTCACAAGGCTCATAAATCTAGCCCAAGCTGCTCCTAATGTCTCCTCTTTTTGTTTAAAGGTAAGAATTTCTATTCGAAGGGTAGTGATTCGAGACAGAGGGAAGAAAGCAAGACAAAATTTGTCTCGAAGTTCATCCCAGTTTCCATCTACTCCTCTTACGTTATGAGCATACCACTGTTTCGCTCTTCCAAAAAGGGAGAACAGAAACAATTTCCATTTAATGGTCTCTTGTGTCATGCCAGCAATAGACAAGCAAGAACACAATTGCTCAAATTCACGAAGGTGGGTGTAAGGATTCTCGTCTTCTAGCCCAGAGAAGGGTTTCTCCCGAACCATGGCTATAAAACCGGGATGAATTTGGTAGCCATCTATAAGAATAGGATGTGACGCTGGTGGTGGCTCCAACAATTCGCCCTTTGGAGCGGAGTATTTAAAGATAGGAGTTGAATTCATGTGATAAGAAGTGTGGTGGTGAGGTAAAGGTGGTGGTAAGAGAAAAAAGTGGTAAAAGAAAAGAAACACGAATGACTTGGTTCGAAACTAGCGCAGCTACCGTTCCCCGGCAACGGCGCCAGAAAGCTTGTTGGGTATTTTAAACGCACACAGAAAAATCCGCAAGCGCACGGATACCGATGTAGCTTTCACCCGAGAGTATTCCAGGGTATCAATTTCCACGGGGAACGTGAAGTGTACTAATCAAGGGGCAAGTCGTCCAAGAAAAGAACGATAATGTGGATAGAGAGAGATTTAGGGTTTTCTACGTAGGTCTATCTATTTAAAGGCTCACTATACTTTACTTACTTCGGGACATCAGAACACTAGCCACAGAAAGAGATGAGAAAGGGGCTAGGAAGCTCCGACTACGGTCCTACAAACACCAACCCGAACGTGGTGGACTACGTCGGCCGTCAGGGCTGTCACCACGTGGGGCTACCACAACTATCCGTGGGGTTGGGTGCAAACTTAGGTAAACCCTAGTCTAGATGCCACGTCTACACTAACGTCTACTACTCTAATTATCTAGAATAATTAGAGCACCCGATACGAGCGGAGATCCAGTAAATGGAATAAAGCAAGAACTGTAAATAAATATAATACTCAGAAATAGTAAAAGAAGAACCTAGAGATTGCTTGAAGACGAACTAGATGCTGCACCAATACAATGTTGAGGAAGATCCGACAGATCCGGCTCCTCCTTAGCTCTCTCCTCCTTTTCTCTCTAATCCAATCTCTAATTACAACTAGATGAACTGGACAACTAGAACTAGAACTAGAACTAGAACTAGAACTAGAACTAGATCTAATTCTAGATGAACTAGAAGAGATTCATCTAGAGGGACCTCTACTTCTAATTGAAACCCTAGTTTCTGATGTGGAGATGAATAATGAAGATGGAGATGTCTCTTGGGGGCGCCTCTTGGCCTGCTTATATAGCCCGAGGTGGAGTAGGGGGCAAGGAATCGCCATGTCATCGATCCGCGTCACGTTTATCGCCCACCGTTGGATCAAACCGACTTCAAGGACAGTGGAGATGCATCTTAGGAGGCGGTGGAAGAAGGTTCCAGAAGGCGGAGGCGAAACGGCCTCCGTGGCCGACCGGTCGGTCTTGATGTGGGACCGATCGGTCTGGCCCAGTGGGCCCACGTGGTGGCCCGCCTCGTGGTGTCTTATGGTGTCTTCTAGATCCTTCTTTTGCAGATTTCGTTGCGAAATTAATATGTTTTCATCCGAGACTCCGAATATAGCAAATGATATGTCCGTTTTGATTGTCTTGATGAGCTATTCGCAATGGTGCACTCCAATTCATCACTTGAGATGCTTTTATATGGTAAAAATATGGATGTCCTACAAAACAAGTGAGAGTACCAAAACTCGTGGAACTTGTTAGTTTCAAACCCTACAACTATGCTTTGTGATTCATTTAGTGTTATTTCATGCAATAATTGATGGTTAATTATGAGCATTAGTGAGCATCAACAACCCACTCATGCAAGAAGGATGCTTTGTCAAGTAATGGGTATTAATGGCAACATTTGTTATGATTCTAGCCTTGGGATCAACATCATTCCTCATTTCCATGTCCAAGATCAATCACCAAAATACCTTCTCAAATCACACAAGCGCCTTACGCTCCCCAGTGGTCAAATCCTTGATTGTTCAGGAGTTCTTGAAGGCATGCCTGTGGTGATTGATGATCTCAAGATCTTCCTTGATTTCCATATTTTTGACCTTCTTGGGCTTTCCTTTCATCTCACCTTTATCGGAAGGCTAATCTCGCGAATCTTGGAAAACATTTTTGGAAATGAGAAGCAAAACCATAGAATAGGTGAGGATTATCTGCCCATCTGGTCTACACAATCTCTCAACACATGGGCAGCAACCGAACATGTTCTTGTCCTAGGAGGTGAGCTTATGTCAATCTTCGCAACAATCATGACTCATCCATGTCTTGCGGAGGATTCGAATTTTCATGGAAAAGAAAGTGTCCACTGTTGACACTTCTTAATGTCACCACTAAGAATAGGGGGTAGGTCTATCCTCAGCAACGGTGCCAGAAGTGTCTTGTGGGTAAGTTCTTATGTCTATTGGATAATTCCGCAAGCGCACAAAATCTACCGCCGTAGCACTTCACCCGAGAGTATTCCAAGGTATCGTTATTTATTTTATCCCATGGGAAAGCGGTGGCTAGGAAAGATGATGATAAGAGAAATCTAAGTGACTACCACGACTTGGTACTAACTAGTGTAGAGGGGTAAGGTAAATTGGTAGGAAGGTAACGACACAAGTTCACCAGGATAACTGTAGGACAACTAATAGTGTAGCTAGGTGGGAGGACAACGAGAGTATAGGACTCCTATGATGCTAACTCTACTTCTATGACTTAACTCAAATGCAAAGACGAAACAGAGTAGAACGACACCTCACGACAAGAAACTAGGCGACGAGGGGACAGGGAGCATAGAGACTCCAACTGTCGGAACGTCATGCTCAGCCTTATCCTTTAAATTTTGCCTATAAACACGTGGTGGACTCTAGAGACCAGATTCAGGGCTGTCACCACCTGCTAGCTACCACTATCTATCCATGCGACAGGCGACAACCAAGGGTAAGATCTTGTATAACCACGCTTACACCATCTCTCACTACTCTAGCTACTTACGATTGACTAGAATACTGTGTTACCGGCAATGATAATTTGCAGGCGTGTTGCCAGGCCAATCACTCTACTCTATAACGACTAAACACTAAGGTAAATCACAACAATACTATAATAGATATAATATTGCACAATGTAATGACTAAGTAAAGTAGAGAAAGACTAGTATTATAAGTAAAGTCTTACAAAAGTAGAAAGATAAAGATAAAAGCTATACCAGACTCTTCTGAAGACAGCTCCGGAAGACCCAAGTAGAGCTTGCTACTCAACTCTAACTCCCACACTAACTACAATTATAGTGTCTACTCTAATTCTTTCACATCACTTGATGTCTTGGTGACTTGGTGTAACACTCTGGTGTTAAGCAAGACAAAAACTTGACATGTCATCATATGCACTGGCATTTTATCTGAGTTAATAACCTGATTATGCATTCACTTAAAACAAGTTTAATTTTCATGCTTGTGCTTAGTAATAAGGAGTGTTTAAGTTTGCAATCCTAGTTTATGCTTTCTTGTTAAGAGTAATGCTTTTATGCTTTATAAGGGTATTATGGTAATCTTATGTATAGTAGTTGAATTTTATACCCAACCCTGGTATTATGTCTCAAAGGTGTAGTGGGAACATGTTTCAAGCTACCTTTGAGGTGTAATTCCAGATTGGAATGAAATTCAAATAAATAGTTTAAATAATTCAAAAACCCTATTTTATCCCCTTTTCTATAAATAAAATTTTGAAAGAATTTGGGTATGCTTTAAAAAGCAAAGTTGCTCTATTTCTGATTAGGAACAACTTTGGTGTTTAAAGTTTTTCAAGTGTTCTTGTGAAATCAAAAGTAATTGTAAAAGTCCTCTTTTGCCCTTTTTGTCCTCTTTTGTATTTCAAATCCTAATTCAAAATCTGAGCATATTTTGGGTATCTTGCAAAAATGAAAGATGTTCAGTATTGAATTCTGAGCATTTGATATTTTGGCATATTTTCAACTTTTATTCAAAAATCAAATGTAATTTTAGTTTTTTTTCAGTAAGGGTAGAAAAGGAGGTGGGGAAAATGGGGGGGATAAGCTCACCTCCCTGTTCACGGCGGTGGCCGCCGCGATCTTTTACCGGCGACGCCAGCGCGATGGCTGCAGTTCTCTCCCGAACCAACGTGCGACCGAGTTCGTGGCAAAGTTACCCAGCCGCTGGCACTTACTCTCGCGTCGTGGCGCCTTCTTCCGCGCTCGCCGTTGACATCTTGACACGCAGCCTCGACGAGTACCTTCCTGGCTCGAGCTGCAATTTCACCGTTCCTGCTTGATCTCATCCCGATTGATCACGGGTATAAATACCCCACGACCTTGCGCATCTCCAGAACCCTTTCGCTCAAACTCTACTCACTCAGAGAGCAAGCAAACGCTGTTCTTCCTTCCGCCATTGAAAAAGCTCCGCCGAGCTCAATCTTGCTGTGGTCCGATCTACTGGGCACTCCTCTACTCCCTCTTTCTCGTGTTTGTGTTTCGTCTTGATCCCAAAGAGCTCATAGGCTCGATGGTTCCTTGTCTGGTGCTCAGGTTTTACCGGAACAACATCGTCTTCGCCGGAGTTCACCGCCGAAGGCCACTGCTCCGTGGACGCCTACTCTCCGAGCAACCTCCGCTCGAACCGGCTTCTCCATCAGCACCAGGGTGAGCTTTTAGACCTTCCTAGCCTCTCCGTTTGCTTGCTACCGGTCTAGGATCGCCGGAACAGGGCTAGCCGAGATCCGATCCGCCGCCATGCGTGGCCAGGCTCAACCCGAGTGGTAGAGTGTAGGGTTGAGAGCTCAATCGACTGCGGCTGTCTTGCCGGTGTTGATGCTCGCGTCAGCTGAGTCTCTTCTGGCCAGAGTCGGCCGGCGTAAGGCCCGTCGGCGCTCGGTTCGCCGTCGTGCACACCGGCCATGGTCGGGGACCTTGTGGTTGTAAAGATGAGAAGTTCTAGGGTGTTGGTTGCAAAGTCGCAGACTCAGGTGAATAGCGCCATGGACTGCGGGTTGTTTTAGGGTAAGTCGAAGGGTTTTTCTGCAAAGCTGTCAGGCACACCGCTTCGCTCGAGCCAAGCCTCGGGCGAACGCGTTCACTATCCCGCCCGAGCTAGGCCTCGGACGAACGAGCGTTTTTCCGTCTCGCCCGAGCCCTGAGTCAGGCCTCGGGTAGACGTTTGTCTCGTTGTCTCGCTGGAGCCAGGCCTCGAGCGGACCCTCGGGCGCTGTCTCGCTCGCGCCGAGCCTCGAGCGAACGCACACACACTCACCTACCGTCGTGTGCTCGCGCCACGCTGGGCCGAGTTGGCTTGGGCCGAAAGCCCAGTTTGGGTTCGTTCAAGTTTTTCTTTTTCTGGCTTTATGCACAGTAATCAGTTTTGTTGTTTTTACTATAATTAATCTATAACTCTGTTAATTATGAAATTTGACATGATAGATGATAGCATATCTGTGCTAATATAAAAATTATAAAATTTGTGTTTTGAATACTTTTGATATGACAATTAAATCTGTGCTTTAATTAATAAATGTAACGTTGTTGATTTATGTAATTTTCTGTGTTTCTTCAAAAATCATAAAATTTGACATGGGAGTTTATATCTTTGATATACACCTTCAGGTTTAATTTCATCTCTGTTTGACAAAGTATGCTTGGTGTATAAATAAAAGGCTAATAAAAATAATTAATAAAATAAATAGAAATAGTTGATCTCTGTAGATTTGTGTGACTTTTGGAATTGTTTGACAACCAATGGGAAACTAGCAAGATTTGCTCCCTGGTTATGGGTTTCCTTTATACAAATACCTTTTTGTTACTTGTAAGTTGCTTTATCAGAACATAATAAAACTTGTTTAGTGTTTATAATAACTAAAGTGGGTTTGTTGGTTTGCAACTTTACCGTGAGGGAAAGTTGTACTCTGTAAAGGGTATAGTTAAGAAAATTTCCATCTTTACCATGATCACATCATAAGCATCTCATTATTCATGCATATGCACTTTTACGTGTAGATCCCGCTTCGGAAGGCCCTAACTCTCAGTGGATTTCTCCTGAGGGTGCAGACCTTTCTTGTTTTTCAGAATCTTCGGACTTCACCGATCCTCAAGGCAAGCCCCGGTGCTTTTAACCTTTACTTGTTTTTATAAAGGTTTTATTAAAATGTTGCTGAGATAAACTAGTGCATTAGGTTATAGGAGTTGTGTGATGACCTACTTCTTGCACTGTTTATCTCCACCTGAAGATCCACCTGCCTTGTTTAAAAACTATTTGCAAAATGCTTAGTGATGCTATACAATAGATTTGCAAAAATGCCAATTTCAAAAGTGTGATCACTTAAAGAATATTTATGGGAATTTGGCTTTACTCCCGACTGTTGGCTAAGTATCTGATCCGTACCTAGTCAACGGCAAGGAGAGGTTGTCCCAGCGTACGGTGCCGTCATGTTGTAGTCCGGGACTCAACAGTTGACACCGACCGGGACCGGGTTGAAAAACTGACAGGACTGTTACGCTTGGGTGAGATATAACCAAGGTACAGTTTCTGGCGGAAAAATTAGGGACCATCCGTATGGGAGCCTGCTGGTCAAGACTTGCAACTATTCACATACTACGGAAAGCTCTGGCTTCGAGGAATCCTTTATTGGGACCGACAACCGCGCACTGGGAGTGGAGAGATGGCGGAAGTAGCTTGTACCCACGTGGTCGTCGTACCTGGATAAGAGTGGTGTACTGTACTTCTGGGTGGCGTAGGACCGGGCCCAATCTTGGAGGAATCGTGGTAGACGGGTTGGCCTATGCAAGCTTGGGTGCTACATATGCCGTGTGAATAGGGATCCTCAGCTGAGTATTCTTTATCCGGATTAACGTTGCTCCTCGGTTATGGAGACTTGGTCTTCGACTGTCAACGGAGAGTGGTTCTCAACTAGGAATGTTTTTGAAAGATAAAATGAATCTTGAACAATGAAGAATTGAGAAATACAGAAATCTTTCCAAAATAAAACAAGGTTTACAAAATGCTTTTTGTGCAAAATACTTGATTTTGCTTAAGCCTTACCTAGACTTCCTAAGCCTCTCATTCCTGAGTCTTCTCCTCTTTTCTAGTCGGTTAAGTCTTGTTGAGTACTTTTGTACTCAGGGTTTGTTAACCCTTGATTGCAGGTGAGTACATGGATCCACCTTTTGATGGACAATGCTACTTCACTCTAGTAGAAGAAAGTGATAACGATTCTGATGTGTGACCTTGGGCAAGTAACCTCTTTTGAATGAGTTTTGTAATATAAAGTTCCGAACAAGTTATGTAATAAGTATTTTGGTGATGTAAACTTTAAACCTAAGTTTTAATCTATGTATATTAATCTTTCCGCTTTTACTCTGATTTATCTTATCTATAAAACTATTGTAATACTGTGATGCTTGATGAGGGATTATCCTGGAAAGAATGTAACGTGGATGATTCGGGTTTCCCGAGGACACCCGACAGATCTCTTGAATCATTTGGAACTCGTGCACGCTGATCAAAGGTCCTTAGGACAATGATGGGTGCATGTGGGCCACTTAATTTAGGAGGTTCTGCCACAGCTGGTATCAGAGCAGGATTCCCTTAGAAATTATAACAGTATTTATTTTTGAAAACTTCAAAGGTTTTGAGTCAAACTAAATTTCGAATTAGTTTGAGTCCAAATTGCTTCTAAGACTTGTCTTATTCTTCTGACTTGCCTTAATTCATTCTTCAGACTTATCCTTCTATCTAAATGGATATGTTTTCAGTATAATTATGATGATACTTATATCTAAGGAACAATGCTTATTATGTTATTGCCCTAAATTGTGAAAAGGAAGTTTATTCACTTTTATTAAAAGTGACTATTTTAAAGTTAATTATTTGTTTGATGTATGCTTTGTTCGTAAGTTCGATTCATGCATCATGATTGATAACCTATAATTAAATTTCCATCTTAAAAGGTTGTATCTAAATAGAGTTGATATATCTATCTAATTATAAAACTCTATCTCTTAATCCTGGAACATATATAGTTCTAATGTTCAAAATGAATATATTTTAAGCAGATGGTACGTACCAAGCAGACTGCACGCAAATGTACCGGACCTCGAGGTGTTCCTCGGCACGTTCTTGCCCCAAGAGGTGATGACCCTGCTGAGAGTGTGGGAAGTAACCAGCCCCTGGTCACTTACGAAGAAGGTGAAGGTAGTAACACTGCCACTTCACAGCTGCAGGCGGAAGTAGACCGCCTGTATATGGAGTTGGCAAGGGCAAATGGAGAAAGGATGAGGGGCACCAGAGATAGGGAAGAGTTGCGTGAGCAGCTACAATACCACCACAAGCAGCACCAAGAGTATGAATGCAAGTGGAGGCAGGCCGTTGAGCAGAGAAACCGGGCACGAACCCGGGTAGATATAATGAGAGATAATGAAAACATCCTGGCAAACCATCATGCTGACCTGCATAGGCATATAGAAGAGCTGACCGCACAGTTGCAGCCAGAACCTGCCACACCACCACATCCTGAAAATGCATCTGAGGAAGAAGAAGAAGAAGATGAGGAGTTAGAGCCGGTGGAAGATGAAGTCACATCTGAGGAAGAGTCATAGATTTAGAGGTTGAATAAGCATAAGGTGTATCACAGTGTATCTCTCTGACTTTGTAAACTAGTTAGTCAGAAAACCCCTATATAGTCAGATGGGTAAGAAAGTGGTCTCGATAGTCTTGCTCAAGAGCAGACTTGTATGAAAAATAAGCTGACCTTGATGTGTACAATGTATATGTATGAATGTTTGGTTTGTTTTGAACAGATGCCTGTTAACACTCGCGGTGCTAGTTCTTCTCACGGTGGGGATGACATCCCAAATGCACCACCCGTTCCACCTTCTTTGGCCGATGCGATTGCAACATTAGTCAATGCAACAACCTTGTTGGCGCAGAATCAGAATGCCGGACAACGGGGCCGTGGCCGTTATAATAGGGAGGAAACAACATATATGGACTTCACGGATACTCGTCCTCCCGTTTTCACAAAAGCAGATGAACCTCTGGAGGCGGATGACTGGCTCCGCACTATGGAGCAGAAATTCAGTCTTATCAATTGTACCGAGATTCAGAAGCCAGCGTTTGCAGCGCAACAACTTCGTGGCGCTGCAGGAGTTTGGTGGACAAACCTAACAGCGGTTCAACCGGCTGGCCACCAAATTACCTGGGCTGAGTTCAGGGCAGCCTTCAGGGCTCACTATATACCCGAGGGAGTTATGCAAATGAAACTTGAAGAGTTCTTAGCTCTCCGTCAGGGAGATGAACCTGTAATGCAGTACATTAGAAAATTCAATCATCTGTCCCAATATGCTTTTGATCAAGTCAATACGGAGGAGAAAAAGAAGGGATGTTTCATGAGGGGATTGAATACAAAACTTCAATCAATGATGACTACTTGTGGTAATATCAGCTATAATGAAGCAGTGAATATTGCTATAGCAAGCGAGGAAAAGAACCGCAAACATAAGGAGGCCAAGAAGAAGAGGGGACTTGTGTCAAGACCTGGATCATCTGGCGGCAACAAGAAGCGTCAGAAGTTTGTATATCATCCGGTCCAACAGTTCCGCCCATCTTATCGCCCATCTTATTGTCCGCCTCAGCAGCAGCAGTATCCTCAGAGGACATTTGCAAGGCCTGCTATGCCTTTCAATACTCAACGTCAGCTGAATGTTCCTGCCATTCGTCCACCAGTGCCACAAGCTACCAATGGTCCATGTTATAATTGCGGAAAGGCGGGGCATTTTGCTCGTGAATGTCCTTATCCAAGGCAGAATGTTCCCAATGCCAATGCACCAAGGCCAGCAGGAAATCAGCAAGCAAATCAGAATCGGGGAAATGCACAAAATAATCAAAAGGGTAAAGGTGCTCCGAAAACGGGAAAGGTTTTCCACACTCAAATAGAAGCTATTCGTGAAGGAGAACCTGTTATGCTTGGTATGTTCCCTGTTGCTCAACACCCAGCTATTACACTTTTTGATTCTGGTGCATCACATACTTTTATGAATAGAACATTTGCAGAAAAGCATGATATACTTATTGATGAAACCCAAGATAACTTCTTGATACAGTCACCTGGGGGTCGACTAAGTACTAAGGAAATGGTACGTCAGGTACCTATAGATCTGGGTGGATATATATTTCCAACCTCCATGATAATCTTAAAAGATCCAAGTATAGATGTGATCTTGGGTATGAACTGGATGAACCAGAGAGGTGCAGTGATAGACACCTTGAATAGAACCATCAGACTCAACTTACCTAATAGCAAGTCTCAACTTCTTATCCATCTTCCTACTCTTAAGAGAGCAGTTGAGCAAGTGTGTGCTACCTCTGTCAAGGAAATCCAAGACATTCCAGTGGTCTGTGAGTTTCCTGATGTGTTCCCAGAGGATTTACCTGGTCTGCCACCAAATCGTGATGTGGAGTTTGAGATAGAACTCAAACCAGGCACAGCACCAATAGCCAGAAGGGCTTATAGGATGCCACCAAAGGAGTTAGCAGAGTTGAAAGCTCAGTTACAAGGCTTGCTAGATAAAGGTTTCATTCGACCTAGTTCGTCACCATGGGGTTGTCCAGCTATATTTGTAAAGAAGAAGGACCATACCCTGAGGCTATGTGTGGATTATCGTCCTTTAAATGAAGTGACAATCAAGAACAAGTATCCTTTGCCCCGTATTGATCTCCTCTTTGATCAACTTACCGGTGCGAAGGTATTCTCGAAGATAGATTTGAGATCAGGGTATCATCAGATCAAGATCAAACCAGAAGATGTTCCAAAAACAGCATTCACTACTAGATACGGTCTGTATGAATATCTAGTTATGTCTTTTGGTCTGACCAATGCCCCAGCACATTTCATGTATTTGATGAATTCAGTGTTCATGCCAGAACTAGATAAGTTCGTGGTTGTGTTTATTGATGACATTCTCATCTATTCCAAAACCAAAGAAGAACATGCAGAACATCTCAGGATAGTGTTGACTCGCCTGAGAGAACATCAGTTATATGCTAAATTCAGTAAATGTGAGTTCTGGATAAATGAAGTTCAATTTTTGCGTCATGTTCTGTCAGCCGAAGGAGTGGCAGTGGATCCAAGTAAAGTTCAAGAGGTTCTTGACTGGAAGTCCCCAATTTCAGTACATCAAGTTCGGAGTTTCTTAGGATTGGCACGGTATTATCGAAGATTTATCCCTGACTTCTCCAAGATCTCTAAACCCATGACCACACTACTAAAGAATGACACTAAGTTTGTATGGTCAAAGGAATGTGAAGAATCTTTTCGAACTTTGAAGAAGTTGTTGACAACCGCACCAGTGTTAGCTCAGCCAGATATTGAAAAGTCCTTTGATGTTTATTGTGATGCTTCAGGCAAAGGCATTGGGTGTGTACTGATGCAGGAAGGCAGAGTCATTGCTTATGCTTCACGACAGCTGAAACGGCACGAGGAACATTACCCAACACATGATTTAGAGTTAGCAGCTGTGGTTCATGCTCTAAAGATCTGGCGGCACTATTTATTGGGTAATACATGTCATATATACACCGATCATAAAAGTTTGAAGTATATCTTCACACAATCAGAATTGAATATGCGACAGAGAAGATGGCTAGAATTGATAAAGGATTATGATATTGAAGTGCACTATCATCCAGGTAAAGCCAATGTAGTGGCAGATGCACTCAGTCGAAAGGATCATTGCAATTGTCTAGAAGTCAAGCCAATCGATGTTACCTTGTGTTATGAGTTTGAAAACTTAAGTCTTGAAATGATTCCACAAGGAAGTCTCGCCAATGTGACAGTTCAATCATCCATTAAGGATCAGATCATTGCGGCCCAAAAAGAAAGCAAGGGAATGATCCATCTAAAAGAAAAGATTCACTCTGAGCAAAATTCCAATTTCAAAATAGATGAAGCTGGAGTAATTTGGTTCAAGGATCGGTTAGTGGTTCCAAAAGTTCCTGAGCTCCGAAAGCAGATTCTTGATGAAGCTCATGCAACAAGATTTTCAATACATCCAGGCAGTAATAAGATGTATCATGATCTAAAACAGAGATTCTGGTGGACTAAGATGAAACTTGAAATTGCCAGTTATGTAACAAAATGTGATACTTGTCAGAAAGTGAAGGCAATTCATCTTAGGTCTGCTGAAGAATTGCAACCGTTACCAATTCCCTCTTGGAAATGGGATGACATTAGTATGGACTTTATAGTGGGTCTGCCCAAGACATCAAAAGGGTTTGATTCTATATGGGTCATTATTGATCGTCTGACCAAATCAGCTCATTTCATATCTGTGAAGACAATATATACAGCATCTACCTATGCCAAGATATATTTGGACAGAATTGTAAGTCTGCATGGTGTTCCAAGGACCATCGTATCAGATAGGGGGACACAGTTTGTTAATGTTTTCTGGAGGCACTTACATGAGTCTTTGGGTACCAAGCTTCTACATAGTACAGCTTATCATCCACAGACTGGGGGTCAAACTGAAAGAGTTAATCAGATCTTAGAAGATATGTTAAGATCCTGTGTACTCAGTTATTCAGAGAAATGGGATGAATGTTTGTCTTTAGCAGAGTTCTCTTACAATAACAGTTATCAAGAGAGCATTAGGATGGCACCATTTGAAGCTCTGTATGGTAGAAGATGCAGAACACCTTTAAACTGGTCTGAGCCTGGAGAGCATAGTCTTTTTGGAGTTGATTTAGTCAGAGAAGCTGAAGAAAAGGTCAAGTTGATTCAAGAGAACATGAAGAAGGCACAATCCAGACAAAAAAGTTATGCTGATAAAAGACGTCAGTCCCTTACCTTTGAAGTTGGTGATTATGTTTATCTCAAGGTGTCACCAATGAAAGGAGTTACTCGATTTGGAATCAAAGGAAAGTTGGCACCTCGATATATAGGTCCATATCAGATCCTTAAAAGATGTGGAAAGGTGGCATATCAACTTGACTTACCACCACAGCTATCTTTAGTCCATAATGTGTTCCATGTCTCTCAGTTGAAGAAATGTCTTCAAATGCCTGACCATGTTATTCATGTTGAAGAGATTGAATTAGAGCCTGATCTGACATACTCAGAATATCCTATCAAGATTCTTGACCAGAAAGATCGAGTTACGCGAAAAAGAACTGTCAAGTTCTACAAGGTTCAATGGAATCAACATACGGAGGAAGAAGCCACGTGGGAGTCGGAAGAGTTTCTCTTAGAAAGTTTTCCAGAGTTTCTCTCTTCTGTGTAATCCTCGTAATCTGTCTTATGGGAATCTTTCCCTGCTTTATGTAAAGGTTAGTAATGGAAGTGCCGAACACATTTCCTTTTCCATTACTTAGCCTACAGGTTAAATCTCGGGACGAGATTTCTTTAAGGGGGAAAGAGCTGTAACACTCTGGTGTTAAGCAAGACTAAAACTTGACATGTCATCATATGCACTGGCATTTTATCTGAGTTAATAACCTGATTATGCATTCACTTAAAACAAGTTTAATTTTCATGCTTGTGCTTAGTAATAAGGAGTGTTTAAGTTTGCAATCCTAGTTTATGCTTTCTTGTTAAGAGTAATGCTTTTATGCTTTATAAGGGTATTATGGTAATCTTATGTATAGTAGTTGAATTTTATACCCAACCCTAGTATTATGTCTCAAAGGTGTAGTGGGAACATGTTTCAAGCTACCTTTGAGGTGTAATTCCAGATTGGAATGAAATTCAAATAAATAGTTTAAATAATTCAAAAACCCTATTTTATCCCCTTTTCTATAAATAAAAATTTTGAAAGAATTTGGGTATGCTTTAAAAAGCAAAGTTGCTCTATTTCTGATTAGGAACAACTTTGGTGTTTAAAGTTTTTCAAGTGTTCTTGTGAAATCAAAAGTAATTGTAAAAGTCCTCTTTTGCCCTTTTTGTCCTCTTTTGTATTTCAAATCCTAATTCAAAATCTGAGCATATTTTGGGTATCTTGCAAAAATGAAAGATGTTCAGTATTGAATTCTGAGCATTTGATATTTTGGCATATTTTCTACTTTTATTCAAAAATCAAATGTAATTTTAGTTTTTTCAGTAAGGGTAGAAAAGGAGGTGGGGAAAATGGGGGGGGGATAAGCTCACCTCCCTGTTCACGGCGGTGGCCGCCGCGATCTTTTGCCGGCGACGCCAGCGCGATGGCCGCAGTTCTCTCCCGAACCAACGTGCGACCGAGTTCGTGGCAAAGTTACCCAGCCGCTGGCACTTACTCTCGCGTCGTGGCGCCTTCTTCCGCGCTCGCCGTTGACATCTTGACACGCAGCCCCGACGAGTACCTTCCTGGCTCGAGCTGCAATTTCACCGTTCCTGCTTGATCTCATCCCGATTGACCACGGGTATAAATACCCCACGACCTTGCGCATCTCCAGAACCCTTTCGCTCAAACTCTACTCACTCAGAGAGCAAGCAATCGCTGTTCTTCCTTCCGCCATTGAAAAAGCTCCGCCGAGCTCAATCTTGCCGTGGTCCGATCTACTGGGCACTCCTCTACTCCCTCTTTCTCGTGTTTGTGTTTCGTCTTGATCCCAAAGAGCTCATAGGCTCGATGGTTCCTTGTCTGGTGCTCAGGTTTTACCGGAACAGCATCGTCTTCGCCGGAGTTCACCGCCGAAGGCCACTGCTCCGTGGACGCCTACTCTTCGAGCAACCTCCGCTCGAACCGGCTTCTCCATCAGCACCAGGGTGAGCTTCTAGACCTTCCTAGCCTCTCCGTTTGCTTGCTACCGGTCTAGGATCGCCAGAACAGGGCTAGCCGAGATCCGATCCGCCGCCATGCGTGGCCAGGCTCAGCCCGAGTGGTAGAGTGTAGGGTTGAGAGCTCAATCGACTGCGGCTGTCTTGCCGGTGTTGATGCTCGCGTCAGCTGAGTCTCTTCTGGCCAGAGTCGGCCGGCGTAAGGCCCGTCGGCGCTCGGTTCGCCGTCGTGCACACCGGCCATGGTCGGGGACCTTGTGGTTGTAAAGATGAGAAGTTCCAGGGTGCTGGTTGCAAAGTCGCAGACTCAGGTGAATAGCGCCATGGACTGCGGGTTGTTTTAGGGTAAGTCGAAGGGTTTTTCTGCAAAGCTGTCGGGCACACCGCTTCGCTCGAGCCAAGCCTCGGGCGAACGCGTTCACTATCCCGCCCGAGCTAGGCCTCGGACGGACGAGCGTTTTTCCGTCTCGCCCGAGCCTCGAGCTAAGTCTCGAGCTAAGCCTCGAGCGGACACATGCGCAGCGTATCGCCCGAGCTAGGCCTCGGACGGACGAGCGTTTTTCCGTCTCGCCCGAGCCCTGAGTCAGGCCTCGGGTAGACGTTTGTCTCGTTGTCTCGCTGGAGCCAGGCCTCGAGCGGACCCTCGGGCGCTGTCTCGCTCGCGCCGAGCCTCGAGCGAACGCACACACACTCACCTACCGTCGTGTGCTCGCGCCACGCTGGGCCGAGTTGGCTTGGGCCGAAAGCCCAGTTTGGGTTCGTTCAAGTTTTTCTTTTTCTGGCTTTATGCACAGTAATCAGTTTTGTTGTTTTTACTATAATTAATCTATAACTCTGTTAATTATGAAATTTGACATGATAGATGATAGCATATCTGTGCTAATATAAAAATTATAAAATTTGTGTTTTGAATACTTTTGATATGACAATTAAATCTGTGCTTTAATTAATAAATGTAACGTTGTTGATTTATGTAATTTTCTGTGTTTCTTCAAAAATCATAAAATTTGACATGGGAGTTTATATCTTTGATATACACCTTCAGGTTTAATTTCATCTTTGTTTGACAAAGTATGCTTGGTGTATAAATAAAAGGCTAATTAAAATAATTAATAAAATAAATAGAAATAGTTGATGTCTGTAGATTTGTGTGACTTTTGGAATTGTTTGACAACCAATGGGAAACTAGCAAGATTTGCTCCCTGGTTATGGGTTTCCTTTATACAAATACCTTTTTGTTACTTGTAAGTTGCTTTATCAGAACATAATAAAACTTGTTTAGTGTTTATAATAACTAAAGTGGGTTTGTTGGTTTGCAACTTTACCGTGAGGGAAAGTTGTACTCTGTAAAGGGTATAGTTAAGAAAATTTCCATCTTTACCATGATCACATCATAAGCATCTCATTATTCATGCATATGCACTTTTACGTGTAGATCCCGCTTCGGAAGGCCCTAACTCTCAGTGGATTTCTCCTGAGGGTGCAGACCTTTCTTGTTTTTCAGAATCTTCGGACTTCACCGATCCTCAAGGCAAGCCCCGGTGCTTTTAACCTTTACTTGTTTTTATAAAGGTTTTATTAAAATGTTGCTGAGATAAACTAGTGCATTAGGTTATAGGAGTTGTGTGATGACCTACTTCTTGCACTGTTTATCTCCACCTGAAGATCCACCTGCCTTGTTTAAAAACTATTTGCAAAATGCTTAGTGATGCTATACAATAGATTTGCAAAAATGCCAATTTCAAAAGTGTGATCACTTAAAGAATATTTATGGGAATTTGGCTTTACTCCCGACTGTTGGCTAAGTATCTGATCCGTACCTAGTCAACGGCAAGGAGAGGTTGTCCCAGCGTACGGTGCCGTCATGTTGTAGTCCGGGACTCAACAGTTGACACCGACCGGGACCGGGTTGAAAAACTGACAGGACTGTTACGCTTGGGTGAGATATAACCAAGGTACAGTTTCTGGCGGAAAAATTAGGGACCATCCGTATGGGAGCCTGCTGGTCAAGACTTGCAACTATTCACATACTACGGAAAGCTCTGGCTTCGAGGAATCCTTTATTGGGACCGACAACCGCGCACTGGGAGTGGAGAGATGGCGGAAGTAGCTTGTACCCACGTGGTCGTCGTACCTGGATAAGAGTGGTGTACTGTACTTCTGGGTGGCGTAGGACCGGGCCCAATCTTGGAGGAATCGTGGTAGACGGGTTGGCATATGCAAGCTTGGGTGCTACATATGCCGTGTGAATAGGGATCCTCAGCTGAGTATTCTTTATCCGGATTAACGTTGCTCCTCGGTTATGGAGACTTGGTCTTCGACTGTCAACGGAGAGTGGTTCTCAACTAGGAATGTTTTTGAAAGATAAAATGAATCTTGAACAATGAAGAATTGAGAAATACAGAAATCTTTCCAAAATAAAACAAGGTTTACAAAATGCTTTTTGTGCAAAATACTTGATTTTGCTTAAGCCTTACCTTGACTTCCTAAGCCTCTCATTCCTGAGTCTTCTCCTCTTTTCTAGTCGGTTAAGTCTTGTTGAGTACTTTTGTACTCAGGGTTTGTTAACCCTTGATTGCAGGTGAGTACATGGATCCACCTTTTGATGGACAATGCTACTTCACTCTAGTAGAAGAAAGTGATAACGATTCTGATGTGTGACCTTGGGCAAGTAACCTCTTTTGAATGAGTTTTGTAATATAAAGTTCCGAACAAGTTATGTAATAAGTATTTTGGTGATGTAAACTTTAAACCTAAGTTTTAATCTATGTATATTAATCTTTCCGCTTTTACTCTGATTTATCTTATCTATAAAACTGTTGTAATACTGTGATGCTTGATGAGGGATTATCCTGGAAAGAATGTAACGTGGATGATTCGGGTTTCCCGAGGACACCCGACAGATCTCTTGAATCATTTGGAACTCGTGCACGCTGATCAAAGGTCCTTAGGACAATGATGGGTGCATGTGGGCCACTTAATTTAGGAGGTTCTGCCACACTTGGTGTCTAAAATAAGAGGGGGAGGGCCTCTATTAATAGGTGGAGGTGGAGTAGGGGCTACTCCACCGCCACGTCATCAATCCGCGTGACGTCGATCCTCCTCCATTGGATTGTAACCACCTCAAGATGAAGGGCTGCCGTGTCTTGAGCTTAATTCACCGTGGAGGCACCTTAGCTTCCACGGGAAGGCACCTAGGGGGGCAACCCTAGGTCGGGCGACCCATGGGGGGTCGGGCGACCCATGGGTGGTCGGGCGACCCCCCTATGACAGGTTGGCCCCACCTTGGCATGTGTAAATGTTGTCCCCACTTGTCATTTGGTGTTTGACACGTTGGAATGTGCCATGATCACTTTGGATGCTTCATTGTGGGCCCATTGATCCATGTGACTTCATCTTCCACCGTTGAGAGAAAGCACAATTGTGATCCAAGGGTGGAGAAACACTTTGGAAGGCTTGACATGGATCATGCCACTTGGCAGGACCCTGGTGGGCCCATAGGGGGGATCGGGCGACTCCCTTATGTGGGTCCCACCAGCTCACTTGCTTGTATTCCTTCACTTGGAAGTTTAGCATGATTGATGCCACTTGGTAGAGCCCTGGTGGGGCCATAGGGGGGTCGGGCGACCCCCTTATGTGGGTCCCACCAGCTCACTTTGCCACTTTTCTTCATTATCTGCATAAACACACTTCCATATACAAGTGGAGCTGGTTATTGATAAAAAGTATGTTCATGCCATGTTATTCTTCCTTAATACCGAGCTTGTTGATGGAGTTTTGGGTGTATTATTTTGGTAATATTCCACCGTCAACAAGAATCCCCCAAGCTTAACCTTTGCTCGTCCTGAGCAAATAGTAAACTTAGCCTCGGTGGATCAGGAGTTGCTACTATCTTTCATATTTCAAGAGTATCATCTATACAACAAAGTACTTCTCTTTTGAATGGAAAAGTTAGCAATATTGAAAACTCACCCATATTACCTTAGTCCTCCATGGGGCTTATAACCTTTTCCTTTGTCTTGAGCGGTTGAGAGATAGAACAACTTTTTGATTTGAGTACCATTTTTCTTGCTTCACACAAGTTTGCATATCGGAGGTTTTGCATTTTTCAAATAAAACTTAATGTTCTGATATGGTACTCTCATGTCACTCATATGGTGTATGGTTCCTCACCAAGGCATATGTGTAAAGTTGCCTTCTTTTTCATCCTACTTCTAATAAGTTCTATGTTGAGCTTGGTAGGGGTAAAAGATATAGCATACTTACCTTGCATATGTTGTCAAGTCAAAGCTCGGATCCAAGGAGAGAAGTGTCATACTCTTAGATCAAGATGTGCATGTGTGTGGTACATGGTATTCGTGACACATTATACTCCTTTAGTTGATATGATCTCTTCTTAACACTTATTCCTTTTGAGACATGGCTATCATAACCCTTTTTTATTCATGAGCTCTACATGCTCATTTTTTCTTTTTCTTTTTTTTCAATACTTTTGCGGATACATGGGTGTATGCTGGATCTTGAGATGATGAGTGATTGTCAACTGGTATGATGCGCATGTTCTTTGGCTTGTGTTGTGCAGGTGTTGAGCACGGATACGGTGATCAAAGGCAAGGTGAAGTCAAGTAGAGACGTGTCGTGACGATGGACCCGGAGCGATGAAGGGTGAACGTGAGGCTTGGACTGACGGACCAGTGGCCTGAGGATCGGCCGTGGTGGCTAACAGCCTGGGACAGTGATAAGTGAAGACTTGTGTGTGGACAGGGTGCACGGGCGGTGCATCCCCTCTACGGTTCAGTTTGGTGGTTGAGCCACAGAAAAACCACCGAGTGGACAGTTTCTAGGTTTGAGCCTCAAAACCTGGGTGCGGCCGATTTCCGAGTTTGGGACACAAAACTCGGGCTAAGGACGGTTTCCATGTTTTTGCCTCAAAACCTGGGTGCTGGCGGGTTTCTGAGTTTGGGCCACAAAACTCAAGCGACGGACGACAGGTTTCCCGGTTTCGGCCTCAAAACCGGGGGATGGCCCATGTTTCCTGGTTTCAGCCTCAAAACCGGGGGGAGGTCCGTGAAAAGGACGAGCGGCGCTTGGCGGCACGTGGCGGCATTCGGTGAGGTCGCGTTGAGGCGAAGCTACCCGATGTGCGGGCATGGCCGTCGGATCAACATCAACTTCGAGTTGGTCAGGAATACCCTTAGGGTTAGCGTGCTCACTCATTAGCTGTAGGGGTAGAAGGGGAATAATTGTATTAGGCTATATTAGGAGAGGCAGCCCCTCCCTCCAATCTATCTCAGCTATTGCTATTTTCATTCTATGGTTTCCTGCTTCCCATTCCCTGTTGTAGCTACTGAGATCCGCAGAGACGGTGAACAATACCTCTGTGTATTTGGATTTTGCGGAAACGGGACCAGATTCCCGTTGTCTCCTCGTGGGGATGAATTTCGGCTGGCAATTCGTGGTCTTGATTCGCGTTTTGAACTTGTTCTTCATTTCTCCACGATTTTCCCATCACTCGATCTCCCTCCTCGCTGCGTCTTTTTTGAATCCACTTGAATCATCTTGTTCTTTGATGTGAGGAGAACATTTCTACCAAAGGAATTTAACTCTACCCTCACGAACAAGTAGATCGAGTCGATTCAAGTTTCGTAGCAACTTTTTCGTTCCTACACCTTCCCTTTTGATTTCCCGTTGATTGAGTTGATTTGAGCGGATGATTTCTTGGCGATAGTCTTCCAACTACCTCGTGATCATATTCTCCAATTTTGGGATCAAGGGATTTTGATTTGGATCGGATTTGGGGAGATTAGGGTGAAGGGCGATCGAAATTGCCCTGTCTAGGCACTCGCGGACAGTCCGCCGCTGTGCCCGCAGACAGTCCGCGCGTCGGGCTCGAGCCAGACCAGTGGCTGCGCAGCTCGACTGTTCCTATCCAGGTTGACCGGTGGACAGTCCGCCGTTGTCATCCGCGGATAGTCCGGGACTGCCCAGGGAGACTTCAGCAGCAGTGCTTTTTTGCTCTTTTGGCCGGCGGACAGTCCGCCATCAGAGCGCGGACAGTCCGGCATAGGCGGACAGTCCGGGACCGTACCCGCGGACAGTCCGGTATTCGGCTATAGGTTGTGTTTAAGTGCGTTTGCTCTCCTGGCTTTTCCTCTTGATTTTCGGACTTCTCGTTTGGCCCTAGAGTTCACCAAGGAACCTCTCTAGGTATCTTTGCTACTCGTTAGCATCAGTATTTGGTGATTTACCGACGTAGCCGTCCATCTACGTTCGGGAGTCGGTTTTTGGGGTTGAACTAGAGCCGAAGATTTTGGGCTTTGACTCGCTCTCGTTTGGTGGTGCCTCGCTGTGATCCTAGGGATCATCCACCCTCTTCCAAGGGTCATGGGCATCATGTTTTGGTCGAAGCTTTTGGGGGTCGATTTTTTGGATAGAGGCCTAAGTCTCAAGAGAAATTTTTAGGCTCCCATTCACCCCGCTCTGGTTTCTTTCTGGTAGAGTTCTTGGTCCTTCAATTGGTATCGGAGCATGTTAAGGATCTTCCACCTTAGCCGGTTCTAGATCCATAGAAGGCGACATGGATCGCGGCGTGGGCAAACCACCATTTTTCGATGGGACGAACTATGCGTATTGGAAGATACACATGACGGCCTATCTCCAGAGTATGAGCGCTTCCATCTGGGATATTTGCAACTCTACTGATTACGTGGTCTTGGCTGCTCGTGTGACTCAGCATCAGATCGATGAGCACGGTGCCAATATCCGAGCCTGTAATGCTCTTTTCTCCTGTTTGAGCATGTCTGAGTTTGATCGCGTTTCTCACCTCGCTACGGCTCGGGAGATTTGGGCTACACTCATGTGTTTTCATGAGGGAACCACTCAAGTCAAAACCCGTCTCTCCGAGTCGCACAAGCGAGAGTATGAGAACTTTCGACACATGCCTGGCGAGAGCATAGAAAATTTATTCGCTCGCTTTCAGGTTATTGTCAACAGGATGAGGGCTAACAAGGAGTTGTTGTCTTTTGACGATCATGAGAGGGCTCTCAAGCTTTTACACACTCTCGATCGGTCGGTGTGGGACTCAAAGGTTTAGGCGATCATCGAATCGCCTAACTATGAGACCCTCGCGTGCGACGAGCTCTTTAGTAAGCTCAAGTCCAGTGAGATTGACGCTATGGCGAGGGATTCTTATGAAAATCCTTCTGGCCCATCGATGCCTTTGGTTTCTGGCTCTTCTGCTCACACCTCTGGAGGCTATGCTTTGTAATCCATTCTTTCTGTTACAGAGGAGCAGCTGGAGTTCATGGTGGACGACGAGTTGGCCCTGCTTGCCAATTGGTTCTCGCGGTTCCACAACAACCACATGAACCGTCGCCGCGGAGGAGGACGAGGTGGCTGCTACGAGTGTGCAGGCTCGGACCACTTCATCGCAAATTGCCCAAAGATGAACAAGCAAGTCTTCGGCAAGGCGGATCACGGCCACAAGTACGACTCCGGCAAGCGCAAGGAGAAGTACGTCCCCGCCAAGCACAAGCGGAGGGCGGCTTCAACAAGGAGTACATCAAGGAGAAGTACTTGGAGAAGGCCCAGGCTGAACAGCGTGCCTTCTTCGCCACGCTCAGCGACGTCGAGGACTCGGATGATGACTCCGCTGCATCAAGCGACGATGAGCCCGAGAAGAAGAAGAATATCGAGGACAAGCTGAACGGTCTTTGCTTCTTCACCGACAACGAGGGTTTCTGCACCATGGCCTTCGGCGATGAAGTCAACGGCGAGCTGGAGGAGATCCTTCGGAACGACGACGACACCTCTCAGGTATCTCAAACTCCTGACGAACTCTCTGCTGAGGTTGACAAGCTTACTGCTGCTCTCCTTAGTCAAGATAGACAGCTTAGGCTTGCTGCTAGGGAAAGGAAGGAGTTTAGGAGGAAGTGGGAGGACGCGGTGAAAGAGCTTGAGTCTGTCAAGTCCACCATTGTCGTGTCTGAGGAGGATGAGTGTGAGATGTGCTCCAAGCACATGACTGACCTTCTCACTTTGAGGGGAAAGTATGTTGCGTTGGTTGGAGAGATGGATGAGCTGAAGGCTAGACCAGGGTTGCTGGGTGCGTGCAAGTCTTGTGCAGGCTTGCAATCCGAGTTGGCAGAGAAGAATGCCAAGATTGTGTCTCTTGAGAAGGCCAGCTCGGGTAGCACTTATGTGTCTTGTGTGAGGGTTTGGAGATGGAGATTGCAAATGTGAGGCATGACAAGATGCAAACTGAGGAGGAAAACACATACCTTCAGACCATCTTGTCATGGGTGTCATGTGGTGAGCCGCAACTAGGGATAATGATTGCCCAATTCAAGCGTGCTGCTGGAGGTCCAGGTGTAGGCTTTGCTCAGGGGATGGAGAGCGCTGCTTCTTTTGGCAAGATTGGAGAGTCTTGTGGTCTTAACCCGAATGAGAAGCCCAACTCCACCACTACTCCCAAACTTACCAAGATATCACCCAAAGAGCCTCTTAAGCCTAACACCAAGGATGGAGTGTTTGTGGAACCTCCAAGAGCTCCACCCAAGAAGCAAACATGGGCTCCAAAACCCAATCACCTGAGGAACAAGCTAGACACTATGCCACCTGAAGGACCGAGAATGCAACAGCAAGGCAACCAGAGGGGGGGTGAATGGGAGCTCAAAAATTTCTCTCGAAACTTTGGCCTTTGTCCCCAGAATCAACCCCCAAAAGCTTTGACCAACACCGTGATGCCCACGACCCTAGGAAGAGGGTGGATGATCCCTAGGATCACAGCGAGGCACCACCAAGCGATAGCAAACCAAACGCTATAGGCACCGTCACAAGTTTGACCCCTAAAACCGAGTCCCGAACGTAGATTGAAGCCTACATTGAGAAATCCCTAAATACCAATGCTAACAAGTAGCAAAGATACCTAGAGAGGTTCCTAGGTGAACTATAGGGCCAACCGAGATGTCCGGAAACCAAGCGAAGAAGATGGGAGAGCAAACGCACTAAAACTCAACAAGCAGCCAACTCGCGGACTATCCGAGGTTCAAACCGCGGACTGTCTGCCCAACGGCGGACTGTCTGGGCTCAGGTGGCGGACTGTCCGCCGGCCAAAAGAGGAAAATGAGAACATATATGATGAATGATTGACATTGATGAGGAAGGTTTGAGGCTTTTCTCGGTTGAGTCTATATCTGGCTATGCGCTTAATGCTTATGACTAACCGGTGGCGTTGAGTTGTGGTGTTTCTATGTAGGTGTGCGTGTGCAACATGTGTCTCTTGGCTGTGTTGATGTGCAGGTGTGGAGCTCGGATACAGTGGTCGATGGCGAGGTGAAGGTCAAGTAGAGACGTGTCGTGCCGACGGACTGGTAGCGGTGAAGGATGGGCGTGCCGTGCGGCGGACGTGCCATGCCGATGTACCCAGAGCGGTGAAGGGCGGACTTGAGGCTTGGACCGACGGACCATGAGGCCGGAGGACCAGCTGTGGTAGCTGGCACTTGGCATTGGCGAGCGAGAGCACATGGGGATGTGCGATGCATCGGCCGAGTCGGGAGGAAGATGATGGCGTCGTGGCACTTGGCGGGAGGTCGGACACGGGCTTGCGTGCGGCGCAAGTGCCGTCGGCCGAATCAAGAAGGAAGGCGAAGGCGTTGTGCCCGGCGTGGAGGCTGGACATGCATCGGCATCGGTGCCGGTGGTTGGGGTGTGTGAACCACATCCCGTCTCCGGCGCGGGTTCGGTAGCTGAGCCTCAAAAAGCTACCCTCGATGGTTTCCGAGTTTGGGCCTCAAAACTCGGGTGGCCGGTTTCTGAGTTTGGGCCTCAAAACTCGGGGTGGACGGTTTCCAGGTTCGGGCCTCAAAACCTAGGCTCGCGGGTTTCCGAGTTTGGGCCTCAAAACTCGGGTTGGACGGTTTCCAGGTTTGGGCCTCAAAACCTGGGCTGGCAGGTTTCCCGGTTTGGGCCTCAAAACCAGGTGGAAGGTCAAAAGGACGGTCGACGCGTGGCGGCACCGAGAAGCTTGCGTTGCGACGAAGCTATCGGTGAGAAGGCGCGGCGGTCGATGGTGGCGGCACGTGGCAACATCCTGGAGCTTGCGTCGAGGCGAAGCGAAGCATGAGAAGGCGCGTGGCCGTCGGATGGAGACTGTCAAGTCTGGACGGTTTTACCCCTAGGGGGTATTTGGGTTAGTACTTCATGTTAGGGCGTTTGTGTCATTCGGACGTGCGCCTATATATAGATGAAGGGGTTGTGTTGGACAACTATTCTTGGAGGTGTCACTCTCATTTTGTTTAGGTGAGAGGAGGCTAGGGTGAGAGGAGAGACCGGCTCTTGTTCTTGAGCTTTTCACCATCCGCGTTTTGTACTGCGAGGAGTGGCTTGTAACCCGACACAGAGTGCTATACAATTCATCATCTAGTAGCAATCCAAGGATCAATTTCGCCCCTCCTCTTTGTTGGCTGCAATTTGGATCGAATCGTGTTTTTGTTCTTTGCGTTTTCGTTTTACCCTTCTCAGAGATTTGCCTCGTTCTCCCTCTCCGAGCAATGTTTTGCGATTCCGTTTGAATCAGATTGTTTGTTGCCGTGAGCTCCTTCTTTCCACCGAAGGATTTCCCCTCTAACCTCACGAGCACATAGATCGGGTGGAAATCGCGTTTGTTCTTGGTTTCTTCCCCTTTTCTAGTGTTCTTCGGATTTCTCATGGATTAGTTGGTTTGGAGTGTTGATATCCTAGGATTAGCTTCCCAACACGTAGAAGAACACTTGGGAGAAGTTTGGTTGCAGCCCCATTCGATTTGGTGAGGATCCAATCGATTTTGGTTTTGTCCCGTGGCATTTTTGGGCGTTCTGGGCGGTGGCGGACAGTCCACCCCTCCAGCCGCGGACAGTCCGCGAGTCGGGGTTCCAGCCGGAGCAGCGGCTGTTTGCCTCGGTGTTTTTCCCCTCGGGTGACCGGCGGACAGTCCGCCAGTGACAGGCGCGGACAGTCCGCGAGTCGCGCAGGAGCATCTAGCAGCGTTGCTGGTTTTGTCCTTTGGCCGGCGGACAGTCCGGCCCCCATGTGGCGGACAGTCCGGCCTTCACCGGACAATCCGGGAGCCTGATGGCGGACTGTCTGAGATTCTACAGCTTGTGCAGTTTTGGTGCGTTGGCCCTCTCGGCTTTTCCGCTTTGTTTCCGGACTTCTCGTTTGCTCCTAGAGTTCACCTAGGAACCTCTCTACATATCTTTGCTACGCGTTAGCTTCGGTATTTGGAGGAATCTCGACGTAGCCCTCTATCTACATTTGGGAGTGGGTCTTTTAGGCATGAACTTGACTCGAAGTTTTGAGAGTTTTTGGTTCGCTCTCTTGTGTGGTGCCTCGCTGTGATCCGAGGGATCATCCACCCTCTTTCGAGGGTCGTGGGCATCACGTTTGAGTCCGAAGCTTTTGGGGTTGATTTTGTTGGGACAGAGGCCAGGATTTCGGAAGAAATTTTTAGGCTCCCATTCACCCCCTCTGGTCGCCAATTCGGTCCTTCAATTGGTATCGGAGCCGGTTAAGGATCTCTCTACCTTAACCGGTTCCGGATCCGTGAAGGCGACCTTTTTGAGAGCGGTTTTGTTTCCGACTTTGCTTGTCGATGTGTTGGGCTTGTGTTTTGGCAAACACTAACGGTGCTTTTGGAGATGGCACCAAGTTCTTCTTTCAGTGTGTCTTTGTCCTTAGGTTTGATTGATGGACATGCAAACAAGGACGACAGTTTGGGAAGAAGGAGGAGTGCAGTTGATGAGAGGGATCGCGAGGTGAATGAGTTGTTGAATCTTCTATGACATGATGAGCTTTCTCCAAAGGATCTTCTTTGTAAACTTGGCAAGGCCAAGAAAGGTACACTTTCTTGGGGTCTTGTAACCTTGCACAACCTTTATGAGGCTCGCTCTAGTTATGTTGAGCTTTGTAGTACCTTGCGTAGAAAGGATGAAAAGTTGAAATGCTCCATTGCTAGTTTGAAGTCTAGTGCCTCTTTGCCTTGCACCTCTTGTAGTGACATGGTTAGGAAGAATGATGAGCTATGCTTTTCTCTTGATAGCTTAACATCTGAAATTGAATTGCTGAAATCCAATGCTTCCAAACCATGTTTAGCTTGCATGCTGAAATAAATGAACTAAAATTGACTCACACCACATGTGTAGATGAAGTTGAGCTTGCTAGGGCTGAAATTGATGAGATAAATGCTAGGCCTTGTAGTTCATGCTCTTTGAATAAAAGTGCTTGCCTTACTTCTTGTACTAATCATAATTCTTTGCTTGATGTGAATGGTGATGTTTCTTCCACTGATTTCATTTGCACATCATGCATTGATTTAGAAAAAGAAGTTTTGGTTTTGAAGCAAATGCGCGATGATATGAGCGCTAAGCTGGTTGAGCAAAATGATATGAGTGCCAACCTTGAGAAGGAGATTGAGCTCTTGCGTACCACGTATGCTGAGTGCATTAGAGAGGAGATGGAGAATTTGAAAAATACTCTTTGTGGTACTTGTGATCGCCTCATGTTTGAAAATGAGGTTTTGGCCAAAAGATGCAAGAGCCTTTGTGCTAAGTCGTTTGAGTCACGCATTTCTTCCAACTCCGATGTTGATGTTTCCAAGTCTGCATCTTTACAACCGGAGTTGAGTTCTTGTGTTGCACGTGAGTCTCTTGACGTTAGCACTAGTGTCAAGGTTTCGGATAGCTTTTTCATAGCTACTCCTAACCTTGCTGTTTCTTCGAATGATGTCCAAGGGACTTCTCTTGATAAGGGTGCTTCTCATATTTTTGGGACTCGTGCTCCCAATCCGGTTTTCCATTGCACCTTTTGCAAGAAGGATGGACACTCATTCGATTTTTGTTTCCGCAGTGTCAAACACGAGCGACGTATTCGAGCTAAGGCTTTTAGGAAGCCGCGTAGCCTTTCCCATGGCACGTGTGCTCCTAGTGTTGGCACCAAGTGGGTCGTTGATGCTTCTTGTTCTAAGTCCCAAGGGGCTTCTCACTTGTCGGAGAATGGTGTGCCTTCCAATAGGCCTTTGTACCATTGCTCTTTTTGCGAGAAAGATGGGCATCAAGAAAGCTTTTGCTATCGGCGTGCCAAACATTTGCGCCAAGCTCGCTCTTCTAGGAAGTTGGTGGTTCATGGCCCTTCTCATGGCATGAACGCTTATGTTCCTAGTAAGAAGCCCCTCTTTGTTGATGGGTTTTATGACTCCTTTTCTAGTGGGATAGGTCATGGTCATGGACATGCTTCTAGTGCTTCTTCTCTTGGTCCACGTCATGCTTTTCATGGTGCTTCTATTGGTTCTTCTACAAAAACCTTGGAAGATGTTTGCCTCCTTTCCCGTGGTACGACTCGTTCTTCTCCTCGAGTTGTCCTTTTGAGGAATGCTTCCAAGGGTGTTTCACAATTGTATTTGAACCAACATTTGCATCATGCTAACCCACAAGATAAGTTGAGTTTTGTGACCAAGTCTTGGGTTCCCAAGTATATGCTTGCTAACCCTTCGGGATCCAAGACTCGGGATACTTTGTCCTCTTGTGTGTAGATATGAGGACACGGGGTGGAGAACATGCACTTGATGGAACTTGATCTTTTAGATGTGATCAAGATTTGATGGTTCTCTACACCCCGCTTAGTTTTGCCTCTAAAGAGGCCTTTGCTACTCGGTGAGCTTTTCTTACTCACTCATGCCTTGAACATCCATGTGCTATTTCTTGTGGTATGAGATGGACTGTCATGTGCTCACTTGTATAGTATGTGCATGTACATTTTCTTTTGTATCATGTTTTGTTTTAGTCTAGCATGTCCTATCTTCTGTATCATATGTCATGCTAGCTTTGTGTATAGCTTTTGTGGAATATCCACTTTTCATGCTAGTATGTGATCCCCATGAACATTATGCCATGCTTTACCATACTTCTCCATGAGCTTTACATGTAGAGGTATGATGTTCATTAGGTATCACTTTTCAGGTGCTAGTTTTGGTTAGCTACATGTATCCTGTTGACATGATTAGGTTGAGCACTAGCTTTTCCACACTTTTATCATGCTACATGCTTTTGGATCTATTGCTATCATTATCTTGCATTGTAGCATGTGTTGAGGTTTAGGCTATGTTTGGGTTGATCATGTCTTTAGGCTACATTTTGCTACAGTGCTTTATCCTGTTGCATGGTAGTCTTGACTAGTTTGAGTTCAGATCTCCTTGCGGTATCATTCATAGGTAGGCCTCTTTTTGTTGAGAGTTCACCTTATGCTTATTATGTGACTAACCGTTTTCGTGGAGACCTTGAGGTCACACTGGACGAGACAATGCCTTGTGTTTTCTTCTGCCTTTGAGTGTGCAGGAGAACAGAAACCTAGAGAGAGCATTTCAGCTCACAGACCCGATCCCACTTCTGCCACAACTTGGGGTTCCATTCGAGCAGCTCTCCAGCGAGCACTAGCAGCACCTGTGGGAGCGACAGCATCAGGCGAGGGGGAGACGACGTCGGCGAGGCAGGCGCCCCGGAGTTCAGCAGATTCAGACGTCACCTCGGGTATCACACCAGCAGGCGGTCATGCGCTTCATGAGGTACCTCCGACACACTTCTGAGTTTGGGTTTTGGTACTCTTCTTCCTTGACCTCTTTCTGCCGTGTGGTCTTTCCGATGAGGATTTTGCTGGCTGTTCGCTTGAGCGTCTCTTGGCTCTTTATTTGTGAGTTTGGTGTGTGTTTCCCTTTTAGTTGCGGAAGCATTTTGCTTGTTGTATCTTAGTTGGACTTCTCCGATACCCTTTTGTTTTGGGTTTTCCTTTTTAAGCTAGTTTTGCTTTATCTTTGATATACTAGCTTTTGCATGCATTTTATCATGTATATCTTGCATTTTAGAGCTTCATGTATTTAGTAATGGGAATGAGATTATGCTCTTTTTGGTATGCCCTGTTTATTCATGATGATGCTTGTAGCCTAGGCTCTTTTTGATCACTTGATACACGTTATGAGCTAAGCTATTTTTGCAAATGGTGATCTTGATTAATCAACTGTGAAACCTTTAATTTGTTCACCATTGAGAGTGGAAACTAGCATGGGTAGGATGTGTTGAGATCACTTGTGCTATCTTTTGTATGCTAGGTTGCTATGTCTCTTGCATTGAGTCATTCACTTGCTTGGATTGTTCATATTTACCTTGTGCTAAAATTTGATCCAAGTCTAAGTGAATTGAAAAGATCGAGATGGGATTGCATGTGTCAGCACCTCACGGTATCGAGACTGTTTCTCATTGCACTTTTGAGTTAAACTTGAGCCGTGTAGTGTAAGACCAAAACCGGTGCTTTAAGCTTCTGATTGCTTTTATTGCATAGGCTTAGCCCAGTTGAAAAGTTAGGCAATGACCATGTTTTTAACCTCTCGCAATCACATGCTTTTAATATGAACTTGTGTTAATACCGCTGCAATCTCCGATAAAAATTTGAAAATAACACAAGTTTATGCTTCATTCTATTGCATGATGATTGAACTTTGCTAGGGGTAGTTCACCTTTTATACTTGAGTTAGCACTTGCTCGGTTTCCTGTCTATTCATGCTAAGTGCTATTTTAGTGGTGGACTCCTTTTCAAATGGCTTAAAACTGCTCATATGCTTAATTGTTCATATTTCGTATTCATTTGATCAGTTTGAGCCTTTGCTAGCATTTGTATTGGTTTCTACACTTTCGGGGCAGCACCCTTTTGAGCATCTTTTCATTCTAATTGCTATACACTTAAAGCTGTTGCATTGTGCATATCATGTATTTTTTAGCCTAGTGTACATACCCCCAGCTCCGATACACTTTGTGGTCACTTTCAGTGCTTTCCATTGCCCCCATATGCTTTTGGTTGATGACTTGTCTTGTGTTTGTGTCAACTTTGTGAAAAATGTCAAAACCCCTCAGCATGTTCCATTTTGTCAAGGGGGAGAAGTTGTTTGCAAGGGGGAGCTTGATTGTTGGCACAAAGGGGAGAGTCATGCATTTTGGGGAGAGCTTTGAGCTAGGGGGAGTTTAGCTCTTTTATGTCCTTCTTCACTTGGTATAGCTCTTTTATGTGTTTCAATTGGCATCCATCTTTTGGTATGGAATGTAATTGGTGTCACGAGCTTTGTTGCATAGCTTTTGTATATAGGCTTGCTTTCTGGGGAGTCGCTTTTGCTTTGCTGCTTCTCCGTGTGCTCTGAGTGTTTGTGCTCCAATTAGTTTTGAGCTTCTCTTTGTGTCTTTCTCAATCGGTATCAAGCCTGCTAGTTGTGTTGAGCCGTTTTGCCTCTCTCTAGAGGGACTAACAGTTTTTGCTTGGTATTTTCGATTAGTATGGAGCCTTTAGCTAGTTGTGTCGAGCCATTCTGCCTCTGTCTTGAGGAACTAGCTGTTTTCACCAATTTTTGGCTGCTTGTGATTGGTATTGAGTCTTCTGCTAGTTGTGTTGAGCCTCTGTGCCTCTATCTTGAGGGACTAGCAGTTTTGCATTCTAATACGTTGTTTGAGCCTCAATTGGTATCGAGCCTTGAGCTAGTGGTGTTGAGCCCTTTTCTGCCTTTTCTTGAGGGCTAGCTCATTTTTGACTTGGTTGCGTCGAGCCGTTGCCCATGTCTTTGGGAACCAAGTCTTTCGCTCCTTGTCTGAGTTTTCGCTCTTTTGTAGAGTTTTGCTCAGATTTTGCTTGGTTGCGTTGAGTCGTTGCCCATGTCTTTGGGGACCAAGTTATGTTCATTTCAAATTGCCCCTTCTTTAGCATTTCTTTGGCTTTTTGGGCATTTGAATGGATAATCTTCTCATGTCAAGTGACTTTGTTCTTTGCCCTTCTATGGCTTTTGTGCACTTGAATGAGATTTTCGGTTTTGGTATCTCAAACCATCTCTCGTGCTTAGTTTTTGTCAATTCAATCAACAAGGGGGAGAAATTTCGAAACCCAAGTGGATAAGAACCTTGGTTTCTTTTGTGATGATTGTTTGACAATTTATTTGAGATTGGTTTTCGAGTACCTTTTGGGATTTCATGAAACTCTTGGTTCACTTCACTCTTCGGTTCTGTGGAGGCTTTGCCCGCTTTTCCCTTTTCTTTCAGGACCGAGAGCTTCTATTTGGAGTTTTCATGATCCTCCTCATCTCAAGTGGCCTTGTGTTTGCTTTTGCTTGGCTTTTGGGCACTTGAATGAGGCTTGCCTTCAAACCCTTCCTTTGTGGTTTTATTTTTAGTCAATGCATCCATCAAGGGGGAGATTGAGAACATATATGATGAATGATTGACATTGATGAGGATGGTTTGAGGCTTTTCCCGGTTGAGTCTATATCTGGCTATGCGCTTAATGCTTATGACTAACCGGTGGCGTTGAGTTGTGGTGTTTCTGTGTTGGTGTGCGTGTGCAACATGTGTCTCTTGGCTGTGTTGATGTGCAGGTGTGGAGCTCGGATACAGTGGTCGATGGCGAGGTGAAGGTCAAGTAGAGACGTGTCATGCCGACAGACCGAGAGCGGTGAAGGATGGGCGTGCCGTGCGGCGGACGTGCCATGCCGATGTACCCAGAGCGGTGAAGGGCGGACGTGAGGCTTGGACCGACGGACCATGAGGCCAGAGGACCAGCTGTGGTAGCTGGCACTTGGCATTGGCGAGCGAGAGCACATGGGGATGTGCGATGCATCTACCGAGTCGGGAGGAAGACGATGGCGTCGTGGCACTTGGCGGGAGGTCGGACACGGGCTTGCATGCGGCGCAAGTGCCGTCGGCCGAGTCAAGAAGGAAGGCAAAGGCGTTGTGCCCGGCGTGGAGGCTGGACATGCATCGGCATTGGTGCCGGTGGTCGGGGTGTGTGAACCACATCCCGTCTACGGCGCGGGTTCGGTAGCTGAGCCTCAAAAAGCTACCCTCGACGGTTTCCGAGTATGGGCCTCAAAACTCGGGTGGCCGGTTTCCGAGTTTGGGCCTCAAAACTCGGGGTGGACGGTTTCCAGGTTTGGGCCTCAAAACCTGGGCTCGCGGGTTTCCGAGTTTGGGCCTCAAAACTCGGGGTGGACGGTTTCCAGGTTTGGGCCTCAAAACCTGGGCTGGCAGGTTTCCCGGTTTGGGCCTCAAAACCAAGGGGGAAGGTCCAAAAGGACGGTCGACGCGTGGCGGCACCGAGAGGCTTGCGTTGCGGCAAAGCTATCGGTGAGAAGGCGCGGCGGTCGATGGTAGCAGCACATGGCAGCATCCTGGAGCTTGCGTCGAGGCGAAGCGAAAGATGAGAAGGCGCGTGGCCATCGGATGGAGACTGTCAAGTCTGGACGGTTTTACCCCTAGGGGGTATTTGGGTTAGTACTTCATGTTAGGGCGTTTGTGTCATTCGGACGTGCGCCTATATATAGATGAAGGGGCTGTGTTGGACAGCTATTCTTGGAGGTGTCACTCTCATTTTGTTTAGGTGAGAGGAGGCTAGGGTGAGAAGAGAGACCGGCTCTTGTTCTTGAGCTTTTCGCCATCCGCGTTTTGTACTGCGAGGAGTGGCTTGTAACCCGACACAGAGTGCTACACAATTCATCATCTAGTAGCAATCCAAGGATCAATTTCGCCCCTCCTCTTTGTTGGCTGGAATTTAGATCGAATCGCGTTTTTGTTCTTCGCGTTTTCGTTTTACCCTTCTCGGAGATTTGCCTCATTCTCCCTCTCCGAACAACGTTTTGCGATTCCGTTTCAATCAGATTGTTTGTTGCCGTGAGCTCCTTCTTTCCACCGAAGGATTTCCCCTCTAACCTCACGAGCACATAGATCAGGTCGAAATCATGTTTGTTCTTGGTTTCTTCCCCTTTTCTAGTGTTCTTCGAATTTCTCATGGATTAGTTGGTTTGGAGCGATGATATCCTAGGATTAGCTTCCCAACACGTAGAATAACACTTGGGAGAAGTTTGGTTGAAGCCCTATTCGATTTGGTGAGGATCCAATCGATTTTGGTTTTGTCCCGTGGCGTTTTTGGGCGTTCTGGGCGGTGGCGGACAGTCCGCCCCTCCAGCCGCGAACAGTCCGCGAGTCGGGGTTGCAGCCGGAGCAGCGGCTGTTTGCCTCGGTGTTTTTCCCCTCAGGTGACCGGCGGACAGTCCGCCAGTGACAGGCGCGGACAGTCCGCGAGTCGCGCAGGAGCGTCCAGCAGCGTTGCTGGTTTTGTCCTTTGGCCGGCGGACAGTCCGGCCCCCGTGTGGCGGACAGTCCGGCCTTCACCGGACAGTCCGGGAGCCTGACGGCGGACTGTCCAGGATTCTACAGCTTGTGCAGTTTTAGTGCGTTGGCCCTCCCGGCTTTTTCACTTTGTTTCTGGACATCTCGTTTGCTCCTAGAGTTCACCTAGGAACCTCTCTACATATCTTTTCTACGCGTTAGCATCGGTATTTGGAGGAATCCCGACGTAGCCCTCTATCTACGTTTGGGAGTGGGTCTTTTAGGCACGAACTTGACTCGGAGTTTTGAGAGTTTTTGGTTCACTCTCTTGTGTGGGCCTCGCTGTGATCCTAGGGATCATCCACCCTCTTTCGAGGGTCATGGTCATCACGTTTGAGTCCGAAGCTTTTGGGGTTGATTTTGTTGGGACAGAGGCCAGGATTTCGGAAGAAATTTTTAGGCTCCCAATCACCCCCCCTCTGGTCGCCAATTCGGTCCTTCACAAAACATCAACGTTGCTGAACAGCTGCTGGACGCCTCCCGGACTGTCCGCGACTCGGTACGGCGGACTGTCCTCTGGTCAAACCAAGTCAGCACAGCCGAGCCACGCGACCACTGCTCGGTCGAAGCCCGACGCGCGGACTGTCCGCGCCTCCAACAGTGGACTATCCGCGGGTGCCCAGTGAGGGCGATTTTGGTCGCCCTCAACTCAAATCTCCCCAAATCCAATTCAACTCAAAATCCCTAGTTCCCAAACTTGGAGAAGATGATCACGAGGTAGTTAGGAGACTATCCCCAAGAAATCATCCGCTCAAATCAACTCAATAACAGGGAAATCGAAATGGAAGAAGTATGAAAGAAAAAACACCACAAAAACGAAATCAACCCGATCTACTTGTTCGTGAGGAGTTAGAAGAATTCCTTCGGTGGAAATGATCTCCTCACTATAAAGAACAAGTTGATTCAAATGGATTTCGAAAAGACGCAGTAGAGAGGGAGATCGAGTGACGGGAAAATCACGGAGAAACGAAGAACGCGAAGAACACGAACAAAACGTGAATCAACACATCGATCTGCAACCGTGTGGCTACCACACGCTACAACAGTGAGATTACGGTCTCACTTCCTCAAAATCTCTAGTACACAGAGGTATGATTCTCTGTGGATCTCAGTTGCTACAGCAGGGGATTGGAAGAGTAGGAAAACCTAGAAGGCAAATAGCAAATTACTAAGATCGGATGGGAGGTGGGTGTCTCCCTCTACTTATCCTAATTCTAGTTCCTACTGTACCCCTAACTAATTACAGAGCGAACCAGCTAAACCCTAAGGTTATTCTGGACCAACTCATGGTAGGTGGTGATCCGACGGTCACGCCCGCACAACTGGTAGCGTTGCCTCGACGCAACCTCACCGATTGCCGCCACGTGCCGCCACTGCTCTGCTCGTCCTTTTCATGGACCTCGCGCCCGGTTTTGTGGCCCAAACCGGGAAACCAGCCTTCACGACCAACCCCCGGTTTTGAGGCCCAAATCGGGAAACCAGCCATCCATCGCCTGAGTTTTGTGGCCCAAACTTAGAAACCCTCAGCACCCAGGTTTTGAGGCCCAAACCTAGAAACCGTCCTCAGCCCGAGTTTTGTGGCCCAAACTCAAAAACCATCAGCGCCCAGGTTTCGAGGCCCAAACCTGGAAACCGTCCTCTCGGTGGTTTTTCTGTGGCTCAACCACGAAACCAAGCCGGAGAGGGGATGCACCGCCCGTGCACCCCGTCCACCGACACATGTCCCCAGGTCCTCGACCTAAGCAACACCGGGCCCGCAAGTCTTCGCTCGTCGCTGTCCCAGGCTGACAGCCACCACAGTTGATCCTCAGGCCACCGGTCCCTCAGTCCAAGTCTCACGTCCGCCCTTCGCCACTCTCGGGCTATCGGCACGACACGTCTCTACTTGACCTTCACCTTACCTTTGATCACTGTATTCGTGCTCGACACCTGCACAACACAAGCCAAAGAACATGCGCATTATCCCAGTTGACAATCACTCATCACTCGAGACTCGGCATACACCCATGTATCCGCAATCTCCCCCTTGATGAGTGCATTGTCAACTACCAACACAAATCATAATGGAATAGAAGAAGGATGAAGAAGGAGAAGAGAGAACTCGTCCAAATGACCCAAAAGCATATCAAAGCCAGAAGAAGGTCAAGTGAAAGAGTAAAACAACTTGGTCCCCAAAGACATGGGCAACGGCTCGACGCAACCAAGCAAAGCAAAGCTAGACCTCAAGAAGAGGTAGAACAGGCGCTCGATACCAATTGAAATCCAAGCAAAGATAAAGCTAGCCCTTAAGAAGAGGCAGAACGGGCTCAACACCGCTAGCGAGAAAGCTTGATATCAACTGAAATCACTAAAATCCAACTGAATAGCACAATCAGCTAAAAGACACAACTGCTAGTCCCTCAAGATAGAGGCACAGAGGCTCAACACAACTAGCAGAAAAGCTCTGAACCAATTGGAAGATTCAAAATCCTCAAAATCCAAGCCAACTCAAACTCCCCCTCCAATAGTGCACACAACCAAGATAAGGTTTCTCCCCCTTATGATTTGGCAAATTTCTCCCGCTTAGTTGAAAATACACTATCAAGTATCTCCCCTCCAAAATGCATATGAGCTAAAATGCAAGTTAGCAGCTTCAGGAATATAGTCGATAGAATATGAAGATGCTCGACAAAGTGCTGATCCGATGACTCCACAATATGCACAGAATGCTAGCAAAGGCTCAAACTGATAACCAAATACGAAATCTGAACATTGGAGCAAAATGAGCAGTTTTTAGCCAAAAAGGTATTCACCATCAAAATAGCACTAAACATGTATAGACAGGAAGTCAAACAAGTGCTAAACATGTATACAAGGTGAACTACCCCTAGCAAGGTTCAATCATCATGCTATAGAATGAAACATGGACTTGTGTATTCAAATTTTATCGGAGTTGCAGCGGTTAAATTACACAATTCAAATTTCAGCATGTGATTGCGAGAGGTTGAAAGCTTGTCATTGCCTAACTTTTCAACTGTGTGAAGCCTATGCAGAAGCAATTAGAAGCTTAAAGCAACAGTTTCGGTCATACACTACACAACTCAAGTTTAACTCAAAGTGCAATGAGAAACAGTCTCGATACTGTGATGTGCTGACAAGCAATCCCATCTCGATCTTTCCAATTCACTTAACTTGGTTGAAATTTAAAGAAGAATATGAACATACCAAGCAAGTGAATGACTCGGAAATAGAGACATAGCAACCTAGCATATATGAAAATCACAAGTGATTTCAACACATTCTACACATGCTAGTTGCATATCTCAATGGTAAACAATTTCAAGTTTGTAAGTTCATTAAGCAAGTTCACCGTTCATAAATTAGCTCAGCTCACAGCATGTATCAGTGATCAGAAAGAGCATAAGCTACAAGCATCATCATATAGCATCAGATTATACACTAATCAGAGCATAGTCACATTCTAAGGATTATATACATGAAGCTTGAAAGATGCAAAGATGCATGATGAAATGCAAAGACTAACTACCAATTGAAAGAAAAAGAGTCAAACTATAATACACGAACCAAAATGTTTCCCCCAACTAAAAGGGGAAACACACACCAAGCTCACCTCTCAACCTAGCAAAAGTTCATTGGTCCAAAGGCTTGGTGAAAATATCAGCCAACTGATGATGAGTATCGACATGGCAAAGGTCGATATCACCCTTCTCATAGTGGTCTCGCAGAAAATGAAAGCGCACATCAATGTGTTTGGTCTTAGAATGCAGCACGGGGTTCTTAGCAACGCTAATAGCACTCGTGCTATCACAAAGCAAAGGAACGCGAGAAAAGCTCAGACCAAAATCACGCAAAGTGGCCATCATCCAAAGCAATTGAGAACAGCAGCTAGTCGCAGCAACATACTCAGCCTCCATGGTAGACTGGGCGACACTAGACTGCTTGCGAGAAGACCACGATACAAGAGAAGAACCAATAAACTGACAAGTCCCAGAAGTGGACTTGCGATCAAGTCGGCAACCAGCAAAATCGACATCAGAATAACCACAAAGGGAGAGGGTGGAGGAAGCAGAATACCAAATCCTAAATTCTAGAGTGAAGCATAAGTACCTCATAATGCGCTTGACCGCGTGACGGTGAGAGGTGCGCGGCTGTTGGTAGTTCTTAGCTTCACTAAAGATAGAGCTAGGCAACTATCCCCGGTAACGGCCCAGAAATGCTTGTTGACACTAGCCAACGTCGTTACTAGGAGCAGACTATGGAATCTATTCCAGGCAACAATGTCAGAAGTGCTTGAAGCAAGTTCGGTCACTATACCTAAAGGAGTGAAGCTAAAGCAGCTATCTACTAATGCCAAGCGGGGTTGTTAATCCCGACACTAGTAGGAGCTAGCTAGAGAGATTGCAATCTACCAAGAGGAGATTCTGCAAGCGCACAGAACTGTCGTAGTAGCACTTCGCCTGGGAGTACCAGGTGTCGATTTATTTGATCCCAAGGGAAGGCTAGGGTGGTGTATGAGTCGAGTCAAGGAGGGGATGAGAGTCGAAGAAAAGAGGAAAGAGAAAAGGGGAGAAGGGAAAAGAGAAGATGGAAGGCTAGAAAGAATGTATGGGTAGATAGGTAAGGATGATATGGATGGCTAAGGTGAGGTGGATGGATAGGTAGATAAGGGGTAACTAAAGATAACTAACTACTATCTACTAACTACTCCTAGATAACCACAGAGCAAGATAACTAGGAAGCGAGATAGATACGAATCAAGGCAGGCAAAAGTCAATAAAGCAACTAAGTTGAGTATAGTTTTATTCCTATCTTATCAAGTATCGAGGCGTACTAGCCTTTACCACTTACTGAAGGACCGAGAAGCTATCCGAAAGCGACCAGAGGGGGGGGGGTGAATGGGAGCTTCAAAATTTCCTTTCGGAAAATAGATGCCACTGTCCCAAACTCAACCCCAAGAGCGAACCTTAGAGCTTGCTAATGTCCATGACCCTAGATGTAGAGTGGATGCTTCCGAGAAGCACAGCGGAACACTACACAACTCTAGAAAGCCAACGCAAAAGACGGAACTCGAATCCGTCAACAAACGAGTGAACCGCGAATGAAACAGCGCGAAACAGCAGTGACCGGACTCTGGCCTGCGTCCAGTCAGCAGGGACCGGATGCGTCCGGTCGCTCAAAATCTGATCTGGGAGCTCTCTGGAACTGACCGGACTCTGGCCAGGGGAGCGTCCGGTCGGTTCTCCTGCGTCCGATCACACAGAGACAAAACACGGGAACAGTAGCACCGGTGAGTTCGGTCACTCAACAATCAGAGCGTCCGGTCGAGCTGCAGGGAGACTCGCTGAGCATTCAACGACCGGACGCACTTGGTCAGCGTCCGGTCGGCCCGATGCCAGCGTCCGGTCAGAGCACAGCAGTCCCGTTTGTCAACCGATTTGTCTCAATCTCACCTAAAACAATTCCTCTAGGGATCAAACTTGGTGAGATGAGTCACAAGGAGTATAGTGAGCTATCTCTAAGAGATCATGGCTCGAACCTATCTCCAAATCGGTGAATCGAAGAATTTCGGGGGAAAGGAGAAAACTTGACCCGAAACGAAAAATCGATTGATCTCCTAGACTGTGGGGTTAGAGGTTGATTCCTTCAGTGGAAAGAAGTGCCCCACGATCTAGAACAACTTGGTTCAAACGGAATTGCAAAAGATGAACCGAGCAAAGAGATCAAGCGACGGGAAAATCGTGGAGAAAAAGGATTCCGCGAAGAACACGAACACAACGGAAATCACAGCTACGAATTGCAAGCCGAAGCGCAAACACACGCTACGACAAGGAGGATACGGCCTCCTTTCCTCAAAATCAACAAGTACACAGAGTTCTTGGTCTCTCTGCGGATCTCAGCTACAGCAGGGGATGGGAGAGCAGGAAACCCTAAGTGCAGGAAGCAAAATGAGATGGCTAAAACTGAGATGACTGAGATAGGGGAGGAGGGTGTCTCCCCTGACTACTTATCCTATTCTAGTCTAAGTCTATTTCCTACTCTACCCCTCTCTATTCTAATTACAGAGCGAACCAGCTAAACCCTAAGGTTATTCTGGACCAACTCAAGTGGTAGGTAGATCCAACGGCCACGCCCGCACAACTCGTCCGCGTTGCCTCCACGCAACCTTTCGATTGCCGCCACGTGCCGTCCTCGCACTGCACCACCGGTTTTGTAGCCCAAACCGGGAAACCAGCCTTTTCCAGCAACCCCCGGTTTTGAGGCCCAAACCGGGAAACCAGCCCACCAGCCTGAGTTTTGTGGCCCAAACTCAGAAACCCGCAGCGCCCGAGTTTTGAGGCCCAAACTCGGAAACCGGCCCATCGCCCGAGTTTTGTGGCCAAACTCGGAAACCGTCCGCGCCCAGGTTTTGTGGCTCAACCTGGAAACCGAGCACCCGAGTTTTGAGGCCCAAACTCGGAAACCGTCCACCCGGTGGTTTTTCCCTGGCTCAACCACCAAACCGGAGCTGTAGAGGAGATGCACCGCCCGTGCACCCCGTCCACCGACACGTGTCCCCAGGTCCTCGACCCGAGCAACACCGTGCCCCGCAAGTCTCCGCTCGTCGCTGTCCCAGGCTGCCAGCCACCACAGCTGATCCTCAGGCACTCCGGTCCCTCAGTCCAAGCCTCACGTCCGCCCTTCACTGCTCGATACATCGGCATGGCACGTCCGCCGCACGGCACGCCCATCCTTCATCGCACCCAGTCCGTCGGCACGGCACGTCTCAACTTGACCTTCACCTTGCCCTCGATCACTGTCTCCGTGCTCGACACCTGCACAACACAAGCCAAAGAACATGCGATCAAACCCGTTGACAATCACTCATCACTCAGAGACTCGGCATACACCCATGTATCCGCAATCTCCCCCTTGATGAGTGCATTGTCAACTACACACACAAATCATAAAATGAAAGAAGAAGGTAGGAGGAAGGAAAGGAAGAGAACTCAACCAAATGACCCAAAAGCATAGCAAAGCCGAAGAAGGTCAAGTGGAAGAAGCGAAAACTTGGTTCCCAAAGACATGGGCAACGGCTCGACGCGACCAAGCAAAGCAAAGCTAGCCCTCAAGAAGAGGTAGAACAGGCTCAACACCGCTAGCAAAAAACCAATTGAAAGTCGGAGCTAAAAATGGCAAAGTGCTAGTCCCTCAAGATAGAGGCACAGAGGCTCAACACAACTAGCACGAAAACCACTCTGAACCAATTGACAAACAATCGAAAGGTCTTCGAACTAATCGAAATCAAACTCGACGCCAAATGAGGAAAATGTTTGCTAGTCCCTCAAGATAGAGGCAATGGCTCAACACAACTAGCAAACTCCCCCTCGACAGGTGCAAGCAACCAGGGACTCCCCCTTAGGTCCAATCAAGAGAAGAGCACAAGGATTTGAAAATTCGCCCTTTAGCAAAAAACTCCCCCTAAGAGACATATGATTTGTCATTTCTCCCCCTTAGTTGAAAATGCACTTATCAAGAACTAGGAACCGAGCAAAGGTCTCCCCCTCAACAAAATCTCCCCCTTTTCAAAAATGCATATTAAGTCAGAAATGCAAGTTAGGGGCTTCAGGCATATAATCAAGAGAGTGCAAAAATGCTCTAATCGGTATAGCTCCAATGGCACAACTAAGCACTCAAATAGCAAAGGCTCAAACTGATCACACATACGAAATATGAAGCATATGAGCAGTTTTTAGCCAAAAAGGTGGTCACCATCAAAATAGCACTACACATGTATAGATAGGAATCCAAACAAGTGCTAAACATGTATACAAGGTGAACCACCCCTAGCAAAGTTCAATCATCATGCATAGGAATGAAGCATATACTTGTGATTTTAGTTTTATATCGGAGTTTGCAGCGGTGAAATTACACAAGTTCAAATTTAGCATGTGATTGCGAGAGGTTGAAAGCTTGTCATTGCCTAACTTTTCAACCGAGCGAAGCCTATGCCGAAACAATCAGAAGCTTAAAGCTACGGTTTTGGTCATACACTACACGGCTCAAGTTTAACTCAAGGTGCAATGAGAAACAGTCTCGATACCGTGAGGTGTTGACAAGCAATCCCATCTCGATCTTTTCAATTCACTAAAACTTGGTTCAAATTTTAAACATGATATGAACAAACTAAGCAAGTGAATGACTCAGAACTAGAGACATAGCAACCTAGCATATATGAAAAGCAGGAATGGACTCAACACACCCTACACATGCTAGTTGCATACCTCAATGGTGATCATTTTCAGATTTATATACATTAGGCAAATTCACCATTCCGAAATAGTTCAGCTCATAACATGTACTAGTGATCAGAAGGAGCATAAGCTACAAGCATCAACATAAGCATCGGAGCATACTAAACAGAGCATAGTTATATTCTAGTGATTATAAACATGAAGCTCAGAATGTAAATGCGTATGCACAAATGCAAAGAAAAGAAACTTAAAATAAAAGAGTCAGTCTATACAAGATCCAAAAGGTTTCCCCCATCTAAAAGGGGAAACACACACCAAGCTCACCCCTCAACCGATTAAAGGTTGATTCGTCTAAAGGCTTGGTGAAAATATCAGCCAGTTGGTGATGAGTATCGACATGGCGAATGTCGATATCACCCTTCTCCTGGTGGTCTCGCAAGAAATGAAAGCGCACATCAATGTGTTTGGTTTTCGAGTGAAGCACGGGGTTCTTAGCAACGCTAATAGCACTCGTGCTGTCACAAAGTAAAGGCACGCGAAAAAAGCTCAAACCAAAATCACGCAAAGTGGCCATCATCCAGAGTAACTGGGAACAGCAGCTAGCCGCAGCAACATACTCAGCCTCCGTGGTAGACTGGGCGACACTAGACTGCTTGCGAGAAGACCACGATACAAGAGAAGATCCAATAAATTGGCAAGTCCCAGAAGTGGACTTGCGCTCAATGCGACAACCAGCAAAATCGGCATCCGAATAACCGCAAAGAGAGAGGGTGGAGGAAGCAGAATACCAAATCCCGAACTCAGGTGTGAAACGAAGGTACCTGAAGATGCGCTTCACCGCCTGACGATGAGAAGTGCGCGGCGACGCCTGAAAGCGTGCGCACAGACACACCGCGAACTGAATGTCCGGGCGTGTCACCATCAGGTAGAGTAGCGACCCGATCATGCTGCGGTACTCCTTCTGGTCCCCTGCTTCTCCATCCACATCCGTATCCAGGGCAGTCGTCGTCGACATGGGTGTTGGAAGAGGCTTGGCCTCACCCATATCGAACCACTTCAGCAAGTCCTTCGTGTACTTGCCCTGGTGCACAAACGTTCCCTCCTGGGATTGCTTAATTTGCAACCCGAGAAAGAATGTCAGCTCGCCCATCATGCTCATCTCAAACTCCCTGCTCATAGTATCTGCAAACTTGGCAACCAAGGCGTGAGAAGAACCACCGAAAATGATATCATCCACGTAAATCTGGACCAAGAGAGTGTCTTTGCCTTGCTTGAGGAGAAAAAGCGTTTTATCTACACATCCCATTTTAAAACCCTTAGCAAGCAAAAAGGTTTTTAACCTATCATACCAGGCTCTAGGGGCTTGTTTCAAACCATATAAAGCTTTGTGGAGTTTAAAAACATGGTTTGGAAACTTGGGATTTTCGAAACCGGGGGGTTGTTCTACATATACTTCCTCTTCTATGTAGCCGTTTAAGAAGGCACTCTTGACATCCATTTGAAACAGTTTGAAACCTTTGGATGCAGCAAAAGCCAAGAGTATCCTAATAGCCTCCAAACGAGCTACAGGAGCAAACGTCTCCTCATAGTCTATCCCCTCCTTCGGACTATAGCCTTTCGCTACAAGCCGGGCCTTGTTTCTAACAACGTGGCCATCCTCTCCTTGCTTGTTTTTGAAAACCCATTTTGTCCCAATGGGCTTACAGTCAGGTGGAGGTGGAACTAGAACCCAAACCCGATTTCGCTCAAAGTTTTCTAACTCCTCATGCATGGCATTTACCCAGTCCGGATCCGTCAAAGCGTGTCCAACATCTCGGGGCTCAAAATTGGCAACAAAAGCAGAGTGAGCGAAGTGAGAGATGTGCTGTGACCTGGAGCGAGTGACTCGCTCGCCGATGTCGCCGATCATCTACTGAGGGGGGTGCTGGCACTGGATGTGTCGTGGCGCCTCCCGGGAAGATGTGACCTCCTCCTCAACAGCAACTAATTCCACCCCGGGTACAAAAGGCACCGCGCGAGGTGGAGGATCCCACGGCCCCCAGGGAGAGGAGGTGTCGGGGCCGTGAGTCGTCGTCGAGGCCGCTCCTTGCGGCACGGCAGGTGGAGGGGGTGCTGGATCATCCATACCTTCAGCACCCTCTTCCTCGTCATCGAAAAGAGGCTCTCCAACCTCATGATCACCTGCACGCTCAAAACGAGAAGAAGGAGAAACAAGAGTCTCATCGAAGGTGACATCTGATGTCTCCATGACTCGGTTAGGTATCAAGGTTAAGTACACGATATGCTCTAGTGTGAGTGCCATAACCCAAAAATACCCCGTCAGAAGAACTGAGACTCAAACTTGTCCAGGTTGCCCTTCTTCAATATAAAACAATGGCAACCGAAGACTCTAAAATAACTCACCTTGGGTTGGCGACCAAAACGCAACTCATAAGAGGTCTTCTTCAAAAAGGCTCTCAGAAAAATGCGATTTGAAATGTAGCATGCAGTGTTCATAGCTTCGGCCCAATAGCGCCTAGGAGTCCTATGCTCATCGAGCATTGTCCTGGCCATCTCAACAAGGGTCCGATTCTTCCTCTCTACAACACCATTTTGGGGCGGTGTGTAGGGGGAAGAAAACTGATGCTCCAAACCAAGGCGGTCACAAAACTTCTCAAAATCCGAATTTTTGAATTCGGAACCATTATCACTTCTAATAGCTCGCATCGAGTTCAAAGGGAACTCGTTCTGAAGACGCAAAATCAGATTGCGAGCGAAGGAGAAAGTCTCAGTCTTCTCAGTAAAAAAGAAGACCCACGAATATCTCGAAAAGTCGTCAACAACAACCAAAACATACCACTTGCCACCAACCGAGCTCACCCGAGCCGGACCAACAAGGTCCATATGTAAAAGCTCTCCAGGGGTGCGAGGTCATGACCTTAGTCACTGGATGGTGGGGAGCGGCAACCATCTTCCCATGTCTACAAGAATGGCAAACTAGATCCTTCTCCATCGAAAGCTTGGGCAATCCTCGGATTAGGCCAAGTGAGCTAAGTCTTGCAAGCAAGTCGAAGCTTAAATGACCGAGCCTCCTATGCCACTTCCAAAGATCGGAGGAAGAAGGACTAGCCAAAAGACAGCGAGAAGAACCAAACGACTCCGAGAAATTCGCGCGAAAGACTTTCCCAAAGGGCGAAATCAGACATACAAGATCACCCTGAGGATCTAAGATGCGACTAAGGTTCGGTTTAAAACGAATCTCATAGTCATCATCAAAAAGTTGCGAAACAGAAAGCAAGTTAAAATGCAGGTTAGAAACAAGAGCAACATCGCGCAACACAAAGTGCTCATTAACCCGCACCGTCCCACGGGATAACACCTTACCTTTACTATTGTCGCCGAAGGTTATGTACTCCTTTCCAGCGACGGGGCTAAGGCTGGAGAACCACTTGGCATTTCCGGTCATGTGTCTCGAACAACCGAAATCCACCAACCAAATGTCCTCCAACCGTCTTACCTTCATCAATAAAAAGACATAGGGTGAGCAAACGGTCCAACACTGGGGTTAGTGAAGTAAGGAGAATACCAGTGTTGGGCCGGCTGCTCAAAAGAACGGTCAGAGTAAAAACCATTCCTAGCCTGTCTACGGGGGTAGCGATCACCATGTACAGGAAAATGTGGTCCGCTAGGGAAGAAGCGCTCACCGCGATACTCAACCTGCGGTGGGGGAAAGCGCTCAACAAAGCCTCCGCCACGGGGTCCGTCAATTGCAAAGGCAGGACCCCGTCGGGCACTCTCTCTACGAGGCCTAGGCCTAGCAACTTGAGGCACTGTGCCTCTAGGCCTAGCGTCTCTCCTCGGAGCTCTCTGCTGCCTAGGCCTGGGAACTTGACCTCCAGACCTAGCAGCTCTCCTCTGGACATTCGGCCCATGCCCACCATGGAAAGGGTGGTACAAGTCCGGGTTGTCCAACTCCCGAGCACGGCGCACCTCTCTCTTGCGCCGGAAGCAGAACTCGCTCAAGTGACCATCTCTCCCACAAAAATCACACTGATACCTCACCGCACGCAAAGGGGGTTGTTGGTAATCATGGTTGTGGGTGTGGATCACTTTGCCCTTCTGTGGCAACTCCTCCTGGATAGGTGGCATTGTATCCAGCTTGTTCTTTAGGTGGTTGGGTTTGGGATGCCACACTTGGTTCTTGGGTGGAGCTCTCGGAGGTTCCTCAAACACCCCATCCTTGGTGGTAGGCTTGGCAGGCTCCTTGGGTGGAAGCTTGGCAAGTTTGGGAGTAGTGGTGGAGTTGGGCTTCTCACTAGGGTTCAGACCACTCGACTCTCCAATCTTCCCAAAAGCAGAAAGATCAACACCCGGAGCAAAACCTACACCAGGACCTCCAGTAGCTCGCTTAAATTGGGAGATCATCATCCCGAGCTGCGGCTCACTACAAGAGACCCATGACAAGATGGTCCGAAGGTATGTGTTTTCCTCCTCGGTTTGCATCTTGCCATGCTTGACATTCGCAATCTCCATCTCCAAACCCTCACACAAAGCGCACCTAGCCATACAGGTGCTACCCGAGCTGGCCTTCTCAAGAGACTCAATCTTGGCATTCTTCTCTACCAACTCGGTTTGCAAGCCAGGACAGGTCTTGCAAGCACCTAGCAAAGAGGGTGTGGCCCTCAGCTCATCCAGCTCTCCAACCAATGCAGCATACTTTCCTCTCGAAATGAGAAGATCAGTCATGTGCGTGGTGCACGACTCACACTCAACCTCCTCCGACACGACCACGGTGGACTTGGCAAACTCAAGCTCCCTCACCGTGTCCTCCCACTTCTGCCTAAACTTCTTGAGCTCTCTAGCGGCACGCCTAAGCAACTTGTCCTGACTAAGGAGCGCGGCAGTAAGCTTCTCAACCTCAGCAGAAAGCTTGTCGTGGGTGAGGGATACCTGGGAGGTGTCGTCGTCGTCGTCGTCCCGAGGGGTGTGCTCTAGCTTTCCATCGACCTCATCACCAAGCGCCATGGTGCAGAAGCCATCGTCGTCGGCGAAGAAGCAGAGACCGTTCAGCTTGTCCTCAATCCTCTTCTTCTTCTCGGACTCGTCATCGCTTGAGCAAGCGGAGTCGTCATCCGAGCCGTCGACGTCGCTGAGCGTGGCGAAGAACGCACGCTGCTCAGCCTGGGCCTTCTCCAAGTACTTCTTCTTGATGTACTCCTTGTCGAAGCCGCCCCTCCGCTTGTGCCTCGCGGGGACGTACTTCTCCTTGCGCTTGCCGGAGTCGTACTTGTGCCCATGATCGCCCTTCCCAGATGAATGCTTCTTCTTGGGGCAGTTGGCGATGAAGTGGTTGGGGTCGCCGCACTCATAGCATCCTGAGCGTCCTCCACCGCGGCGACGGTTCATGCGGTTGTTGTGGAACCGCGTGAACCGGTTGGCGAGCATTGCCAACTCGTCATCCCCCAACGACTCAAGCTGGTATTCTGTGACAGAAAAGAGTGAAGAAAGTGCAAAGCCAGCAGAGGGGTTAGCAGAAGAGCCAGAAACCAAAGCCATAGTCGGGCCAGAAGGATTCGCATAAGAAGCCCTCGACATGGCATCAATCTCACTGGACTTGAGCTTACTAAAGAGCTCGTCGCACGTGAGGGTCTCATAGTTAGGCGATTCGATGATCGCCTGAACTTTGGAATCCCACACCGACCCATCAAGAGTATGCAAAAGCTTCAAGGCTCTCTCATGATCGTCGAAAGGCAACTGCTCCTTGTTAGCCCTCATCCTATTGACAATCACCTGAAAGCGAGCGAATAAACTCTCTATGCTCTCGCCAGGTTGATGTCTAAAGTTCTCATACTCTCTCTTGAACGACTCGTAGAGTCGGGTTTTGACTTGAGAGGTGCCCTCATGAAAATGCATGAGGGTGGCCCAAATCTCCCGAGCCGTAGAGAGGTGAGAAACGCGATCAAACTCTCCCATGCTCAAACACGAAAAGAGAGCATTACGAGCTCGGCTATTGGCTTCATGCTCATCGATCTGATGCTGAGTCTCACGAGCAGCCAAGACCACGTAATCGGCAGAGTTGCAAATATCCCAGATGGAAGCACCCAAACTCTGCAGATAGGCCGACATGCGTATCTTCCAATACGCATAGTTCGTCCCATCGAAAAACGGCGGTTTGCCCACGCCGCGATCCATGTCGCCTTCTGTGGATCTGGAACCGGCTAAGGTGGAAGATCCTTAACCTGCTCCGATACCAATTGAAGGACCGAGAAGCTATCCGAAAGCGACCAGAGGGGGGGGGGTGAATGGGAGCTTCAAAATTTCCTTTCGGAAAATAGATGCCACTGTCCCAAACTCAACCCCAGGAGCGAACCTTAGAGCTTGCTAATGTCCATGACCCTAGATGTAGGGTGGATGCTTCCGAGAAGCACAGCGGGACACTACACAACTCTAGAAAGCCAACGCAAAAGACGGAACTCGAATCCATCAACAAACGAGTGAACCGCGAATGAAACAGCGTGAAACAGCAGTGACCGGACTCTGGCCTGCGTCCGGTCAGCAGGGACCGGACGCGTCCGGTCGCTCAAAATCTGATCTGGGAGCTCTCTGGAACTGACCGGACTCTGGCCAGGGGAGCGTCCGGTCGGTTCTCCTGCGTCCGATCACACAGAGACAAAACACGGGAACAGTAGCACCGGTGAGTCCGGTCACTCAACAATCAGAGCGTCCGGTCGAGCTGCAGGGAGACTCGCTGAGCATTCAACGACCGGACGCACTTGGTCAGCGTCCGGTCGGCCCGATGCCAGCGTCCGGTCAGAGCACAGCAGTCCCGTTTGTCAACCGATTTGTCTCAATCTCACCTAAAACAATTCCTCTAGGGATCAAACTTGGTGAGATGAGTCACAAGGAGTATAGTGAGCTATCTCTAAGAGATCATGGCTCGAATCTATCTCCAAATCGGTGAATCGAAGAATTTCGGGGGAAAGGAGAAAACTTGACCCGAAACGAAAAATCGATTGATCTCCTAGACTGTGGGGTTAGAGGTTGATTCCTTCAGTGGAAAGAAGTGCCCCACGATCTAGAACAACTTGGTTCAAACGGAATTGCAAAAGATGAACCGAGCAAAGAGATCAAGCGACGGGAAAATCGTGGAGAAAAAGGATTCCGCGAAGAACACGAACACAACGGAAATCACAGCTACGAATTGCAAGCCGAAGCGCAAACACACGCTACGACAAGGAGGATACGGCCTCCTTTCCTCAAAATCAACAAGTACACAGAGTTCTTGGTCTCTCTGCGGATCTCAGCTACAGCAGGGGATGGGAGAGCAGGAAACCCTAAGTGCAGGAAGCAAAATGAGATGGCTAAAACTGAGATGACTGAGATAGGGGAGGAGGGTGTCTCCCCTGACTACTTATCCTATTCTAGTCTAAGTCTATTTCCTACTCTACCCCTCTCTATTCTAATTACAGAGCGAACCAGCTAAACCCTAAGGTTATTCTGGACCAACTCAAGTGGTAGCTAGATCCAACGGCCACGCCCGCACAACTCGTCCGCGTTGCCTCCACGCAACCTTCCGATTGCCGCCACGTGTCGTCCTCGCTCTGCACCCCTGGTTTTGTGGCCCAAACCGGGAAACCAGCCTTTTCCAGCAACCCCCGGTTTTGAGGCCCAAACCGGGAAACCAGCCCACCAGCCTGAGTTTTGTGGCCCAAACTCAGAAACCCGCAGCGCCCGAGTTTTGAGGCCCAAACTCGGAAACCGGCCCATCGCCCGAGTTTTGTGGCCAAACTCGGAAACCGTCCGCGCCCAGGTTTTGTGGCTCAACCTGGAAACCGAGAACCCGAGTTTTGAGGCCCAAACTCGGAAACCGTCCACCAGGTGGTTTTTCCCTGGCTCAACCACCAAACCGGAGCTATAGAGGAGATGCACCGCCCGTGCACCCCGTCCACCGACACGTGTCCCCAGGTCCTCGACCCGAGCAACACCGTGCCCCGCAAGTCTCCGCTCATCGCTGTCCCAGGCTGTCAGCCACCACAGCTGATCCTCAGGCACTCCGGTCCCTTAGTCCAAGCCTCACGTCCGCCCTTCACTGCTCGATACATCGGCATGGCACGTCCGCCGCACGGCACGCCCATCCTTCATCGCACCCAGTCCGTCGGCACGGCACGTCTCAACTTGACCTTCACCTTGCCCTCGATCACTGTCTCCGTGCTCGACACCTGCACAACACAAGCCAAAGAACATGCGATCAAACCCGTTGACAATCACTCATCACTCAGAGACTCGGCATACACCCATGTATCCGCACTTACTTAGGTTGAACGCTAGCACAACAAGCCTTACTGTTAAACTGGGCCAACTACGTGGTGGAATTCAAGGCGCAAAGGGCTGTCACCACCTGCTTGCTACCACAGCTATCCGGGGGTCCAGCCGTATCTGAAGGTAAGTCTATAACTAAGCATCACGCTTAACTATATTCTAACTATCTCTATCCTAGCTTTGAAAAGAGACACCCTTGCGAACGTCAGAGCAAATACTTGACTTAATAAGATAAACACTAAACTAACTAAGCAACCTATTGGCAAAGATCAAACACTAAGCTCACTAGAGATTAACTACTATGGCTAAGTGAATTGATCTGTAGGATAGCTAGGCACTCAAGCAATCAATCAAGTATACCACTCAATATTGATAAGTAGAATAAAGTAATACTTGAAATGATGAAATAGAATATAGTAAAGTGCTTGAGTAACAAGAGCAAAACCTGAACTGGAGATGAAGGAAGACTCTTCCCAGCTCCAGGACCGATCACTCGCACGCCTCTACTCTTGAGCTAACCCTTGAGTAGCGCTTCCACGAGGGCAAAGATGCCTTGCTCTACTAGCTACCTACTTGCCTAAGCTCTCTGAGCTTCTAACCTAACTCTCACTTGCTTGTGTTGCTTCTTGGTGTGGTATGGGATGGTACAAATGGAATGGTGCCACCAGGGGGGTATTTATAGCCTGGTGGAGTGAGGGGGGTACTTATAGGGGGCAGCCAACCGACCTAGGGTTAGGTCAGGTGGCGGGGGCCACCCCCTACTGGCGGCCGCCAGTCCCCTGGCCGTTGGATGCATCATCATTGAACCTATGGCCTCCAGGTGGTTGTCCAAGGCGGTTGGGAGGTCGGTTGCATGTCCTAGCAACCGACTTAGGTCATGATCCACGCCACTCCCCTCCGTAGCCCTTCGATCAAACCGACCAAGTGACCAAGGGCCAAGATTTGGCCTTGGGGTGGTCACATGGATCAGTGACGTGGCAGGGGGATGGTTTGGGCCAACCCAAGTGGCAGGCGCCACCTAGGGGTGGAGGCGCCACCCCCTTAAGGCCCAATTGGGCCCTGCTGAGTGGGTTTGGCCTTTGGTGGTTCAAATGTCCAAATTTGGTCCAAATTCCTGCATTCAAATAAAAATCTATGGACATGTGGAATTTGGTTAGTTTGAAACCTATTTGACTACATCTCATGCCTTTTTGGTGGACTTTAGGGTAAAATGTTGATGGTAAAACAGGTGTTTAAGGACCATCAACAGCGGCGATGACTGAAATCGCGCGCAAAGACACACTACGAACTGGATGTCCGGGAATGTCGCCGTCAGGTACAGCAGCGACCCGATCATACTCCGGTACTCCTTCTGGTCCACAGCTTCTCCATCCTTGTCCGCATCCAGGGCCGTCGTGGTCGACATGGGTGTTGGAAGAGGCTTGGCCTCACCTATATCGAACTTCTTCAATACGTCCTAGGTGTACTTGCCCTGGTGCACGAACGTCCCCTCTCGGGATTGCTTGATTTGCAACCCAAGGAAAAACGTCAACTCGCCCATCATGCTCATCTCAAACTCCCTGCTCATAGTGTCTGCAAACTTGGCAACCAAAGCATGAGAAGAACCACCAAAAATGATATCATCCACGTAAATCTGGACCAAGCTAGAGAGTGTCATTGCCTTGCTTGAGGAGAAAAAGCGTTTTATCCACACATCCCATTTTAAAACCCTTAACAAGCAAAAAGGTTTTCAACCTATCATAGGAGGCTGTAGGGGCTTGTTTCAAACCTTATAAAGCTTTGTGAAGTTTAAAAAGATGGTTTGGAAACTTGGGATTTTCGAAACCAGGGGGTTGTTTCACATACACCTCTTCTTTTATGTAGCCGTTTAAGAAGGCACTCTTGACATCCATTTGAAAAAGTTTAAACCCTTTGGATGCAGCAAAAGCCAAGAGTATCCTAATAGCCTCCAAATGAGCTACAGGAGCAAAAGTCTCCTCATAGTCTATCCCCTCCTTCTGACTATACCCCTGGGCTACAAGTCTGGCCTTGTTTCTCACAACATGGCCATCCTCTCCTTGTTTGTTTTTGAAAACCCATTTTGTACCAATAGGGTGACACTCAGGAGGAGGTGGAACCAAAACCCAAACCTGATTTCTTTCAAAGAAATCTCCCCCTCAACAGCAGCTGGTGCCTCCTTGGGTACAAAAGGTACCGCTCGAGGTGGCGGATCCCACGGCCCCCAAGTAGTCGATGAAGAGGGGTTGGGGCCGTGAGTAGTCGTAGTAGAAGCCGACGCTTGCGACACAGCAGGTGGAGGTAGTGCTGGATCATCCATCCCTTCAGCACCCTCGTCCTCGTCATCTAAAAGAGGCTCACCAACCTCATGATCACCTGCACGCTCAAAACGAGAAGAAGGACAAACCATGGTCTCATCGAAGGTGACATTGGATGTCTCCATGACTCGGTTAGTATCAAGGTTAAGTACACGATATGCGCGAGTATGAGTGCCATAACCCAAAAATTCCCCATTAGAAGAACGAGACTCAAATTTGTCCAAGTTGCCTTTCTTGAGTATAAAACAGTGGCAACCAAAAACTCTAAAATAACTCACTTTGGGTTGTTTTCCAAAACGCAACTCATAAGAAGTCTTTTTCAACAAAGCTCGGAGAAAAATGCGATTGGGAATATAGCATGCAGTGTTCATAGCTTCGACCCAATATCGCCTAGGAGTCCTATGCTCATCGAGCATCGTCCTGGCCATCTCTACAAGGGTCCAATTCTTCCTCTCTACAACACCATTTTGTGGCTGCGTGTAGGGGGAAGAAAACTGATGCTCTAAACCCGAAGAGTTATAAAACTTCTCAAAGTCCGAATTCTTGAATTCGGAACCATTATCACTACGAATAGCTCGCATTGAGTTCAAAGGGAACTCATTCTGAAGACGCAAAATCAGATTGCGAGCAAAAGAGAAAGTCTCGGTCTTCTCAGCTAAAAAGAAGACCCACGAATATCTCAAAAAATCATCAACAACAACAAGCACGTACCACTTCCCGCACAACCGAGCTCACCCGAGCCGGACCAACAAGGTCCATGTGTAAAAGCTCTCCAAGGCGCTTAGTCATGACCTGAGTCACTGGATGGTGGGGAGCAGCGACCATCTTCCCATGTCTACAAGAATGGCAAACAAGATCCTTCTCCACGGACAGCTTGGGCAATCCTCGGATTAAGCCAAATGAGCTAAGTCTTGCAAGCAAGTCGAAGCTCAGGTGACCTAGTCTCCTATGCCACTTCCAAAGATCAGAGGAGGAAGGTCCAGCCAAAAGACAACGAGAAACTCCAAACGATTCTGAGAAATTCACACGAAAGACTTTTCCAAAGGGCGAAATCAAACATACAAGATTGCTCTGAGGATCCAAAATGCGACTGAGATTCGGTTTAAAACGAATCCCATAGTCATCATCGAAAAGTTGCGAAACAGAAAGACGGTTAAAATGCAAGTTAGGAACAAGAGCAACATCGCGCAACACAAAGTGCTCATTAACTCGCACCGACCCACGAGACAACACTTTACCTTTGCTATTGTCGCTGAAGGTGATAAACTCCTTTCTGGTGACCGGACTAAGATTGGAGAACCACTTGGCGTTTTCGGTCATGTGCCTCGAACAACCAGAATCCACCAACCAAACGTTCTCCAATCGTTTTACCTATATCAATAAAAAGACATAGGGTGAGCGTACGGTCCAACACTGGGGTTAGTGAAGTAGGAAGAATACCAGTGTTGGGCTGGCTGCTCAAAAGAACGGTTAGCAGAAAAACCATTCCTAGCACGCCTACGGGAGGAGCGATCACCACGTAGAGGAAAATGTGGTCCGCTAAGGGAAGAGCGTCCATCGCGATACTCAAAGCGCGATGGGGGAAAACGCTCAACTACAAAGCCACCACCACGGGGTCCATAGGCTACAACTGCAGGCTCCCGCCGGGCACGACCTCCTCGCGGCTTAGGCCTAGGAACTTGAGGTTTTGGACCTCTAGGCCTAGCAGCACGCTTCTGAACACTCGGCACATGTACATCATGGAAAGGATGGTACATGTCCGTGTTGTTCATCTCTTTTGCACGACACTCATCTCTCTTGCGCCGAAAGCAAAACTCCCTCAATTGTCCATCTCTCCCATAGTGCTCACAGTGGTACCTCACTGCTCTCATAGGGGGTTGTTGGTACTCACGGTAGTGGGTGTGGATCACTTTGCCCTTCTGTGGCATAAGCTCCTCTTGGATAGGTGGCATGGTGTCAAGCTTGTTTTTCAGGTGGTTGGGCTTAGGAGACCATGTCTGTTTCTTTGGTGGAGCTCTTGGAGGTTCCACAAACACTCCATCCCTGGTGTTAGGTTTGAGAGGCTCTTTGGGTGGTATCTTGGTCAGCTTGGGAGTAGTGGTGGAGTTGGGCTTCTCACTCGGATTAAGACCACTCGACTCTCCAATCTTACCAAACGATGAAGCGCACTCGACAACCTGAGCAAAACCAACACCGGGACCTCTAGCAGCACGCTTGAATTGGGAAATCATCATCCCAAGCTGCGGCTCACCACTAGACACCCATGACAAGATGGTCCGAAGGTATGTGTTTTCCTCCTCGGTTTGCATCTTGTCATGCTTCACGTTGGCTATCTCCATCTCTAAGCCCTCACACAAAACACACCTAGCCACACGAGTGCTATCCGAGCTGGCCTTCTCAAGAGACACAATCTTGACATTCTTCTCTGCCAACTCGGATTGCAAGCCCGCACAGGACTTGCACGCACCCAACAACGAAGATCTAGCCTTAAGCTCATCCACCTCTCCTACCAACACAGCATACTTCTCAAAGTGAGAAGGTCAGTCATGTGTGTGGAGCACATCTCACACTCCTCCTCCTTGGTGACAAAAACGGTGGACTTGACAGATTCAAGTTCCTTCACTGTATCCTCCCACTTTTGCCTAAACTCCTTCCGCTCTCTAGCAGCATGCCTAAGCAGCTTGTCTTGACTAAGAAGGGCGGCAGTAAGTTTCTCGACCTCAGCAGAAAGCTTGTTGGGGGTCTGAGATACCTGGGAGGTGTCATCATCGTCGTCGTTCTGAGGGGTCTCCTCCAGCTCACCGTCGACCTCCTTGCCGAGGGCCATGGTGCAGAAGCCCTCGTTGTCGGCCAAGAAACAGAGGCCGTTCAGCTTGTCCTCGATCTTCTTCTTCTTCTCGGACTCATCGTCGCTTGAGGAAGCGGAGTCGTCATCCAAGTCGTCGACGTCGCTGAGCATGGCGAAGAAAGCGCGCTGCTCAGCCTGAGCCTTCTCCAAGTACTTCGTCTTGATGTACTCCTTGTTGAAGCTGCCCTTCCGCTTGTGCTTCGCAGGGACGTACTTCTCTTTGCGCTTGCCGGAGTCATACTTGTGCCCATGATCCGCCTTGCCGAAGACTTGTTTGTTCTTCTTCGGGCAATTGGCGATGAAGTGGTTGGGGTCGCCGCACTCGAAACAACCCGAGCGTCCTTCTCCACGGTGACGGTTCATGCGGTTGTTGTGGAACCGCGAGAACCGGTTGGCAAGCAAAGCCAACTCGTCATCCCCCATGAACTCCAGCTGCTTATCTGTGACAGAAAGAAGAGAAGAAAGTGCAAAGCCTCCATTGGGGTTAGCAGAAGAGCCAGAAAGCAAAGCCATCGACGGGCTAGAAGGATTTTCATAAGAAGCCCTCACCATGGCATCAATCTCACTGGACTTGAGCTTACTGAAGAGCTCGTCGCATGTGAGGGTCTCATAGTTAGGTGATTCGATGATCGCCTAAACCTTTGAGTCCCACACCGATCGATCAATAGTGTGCAAAAGCTTCAAAGCTCTCTCATGATCGTTGAAAGGCAACAGCTCCTTGTTAGCCCTCATCCTATTGACAATCACCTCAAAAGCGAGCGAATAAACTCTCTATGCTCTCGCCAGGCATATGTCGAAAGTTCTCATACTCTCGCTTGTGCGACTCGTAGAGATGGGTTTTGACTTGAGTGGTTCCCTCATGGAAACGCATGAGGGTGGCCCAAATCTCCCGAGCCGTAGCGAGGTGAGAAACGCGATCAAACTCCGTCATGCTCAAACATGAGAAAAGAGCATTACGGGCTCGGCTGTAATCAGCAGAGTTGCAAATATCCCAGATGGAAGCTCCCTATCGTGGAACCGTCCTGATTATAAGAACTCAAGTACCGTCTTAGCCAAATTTGTCTGACATCGACTCATACTTGAATCCATATAACCTCGGTAGTCCAGAAATCTCGAAGGATTTCAAACATCATACAACATACAGGATCACATCATTCAAGTTCCACATTCGTAAGGATACACTGTCGATAATCGAAACGAATTTAAACATCAGAGTGTGAAATCATAAAAGAGTTATTATAATACTGGGTTTCAAATTGCGGAAGCTGAAATAAGTTTTGAAACAAGACCACAACACATTTGGTCCAAATAAACATTGTTTAATAACTCACTCCTCCTTTTTCAAGTAATATGCCACTAGAAGTCTCAGTCCAGCAAAAGAAAAGGGGAAGCTTCTAGATGACCCTGCCCTGGGCCTACTCCTCATCACCCTCCATGGGGTAGAGGCAGTGCTTACAATAGCCGTAGTACACCTGGCCATCTGCAACAAACGGGATAAACCCTAAGTACGGGAATGTACTCAGCTAGACTTACCCGTCAAACTGAAAATAAAGACACCAAGGGTATGCAAGGCTTTTGGTGGAGTTGGGGTCTTTTAGTTGCGAAAAGCTCAAATTAAGAGAAGGATTATTTAATGATATCCGTGAGCAGTCAAGTTTTAGACCTACCTCTTAGTCTAGATTTGCACCTGAACTATTACATACACTTGAGTCTAATCAAGCAATAACATAACCATATCCAGTTGACTTAAATCACATTTTAGTTGAACCTTAAACATCACATGGAGTTGTATCGTGGTGAAGCTCGCCATAGTTTCCCAATAGCCGGGGGAGACGACGACTCGAATCGAATTCCAATCCAGCTGGTGAAAGACCTTTAATACCAACCCACACTTTCCCCGTCGGGTCCATGCATTGGGTAACCGCTCGATGCTTGTTCGTGGTGGTAATCGTCGTGGTTCAAGCACGGACCGTCCAATTGGAACCTGGCGATGGCCATTCGAGGCAGATCGCATTTACATACTAGAGGGCACGACTCGGGTTGATTCCGGCCTGAACAACGTCTAACCGGCTTTGGGGTCGATGATTACGGCACCGACGTATCCCTAAGTAAAAGGGCGCGTTCAAAAATGAACGAGGGCCAACATCGATACAAACCTACACGATCCAACGGACGGACTGCCCCAAGTTTCCAATCTTGTGCCTTGCCCTCCAGTTGACCGTATTTCATTACTACTCAGGTTCTTTTTCTACGATAGCAAATATAGCCAACCGTGATCCGGTAAATACCCACCAGGGGTATTACGGGAATATCCTTAACTACTACTTTTATTAAGCAGACTAAGAAATTCTATATTATAATAACTAATAGTATAACAAGGCAGGTGGAAACAATAATCAAGGAATGGTAATGCAACAAGTAGGATTCAATCGACTTCTATACCTAATGCATCACAATATAAAATACTCAAATAGATTAATTGTAAATACTGGGAGACTTAGAATGCTCCGGGCATGCCTTGAGAAAAGACCGAGGCCTCGTGAGAGGGGCACTCGGACAAGTTAGTCTCCGGCGCGGGGTCGGCCTCCTCGGTTCTAGGCAGCTCCGGGATCTCCTACTCGTCGTTTGCTTCCGGCTCCTGGTCAGGCTCCGGGACTGTCGATCCTATTGCAATGCGGAGGATAATAAATAATGTGCGGTGCGAAATGATGGTATGAAGTGTAAACATTTCTTGCAAACCAAAAAAACCAACATGTTGAACCACTTTTGACATTGAGAAAAAACACTTATTCACCACACAAAATAAAACTATTATTTTAACTATTTCTTATTTATTAATTCAAAAAGGAGGCTAGGTTTGAACAACAAGTATATTTTTCTGAACTCAGAAAAATCCACAATAATTTCAGAAGGTAACTTACACTAACTGAACCCTACTGTACAAATTTCACCATGATATAAATTACTGAACAGTAGATACAAAAAGGTGAAGAAAACTGCCAAAAAGGTGTTTTGTGTCAAACAGCAGATTTCATATTTTTTCCAGATTCTATTTCACATTTCATATTTGTCAAGAAAGTTCCATGATCAGAAATATTATATTCTTTTCTACACGAATTTTCTAAGAAAAACACAGAAAAGCACATTTATACTACATCTCTTTATTTCTCCCTACAACAACCTATGCTTAGCATTTTTCTCAGCTTGAACATAACACACAGAGACTACATAAATTTTCCCAGATTTTACTTTCACATATAATCATTTTAACCATTATTTTAAGAAAACAGCTAAAAAGAAAATGAAACCTAAATAGATACTTTTTCTACCAAAATAGTGCCTCATAAATTTTTCACAGATGCATAACTGGACAAGAAACCTACACAAATTTTTCCATGAATTAATTCAACCAGAAAACATATAAACTCATTTATATAAACAAAAGCACATAAACGGGATTAATTAAAAATAGTATAATAAATTTCTACCAAAAATACTTTCATATTTTTCCATGATAGATTTACTCATGAACAAGCTAACAAAACTGAAAACACCTCATTTGGACCATTGAAACATGCTACACAAAATAAACAAGTTTTCCTGGAAATAAACAAAAAGGAAAAACATTTGAAATTCCCGGCCCAGCTTGCATGGACTCAGCCCATGGACTGGGTGAGGCTGACGCGTGAGGCCCGTGTGGTCAACAGACCCACCTGTCAGTGAGGGCAGAGTAGGGGCGCGCGTTTGACCGCGGTTTCCTCGCCGACGGCGAGGTCGCCGGCGGTGGGGTTGGGCTAGGCGTGTTCCCCTAGACTAGGCGGTTCGGCTGAGGGTGATGGTTGGGCCAGAGGATGGCCGTAGCTCGCCGGCGGCGAGCCGTGGCGGACGGTGGTGGTGGTGGTGCTTGGCTACGCCGTCTCTGGCGGTCGCCGGTGGAATTGACGGAAGGGGGAGAACCAGTAAACCCTAGGGAGGCTACTAGAGGGCTTGGTTTGGCCGGTGGAGCTCCGATGGAGCTTGGCCTCGAGTGGGGGTCACGGCGACGCCCATGGCGCTCGGCCGGGTGAGAGAGAGGGTAGTGTAACAGAACCGACCAATTTGGACCAGATTAAGCACCGAAATCTCCGCTTAACGCAAAGATCAACGAGTACTTAAGCTCGTACAAACCCGGTAGTCCAAAAATCTCGAAGGATTTCTAATCATTTCAACATTCAGCCAAGATCATACTAGTTCAGCGACATGCTCACAAGTTACATCACAGTTGCACATAGTTCAAATACATCGGAGTACGAAACAATATTACAAACCATAGTTTTTGAATAGTAGCGGAAGCAACATAGTCTTAAACATAAGTTTTGATTGTTCTCAATATAGTGCCATTTGCCATTTGTTTGACCAGGTCCTCAAAAGCATGAGATAAGATAAGGGGTGACCATGCGCATGGTCTAGTCATCTCCTGTAACCAGGTACAGGCAGTTCTCACAGTAGCCATAGAAGCATTGGCTATCTGCAACAAGGGAATGAAACCCTGAGTACAAGAAGGTACTCAGCTAGACTTACCCGTCATAAACAGAAATAATGAGACTCCAAGGATCATGTAGGCTATATAAGTGGGGTTGGCTATACAGACCTTATGCATGAAGCTTTTTTGTATAAAACTCAACTTAGGGTGGTGGCGGTCACTTTTAATAATTAGTGCTACCTTACTAGGTTTGCTCCTGATCTAAAACAAGCACTTGACTACTTATTCAAGCAAGAGTGGCTATTTCATCAATACCTTTCATATTCAACATCATAACCATTTTTAGTTCCATAAGTTCTACGGGCGATGGTCTACAGTCAATTACTCAGTGTCCAGGAGCGATGGCGATTATAATCGATTCCTACCCAGCTGGGGATAAAATGCCTCACACACGCCCGGCACATCCGGCTACGGCAGTCGTAAGCTACCAGTCAAGAGATTCGAGAACACACGCGCGGACCGCCATGGGCCCTTCTACCCGGGGTTATCTCAGTGCCAGGTCGCTCAAGCTATAGCTGCCCACTGTCATGCCTGGTCGATCAGGCCCTGCCTGCCCTCGGACCATGCCACGTTGATCAGAATAGTTGCCCACGGTACAGTTGAGCCCTGGGTGTTTAGGCGTCACATCTCCATCACCGGCTCGAATAACCTTACTCGGCTTCACGGAGGTACTCCGACCTACTCCGTTAAGTGATCGACGCGTTCAATTTGACTGAAGGGACATTCCCGAACGGGCCCATGCGACACAGACGGGAGACTACTAGCACACAGAACCCATGTCCTGCTGCTCTTACATCCCGCCTCTATCTCAAATTAATTATCTCATGGTTATCTCCATGATAGCATAGGCTAATCATGTTCAGTGTCCACCTACTGCGGGAGACAGGAAATCACCCGACTTTTACCGGTCTAAGCAGGGCTAAGCATAATACGAGCCTAGACCTAAACAGGGATATCAAGATGATAATTGCTGGTGGACAAGATATAGTAATAATGCATCAACGGTAGCAACCAATTCCTATAACCTAATGCACAGTCATTAACAGGTTAAAGTATAAAACGTTTCCAAACCATAGGAGTTAGGATGCTCCGGGGCTTGCCTTTCTCGAAGTCAGCTGGACGGTGGTCGCGACACTCGGGCAGTTCTCGGACGTCGGTCCCTCCGGCTTCCTCGGTCAGGGTCTCCTCCTGGTTCGGCTCTTCCTGCGATGGCCGGTTCTGGGTCTCTTCTTTTGATCCTGTATGATGCGTAATATGTATGAATAGGATGAATGCATATTGAATGCATAGGTGATGCACAGGACTTAACAACAATCAGGAGATAAACACATGTCATCTACTTCATTTTCTTCAACAAGGTAGTCAACATCATCCTATTATCACTTAAACCACTTGCTATCACTTAATCATTTTATTTAGCCTAGAACAGCAACCCTCAGATAATAACTTCAGAAAAATCTATAGAAATTACTGGAGGTTGACAGTATGCAATCTAGTCCCCTGTCTAAATTTCAAGCCATTTGGACTTAAACTCTATCCTCTATGAAAAAGACAAACACTACCAGGAAAAGGTGCTTTCAACTGCACACCTTAGTAAAAATTGTCAAACAACAGATTTCCCATTTTTCTACTGAAATTCTTAGTACAAGAGCAGTATACAAAAATTACCAAGTTCATATTCTCCATATTTTAATTACTACAATTTATACAAGAAAACAACACTTAATCATTTTAATTACTACTACCAAAATATTTCACAAAACATCCTCATATTATATTTTTCCCAGAACTACTCATCAACACAAACTTAACAAAACAAGAATCATATTTTTTGGAGCAACACATAGTTTATCATGCATTTAACAAGATTTCAGCCTAAATATGAATTAAATACAATTGCATAGAAAATTATCACAAACTGGACATATCATATTTTTTATGCATAGAACTCATCAAAACAAACTTAACAAAACTTATTTCACTTTTCACCTTTTTAGCATCTACAGAACTTAAGATATGAATTAAACAAACTCTACAAGCATTTCTGAAAACTATTTAAACAAAAACCCTGAAAAACCGTTCGGCCTAAACTGCTATGTGCACCCAGCTCGACTGTACCCATGCGACTGACCAGCGGGCCCCTGAGTCAAACTGGCCCCAGACGTCATACACACAGAGCAGGGGTCGACGTTGACCACGGCGAGGCTCGCCGGCGGCGGCCCCTCCGGCGAAACCACCACCACCACTCGACTCCTCTCAACAAACCGCATCGATTGATGCCCCTCACTGGCCCAGCATTGTGATGGATCGAGCTCACCGTCGCAAATGGCGGCCCCGGCAGCGCAGACTGGCCACGCCGGCCGACTCTGACCACGACGAGCTAAACCGACTCCCGAATCCTACTCCTTAGACCTCCACGGACCTAGCGCAAGGCTTGGGAGCTAGGGTTTCCACCCCGAACAACCCCGACCACGACCATGCCAACTCCGGCAACAATGGCGAGCGGCGGACGACGGCGTACTGCCTCTACCAAACCCTAATCGACTAAACCATCACCCCCTACTTCTTCCACGAGCCTCTCTGACCCTCGAACGCGAGCTAGAACGGAAGGATTCACACGGAGGGAGGGTCGACCACGGCGGACCGAGCTCGGCGGTCATGGCGGCCATGGCGGGCACTCACCCCATGGCTTACCTAGGGCCTCTCATGGAACGCTAACGGCGGCAAAAGGTGTGGGGCTTACGGCGAAGCGGGAAGGGCGGTTGGGTTAGCGGTGGTGCGGCGGGACGGCGGCGAACGGCGGCGAGCGCTCTGCTTTCCCCCCAGGCGACGACGAGAGCAGAGGAGGCAGGCAAAGCAGAGGGAGCGGCTTCTGGCAGAGCGACAGCGTGCGGGCGGGCCTTGTGCTCGCCACGCGGTGGGAGATGCCCGACACGGTCGACCACTGAGCTCGCCGATTCAAATTGAATCGGGCGATTCAGTTAAGCCCTGGCCGACTAACGGCCGGAATTCAAATGCGATTATCTCCTAATCCACTCGATGAAACACTAAACCCCTTGTTCCATTGAGTAGGGCTATGTGCCGACTACAACTTTGGTTAAAAGACTACACACTGGTTTGGCCTGGATCACCCATGAAAATGGCTCCAAAGATCGGCCAATGTCACTGGTTAGCAGATTAGGACTTAGAAGAATTTTTCTTAGAAGAATTTTTCTAAGTCAAAATATCTCCTTTTCTGCCTTGTGGGTCCTAAAACACTTGTTAAACCCATTTTCATGAGTTGGGTCCTAACAACTTTTGTTCTACTCTAAATTCTACACACTTTGGGTTAAGGGCCCTCAGCCATGCAAAGCTTCTATCAAGGAGGTCTTAGTTAGTCAAACAAAAGGACTCTTAGGGCTCTATTAAGGCAACTAGGGTTAGAGACTTGGTTAGCCAAAAAGACCAACATAAACCTAGCTTCATTTTGACTCCTCAACAAGATAAACTACTAAGGAAACTCAACCACTCCAAAAACAAGTCAAACAAGCATCACACCATGCACAACAGTAATAACCATCACAAGAAATGACACTCTACATAAAGAATGAAACATGTGATGATGCTTTTATGCTTATGAGATGCCAAGTTATGCATTTAGGGTTGCTTAACACCAGGGTGTTACAGGCCTCCCCCCTAAAGGAATCTCGTCCCGAGATTTAAGTTACTAACCATTTCTTATAAAAGTGTGGATACACCTCCTTTAGATAGCCGTCTGTTTCCCACGTAGCATCCCGATCATCTTGCTCACTCCAAGATACTTTGTATTGCTTCACTATTCTTCCGTGAGTCGCTCTTTCCTTTTCGTCAAGCACTCGACACGGTTCCACTGAGTAGGTGAGATCGGATTGCAACTTGATACGGGCTGGCTGTACCTCTTCTTCCGGCACTCGAAGACACTTCTTCAATTGCGAGACATGGAACACACGAAATATAGCCTTCAGATGTTTTGGTAACTGTAGCTGATAAGCTACTTCTCCCCTCTTTTTCACAATCTTGTATGGTCCCACAAACCTTGGCGCTAACTTTCTTTTAACCCCAAAGTGCTTAACACCTTTCATAGGTGAAACCTTTAGATAGACATAGTCACCGGCATTGAATTCAAGTGGTCTTCTTCGTTTATCAGCATAGCTTTTCTGTCGAGACTGTGCAGCTGCCATATGTTGCTGAATGATTCTAACTTGTTCTTCTGCTTCTCTGATGAAATCAATTCCATAGTACCGGCGCTCCCCTGGTTCAACCCAATTGATTGGTGTTCTGCATCTTCTACCATATAAGGCTTCAAAAGGCGCCATCTGGATACTCTCTTGATAACTGTTGTTGTAAGCAAATTCTGCCAAAGGCAACCATTTTTCCCAAGCACCCTTTGCTGATATTACACAGGCTCTTAGCATATCTTCTAACACTTGATTTACTCTTTCAGTCTGTCCTGACGTTTGCGGATGATAGGCCGAACTTCGGATCAAATTCGTGCCTAACTCTTTTTGCACCTTTTCCCAAAACGGTGCAGTGAACTGTGGTCCTCGGTCCGAAACTATGACTTTCGGTATCCCATGTAGACGAACAATCTGACTCACATAGATCTCCGCGTAATCTGGTGCTTTATAATTGGTCCTGACTGGGACAAAATGTGCTGTCTTGGTGAGACAATCCACGATTACCCAAATCGAGTCATTTCCCTTTTGAGTGATGGGCAACCCGGTGATAAAATCCATGCTCACCTCTTCCCACTTCCATTCTGGTATAGCTAACGGTTGAAGCATTCTGGCTGGTTTCAAGTGAATAGCCTTCACTCGACAACATGTGTCACACCTAGCCACATAAGCAGCGATTTCTTTCTTCATTTTAGTCCACCAAAATCTTGGACGCAAATCTTGATACATCTTAGTACTTCTAGGATGAATGGATAACTTGGACAAATGAGCTTCATCCATGATCCGATTTTTGAGCTCTCTGTTCTTGGGTACTACTAAGCGCTTGTCAAACCATAAAACTCCCTTGTCATCAATCTGAAAATGTTTTATTGGTTCAGTTTCAACTTTCAGCTTCTCCTTGATATGATAAATTCCCTTGTTGGTTTTCTGCCCTTCAAGAATTTGGTCAACTAGGGTGCCTTGCAGCCTGATGTTGTGCAGAATTACAGGGTGTTCGAGACTAAACTCATCTTCTGGTCGTAACCTCAAGTTGTTGCAATGTGATTTCTGGCTTAAAGCATCGGCAACCACATTTGTCTTTCCTGGATGATAATGAATCTGCAGATTGTAATCTTTAATTAACTCAAGCCATCTTCTCTGCCTCATGTTCAATTCTGCCTGAGTGAATATATACTTAACTTTTGTGATCTGTGTACATATTATAGACATTACCAAGCAAATAATGTCTCTAGATCTTCATAGCGTGAACAACTGCAGCTAATTCCAAATCATGTGTCGGATAGTTCACTTCATGCTTCCTTAATTGCCGAGATGCATACGCGATTACTCTGCCTTCTTGCATAAGAACAGAACCTAAGCCAACCTTCGATGCATCACAAAAGACATCAAATGGCTTCTCAATGTCTGGCTGAGCTAAAACAGGAGCAGTGGTCAACAGTTTCTGCATATTACGGAAAGCAGTTTCCTTGTTGATCAAAGCTGGCTTGAGTTCAAATCCGTTGTCCCCCACATTGACTGTTGGTCCAGTCCTGATGTTGGCAGTGGTTGGTGCAGAGAACTCGCGGAGTGTCTTGTCGGCCATGGTGTCCAACACTGGTGTTAGGCTTCTTCTTATCTGGCTAACTTCTGGTAGTGGTGCTGAGGGTTTCTTAAGTTTGCGTGTAGTTTTCCTTAATAAAGCTTCGGGATCCTCAGTGTAGTTGTTCGGAAGTTGGAAACCAGTCATACATCACCCTGCATAAGATATAAAAGATAAACAAAGCCAGGGTAAGCCTGTAAAAGTAAATAATTAGTGCATTATCACATGTGTGTAGGTAAAATGATATGTTCTAGCTACCGTTTAAATGCTGCTAATGCATGTCCTTATCAATGTTCATAAAGATTTTGATGAAAAACCCTAGGTACCATCCCTAATTGAATTGATGTGATCCCCGGCAACGGCGCCAGAAATGCTTGTTGACACTCCTTAATGGATTCACTCTAAGAATGAGCCACATAAAATAATAAACAAATGAAAGCACCAAGAGTGTACGGGACACTACTAACTCCACTTAACATCAAGTTGTCATCCCCAACATGAAGCTAGCAATGTAATTATATCAGGGCACTGGATTTAAGAGATAGATATTTACCCGCAAGCGCACAGATAAACATACCCGTTGTAGAAGCATTTCACTCAATCTAGTCTCAGGTATCGTTATTTATATATTTAGCCTAGAGACTAATCAATTCAAGATATGATGGTATTGTAAGGACTTAACAGTATTTAATATGGCACACACTTATAATAAGACTGATAACACACTAATTACTATGAACATGAATCAGGTTACAGAGTAAATAATATGATGAATAATGATACAGGATAGCAGAGATCAGATCAATCATGGATAAACTTAGAACAGTACTGCCTAGCAAGTGATGATTAGAACAGGTATTAATAAGGAACATTCCTAAGTTATTCTAATTACAAGTCATAGCATACATTGATTAGTGCAATTATATTTGGCAATCATTGGCTAGGTCACATCATATTTATAATCAAGAGACAACTCCATAGTTAAGGTGTTAAGCAAAGTAACCCTTAAACCATGAGTTAACTGAGATATACTGAACACTATATTCGGGAGGTGGAATACAGAGGACTCAACAGGTCTGTCACACCCGCGATCTACCACTCTATCCGGAACATAGGACGCATTCGCAGATAAATAATGTATAGGCACCACGCCTACACAGCATTTATCACCCACCCGTTGTACTTTAAGATGAGCGCTATACGAACATGAGTATAAACATAAAGATGAACTATCTATGCCAAATATATAATCATAGTAGACTATAAGCATTATAACTAAGAATATAATCATTGATGTCTTAATCATATCAATTGTATTGCTATCTAGAACATGATAATGAACAATAAGGTGAATTAGGTCATCGAGAAGAACTAAAGTACGAACTAAAACATGAACTAGAACAAGATTATGAACTAGATAATGAACTAGATGATGAACATGAACTAGACGATGAACTAGAACATAAATAATGAAGAACAATGATGAACTAGAAGAGCAATTATGAAATAGATCCATAATGTTAATACAAGAGAGAAAATCTTGGTTTACCGAGCCTTCTCGTGACTAGATCAGGAATCCAAGCGAAGCTTGCCTCCTCTAATCCTATTCTATCTACTAATCTAGGTGGATGTAGTCCTAAAGCCTCCGATTGATCTCCTTCTGATTGGTCTAACCCTGATGAATGAATTGCCTGAAGCCCTATTTCCTAGAGAGGGGGGTCAGGGGTCTGTTTATATAGCCCTGAGCGATGAATCGTGGCCCTTGGATCAAACCGACTTGAGGTACGGTCGAGATGCATCCTGGAGGTCGGTGGAAGTAGCTTGCAGAAGACGAAAGCGTGTGGGCTCCCTGGCCGACCGACCGGTGGGCCCTGTGGGACCGTTCAGTCCCACAGGTAAGCCTCCTGTGGTGCCCTTCGTTGTGGTGTCTTCTTACGTCCTCTGGAGTCTTCTAGAAGTATCCCGACGTGGCGGTTGCGTTATCTCCCGACGATTTCCTTCTTTGGGAAGCTATCGGTGTCGATTTCCTAGTTTAGTCCCTGCAGAATCATAACTCACCAAAACTCGTGGAATATTGTCAGTTGAAACCCTAAACCTTTGTTGGTGATCAAATTCTTGCCCTTGTCATATTTATTTATCTCTTAATTATGATAGTTAACCAGTGTCAACACTATCCGCGGTAACAGATACTTATTCTTGACAGTCACAGCATTGAGCGGACGGTAATACACACACATGCGTAATGACTTGTCCTTCTTCTTCACAAATAAAGCTGGGCATCCCCATTCTGACACACTAGGTTGAATAAATCCCTTTTCTAATAGTTCCTTGATTTGGATCTTGAGTTCTGCCAATTCATTGGGCGGCATACGATATGGCCTCCTAGAGATTGGTGCAGTTCCTGGTAATAACTCTATTGCAAACTCTACTGCTCTTTTGGGTGGTAATCCTGGTAACTCATCCGGGAAAACAGCGGGGAAATCTCTGACAACTGGAATTTTGGAGAGGTCCTCTATAGCAAGAGTGCAAGATAGGTCAACAAAATCGGCACCTCGGGGAAGAGATATGCGAAGTTTGTTACCTGTCCAATTATCAGATAAGGTAAGAGTTCTGTTCGCAGTGTCTAACACCGCGTTCCACATGGTCATCCAACTCATACCTAAGACTACATCCATACTTAATCCAGGCAAAACTGAAGGACCGAGAATGCAATAGCAAGGCGACCAGAGGGGGGTGAATGGGAGCTCAAAAATTTCTCTCGAAACTTTGGCCTTTGTCCCACAAATCAACCCCAAAAGCTTCGATCGAAACCGTAATGCCCACGACCCTTGGAAGAGGGTGGATGATCCCTAGGATCACAGCGAGGCACCACAAAGTGATAGCAAACCAAACGCCAAAAGCACCGGCACAAGTTCAACCCCTAAAAACCTAGTCCCAAACGTAGATTGAAGGCTACGTCGAGAAATCCCCAAACACCGATGCTAACAAGTAGCAAAGATACTTAGAGAGGTTCCTAGGTGAACTAAAGGGTCAACCGAGAAGTCCGGAAACCAAGCGAAGAAGCCGGGAGAGCAAACGCACTAAAACACAACAAGCAGCCTATTCCCCGACTGTCCGAACTCTTGGTCCCGGACAGTCCGCCCCAACTACGGACTGTCCGCGACTGGGGGGCCGGACTGTCCGCCGGCCAAATGGACAAAACAGCAAGGTTGCTGAAGGTCCCTGGTCGACTCGCGGACTCTCCGCGACCGACTACGGCGGACTGTCCGCCAGTCAAATCTGACAAAAATGGTCGAGGCTCGCTGCCACTGGTCTGGCTCGAGCCCGATGGCCGGACTGTCCGCGCCCTGTCTGGCGGACTGTCTGCCACTGCCTAGAGAAGGCGATTTTGATCGCCCTTCTCACAAATCTCTCCAAAAACGATTCAAATCAAAATCCCTTGTTCCCAAAATTGGAGAGGATGATCACAAGGTAGTTAGGAGACTATCCCCAAGAAATCATCCGCTCAAATCGATTCAATCAATGGGAAATCGAAGGGAAAGGTGTATGAACCGAAAAAGCGCCACGAAAATGAAATCGACCCGATCTACTTGCTCGTGAGGAGTTAGATGAATTTCTTTGGTGGAAATGATCTCCTCACTGTAAAGAATAAGTTGATTCAAACGGATTTCGAAAAGACACAGCAGAGAGGGAGATCGAGTGACGGGAAAATCACGGAGAAACGAAGAATGCGAAGAACACGAACAAAACGCGATTCAAGTCATCGATCTGCAACCGTGTGGCTACCACACGCTACAACAATGAAATTACGGTCTCACTTTCTCAAAATCTTCAGTACACAGAGGTATGGTTCTCTGCGGATCTCAGTAGCTACAACAGGGGATTGGGAGAGCAGGAAGACCTAGAAGGCAAAGAGCAAATGACTGAGATAGGATGGGAGGTGGGTGTCTCCCTCTACTTATCCTAATTCTAGTTCCCACTCTACCCCTAACTAATTACAGAGCGAACTAGCTAAACCCTAGGGTTATTCTGGACCAACTTATGGTAGGTGGTGATCCGACGGCCACGCCCGCGCAACTGGTAGCGTTGCCTCGACTCAACCTCACCGATTGCCGCCACGTGCCGCCACCGCTCTGCACGTCCTTTTCCCGGACTTCGCCCCCGGTTTTGTGGCCCAAACCGAGAAACCAGCCTTCACAGCCAACCCCCGGTTTTGAGGCCCAAACCGGGAAACCAGCCGACCATCGCCTGAGTTTTGTGGCCCAAACTCAGAAACCCGCCGCACCCAGGTTTTGAGGCCCAAACCTGGAAACCGTCCTCAGCCCGAGTTTTGTGGCCCTAATTCGGAAACCATCAGTGCCCAGGTTTTGAGGCCCAAACCTGGAAACCGTCCACTCGGTGGTTTTTCTGTGGCTCAACCACCAAATCGAGCCATAGAGGGCATGCACCGCCCGTGCACCCCGTCCACCATCACGTGTCCCCAGGTCCTTGACCCAAGCAACACCGTGTCCGCAAGTCTTCATTCGTTGCTGTCCCAGGCTGTCAGCCACCACAGCTGATCCTCAGGCCACCGGTCCCTCAGTCCAAGCCTCACGTCCGCCCTTCGCCACTCTCGGTCCTTGGCACGACACGTCTCTACTTGACCTTCACCTTGCCTTTGATCACTGTATCCGTGCTCGACACCTGCACAACACAAGCCAAAGAACATGCGCATTATCCCAGTTGACAATCACTCATCACTGAGAGACTCGGCATACACCCATGTATCCGCAATCTCCCCCTTGATGAGTGCATTGTCAACTAGCAACACAAATCATAATAGAATCGAGGAAGGAAGGAAGAAAGAGAGAGAACTCGACCAAATGACCCAAAAGCATAACAAAGCCAAAGAAGGTCAAATGGAAAGAGCAAAACAACTTGGTTCCCAAAGACATGGGCAACGGCTCGACGCAACCAAGCAAAGCAAAGCTAGCCCTCAAGAAGAGGTAGAACAGGCTTAACACCGCTAGCGAGAAAACTTGATACCAATTGAAGAATCAACTGAAATTCAAGCAAAACACAGCTAGCCCTCAAGAAGAGGTAGAACGGGCTCAACACCGCTAGCGAGGAAACTCAGCAACGAGCAAACTCCCCCTCAAATAGTGCACACAACCAGGGAATCTCTCGAACACAGAGAGCACACATGATTTGTCAATATTTTCTCCCCTTTAGTTGAAAATGCACCAACAATCAAATTTCTCCCCCTTGACAGAAGAACTCGCCCTACAAATGCATATGAGTCAAAATGCAAGTTAGCAGCTTCAGGAATATAGTCAATAGAATATGAAGATGCTCAACAGAGTGCTGATCCAATGACTCAATAATAAGCACAAAATGCTAGCAAAACTCAAACTGATCACCAAATATGAAATATGAACATTAGAGCAAGTGAGCAGTTTTAGCCATTCAAAAAGGATGTTCACCATAAAATAGCACTGAACATGTATAGACAGGAAGTCAAACAAGTGCTAAACATGTAAACAAGGTGAACTACCCCTAGCAAGGATCAACCATCATGCTATAGAATGAAACATAGACTTGTGTATCCAAAAGTTTATCGGAGTTGCAGCGGTTAAATTACACAAGTTCAAATTTCAGCATGTGAGTGCGAGAGGTTGAAAGCTTGTCATTGCCTAACTTTTCAACTGTGCGAAGCCTATGCAGAAGCAATCAGAAGCTTAAAGCAGCAGTTTCGGTCATACACTACACAGCTCAAGTTTAACTCAAAGTGCAATGAGAAACAGTCTCGAAACTGTGATGTGTTGACAAGCAATCCCATCTCGATCTTTCCAATTCACTTAACTTGGTTCAAATTTAAAGCAGAATATGAACATACCAAGCAAGTGAATGACTCAGAACTAGAGACATAGCAACCTAGCATATATGAAAAGCACAAGTGATTTCAACACATTCTACACATGCTAGTTGCATATCTCAATGGTGAACATTTTCAAGTTTTATATTCATTAAGCAAATTCACCATTCATAAAATAGCTCAGCTCACAACATGTATTAGTGATCAGAAAGAGCATAAGCTACAAGCATCATTAAATAGCATCGGAGCATATACTAAATAGACATAGTCACATTCTAAGGATTATATTAAAGAAGCTCTGAATGTAAATATGCAGGTTGACATGCAAGGATGCATGATGAAACCAAAAGAAGAAAAAGAGTCAATCTATAATACAAGAACCAAAATATTTCCCCCCAACTAAAAGGGGAAACAAACACCAAGCTCACCTCTCAACCTAGCAAAAGTTGATTGGTCCAAAGGCTTGGTAAAAATATCAGCCAACTGATGATGAGTATCGACATGGCGAAGGTCGATATCACCCTTCTCATAGTGGTCTCGCAGAAAGTGAAAGCGCACATCAATGTGTTTGGTCTTAGAGTGCAACACGGGCTTCTTAGCAATGCTAATCGCACTCGTGCTGTCACAAAGCAAAGGAACGCGAGAAAAGCTCAGACCAAAATCACGCAAAGTGGCCATCATCCAAAGCAACTGGGAATAACAGCTAGCCGCAGCAACATACTCAGCCTCCGTGGTAGACTGGGCAACACTAGACTGCTTGCGAGAAGACCACGATACAAGAGAAGAACCAATAAACTGACAAGTCCCAGAAGTGGACTTGAGATCAATACGGCAACCAGCAAAATCAGCATCAGAATAACCACAAAGGGAGAGGGTGGAGGAAGCAGAATACCAAATCCCAAATTCTGGAGTGAAGGATAAGTACCTCATAATGCGCTTGACCACCTAACGGTGAGAGGTGCGCGGCAACGATTGAAATCGCGCGCAAACACACACCGCGAACTGGATGTCCGGGCGTGTCGCCGTCAGGTACAACAGCGACCCAATCATACTCTGGTACTCCTTCTGGTCCACTGCTTCTCCATCTACATCCGCATCCAGGGCCATCGTGGTCGACATGGGTGTTGGAAGAGGCTTGGCCTCACCCATATCGAACTTCTTCAGAATGTCCTTGGTATACTTTCCCTGGTGCACAAATGTCCCCTCTTGGGATTGCTTGATTTGCAACCCGAGGAAAAATGTCAACTCGCCCATCATGCTCATCTCAAACTCCCTGCTCATAGTGTCTGCAAACTTGGCAACCAAAGCGTGAGAAGAACCACCGAAAATGATATAATCCACGTAAATCTAGACCAAGAGAGTGTCATTGCCTTGCTTGAGGAGAAAAAGTGTTTTATCCACACATCCCATTTTAAAACCCTTAGCAAGCAAAAAGGTTTTCAACCTATCATACCAGGCTCTAGGGGCTTGTTTCAAACCATACAAAGCTTTGTGAAGTTTAAAAACATAGTTTGGAAACTTGGGATTTTCGAAACCGGGGGGTTGTTTCACATACACTTCTTCTTCTACATAGCCGTTTAAGAAGGCACTCTTGACATCCATTTGAAAAAGTTTAAACCCTTTGGATGTAGCAAAAGCCAAGAGTATCCTAATTGCCTCCAAACGAGCTACAGGAACAAAAGTCTCCTCATAGTCTATCCCCTCCTTCTGATTATACCCCTGGGCTACTAGCCTGGCCTTGTTTCTCACAACATGGCCATCCTCTCCTTGTTTGTTTTTGAAAACCCATTTTGTCCCAATAGGGTGATACTTAGGAGGAAGAGGAACCAAAACCCAAACCCAATTTCTTTCAAAGTTTTCAAGCTCCTCATGCATGGCATTGACCCAATCCGGATCAGATAAAGCGTGTCCAATATCCCGGGGTTCAAAATCAGCAACAAATGCAGAATGAGCAAAGTGAGAGATTTGTTGTGACCTTCATCGAGTGACACGTTCGCCAATGCTGCCGATCATCTATTGAGGCGGGTGTGGCGCGGATGTGTCGTGGCGCCTCCCGAGCTGAAGAAACCTCCCCCTCAACAGCAGCTAGTGCCTCCTCAGGTACAAAAGGTATCGCTCGAGGTGGTGGATCCCACGACCCCCATGTAGTAGAGGAAGAAGGGTCAGGGCCGCGTGCAGTCGTGGTCGAAGTCGACCCAATTGGCGCAGCAGGTGGAGGAAGTGCTGGGTCATCCATCCCTTGAACACCCTCATCCTCGTCATCAAAAAGAGGCTCACCAACCTCATGATCACCTGCGCGCTCAAAAAGAGAAGAAGGACAAACCATGGTCTTGTCGAAGGTGACATCTGATGTCTCCATGACTCGGTTAGTATCAAGGTTAAGTACACGATATGCACGAGTGTGAGTGTGCGGATACATGGGCGTATGCCGAGTCTCTGAGTGATGAGTGATTGTCAACTGGGATAATGCGCATGTTCTTTGGCTTGTGTTGTGCAGGTGTCGAGCACAGATACAGTGATCAGAGGCAAGGTGAAGGTCAAGTAGAGACGTGCCGTGCCGATGGACCGAGAGTGGCAAAGGGCGGACCTGAGGCTTGGACTGAGGGACCGGTGGCCCGAGGATCAGCTATGGTGGCTGACAGCCTGGGACAGCGACGAGCGAAGACTTGCGAGCACGGTGTTGCCTGGGTCGAGGACCTGGGGACACGTGTCGGTGGACGGGGTGCACGGGCGGTGCATCCCTTCTACGGCTCGGTTTGGTGGTTGAGCCACAGAAAAACCACCGAGTGGACGGTTTCCAGGTATGGGCCTCAGAACCTGGGCGCTGATGGTTTCCGAGTTTGGACCACAAAACTCGGGCTGAGGACGGTTTCCAGGTTTGGGCCTCAAAACCATGGTGCTGCGGGTTTGCTGAGTTTGGGCCACAAAACTCAGGTGATGGATGGCTGGTTTCCCGGTTTGGGGCTCAAAACCGGGGGTTGGTCGTGAAGGCTGGTTTCCCGGTTTGGGCCACAAAACCGGGGGTGCGTCGTCTGGGAAAAGGACAAGCAGAGCGGTGGCGGCACGTGGTGGCGATCGGTGAGGTTGCGTCAAGGCAACGCTACCAGTTGTGCAGGCGTGGCCGTCGGATCACCACCTACCATGAGTTGGTCCAGAATAACCCTAGGGTTTAGCTGGTTTGCTCTGTAATTAGAGAGGGGTAGAGTAGGAATTAGAATTAGGATAAGTAGAGGGAGACACCCTCCTCCCATCCTATCTCAGTCATTTGCTCTTTGCTTCTAGGGTTTCCTGCTCTCCCAATCACCTGCTGTAGCTACTGAGATCCGCAGAGAATCATACCTCTGTGTACTGGAGATTTTGAGGAAGTGAGACCGTAATCTCACTGTTGTAGCGTGTGGTAGCCACACGGTTGCAGATCGATGACTTGATTTGCGTTTTGTTCGTGTTCTTCGCGTTCTTCGTTTCTCCGCGATTTTCCCATCTCTCGATCTCCCTCTCTACTGCGTCTTTGCGAAATCCGTTTGAATCAACTTGTTCTTTATAGTGAGGAGATCATTTCCACCGGAGGAATTTATCTAACTCCTCATGAACAAGTAGATCGGGTTGATTTCATTTTCGTGGCGCTTTTTCGGTTCATACACTTTCCCCTTTGATTTCCCGTTGATTGAGTTGATTTGAGCGGATGATTTCTTGGGGATAGTCTCCTAACTACCTCGTGATCATCTTCTCCAAGTTTGGGATCAAGGGATTTTGATTTGGATCGATTTGAGAGTGATTTGGGTGAAGGGCGATCAAAATCGCCTTCACTGGACAGCCGCGGACAGTCCGCCACCTGACAGTCGGACAGTCCGGGCGTCGGGGATCAGCCGGATCAGTGGCTGTGTTCTTCGGCCGATTTGATTTTGCGTGACCGGCGGACAGTCTGCAGTACACTCTCGCGGACAGTCCGAGAACGGTCCAGGGACACTTCAGCAGCAGTGCGTTTTCGCACTTTTGACCGACGGACAGTCCCCCACCCCTTAGCGGACAGTCCGCAGTAGGGCGGACAGTCTGGGACCCCAGGGCCGGACAGTCCGGGAATAGGCTGCTTGTTGTGTTTTAGTGCGTTTGCTCTCCCGGCTTCTTCGCATGGTTTCCGGACTTCTCGTTTGGCCCTAGAGTTGTCCAAGGAACCTCTCTAGGTATCTTTGCTACTCGTTAGCATCGGTTTTTGGGGATTTCTCGACGTAGCCTTCAATCTACGTTTGGGACTCGGTTTCAAGGGTTCGAACTTGTGCCGGTGTTTTTGGTCTTTGGTTTGCTATCGCTTTGTGGTTCTCCGTTGTGATCCTAGGGATCATCCACCCTCTTCCATGGGTCGTGGGCATCATGGTTTCGTTCGAAGCTTTTGGGGGTTGATTTGTGGGACATAGGCCAAAGTTTCGAGAGAAATTTTTGAGCTCCCATTCACCCCCCTCTGGTCGCCTTACTATTGCATTCTCGGTCCTTCAATTGGTATCGAAGGGGGTTAAGGATCTTCCACCTTAGCCGGTTCCAGATCCACAGAGGGTGACATGGATCGCGGCGTGGGCAAACCGCCGTTTTCGATGGGACGAACTATGCGTATTGGAAGATACGCATGTCGGCCTATCTGCAGAGTTTGGGTGCTTCCATCTGGGATATTTGCAACTCTGCCGATTACGTGGTCTTGGCTGCTCGTGTCTCTCAGCTTCAGATCGGAGCACGATGCCAATAGCCGGCCCGTAATGCTCTTTTTTCATGCTTGAGCATGAGTGAGTTTGATCGCGTTTCTCACCTCGCCACGGCTCGGCTACCCTCATGCGTTTCCATGAGGGAACCTCTTAAGTCAAAACCCGTCTCTATGAGTCGTTCAAGCGAGAGTATGAGAACTTTCGACATATGCCTGGCGAGAGCATAGAAAGTTTATTCGCTCGCTTTCAGGTGATTGTCAACAGGATGAGGGCTAACAAGGAGTTGTTGCCTTTCGACGATCATGAGAGACCTTTGAAGCTTTTGCATACTCTCGATCGGTCGGTGTGGGAATCCATGGTTCAGGCGATCATCGAATCGCCTAACTATGAGACCCTCACGTGCGATGAGCTCTTTAGTAAGCTCACGTCCAGTGAGATTGATGCCATGGCGAGGGTTTCTTATGAAAATCCTTCTGGCCCGTCGATGGCTTTGGTTTCTAGCTCTTCTGCTAACCCCTCTGGAAGCTTTGCACTCTCTTCTCTTCTTTCTGTCACAAAGGAGCAGCTGGAGTTCATGGGGGATGACGAGTTGGCTTTGCTGGCCAACCGTTTATTGCGGTTCCACAACAACCGCATGAACCGTCGCCGGCGGAGGAGGATGCTTAGGATGCTTTGAGTGCGGCGACCCCAACCACTTCATCGCCAATTGCCCGAAGAAGAACAAGCAGACCTTCGGCAAGGCGGATCATGGGCACAAGTACAAGTCCAGGAAGCGCAAGGAGAAGTACGTCCCCATGAAGCACAAGCGGAAGGGCGGCTTCAACAAGGAGTACATCAAGACGAAGTACATGGAGAAGGCCCAGGCTGAGCAGCGTGCGTTCTTCACCATGCTCAGCGACGTCGATGACTCGGATGACGACTCCGCTTCTTCAAGCGACGACGAGTCCGAGAAGAAGAAGAGGATCGAGGACAAGCTGAACGGCCTCTGCCTCTTCGCCGCCGACGACGGCTTCTGCACCATGGCCCTTGGCAAGGAGGTCGACGGCGAGCTGGAGGACACTCTTCGGAATGACAATGACGACGATGACACCTCCCAGGTATCTCAGACCCCCGACGAGCTTTCTGCTGAGGTCAAGAAGCTTACTGCCGTGCTCCTTAGTCAGGATAAGTTGCTTAGGCGTGCTGCTAGAGAGCGCAAGGAGTTTAGGCAGAAGTGGGAGGATACAGTGAAGGAACTTGAATCTATCAAGTCCACCGTAGTTGTTACCGATGAGGAGGAGTGTGAGATGTGCACCACACACATGACTGACCTTCTCACTTTGAGAAGCAAGTATGTTGTGTTGGTAGGAGAGGTGGATGAGCTGAAGGCTAGATCTTCGCTGTTGGGTGCATGCAAGTCCTGTGCGGGCTTGCAATCTGAGTTGGCAGAGAAGAATGCCAATTGTGTCTCTTGAAGAGGCCAACTCAGGTAGCACATGTGTGGCTAGGTGTGTTCTTGTGAGGGTTTGGAGATGGAGATTGCGAATGTGAAGCATGACAAGATGCAAACCGAGGAAGAAAACACATACCTTCGGACCATCTTGTCATGGGTGTCTAGTGGTGAGCCGCAGCTCGGGATGATTATCTCAATTCAAGCGAGCTGCTGAGGTCCAGGTGTAGGTTTTGCTCCGGGTGTCGATGTTTTGTCTTTTGGCAAGATTGGAGAGTCGAGTGGTCTTAACCCATGTGAGAAGCCCAACTCCACCACTACTCCAAGCTTACCAAGATTCCACCCAAAGAGCCTCTCAAGCCTAACACCAGGATGGGGTCTTTGTTGAACCTCCGAGAGCTTCACCCAAGAAACAATCATGGGCTCCAAAACCAAACCACCTCAAACAAGCTGGACACCATGCCACCCATCCAGGAAGAACTTATGCCACAGAAGGCCAAAGTGATCCACATCCACTACCGTGAGTACAACAACCCCTATGAGAGCGGTGAGGTACATTGTGAGCACATGGGAGAGATGGACACTTGAGTGAGTTTTTGCTTTCGGCGCAAGAGAGATGCGCGCCGTGCAAAGGAGATGAACAACACGGACATGTACCATCCTTTCCATGATGTACATGTGCCAATGTTCAGCAGGCGTGCTGATAGGCCTAGAGGTCCCGACCTCAAGTTCCTAGGCCTAGGCCGTGAGGAGGTCGTGCCCGCGCGAGCCTGCAGTTGTAGGCTATGGACCCCCGTGGCGGTGGCTTTGTAGTTGAGCGTTTTCCACCACCGCGATTTGAGTATCGCGATGGACGCTCCTCCCTTAGCGGACCACGTTTTCCTCACGTGGTGATCGCTCTTCTCGTAGACGTGCTAGGAATTGTTTTTCTGCTAACCGTTCTTTTGAGCAGCCGACCCAACACTGGTATTCTCCCTACTTCACTAACCCCAGTGTTGGACCGTACGCTCACCCTATGTCTTTTTATTGATGTAGGTAAAACGGTTGGAGAACGTTTGGTTGGTGATTCCGGTTGCTCGAGGCACATGACAGGAAACGCCAAGTGGTTCTCCGTCTTAGTCCGGTCGCCGAAAGGAGTTTATCACCTTCGGCGACAATAGCAAAGGTAGAGTGTTGTCTCATGGGTCTGTGCGAGTTAATGAGCACTTTGTGTTGCGTGATGTTGCTCTTGTTTCTAACTTGCATTTAACTTCTTTCTGTTTCGCAACTTTTCGATGATGACTATGAGATTCGTTTTAAACCGAATCTCAGTCGCATTTTGGATCCTCAGGAAATCTTGTTTGTGTGATTTCGCCCTTTGGAAAAGTCTTTCGTGTGGATTTCTCGGAGTTGTTTGGGATTTCTCGTTTTCTTTTGCTGGACCTTCCTCCTCTGATCTTTGGAAGTGGCATAGGAGACTTGGTCACCTGAGCTTCGACTTGCTTGCAAGACTTAGTTCACTTGGCCTAATCCGAGGTTGCCCAAGTTATCCATGGAGAAGGATCTTGTTTGCATTCTTGTAGACACATGGGAAAATGGTTGCCGCTCCCCACCATCCAGTGACTCAGGTCATGACCAAGCGCCCTGAGATCTTTTGCACATGGACCTTGTTGGTCCGGCTCGGGTGAGCTCAGTTGGGGGGAAGTGGTATGTGCTTGTTGTTGTTGATGATTTTTCGAGATATTCGTGGGTCTTCTTTTTAGCTGAGAAGACCGAGACTTTCTCCTTGCTCGCAATCTGATTTTGCGTCTTCAGAACGAGTTCCCTTTGAACTCAATGTGAGCTTTAGGAGTGATAATGGTTCCGAATTCAAGAATTCAGATTTTGAGAATTTTGTAACTCTTTGGGCTTAGAGCATCAGTTTTCTTCCCCCTACACACCGCCTCAGAATGGTGGTGTAGAAAGGAAGAATCGGACCCTTGTAGAGATGGCCAGGACGATGCTCGATGAGCATAGGACTCCTAAGCGATATTGGGCCGAGGCTATGAGCACTGCATGCTACATTTCCAATCGCATTTTTCTCCGAGCCTTCTTGAAAAAGACCTCTTATGAGTTGCATTTTGGAAAATTGCCCAAGGTGAGTTATTTTAGAGTCTTTGGTTGCCACTATTTTATACTTAAGAAAGGCAACCTGGACAAATTTGAGTCTCGTTCTTCTGATGGTGTGTTTTTGGGTTATGACACTCATAGTCGTGCATATCGTGTACTTAACCTTGACACTAACCGAGTCATGGAGACATCAGATGTCACCTTCGACGAGACCATGGTTTGTCCCTCTTCTAATTTTGAGCGTGCAGGTGATCATGAGGTTGGTGAGCCTCTTTTTGATGACGAGGACGAAGGTGCTGAAGGGATGGATGATCCAGCACCTCCTCCCCTGCTATGCCGCAAGGGAGCGGCTTCTACTACAACTCATGCCCAGACCTTCTTCCTCTACTACTTGGGGGCCGTGGGACCGCCACCTCTCGAGCGGTACCCTTTGTACCCGAGAGGCGCCAGCTGCTGTTGAGGGGGAGGCTACATCAACGGGAGGCGCGCCACGACATATCCAGCGCCAACACCGCGCTCAACATATGATCGGCCTCAACGATCGCGTCACTCGTCTAGGTCACAACAATCTCTCACTTTGCTCATTCTGCATTTGTTGGTGATTTTGAACACCGAGATGTTGGACACGCTTTGACGGATCCAAATTGGGTCAATGCCATGCATGAGGAGTTGGAAAAATTTTGAAAGAAATCGGGTTTGGGTCTAGTTTCTTCTCCTCCTCTGAGTGTCACCCAATTGGGACAAAATGGGTTTTCAAAAACAAACAAGGAGAGGATGGCCATGTTGAGAAAACAAGCCCAGACTTGTAGCCCAGGGATATAGTCAGAAGGAGGGGATAGACTATGAGGAGACCTTTTGCCTCCTGTAGCTCGTTTGGAGGCTATTAGGATACTCTGGCTTTTGCGCATCAAAAGGTTTCACAAACTTTTTCAAATGGATGTCAAGAGTGCCTTCTTAAATGCTACATAGAAGAGGAGGTGTACTGAGACAACCCCCGTTTCGAACATCCCAATTTTCCAAACCATGTTTTTTAAACTTTACAAAGCTTTGTATGGTTTGAAACAGCCCCTAGAGCCTGGTATGATAGGTTGAAACCTTTTTTGCTTGCTAAGGGTTTTAAAATGGGTTGTGTGGTAAAACGCTCTTTCTCTCAAGCAAGGCAATGATACCTCTTGGTCCAGATATACGGTGGATGATATCATTTTCGGTGGTTCTTCTCACGCTTTGGGTTTGCCAAGTTTGCAGACACTATGAGCAGGGAATTTGGAGAGATATGATGGGCGAGTTAACGTTTTCTACGGATTGCAAATCAAGCAATCTCGAGAGGGAACGTTGGTGCACAAGGGCAAGTACACTAAGGACATCCTGAAGAAGTTCGACATGGGTGAGGCCAAGCCTCTTGCAACACCCATGTTGACCACGGTGGCCCTGGATGCGGATGTGGATGGAGAAGCTGTGGACCAGAAGGAGTACCGGAGTATGATCGGGTCGCTGCTGTACCTGACGGCGACACGCCCGGACATTCAGTTCGCGATGTGTCTTTGCGCGCGATTTCAGTCGTCGCCGCGCACCTCGCACCGTCAGGCGGTCAAGCGCATTATGAGGTACTTAATGCTTCACTCCAGAATTTGGGATTTGGTATTCTGCTTCTTCCACCCTTTCCCTTTGCAGTTATTCTGATGCCGATTTTGCTGGTTGCCGCGTTGATCGCAAGTCCACTTCTGGGACTTGTCAGTTTATTGGTTCTTCTCTTATATCGTGGTCGTCTCGCAAGCAGGTCTAGTGTCGCCCAGTCTACCACGGAGGCTGAGTATGTTGTTGCGGCTAGCTGTTGTTCCCAGTTGCTTTGGATGATGGCCACTTTGCGTGATTTTGGTCTAAGCTTCTCGTTCTCTCGCGTTCCTTTGCTTTGTGACAGCACGAGCGCTATTAGCGTTGCTAAGAACCCCGTGCTGCACTCTAAGACCAAACACATTGATCTGCGCTTTCATTTTCTGTGAGACCACTTGTCGATGTTTCAACCCCGGGGGTGTGACACCAACTAGTGATATGATCGCGTGCTCTCTTTCTGGATGGTGATGCAAGATGACACAAGGATTTATCCTGGTTCGGGCAAAGAAGGCCCTACGTCCAGCGGGGGAAGGAGGTTCTCGTATTACTTGCACCTAAGTGCTTGTACAGGGGCAATACAAGCTTAACGAGCGTGGATCGGAGTCTGGATTCGTATATGTGTGTGGTGTTGACTTGTGCGGACTTGTGTGTATGCGTGTGTCTAGTCGTATCTGTGTAACCGCCTGAGTGAAGTTCCTTGGTGTCTCCTTTTATAGAGCAAGAGGAGGCCAGGGTTACATAGGTGTGATACAGGAGTCAGGATGTACAACGCCTAACACGGCGGAGAGTAGGAATCCCGTCTTGTCGAAGCCACTGGAGCCGACGTGGGGGTTGCTGTTGAAGCGTCCTTGAAGCGTGGACCCCATCCCGGGCGCGGACGTGGAGGCGTGGCGACGTGGAGGTCGTGCAGCGCCCATTCCGGCTCGTACATGACATGGCTGGGTCCCTCCGAGTCTCGGGTTCCTGTCCTCCAATAGCACGAAGGTAGCCAGGGCTCGAGGGTCTCAGAGCCGGCCTCTAGGTGACGCCTACGGGGGGCTCGAGTCCCCGCAGGTATGGGCGAGTCCCGGGAAACCCGATTGAGCAGCAGGTATTCGGGCCTCGAGACGTGGCTCGGACTTGCAACAGTGTAGGGTATGGCTTAACAGTGCCGTACTGGTGCCTTTTTGCCCATGCTTGTGGTGAAACGAGATTTGACTCTGCCCTGGTTCACTGTGGTACACGTCGGGTTGCAGAGACGTGACCGGAGTAGGTGAAAGCATTAAATGCGCTGGTGGGGTTGGTACGGTCGTCAGAGCTGGGGAGGGAAGCTTTCCTCTCGTCGGGGCTTCGAAGGGTATGGAAGGCTCGCCCGGCGAGCCCTGGCGCGGAGGGCTTGGGTGAGTGGAGGTTGGGCTCCAGCTCGAGGCCTGGGGTGTAATGAGCCTCGAGGGATAGGCTATCGTGCTGGAGAGGCTCGAGGTCCCCGCGCAGGGTCCCGAGGAGCGGTGCACGGCTGTAGCGGGTTCGTGGCCTACGCGCCGGGGCTCGGGGTAGGCTACCAGGAGGCGTCGGTAAGGCTTTGGCGAGCCCACGCTTTCTGGCGGTGGGCCAGCGTTGGCCTCGAGGGGTCGGTTCTTTGGAAGGTTAGTCTAGCTGGGTTTATTAATTGGTGTTCTAGGTTTAACCTATTTGTTTTGCGTTGATTGGGGGTACCCCTTTTGCGGACCCCCGACAGTAGCCCCCGAGCCCTTGTTTGAGTGCTTGCACTCGAGCAGGGGTTCTACCGGGATCTAGAGGGTTACTAACTGGTTCTCGAGGGTTTGGTTGTTTTGATTCCGTGGGTGTCGTGCGAGCGACACCCGCGGGTGTAGCCCCCGAGGCCACGGGGGAGTGGTTAGGACTCCCTCGTGGGCTTTTTGCGAGTGTAAGTGTTAGTTGCATTTTTTAGGTTCGGGGAGTGTCGAGCCCCCGAGTTTTTTAGACCCTCTTTCGTCGAGGGGTGCCAGGCTGAACTGACCGGCCGGCTCTTCGAGCTGTCCGGCACGCCAATTGCCCTGGCTTGTCATCCCGCGAGTCCTTTCGATCGGATGCGAGGGGGATGCCTCGTACTACCACGAGCGGGCGAGTATCGAGGTTCCCGGTGAGCTGGTAACGGGGAAATCCAAGTGAGACCTCGTGCCCCGTTCGATAGGGTCGACTGTAGCCCGGAGGCGATCTCATAAAGCATGGGCGCTCGGTCTGCAGGAGTGCCGGGTCCATTCGATAGGACCCGGTGGCTCGATGCCTCCCTCCGAGGGGATCTCACTGCACGTCGTGCGCCCTGCCTTGGATACACGTGAGGGGCCTCGAGGGCTTGGCCCTCGAGCGATGCTGCGAGTGGCGCCCCTTAGTGTCCCTGACTCGGGTGCTCGAAGCCGGCTGTCGAACCCTCTTCGAGGGCCAGCCTTCGCTGCTTCGAGGCTTAGGGCCGGGGCCCGTTTTTACCTTCTTGAAGAAGCCACCGTCGTTGGAATCCTTCTGCCGTTGGGCGCGCCTTTTTAGGCGAGGTAGTGGAGATCGTGGCGCTAGGGCGACTGACAAGAAGTTGGAGCGGCGGTCGTGGTGGGCCGAGGGGCGGAGCGAGTGCGGAGCTGCCGCGTGTACCTGTCGACCAGCTCGAGATGCGGTTAGGTGGGCACATTAAATGCGCGCGGTTACCTTTTCGCCGCAGTGGGAGACCTCGCCCGTTGGTTTTCTCTTATAAATATCGAAAGAGGGGTGAGGATTCTTTTACTTTGCCTTTGCCTTCCCGCCGCCGCAAGCTCCACACGCCTTCTTCCGAGCCAGCAATTGGAATCTTCCCGGCCGCCGTCCGCCGCTCAGATCCGCGCCGTCGCCGCCATGGCCGCCCAAGTGTTGCCGGCCGAAGACTGGAGCCCGACGAAGACGACGCAGAGCGAGTTGGAGTCGCTGGTGGCCAGGGGCTCCTCCGTCCCAACCCGCAGGAGGGATCCGCGTGGTGGATTCTCCCGTCGGCGGATCACCAGGAGCCGAATCCGCCGGAGGGGTACGTGGTGAGCTTCACTCGCTACCACCGCATGGGGCTCGGCGTCCCGCCGAGCCGCTTTATGCGGGGGCTGGCTCATCATTTTGAGGTGGAGCTGCAACATTTCTCCCCAACTCCATCTCGCACGCCGCCATCTTTGCCGCGGTGTGCGAGGGGTACTTGAAGATTGAGCCGCACTGGGAGATGTTCGTCCACCTCTTCCGGGGCGAGCTCTTCCACAAGGCCGCGAAGCCCAGCGGGAGGAGGCTCGCGCGGGCGGGCTCCCTCACCATCACCGCGAGGACCGGTCCTTCGTCGGCCAACGTCCCCGCGAATATCTTCGCTACAAGCTCTCCACCAACCAGGCGGGGTGGGACGACCATTGGTTCTACCTGCGGAACGAGGACGGGCTCCTTCCGCAGTACACCGGCAAGGTCATCATCACCCAGCGCCCGGAGAAGTGGAACTGGGGCGTCGCGGCGGACAGGCAGCGCCACCTGATTCCGCTGATGAGCACGATGCGGACGCTGGTGGAGGAGAAGAAACTGACCGTCCAGGCGGTCATTTGGGCGTTCCACCAACGGAGGGTCCTTCCTCTGGCGGACCGCCCCCTCCTCATGTTCGAGATGGGGCCTAAGCCCCGCTCGAGGCGCTGAACCGGTCGAGGATGGCCGAGGAGGGCTGACTCGGAATGAGGGTACCTCCCGGGTGGCGGTCACGGTCCATGGATCGTTCCGTCCAGAGGAGGCCAATCTGATCGCCATGGCACCCGACACGGGGTGTCTCGACCTGGTAAGCCTCCCTCGAGCTAGACTGTTCGAGCCTCCCCTCCCTTCTCTTTTCTTCGGTCCTTATTTGCTCCTTCGCAACTTTTCTCATCGAGCTTCTTTTTTGCAGGGGACGTTCACCTGTCGCGCGTCGAGGCCCCGGTGAGGGAGGATGCCGCGGAAACACAGGTGAGGCGCCTCTCTGCTCAGAAGGATAAGGAGAGTAAGGATGCCAGGAAGAAGAAGGAAAGAGAAGAACTTGCGTCGGCGGCCCGGGAGCAGAGGCTGGCGAAGGCTCGTCGTAACCGGCAGCCTGGCGATGAGTCTCCCGAGCTCAGCTCCTCGAGCTCAGAGGAGGAGGATGATGACGAGGAGAGCGATGATGAGGGGATGGATGCGCGTTTGAGGCGCGCGGGGGTCGTCGACGTCAGGGCTGACCGCTCCTCTGTGCAGGAGGATGTCTTGGAGGTCCCCCAGCGAAGGGATCGCGCGGGGCGCAGCAGCGGAAGGCTGCGCCAAGCCCAGCCTCGTCGGAGGCTCAGGGCCCGTCGAGCTCCGTGCCGGACGTGCCCCCTGACGCGAGGAAACCTCGAACCAGGAGCGCCATCGCCGCGGCGCAGAAGGAGGCCACGATCGCGTCGACCCAGGCGGGGGTCTCGAGAAGGGCCGGTCGTCGAGGAGCGGCCAACACGTCGAGAAGGACTCCGGGCCCGACCGCCGCAAGGCGTCGAGGGCGACATCGAGCCCGCGGAGGAGCGGGCAGCACGAGAGGGCGTCGAGCCCGCGCCACCATGACCGTCGGGGGGGGCGGTCGTCTCGTGACGGGAGTCGCGAGCGACCTCGGAGCCCGTCGCCGCACCGCCGCCGGGAGAAGGAGGCAGGCGCGGGGGCGTGACCGTCGGCACGAGCGCCGGAGTAGGTCCCGGAGCCCGCGCCGGGAAGGGCGCCAAGATGACCGCTCGAAGGAGACGCGGTCGCCCCCCGGGACAGGAGACAAAAGGAGAGCTCTCCGCCGGGGTCGAGCCACGGGAAGCGTCGGGAGCCTTCCCCTCATCCGAGCCATGTGGAGACGGCTCAGGGGCGCGGCTCGAGCCACGGGGCGGGCTCGAAGCCCCCGAGCGGGTCCGGCGATTCGGGGAAGAAGCCCCGCCGTCGCTTTGGGTAAGTAACGTTTCTCAGTCTCGTAGGTAGTGAAGCTTTACCTTTTTACTTTTGGTGACGTTTGCTGTTTTCTGGTTTTTCAGGGAAAACGCTCCCGGCAGGAGGCGGACACCGCGGCGTCCAAGCGGGCCAAGACCTCGAGCTCTGCTGAGGTCCAAGCACCTCGAGGTATGGCTCCTTCTTCCGCTGGGGAGGCCGCTTGGCTGGTGAAGGCTCGAGCAGCCATGGCTCGGGGAAGCCAGATGGCCGCCGCGGATCTTGGTGAGGCCGACGCCGTCGACCACGGGGTCGAGGTTTTTTCCTGTTTCTGACGACGTTGTTTTCCTTTTTCAGCAGGGACCACGGCTCCTGGCGCCGAGCCTGCCGCCACCGCGTCCGTCGCGGCACCGCCTCCTCCTCCTCCTCCAGGTGGCGCCTACCGAGAGGGCCACTTCTCCCCCTGCCACGACGACCACCTTGGGGGAGCACGGAGATAGGCGCTCCGTCGGCGTCTGAGGCGAGGGATAGCGGCCCTTGAGGCCCCGGATGCGAGCCATCTCGCTGGACAGCTTCCCACGACGAGCCTCGCCGCCCGCGGGAGGGAGAAGGAGGGGGAGGCGTCGGTGGAGAAGGTGCCGACGGTGGAGGAGCTCCTGGACGAGCTGGAGCAGGTGCCGCCCCGGTCGAGGGCTCAACGCTGGAGGAAGCGCTCGAGGCACCGGCCGGGTCGACAAGACGCCGGAAGACCCGGCGAGGGAGGAGAGCTTGGGGACGAGCCACCCCTCGAGCGACCCGCTACCGCTCGAGTCCCCGCCTCCACGCGAGGCCGCGCCGTCGCCTCGGGAGGGACGGAGCAGCGGGCGGAGACGGAGGAGGGGCGGAGGGAGCCGCAGCCTGTGCCACCGGTTGGTGGGCCGCAGCCGGCACCGCTCGAGCCGGAGGAGGAGGGCCTGCCCCTCGTCGAGGTCGATCGATTGGTGTGGCCATATCCTGACGCGCCGAGCCCGTCCGGCGCCATGGTCCCCGTCGAGCGGCCGGCTCGGCAGGGGGTTCCGCGGGAGGCGCGGTCCATCTTCAGGGAGGTGGCCGAGCTCGTGGCGGAGGCGGAGAGGTCCTTCTCGGAGGAGTCGGAGAAGTCCGCGCAAGGCGGCCGCCCTTGCGAAGGCGGAGGGGGAGCTCCTGGAGCTCCGCGCCGAGCTGGGTCGGAACGCGCAGATGGCGAGCCGGCTCAACGCGGCGCAGGCGGAGACCCAGGCGGCTCGTGACGAGGCCGCCCAAGCTAGGAGGGAGGCCACCGCCGCTCTGGCCACGGCGGAGGCGTCGAGGAAGGAGGCCGCCGACGCCCGAAACGAAGCCGCCACCGCCCGGTCTGCAGCGGAGGCGGCGAAGAAGGAGGCTGCCGACGCCCAAAGCGAAGCCGCCACCGCCCGGTCTGCAGCGGAGGCGGCGAAGAAGGAGGCCGAGGAGGCCAAGAGCGAGGCCGCCGCCGCCCTGGCTAAAGCGGAGGCAGCGCGGCAGGAGGTGATCCGGAAGGATCTGGCCCTTGTGGAGACGGGCAAGCTGGTCGAGGACCTTAGGGGCGAAAAGCTCGACGTGCTGTCCCAAAGCGTACACTCGAGCAGCGCGTCGAGGTCCTTACCAGCGACTTCGCCGCTCTGGGCGTGCACTGCCAAGGTAATTTTCATGCTTCGTCTTGCTTTGATTTCGAGATTCTTGCCACGCTGCGGACTCACTTTTTCTGTTTGTTGCATAGATGTCGAGAAGACCGCGATGAGCTCCGCGAGACGAATACGGCTCTCGTGGAGCAACTCCGAGGTGAAACCATGGTGGCGGAGCGAGCGCGCGTCACCCTCGACAGGCTCAGCTCCATGTGGGGTGCCGACCCGGTGGCCGCGGCAGAGGGCGCAGTGGCTCGGGGCGACGCCCTGGTCGACGCCCTGTGCTTCTTTGACGTGGCCGCGCGGGACCGCGTCAGGAGCGCTCTCCACCATGGCGTAAAGCAGGCGCTTGCGGCCGTCCGCTCCGGCTTCCGCTACCCGGTCAACGTCGTTGCCAAGGGCTTCATCGAGATCGAGGGGAAGGACGAGGAGTGGAACGACCGCCGCGTCGACAAGATCTTGGAGAAGGTGGAGAGGCGGGGGCGGCGTTCGCCAAGCTCTTCGAGGAGGACGTGCTGCCTCCTGATGCGGACAGTGGTGCAGGTGGTGCCCCCTCCTCCTGGCCCGGACGTCGAGGTGAGCCGCGGCAGAAGATCTTGGGGAAGAATTCCAGACGGATGAAGAATGAGGCCTGCGTGCCAAATTTGGGCGTCGAGGCCCTTGTAAGAATTTATGTTATGACTTATGGCCCGTCGAGGCCAACATGTGCATACGACTCGTTTGTTTAAAGAAGCTGTTTTCTTTTCAAATTTATCCGATCATTTCTCTTTATCGCAAGCTCGAGCTTTTACTGGCTTAGTCTGTGTTCCTTCGATATGCGTCGCGAGTCCCTCGAGGGGAGGCATAGGTAGGGTACCGTAGCCCTGGGGCGTGGGTGGCCGTCTACGTCGACGCCTCCCGACTCTTGGAGGCTCGAGGTATCTATGGACTTAGACGTTGCTAGTGCGCTCGAGATGCGAATCGAGATAAGGGTCGAATTTTTGAAAAGAAAAACGCGCTTTTTCCGGAGTCTGGGGGGGGCCCCCCTGTCAGCCCCCGAGGGAGGCTCGACCCTGAGCAAGGCAGGGTCGAGGCTACCTTAAGTTGCTAAGTAATATGAAAGACAGTGCACGAGTTTGCTCATTCATATTAATCATGTTTGTACAAAGCAACAAAATGAACAAGGCCTCGAGGCCTTTAAGGGTAGAAGCGACGTAGCTGAGATATGTTCCACGCGTTCGTCAGGATCCTGCCTTGACCGTCGTGGAGCTTGTATGTTCCTGGCTTGAGCACCTTAGCTATGGTATATGGGCCCTCCCACGGAGGGGTGAGCTTGTGGCGCCCTCGATTATCTTGCAGACGCCGAAGCACGAGGTCCCCCACCGCCAGGTCCCTCTTGCGCACGTGCTTGTCGTGGTAGCGTCGAAGTGTTTGCTGGTAGCGCGGGAGTTGATGAGCGCCATGTCTCGGGCCTCCTCGAGCTGGTCCTTGGCGTTGGCGAGCCTCTCGTCATTGGTTTGTTCGTTGTAGGCTCGAAGTCGAGGGGAGCCGTACTCGAGGTCCGTAGGCAAGACAGCCTCGGCGCCATAGGTTAGGAAAACGGAGTGAACCCGGTGGCTCGACTTGGCGTAGTCCTGAGGCCCCACAGCACCGAGGGGAGCTCTGCAGCCCACCCCTTTCCGAAATTCTTGAGGGTCTTGAACAGCCTCGGCTTCAGCCCGTGGAGTATCATGCCGTTGGCGCGCTCGACCTGCCCGTTGCATTGAGGGTATGCAACCGAGGCCCAGCTCACGCGGATGTTGTTGTCGTCGCAGAAGTTGGTGAACTTTTTGCCCGTGAATTGGTGCCATTGTCGGTGATGATGACGTTAGGCACCCCAAATCGGTACATGATGTCGGCGATGAACTCGACGGCCTTCTCGGAGGTGGGGTCGCCTATAGGCTTAGCCTCGATCCACTTGGTGAATTTGTCGATGCACGAGCACATGCGTGCACTTTCCAGTTGTCATCTTAGGGGACCCACGAGGTCGAGCCCCCAGACGGCAAACGGCCAAGTGATGGGGATCATCTGCAGGGCGTGCGCGGGCTGGTGTGTTTGCTTGGCGTAGAACTGACACCCTTGGCAAGCTCGACCAGGCGCTTGGCATCTCCGATGGCGGTTGGCCAGTAGAAGCCTTGGCGGAAGGCGTTCCCTACCAGGGTCCTTGGCGCTGCGTGATGGCCGCAAGCCCCCGAGTGCATGTCGTCGAGGAGCCTGCGTCCTTCCTCGAGGGGGATGCAGCGCTGAAGGATTCCTGATGGGCTTCGACGGTACAGCTCTCGTTCGTCGCCGTAGATGACGTAGGTCTTGGCCCTTCGAGCGATGCGTCGGGCCTCCGTCTTGTCTTCCGGTAGCACGCCTTGCGTCAGGTAGTCGAGGAAGGGCGTCCGCCAGTCGAGGGGTCGTGATGAAGAAAGGCGGGTGCGTCAATCTGCATTGCCTCAGCGGATGTCGAGGGGTCATTTTCGAGGGGTGGCGTTGAAGGTCGAGCCCCGTGTTCGGCTCGAGGGGTGGCGTCGAGGGGCCAGCCCCCGGGCCGATTCTGACGGATGGCTCGAAAACGTCCCTCGAGAAGACATCTGGTGGGACGGTGCCGCGCGTGGATGCTAACTTAGCCAGCTCGTCTGCGGCCTCGTTGTACTTTCGAGCGATGTGGTTGAGCTCGAGGCCGTAGAACTTATCTTCTAGCTTGCGCACCTCCCCGCAGTATGCTTCCATCTTGGGGTCGACGCAGCTCGAGGCCTTCATGACTTGGTTGATGACGAGCTGCGAGTCCCCTCGAGCGTCGAGGCGTCGGATCCCGAGCTCGAGGGCGATGCGCAGCCCATTGACGAGGGCCTCGTACTCAGCAACGTTGTTGGAGGCGGGGAAGTGCAAGCGTAGCAGGTAGCGCATGTGGACTCCGAGGGGCGAGATGAAGAGCAGGCCCGCGCCTGCCCCCGTCTTCATGAGGGATCCGTCGAAGTACATAGTCCAGAGCTCGGCTTGGATTTGTGCCGGCGGGAGCTGGGTGTCGGTCCATTCAGCAACGAAGTCCGCCAACGCTTGCGACTTGATGGCTTTTCGCGGAGCGTAGGTGATGGCCTCCCCCATTAGCTCGGCAGACCACTTGGCGATGCGCCCGTGGCCTCCCGATTGTTGATGATCTCTCCGAGGGGGAAGGATGACACCACCGTTACGGGATGAGCGAGGAAGTAGTGCTGGAGCTTGCGCCTCGTGATGATGATGTCGTAGAGCAGCTTCTGGATGTGCGGGTACCGGACCTTGGCCTCGGAGAGCACCTCACTGATGAAGTACACCGGCCGTTGGACTGGTAACGCGTGACCCTCCTCGTGCCTCTCGACGATTATGACCGCGCTGACCACCTGGGTGGTTGCGGCCACATAGAGGAGGAGAGGCTCGGGGGGATCGTCACCCTGGGCTGGTCGTGGTGGCACGAGAATTGGCGCGGAAGTCAGCAACCTCTTCAACTTGGTTAGGGCCTCCTCTGCTTCGACGGTCCACGCAAAGTGCTCCGTTTTCTTCAGCAGGCGGTAGAGGGGTAGCGCCTTTTCCCCTAGCCTCGAGATGAACCTGCTGAGAGCGGCTAGGCAGCCCGTCACTTTCTGTACGCCCTTGAGGTCTCGGATCGGGCCCATCCTCGTGACTGCTGAGATCTTTCGGGGTTGGCCTCGATCCCCCGTTGTGAGACAATGTAGCCAAGTAGCATGCCCCGAGGCACACCAAAGACACATTTCTCGGGGTTGAGTTTCACATTCTTGGCCCGGAGGCACTCGAACGTGGTCTCGAGATCGTGGATGAGGTCCCCGACTTTGTTGGTCTTAACCACGATGTCATCGACGTAGGCCTCGACGGTTTTGCCTATGTGTTCGCCAAAGATATGCTGCATGCAACGCTGATACGTTGCCCCGGCGTTTCGAAGGCCGAAGGGCATTGTAACGTAGCAATACATGCCAAAAGGCGTAACAAAAGAGGTAGCGAGCTCGTCGGATTCTTTCATTTTAATCTGGTGGTAGCCGGAATACGCATCGAGAAATGAAAGCACTTCGCACCGCAGTGGAATCGACAATCTGATCAATTCTAGGTAAAGGAAATGGAACTTTTGGACATGCTTTATTCAAACCAGTGTAGTCTACACACATCCGCATTTTTCCATTCTTTTTCCTAACTAGTACAGGATTAGCTAGCCACTCCGGGTGAAATACCTCCTTGATGAATCCAGCCGCCAAAAGCTTGTGCACCTCCTCGCCGATGATCCTGCGCTTCTCTTCGTCGAAGCGGCGCAGGCGTTGCCTCACCGGTCTGGACCCGGCCTGGATCTCCAAGGCGTGCTCGGCGACTCCCCTCGGTATGCCTGGCATGTCCGAGGGGCTCCACGCAAACATGTCGATGTTGCGCGGAGAAAGTCGACGAGCACTGCTTCCTATTTAGGCTCGAGGCTGGCGCTGATGGCCAGCGTCTTGCCGTCGGTCGAGGTCGGGTCGACGGGTATCTGCTTGGTGTGTTCTGCCGGCTCGAAGGTGCCAGCGTGGCGCTTTGCTTCAGGGGCCTCCTCGGTGGCCAGGGCTGCTAGGGCCTCGAGCGAATCGAGGTGGACGTTGGCCTCCCCACGCTCGACGCACTCCACGTCGCAGTGGTACGCGTGCTCGTAGGAGGTGTCGACGGTGATGACCCCTTTCGGCCCCGGCATCTTGAGCTTTAAGTACGTGTAGTTGGGGACCGCCATGAACTTGGCGTAGCCGGGCCTGCCGATGATGGCGTGGTAGGTCCTGGAACCCGACCACCTCGAAGGTGAGCGTCTCCTGGCGGAAGTTGGCCGGCGTGCCAAAGCAGACAGGTAGGTCGATGCGCCCGAGGGGGTGGGCCTTCTTCCCGGTACGACTCCGGAACCCCCCGACGCTGGGTCGGAGCTGGTCCCTCGAGATCCCCAGGAGGTCGAGGGTCTCGAGGTATATGATGTTGAGGCTCGAGCCCCCATCCATCAACACCTTGGAGAACCGTACATCGACGATGACGGGGTCGACGACAAGAGGGTATGCTCCCGGGTTTACGACATGATCCGGATGGTCGTCACGGTCGAACGTGATCGGCGCATCAGACCAGTCGAGGTACCGGGGGGCGTCGTGGCGGAGTGCAAAGATCTCCCGGCGCTCCTTCTTTCTCTCTCGAGCTGAGAGCCCGACGGTCGGGCCCCCGTAGATCATGAAGCAGTCGCGCACCGGGGGGAAGTCCGCGTCCCCGTCGTCGCGTCGATTGTGTCCTTGCCCTTAGGCACGTCCTCCTTCTTGTCGCCGAGCTTGGAATAGAAGCCCTTCAGCAGTCGGCAGTCCTTCAACTTGTGATTCACGGGGCCCTTGTGATAAGGGCAGGGGTCCTCGAGCATTTGGTCGAAGACAGCCCCGTCAGGGGGGCTCGAGGCTTCTTATGGTCGAGGGCGCCCACGAGCACTTCTTCATCGTCGTCGTCATCGGCGTCGCGCTTTGCCTTCTGACCTTTGCCTTTTTCCTCTTTTGTGTTGTTGTTGTTGTTCTGACGTCGTTGCCCTTGCTCGAGCCCTCCGGCGCGGCCACCGCCTTACCTTTGTCCGTGGAGCGGCCAAAGAAGGCCCCCACTGCCTCGTCGCCTGAGGCAAAGCTGGTGACACGATCCATCAGGTCCTCGACCGTCCTGGGACGGTAGCGCCCTAGCTCGTGAACTAGCTCTTGGCATGTCGTGCCCGCGAGGAACGCTGAGATGACATCCTCATCAGGCACGTGGGGGAGCTCGAGGCGCTGCTTCGAGAACCGCCGAGCGAAGTCGCGGAGGGGCTCGTCCGCTGCCTGCCTGCAACGCCGTAGATCCCAGGGGTTGCCTGGGCGTACGCAAGTCCCCTTGAAATTCCCGTCGAAGACCCTGACTAGGTCGGCCCAGTCATGGATCCGATCCGGCGGGAGCCCCTCGAGCCACCGGCGGGCGGTGTCCGAGAGGTAGAGTGGGAGCTGGCGTATGATCACGCGGTCGTCGCTCTTCGCTCCGCCCAGTTGGCAGCCTAGGCGGAAGTCGGAGAGCCAGAGCTTGGGCTCGACCTCCCCGTCATACTTCACGATGTTGGTCGGTGGTCGAAAGCGGTCGGGGAGGGTTGAGCTGCGGATGGCCCGGCTGAAGACCCTGGGGCCCGGGGGCTCGAGGGCTTGCCGGTCCTCGTCGCTGTCGTAACGCCCTCCTCGATGGGCGTTATAGCCACGCTCCTCGGCCCTTTGTCCTTGCGCCGGCGGTTGATGTCGTTGCGGGCGTCATTGGCATCTCGAGGTGGCCTGTTGTCGACGATCCGTTCCCGGACTGGCCTGGCTCGAGGGGCGTCCGGCTGGTGGACGGACATCTCCCGCTCGTTGCGCGTCTGCTGGCTTCCCCGAGGCCGCTCCGCGCCGTCGCGAGGCTGAGCTCTCGGCCTGCTGCACAGCGGCTGTCTCGAGGAGGTTCTTCATTTCCCCGAGCATGCGCCTGGCGTCAGGGTTGGAGACGGCGGGTAGATCGCGGAGCAGCATTGCGGCCGCCACCACGTTCTGTCCGGCTCGCGGGAAACGCACCTCGGGGCGTGCTGGTGCCCCGTCCTCGAGGATCTGCCGGTGGACCTCTCGAGCGCGGCCACGAGCACCGGCGCCTCGAGGCTGGGCTTGTTCCTGCACTAGGGTTTTCTCGAGCTGCAGCAGGCGTTGTCGATCCTCCTCAGCCTTGGCGATGGCCTCCCGCAGCTGTGCGAGCTGCGCCGCCCGGTCGTCGCTGTGCCGAGATGGTGCAGCCGGTGCCGGGGGTTCGTTCCTCCCCTGAACGCGTGATCCGCCTGCCACAGCCACGTCTCCGGGCTCTTCGAGGTTGAGCGCCGGCCTGTTGTCATCGCTGTGGTCCTCAGTGTCGCTCATGACCCCCTCAAGCTGGAAGCACTACCTGGTGGGATCCCAGAGGTCAGGGTTGTGGTAGTCGTACTCGTCGGAGTCGGAGCTGTAGACGTCGCGCTGCCCTGCCTCATGCTGGGACTGCAGCTCGCGGTACCACTCTCCGATGGTGGCTGGCCGGGGTGGCTCGACGACTCGTGAGAAGCCGCAGTCGACGTGCGCGGGGTAGACGACCTCCAGGTTAGTGGTGGCTCGTAGGAGCACGCCCGGACATTCCTCCCGCTCTGCCGCCGCCCGGCCCTGATGACGCTCGTCGAGGTGGTGGGCGTAAGCAGCTGCGGAGTTGTTGAGGCCGAATGGGGGCCACTGGCGTCGAGCGCGGTACACCCCGTGTGGGAGGAGGCCAGGTGGTGTCGACGGAGCACGGCTCGGGGGCCTCTGGCCAGGCTCCCGGTCCGTGCGCATGACGAACGCGAACTCGCTGGGGCAGTGTGCGTGCGCCCTAGAAGTTTCCGGTCGCGCGCCGGGCAGGTTTCCCCTCGGGGGCTCTGCGCCGGCCGGCGGGAAGTGGGTGTACGCTGCGGGCACCGCCTGTGCCTGGCGGCGATGATGACGATGGCGCCGCTCACGAGGTGGCGACGCGCCATGCCCCCGCGCGAGGTGGCGTGACACGCCCTCCGCTCGGGCTCTCCGTGGAGAGCAAAGTCAACTCGTTGCCGCTGCCGGTGGCCAGGAACTCGAGGCTCCCGAACCAGATGACGGCACCAGCAGAGAACGGAGGAGGGGGAGAAGCCATCCAGAAAACAGCGAGAAATCGACTCCGACACGCGAAGCCCCCTACCTAGCGCGCCAACTGTCGGTGTTTCGACCCCGGGGGTGTGACACCAACTAGTAATATGATCGCGTGCTCTCTTTCTGGATGGTGATGCAAGATGACACAAGGATTTATCCTGGTTCGGGCAAAGAAGGCCCTACGTCCAGCGGGGGAAGGAGGTTCTCGTATTAATTGGACCTAAGTGCTTGTACAGGGGCAATACAAGCTTAACGAGCGTGGACCGGAGTCCGGATTCATATATGTGTGTGGTGTTGACTTGTGCGGACTTGTGCATACGCGTGTGTCCAGTCGTATCTATGTAACCGCCTGAGTGAAGTTCTCTGGTGTCCCCTTTTATAGGGCAAGAGGAGGCCAGGGTTACATAGGTGTGATACAGGAGTCGGGATGTACAACGCCTAACACGGTGGAGAGTAGGAATCCCGTCTTGTCGAAGCCACTGGAGCCGACGTGGGGGTTGCTGTTGAAGCGTCCTTGAAGCATGGCCCCCATCCCGTGCGCGGACGTGGAGGCGTGGCGACGTGGAGGTCGTGCAGCACCCATTCCGGCTCGTACATGACGTGGCTGGGTCCCTTCGAGTCTCGGGGTTCCTGTCCTCCAATAGCATGAAGGTAGCCAGGGCTCGAGGGTCTCAGAGCCGGCCTCGAGGTGACGCCTACTGGGGGCTCGAGTCCCCGCAGGTATGGGCGAGTCCCGGGAAACCCGATTGAGCAGCAGGTATCCGGGCCTCGAGACGTGGCTTAGACGTGCAACAGTGTAGGGTATGGCTTAACAGTGCCGTACTGGTGCCTTCTTGCCCATGCTTGTGGTGAAAACGAGATTTGACTCTGCCCTGGTTCACTGTGGTACACGTCGGGTTGCAGAGGACGTGACCGGAGTAGGTGAAAGCATTAAATGCGCTGCGTGGGGTTGGTACGGTCATCAGAGCTGGGGAGCGGGAAGCTTCCTCTTCGTGGGGGGCTTCGAAGGGTAGTGGAGCGCTCGCCCGAGCCCTGGCGCGGAGGGCTCGGGTGAGTGGAGGTTGGGCTCCAGCTCGAAGCCTGGGATGTAATGAGCCTCGAGGGATAGGCTATCGTGCTGGAGAGGCTCGAGGTCCCCGCGCAGGGTCCCGAGGAGCGGTGCACGGCTGTAGCGGGTTCGTGGCCTACGCGCCGGGGCTCGAGGGGTAGGCTACCAGGAGGCGATCGGTAAGGCTTTGGCGAGCCCACGCTTTCTGGCGGTGGTCCAGCGTTGCAGGCCTCGAGGGGTCGGTTCTTTGGAAGGTTAGTCTAGCTGGGTTTATTAATTGGTGTTCTAGGTTTAACCTATTTGTTTTGCGTTGATTGGGGGTACCCCTTTTGTGGACCCCCGACACCACTATGAGAAGGGTGATATCAACCTTCGCTATGTCGATACTCATCATCAGTTGGCTGATATTTTCACCAAGCCTTTGGACCAATCAACTTTTGCTAGGTTGAGAGGTGAGCTTGGTGTGTGTTTCCCCTTTTAGATGGGGGAAACATTTTTGACTCTTGTACTATAAACTGACTTTGTGTTTTTCATTTGGTTTCTTCATGCGTCTTTGCATTTCATCTTGCATATTTACATTCAGAGCTTCATGTATATAATCTTTAGAATGTAACTATGCTCTGTATAGTATTTGCTCCGATACTTTATGATGATGCTGTAGCTTATGCTCTTTCTGATCACTGATACATGTTGTGAGCAGAGCTATTTTATGAATGGTGAATCTGATTAATGAACTTATAACTTGCAAATATTCACCATTGAGATATGCTACTAGCATGTGTAGAATGCGTCGAAATCACTCGTGCTTTTCATATATGCTAGGTTGCTATGTCTCTAGTTCTGAGTCATTCACTTGCTTGGTATGTTCATATTCTGAGATAAAATTTGAACCAAGTTAAGTGAATTGGAAAGATCGAGACGGGACTGCTTGTCAGCACATCACAGTTTCGAGACTGTTTCTCATTGCACTTTGAGTTAAACTTGAGCTGTGTAGTGTATGACCGAAACTGTTGCTTTATGCTTCTGATTGCTTCTGCATAGGCTTCGCACAGTTGGAAAGTTAGGCAATGACAAGCTTTCAACCTCTCGCAATCACATGCTGAAATTTAAACTTGTGTAATTTAACCGCTGCAACTCCGATAAAATCTGGATACACAAGTCTATGTTTCATTCTATAGCATGATGATTGAACTGTGCTAGGGGTAGTTCACTTTGTATACATGTTTAGCACTTGTCTGTTTTGCTGTCATACTTAGTGCTATTTTGATGGTGAATACCTTTTGGCTGAAAACTGCTCTTTTTGCTCCAATGTTCATAAATCATATTTGGTATTCAGTTTGAGCCTTTGCTAGCTTCTTATGGATGTTCTTGAGTCACTGGATCAGAACTGTGTAGAGCATCTTTGCACTCTCTTGATTATATTTCTGAAGCTGCTAACTTGCATTTTTACTCATATGCATTTTTGGAGGGAGATAATCTGTCAAGGGGGAGACATTTGAGTGCGTGTGCACATTTGCTTGATGGTGCATTTTCAACTAAGGGGGAGAAAATATTGACAAATCATGAGTTCCCTGGGTTGTGTGCACTATTTGAGGGGGAGTTTGCTAGTTGTGTTGAGCCTTTGCCTCTTTCTTGAGGGACTAGCAAACATTTTCAGCTCATTTTCAGCTCTTCAATGGGTATCGAACTCTTTTGGTTTTGAGTTGGTAACAGTTGGTATCGAGTTGCTTTGCTAGCGGTGTTGAGCCGTTTTGCCTCTTCTTGAGGGCTAGCACTGTTTTGCTTGAATTTCAGTTGATCTTTCAATTGGTATCAAGTTTTCTCGCTAGCGGTGTTGAGCCTGTTCTACCTCTTCTTGAGGGCTAGCTTTGCTTTGCTTGGTTGCGTCGAGTCGTTGCCCATGTCTTTGGGAACCAAGTTGTGTTGCTCTTTCCACTTGACCTTCTTCGGCTTTGACATGCTTTTGGGTCATTTGGTTTAGTTCTCTCTCTTTTCCTTCCTTCTACAGTTTTCATTATGATTTGTGTTGGTAGTTGACAATGCACTCATCAAGGGGGAGATTGCGGATACATGGGCGTATGCCGAGTCTCTGAGTGATGAGTGATTGTCAACTGGGATAATGCGCATGTTCTTTGGCTTGTGTTGTGCAGGTGTCGAGCACGGATACAGTGATCAGAGGCAAGGTGAAGGTCAAGTAGAGACGTGCCGTGCCGATGGACCGAGAGTGGCGAAGGGCGGACGTGAGGCTTGGACTGAGGGACCGGTGGCCTGAGGATCAGCTGTGGTGGCTGACAGCCTGGGACAGTGACGAGCGAAGACTTGCGAGCACGGTGTTGCCTGGGTCGAGGACCTGGGGACACGTGTCGGTGCACGGGGTGCACGGGCGGTGCATCCCTTCTATGGCTCGGTTTGGTGGTTGAGCCACAGAAAAACCACCGAGTGGACGGTTTCTAGGTTTGGGCCTCAAAACCTGGGCGCTGATGGTTTCCGAGTTTGGACCACAAAACTCGGGCTGAGAACGGTTTCCAGGTTTGGGCCTCAAAACCTGGGTGCTGCGGGTTTGCTGAGTTTGGGCCACAAAACTCAGGCGATGGACGGCTGGTTTCCCGGTTTGGGCCTCAAAACCGGGGGTTGGTCGTGAAGGCTGGTTTCCCAGTTTGGGCCACAAAACCGGGGGTGCGACGTCTGGGAAAAGGACAAGCAGAGCGGTGGCGGCACGTGGCGGCGATCGGTGAGGTTGCGTCAAGGCAACGCTACCAGTTGTGCGGGCGTGGCCGTCGGATCACCACCTACCATGAGTTGGTCCAGAATAACCCTAGGGTTTAGCTGGTTCGCCCTGTAATTAGAGAGGGGTAGAGTAGGAATTAGAATTAGGATAAGTAGAGGGAGACACCCTCCTCTCATCCTATCTCAGTCATTTACTCTTTGCTTCTAGTGTTTCCTGCTCTCCCAATCCCCTGCTGTAGCTACTAAGATCCGCAGAGAATCATACCTCTATGTACTGTAGATTTTGAGGAAGTGAGACCGTAATCTCACTGTTGTAGCGTGTGGTAGCCACACGGTTGCAGATCGATGACTTGATTCACGTTTTGTTCGTGTTCTTCGCGTTCTTCGTTTCTCCGTGATTTTCCCGTCACTCGATCTCCCTCTCTACCGCGTCTTTGCGAAATCTGTTTGAATCAACTTGTTCTTTATAGTGAGGAGATCATTTCCACCGAAGGAATTTATCTAAATCCTCACAAACAAGTAGATCGGGTTGATTTCGTTTTCATGGCACTTTTTCGGTTCATACACCTTCCCCTTTGATTTCCCATTGATTGAGTTGATTTGAGCAGATGATTTCTTGGGGATAGTCTCCTAACTACCTCGTGATCATCTTCTCCAAGTTTGGGATCAAGGAATTTTGATTTGGATTGAATTGAGAGTGATTTGGGTGAAGGGCGATCAAAATCGCCTTCACTAGACAGCCGCGGACAGTCCGCCACCTGACCGGCGGACAGTCCGGGCGTCGGGGATCAGCCGGATCAGTGGCTGTGTTCTTCGGTCGATTTGATTTTGCGTGACCGGTGGACAGTCCGCAGTACACTCTCGCGGACAGTCCGGGAACGGTCCAGGGACACTTCAGCAGCAGTGTGTTTTCACACTTTTGACCGGCGTACAGTCCGCCACCCCTGATGCTCCAAACCCAAAGAGTTACAAAACTTCTCAAAATCTAAATTCTTAAATTCAGAACTATTATCACTCCGAATTGCTCACATTGAGTTCAAAGGGAACTCATTCAAAAGACGCAAAATCAGATTGCGAGCAAAGGAGAAAGTCTCGGTCTTTTTAGCTAAAAAGAAAACCCACGAATATCTCGAAAAATCGTCAACAACAACAAGCACGTACCACTTCCCCCCAAATGAGCTCCCCCGAGCCGGACCAACAAGGTCCATGTGCAAAAGCTCTCCAGGGCGCTTAGTCATGACCTGAGTCACTGGATGGTGGGGAGCGGCTACCATCTTCCCATGTCTACAAGAATGGCAAACAAGATCCTTCTCCATGAACAACTTGGGCAATCCTCGAATTAAGCCAAGTGAGCTAAGTCTTGCAAGCAAGTCGAAGCTCAGGTGACCTAGTCTCCTATGCCACTTCCAAAGATCAGAGGAGGAAGGACCAGCCAAAAGACAATGAGAAACTCCAAATGATTCCGAAATCCGCACGAAATACTTTTCCAAAGGGCGAAATCACACATACAAGATTGCCCTGAGGATCCAACATGCGACTGAGATTCGGTTTAAAACGAATCTCATAGTCATCATCGAAAAGTTGTGAAACAGAAAGAAGGTTAAAATGCAAGTTAGAAACAAGAGCAACATCGCGCAACACAAAGTGCTCATTAACTCGCACAGACCCACGAGACAACACCTTACCTTTGTTGTTATCGTCGAAAGTGATAAACTCCTTTCCGGCGACCGGACTAAGACTGGAGAACCACATGGCGTTTCCGGTCATGTGCCTCGAGCAACCAGAATCCACCAACCAAACGTTCTCCAATCGTTTTACCTACATCAATAAAAAGACATAGGGTGAGCATACGGTCCAACACTAGGGTTAGTGAAGTAGGGTGAATACCAGTGTTGGGCCGGCTGCTCAAATGAACGGTTAGCAGAAAAACCATTTCTAGCACACCTACGGGAAGAGCGATCACCACGTAGAGGAAAACGTGGTCCGCTAAAGGAGGAGCGTCCATCGCGATACTCAAAACGCGATGGGGGAAAACGCTCAACTACAAAGCCACCGCCACGGGGTCCATAGCCCACAACTACAGGCTCCCGCCGGGCTTGACCTGTTTGCAGCCTAGGCCTAGGAACTTGAGGCTCTGGACCTCTGGGCCTAGCAGCACGCCTCTGAACATTCGGCACATGTACATCACGGAAAGGATGGTACATGTCCGTGTTGTTCATCTCCTTTGTACGCCGCGCCTCTCTCTTGCGCCGAAAGCAAAACTCACTCAAGTGTCCATCTCTCCCACAATGCTCACAATGGTACCTCAACACTCTCATAGGGGGTTGTTGGTACTCACGGTAGTGGGTGTGGATCACTTTGCCCTTCTGTGGCATAAGCTCCTCTTGGATGGGTGGCATGGTGTCTAGCTTGTTTTTGAGCTGGTTTGGTTTTGGAGCCCATGATTGTTTCTTGGGTGGAGCTCTCGGAGGTTCCACAAATACACCATCCTTGGTGTTAGGCTTTAGAGGCTCTTTGGGTGGAATCTTGGTAAGCTTGGGAGTAGTGGTGGAGTTGGGCTTCTCATACGGGTTCAGACCACTCGACTCTCCAATCTTCCCAAAAGATGAAGCGCACTCAACACCCTGAGCAAAGCCTACACCTGGACCTCCAGCAGCACGCTTGAACTGGGAGATCATCATCCCAAGCTGCGGCTCACCACTCGACACCCATGACAAGATGGTCTGAAGGTATGTGTTTTCCTCCTTGGTTTGCATCATGCCATGCTTCACGTTTGCAATCTCCATCTCCAAACCCTCACACAGAACGCACCTAGTCACACACGTGCTATCCGAGCTGGCCTTCTCAAGAGACACAATCTTGGCATTCTTCTCTGCCATCTCGGATTGCAAGCCCGCACAGGACTTGCACGCACCCAACAGCGAGGATCTAGCCTTCAACTCATCCATCTCTCCTACCAACACAGCATACTTACTTCTCAAAGTGAGAAGATCAGTCATGTGTGTGGAGCACATCTCACACTCCTCCTCCTCAGTGACAACAACGGTGGAATTGACAGATTCAAGTTTCTTCACCGTATCCTCCCACTTCTGCCTAAACTCCTTCCGCTCTCTAGCAGCACGTCTAAGCAACTTATCTTGACTAAGAAGGGCGGCAGTAAGTTTCTCGACCTCAGTAGAAAGCTCGTCGGGGGTCTGAGATACCTGGGAGGTGTCGTCGTCGTCGTCGTCGTTCCGAGGGATGTCCTCCAGCTCGCTGTCGACCTCCTTGCCGAGGGCCATGGTGCAGAAGCCCTCATCGTCGGCGAAGAAGTAGAGGCCATTTAGCTTGTCCTCGATCCTCTTCTTCTTCTCGGACTCGTCGTCGCTTGAGGCAGCGGAGTCGTCATCCGAGTCGTCAATGTCGCTGAGTGTGGCGAAGAAAGCACGCTGCTCAGCCTAGGCCTTCTCGAAGTACTTCGTCTTGATGTACTCCTTGTCGAAGCCGCCCTTTCGCTTGTGCTTCGTGGGAACGTACTTCTCCTTGCGCTTGCCGGAGTCGTACTTGTGCCCATGATCCGCCTTGCCGAAGACTTGCTTGTTCTTCTTCGGGCAATTGGCGATGAAGTGGTTGGGGTCGCCGCACTCGAAGCATCCCGAGCGTCCTCCTCCGCGGTGACGGTTCATGCGGTTGTTGTGGAACCGCGAGAACCGGTTGGCGAGCAAAGCCAACTCATCATCCCCCATGAACTCCAGCTGCTCCTCTGTGACAGAAAGAAGAGAAGAAAGTGCAAAGCCTCCAGAGGGGTTAGCAGAAGAGCCAGAAACCAAATCTATAGATGGGTCAGAAGGATTTTCATAAGAAGCCCTCGCCATGGTGTCAATCTCACTGGACTTGAGCTTACTGAAGAGCTCATCGCATGTGAGAGTCTCATAGTTAGGCGATTCCATGATCACCTGAACCTTGGAATCCCACACCGAACGATCAAGAGTATGCAAAAGCTTCAAAGCTCTCTCATGATCGTCGAAAGGCAATAGCTCCTTGTTAGCCCTCATCCTGTTGACAATCACCTGAAAGCGAGCGAATAAACTTTCTATGCTCTCGCCAGGCATATGTCAAAAGTTCTCATACTCTCGCTTGAACGACTCATAGAGACGGGTTTTGACTTGAGTGGTTTCGTCATGGAAAGGCATGAGGGTAGCCCAAATCTCCCGAGCCGTAGCGAGGTGAGAAACGCGATCAAACTCGAACATGCTCGAACATGCTCATCGATCTGACGCTGAGTCAGATGAGCAGCCAAGACCACGTAATCAGCAGAGTTGCAAATATCCCAAATGGAAGCACCAATACTCTGCAGATAGGCTGACATGCATATCTTCCAATACGCATAGTTCGTCCGATCGAAAAATGGCAGTTTGCCCACGCCGCGGTCCATGTCGCCTTCTGTGGATCTGGAACCGGCTAAGGTGGAAGATCCTTAACCCGCTCCGATACCAATTGAAGGACCAAGAATGCAATAGAAAGGCGATCAGAGGGTGGGTGAATGGGAGCTCAAAAATTTCTCTCGAAACTTTGGCCTTTGTCCCACAAATCAACCACAAAAGCTTCGATCGAAACCGTAATGCCCACGACCCTTGGAATAGGGTGGATCATCCCTAGGATCACAGCGAGGCACCACAAAGTGATAGCAAACCAAACGCCAAAAGCACCGGCACAAGTTCAACCCCTAAAAACCTAGTCCGAAACATAGATTGAAGGCTACGTCGGGAAATCCCCAAACACCGATGCTAACAAGTAGCAAAGATACTTAGAGAGGTTCCTAGGTGAGCTAAAGGGTCAACCGAGAAGTCCGGAAACCAAGCGAAGAAGGCGGGAGAGCAAATGCACTAAAACACAACAAGCAGCCTATTCCCGGACTGTCCGGACTCTTGGTCCAGGACTGTCCGCCCCAATTGCGGACTGTCCACGACTGGGGGGCCGGACTGTCCGCCGGTCAAATGGACAAAACAACAAGGTTGCTGAAGGTCCCTGGTCGACTCGCGGACTGTCCGCGACCGACTACGGCGGACTGTCCGCCGGTCAAATCTGACCAAAATGGCCGAGGCTCACTGCCACTGGTCTGGCTCGAGCCCGATGGCTGGACTGTCCGCGCCCTGTTTGGCGGACTGTCCGCCACTGCCCAGAGAAGGCGATTTTGATCGCCCTTCTCACAAATCTCTCCAAAAACGATTCAAATCAAAATCCCTTGTTCCCAAAATTGGAGAGGATGATCACGAGGTAGTTAGGAGACTATCCCCAAGAAATCATCCGCTCAAATCAATTCAATCAACGGGAAATCGAAGGGTATGAACCAGTTAGATGAATTCGACCCGATCTACTTGTTTGTGAGGAGTTAGATGAATTCCTTTGGTGGAAATGATCTCCTCACTGTAAAGAACAAGTTGATTCAAATGGATTTCGAAAAGACGCAGTAGAGAGGGAGATCGAGTGACGGGAAAATCGCGGAGAAACGAAGAACGCGAAGAACATGAACAAAACGCGATTCAAGTCATCGATCTGCAACCGTGTGGCTACCACACGCTACAACAATGAGATTACGATCTCACTTCCTCAAAATCTCCAGTACACAGAGGTATGGTTCTCTGCGGATCTCAGTTACTACAGCAGGGGATTGGGAGAGCAGGAAGACCTAGAAGGCAAAGAGCAAATGACTGAGATAGGATGGGAGGTGGGTGTCTCCGTCTACTTATCCTAATTCTAGTTCCCACTCTACCTCTAACTAATTACAGAGCGAACCAGCTAAACCCTAGGGTTATTCTGGACCAACTCATGGTAGGTGGTGACACAACGGCCACGCCCGCACAACTGGTAGCGTTGCCTCGATGCAACCTCACTGATTGCCGCCATGTGCCGCCACCGCTCTGCATGTCCTTTTCCCGGACTTCGCCCCTGGTTTTGTGGCCCAAACCAGGAAACCAGCCTTCACAGCCAACCCCGGTTTTGAGGCCCAAACCGGGAAACCAGCCGACCATCGCCTGAGTTTTGTGGCCCAAACTCAGAAACCCGCCGTACCCAGGTTTTGAGGCCCAAACCTGGAAACCGTCCTCAGCCCGAGTTTTGTGGCCCAAACTCAGAAACTATCAGCGCCCAGGTTTTGAGGCCCAAACCTGGAAACCGTCCACTCGGTGGTTTTTCTGTGGCTCAACCACCAAACCGAGCCGTAGAGGGGATGCACCGCCCGTGCACCCCGTCCACCAACACGTGTCCCTAGGTCCTCGACCCAAGCAACACCGTGTCCGCAAGTCTTCACTCGTCGCTGTCCTAGGCTGTCAGCCACCACAGCTGATCCTCAGGCCACCGGTCCCTCAGTCCAAGCCTCACGTCCGCCCTTCGCCACTCTCGGTCCATCGGCACGACACGTCTCTACTTGACCTTCACCTTGCCTTTGATCACTGTATCCGTGCTCGACACGTGCACAACACAAGCCGAAGAACATGCACATTATCCCAGTTGACAATCACTCATCACTCAGAGACTCGGCATACACCCATGTATCCGCAAAAACCACTAAATTAGCTCCAAATTTATGCCCTCCACTATCGATGGTTGCATTACAAACCATCTGTCTAGACAACACGCTACTCCCAACGGCGCTCACGCGAAACCCATAGTCCATTTCAGACATTTCTTGGTTATGCTTTTGTGCAAATGCCTTACTCATAAAAGAATGCGATGATCCAGTATCAAACAAAACAACTACAGGATGATGGTTCATGAGACACATACCGGCAGTCGCGGGCTCTCCTGCACGGGCTTCCTCGGCAGTCATATTATGCAGATGTGCAGGGTAATTGGCCTGCTACTTATTTGGGTGTGGGCAATACCTTGCAAAGTGCCCCTCTTGGTTGCAATTGAAGCATGGCCCACGAACTAGAGGCTTGATTCCAGCTGAGCTGCCTTGACCCACTCGAGTTTGATGTGCTGCTACTTTGTACGGCCTTTGACCATGCTGAGCTTGCTGCTGACCCTTCTTCTGACTTCTGAGGCGGCCTGAAACGAGCCCCAGGCGCTGGTGGTCGATACTGAGAACGCTCGGCTGGTGGTCCCCTAAGCTGGGATGGTCCAGATTCCAAGGTCCTCTTTCTAGCCTTGCTTGCAGCATGCTTATTGTTATGATTCTCTTGAATCAAGCAGTCACTGATAAAGTCATTGAAGACGGTACGGGACGAAGTACCCACTGATTTTCCCATCTTGGTATTTAGCCCTCTCTTAAAACTAGCTATTTTTTTAGCATCAGTGTCCATGAACTCTGGAGCATATTGGGACAAGGAGTTGAACACGTGGTGATATTCAGTGACTGAGCGAGTTCCTTGTGTCAAGCTCATGAATTCGGCCACCTTCATCTGAGTCAAGCCTGGCGGAATATAATGCCCTCGTATAGCTGCTGAGAACATCCTCCAAGTGACAGGGGTTTTGGCAGGATAGGTGGTGCGGTGATGCCCCCACCAAATTCCGGCTGGCCCCTGCAGCTGATGCACGACATACTCCGTCTTGAGCTCATCTGTGAGCCTAAGCAATCGAAACTTCTGTTTCATGGTATGCAGCCATTCTTCTGCCTCTAGAGGTTCAGTAGCTTCCTTGAAAATGGGTGACCTGGTATCCAGGAAATCCTTGAATGTGCTGAACTGGTTCGACTCAAGGCGCTGATTGCCTTGTGCCAGGTTCTCTCGTAGCAAGGCTTCAATTTTGCGTTGGCTCCCCAGAAATTGGGCGAAAAGCTGCTCAGGAGTGGCTGGTGGACGAGGTGGTGGATTGCGATTATCCCTGGGGTCCTCATTTCCACCACTACCGCCAGCTCCACTACGAGTTGTCGTCATCTACATGTATTAATAGCAAGTGATCATTAGGAGAAGTTGCAATAATTGTAGAGAACAATAAACCATGTCAACTGAATTTATTCGAAAAACGAATTCGCCAAATCAATCACAGAGGCATAATAAATTTCAATCCACATCACAGCATCACATAATAAGATCGCTCAGTACATAACATGCAAAAGCCAACACAAACATCCATGGTTTTGCCCATACATACGGGACATTCCAAAGGTCTCGCACCATGTGCACATAAGTTTACTACTCGTTCTTACATCCAACCCATAACAAAAGCAAAAGATCGGGCTTGTCAACATACACAAAAGATCACTAAGTCTTAAACGTACGGACTCACTCTCTAGCGACGTCGCCATCATCATCATCATCACTAGACACATCCGAAGAATCACTAGAAGAGCTACGCGGATCCGGGTCTTCCTGAGGAAAGATGGGATTCCTCTCATTCTCCCTGCAGTGGATCTCCGCATGCAAGCGGTCATTGTAATCCTGCAGGTAGTGAAGTTGCAGCTCTAGGTCTCCCACTCGCAACCTCAACAACCTGTTCTCCTCTGAAGCGCGTATGCCCTCAAGAAAAACACCTCGAAGTGACTCCTCGGTCTCCCTCATAATCAAGGCCAAGAAGGTAGCAGACTCCTGCTGAACACTGAGCTGATGGGCAGTCTCCTGCTCTCTCTGAAGTGCCTGGTCCCTCTCCACTGTCATACGTGCCAACTCTACAGTGAGGCGATCTATCTCAGCGGTATGCTCCTGCTGCCTCCGGTGCTGTGCAGCCATCTCCTCACTAAGGATATGGTCCAGCTGATCATAGCTATGGGATAGACAGCCATAGGTAGCCATGAGTGCAGCCATAGCACTCCCGGCAGGTCCGGCACAATGCTCCCTCTCAAGAGAACGGGCCTCAAGTACGGCGACTCCTGGCTGACGCCATACTGACTGATAGGGATCTGCTGTTGGGAAGATGTTGGCTGTAGCCTGGGCAACCACTTCCGGATGGTCCTCCATAATGTCCTGGAGAACGGTGTAAGCAACTCTATTAGCTCCATCCCATGGGGTCCTACCCTGTAGTGCGAACACCCGGCGGCACCATACATGATCGTGCGGATCACGACTGGGCACGTCCACCTCAACTGTGTACATGTAGCGATCCTCCGAAAGCTGAACACGATGCCAATCATACTGCGGCTCCTGGCCCTCCTGGTATCCAAACAAATGCAGCACCCTCCACAAGATGGTAGGCATGCCGAACTCATCCAGAAAGTCCTCCGATCCCTCAGCAGTCCAGGGTCCCAGCATGTAATTTGGCCTCCTGCCCCCAGTCGATTTACGGGTGGTACGCTTGGTACGGGCCATCTGAAAGAAGTTTATCCACGCAGTTTTTAATTAGTTGGGAACAACTTTTATTAGAAAATGGGACAATAATCATAAGGAAGGAAGTAAGATTAATGCAAGGTTGTATGATCATGATGCATGTGCGCAACATACATCCTCACTCTCTAATAATCTAACGGCTAGACGGTGGCATACAACGTTCACTCATAGCGTTAACTAACGTACTACACGTTCGCAAGTTAGCGTACCTGCAGAAAATCATTTCAGCCCTGCCCATAGTATGAATATTATGCATTGCTGAAATTAAATCTAATACTAACTTAGGTGCACACCCAGTATACACGTAAGCAGTATATGCACCCATCGAATGAAATACTCCCACAATTAAGTACCTTCACATATACTTGTGTATAACAGGTATATGCTTCAATACCAATCTAACACACCCCTAGACCGGCGGTTGTCCGATCATGCTCTCACAACTCACTCATTACCTTGGCGTAGAGGCAAATTGATCCATACATTACTATCCCGAAGAATAGCACCCATACAATTTCACCCTTGCCGTATGGACGACACAACAACAGAATTTAAATATGATGCACGACCCCCAAGTTAGTACTTACATAGCCACCTAAGATCCTATTGGGCATAAGGACTTGGTCACTGGCACACTTTAATTTTAATTCTTAAAGATTTCCAAATCCTATTACTACCAGTTGGTAATTACAGTTTTATCTTTGTAAAATACTATTTTCAAATACACTTATGAACAGTACACTGAACTATGCTCCGATGCCAGCTGTAACAGAACCGACCAATTTGCACCAGATTAAGCACTGAAATCTCCGCTTAATGCAAAGATCATCGAGTACTTAAGCTCGTACAAACCCGGTAGTCCAGAAATCTCAATGAATTTCAAATCATTTCAATATTCAGCCAAGATCGTACTAGTTCAGCGACATGCCCACAAGTTACATCACAGTTGCACATAGTTCAAATACATCGGAGTACGAAACAATATTACAAACCATAGTTTTTGAATTGTAGTAGAAGCAACATAGTCTTAAATATAAGTTTTGATTGTTCTCAATACAGTGCCATTTGTCTGACCAGGTCCTCAAAAGCATCAGATAAGATAAGGGGTGACCATGCCCATGGTCTAGTCATCTCCTGTAACCGGGTACATGCAGTTCTCACAGTAGCCATAGAAGCATTGGTCATCTGCAACAACAAGGGAATAAAACCCTGAGTACAAGAAGGTACTCAGCTAGACTTACCCGTCATAAACCAGAAATAATGAGACTCCAACGATCATGTAGGCTATATAAGTGGGGTTGGCTATACAGACCTTTTGCATGAAGCTTTTTGTAGTAAAACTTAACTTAGGGTGGTGGCGGTCACTTTTAATAATTAGTGCTACCTTACTAGGTTTGCTCCTGATCTAAAACAAGCACTTGACTACTTATTCAAGCAAGAGTGACTATTTCATCAATAGCCTTTCATATTCAACATCATAACCATTTTTAGTTCCATAAGTTCTACGGGCGATGGTCTACAGTCAATTACTCACTGTCCAGGAGCGATGGCGATTATAATCGATTCCTACTCAGCTGGGGATAAAATGCCTCACACTCGCCCGGCACATCCGGCTACGACAGTCGTAAGCTACCAGTCAGGAGATTCGAGAACACAACACACGGGACGGCCATGGGCCCTTCTACACCGGGGGTTATCTCAGTGCCAGGTCGCTCAAGCTATAGCTGCCCACGGTCATGCCTGGTCGATCAGGCCCTGCCTGCCCTCGAACCATGCCAGGTTGATCAGAATAGTTGCCCACGGTATATCTGAGGCCCTGGGTGTTAGGCGTCAACATCTCCATCACCGGCTCGAATAACCTTACTCGGCTTCATGGGAGGTACTCCGACCTACTCCGTTAAGTGATCGACGCATTCAATTTGACTGAAGGGACATTCCCGAACGGGCACTATGCGTCATAGACGGGAGACTACTAGCACACAGAACCCATGTCCTACTGCTCTTACATCCTGCCTCTGTCTCAAATTAATTATCTCATGGTTATCTCCATCATAGCATAGGCTAATCATGTTCAGTGTCCACCTATTGCGGGAGACAGGAAATCACCCGACTTTTACAGGTCTCAGCAGGGCTAAGCATAATACGAGCCTAGACCTAAACAAGGATATCAAGATGATAATTGCTGGTGGACAAGGTATAGTAATAATGCATCAATGGTAGCAACCAATTCCTATAACCTAATGCACAGTCATTAACAGGATAAAGTATAAAACGTTTGCAAACCGTAGGAGTTAGGATGCTCCGGGGCATGCCTTTCTCGAAGTCAGCTGGACGGTGGTCGCGGCACTCGGGCAGTTCTTCGACGTCGGTCCCTCCGGCTTCCTCGGTCAGGGTCTCCTCCTGTTTCGGCTCTTCCTGCGACGGTTGGTTCTGGGTCTCTTCCGTTGATCCTGTATCATGCATAATATGTATGAATAGGATGAATGCATATTGAATGCATAGGTGATGCACAAGACTTAACAACAATCAGGAGATAAATACATGTTATCTACTTCATTTTTTTCAACAAGGTAGTCGACATCATCCTATTATCACTTAACCACTTGCTATCACTTAATCATTTTATTTAGCCTAGAACAGCAACCCTCAGATAACAACTTCAGAAAAATCTACAGAAATTACTGGAGGTTGACAGTATGCAATCTAGTCCCCTGTCCAAATTTCAAGCCATTTGGACTTAAACTCTATCCTCTATGAAAAAGACAAACACTACCAAGTAAAGGTGCTTTGAACTGCGCACCCTAGTAAAAAGTGTCAAACAACAGATTTCCTATTTTTCTACTGAACATCTTAGTACAAGAGTAGTATACAAAAATTACCAAGTTCATATTCTCCATATTTTAATTACTACAATTTATACAAGAAAACAAGACTTAATCATTTTAATTACTACTGCCAAAATATTTCACAGAACATCCACATATTATATTTTTCTCAAAAAGTACTCATCAACACAAACTTAACAAAATAAGAATCACATTTTTCTGAGCAACACACAGTTTATCATGCATTTAACAAGATTTCAGCCTAAACATAAATTAAATACAATTGCATAGAAAATTATCACAAACTGGACATATCATATTTTTCATGCATAGAACTCATCAAAACAAACTTAACAAAACTTATTTCACCTTTTTAGCATCTACAAAACTCAAGATATAATTAAACAAACTATACAAGCATTTCTGAAAATTATTTAAACAAAAACCCTGAAAAACCCTTCGGCCTAAACTGCTTTATGCACCCAGCTCGACTGTACCCATGCGACTGACCAGCGGGCCCCCGAGTCAAACTGGCCCCACATGTCGTACACATAGAGCAGGGCTCGACGTTGACCACGGCGAGGCTCGCCGGCGGCGGCCCCTCCGGCGAAACCACCACCACCACTCGACTCCTCTCAACAAACCGCATCGATTGATGCCCCTCACTGGCCCAGCATTGCGACGGATCGAGCTCGCCGTCGCAAATGGCGGCCACGGCGGTGCGGACTCGCCACGCCGGTCGGCTCTAACCACGACGAGCTAAACTGACTCCCGAATCCTACTCCTCAGACCTCCACGGACCTAGCGCAAGGCTTGGGAGCTAGGGTTTCCACCCCAAACAACCCCGACCATGACCATGCCAACTCCGGTGACTATGGCGAGCGGCGGACGGCGGCGTACCGCCTCTACCAAACCCTAATCGACTAAACCATCACCCCTACTTCTTCCATGAGCCTCTTTGACCCTCGAACGCGAGCTAGAACGGAAGGATTCACACGGAGGGAGGGTCGACCACGGCGGACCGAGCTCGGCGGTCATGGTGGCAATGGCGGGCACTCACCCCGTGGCTTGCCTAGGGCCTCTCACAGAGCGCTAACGGAGGCAAAAGGTGCGGGTGCTTACGGTGAAGCGGGCTAGTTGGTTGGGTTAGCGGTGGTGCGGCGGGACGGCGGCGAACGACGGCGAGCGCTCTGCTTTCCCCCCTTTTCCCCCCGGGCGACGGCGAGAGCAGAGGAGGCAGGCAAAGCGAGGGAGTGCGGGTGGGCCTTGTGCTCACCACGCCTCGCGCGGGCGCGGGCTCGCCAGGTGTCGGGCGCCACGCGGCGGGAGATGCCCGACACGGTCGGCCACTGCGCTCGCCGATTCAAACTGAATCGGACGATTCAGTTAAGCCCTGTCCGACTGACGACCAGATTTCAAATGCGATTATCTCCTAATCCACTCGATGAAACACTAAACCACTTGTTCCATTGAGTAGAGCTATGTGCCGACTACATCTTTGGTTAAAAGACTACACACTGGTTTGGCCTGGATCACCCATGAAAATGGCTCCAAAGATCGGCCAATGTCACTGGTTAGCAGTTTAGGACTTAGAAGAATTTTTCTAAGTCAAAATCTCTCCTTTTCTGCCTTGTGGGTCCTAAAACACCTTGTTAAACCCATTTTCATGAGTTGGTCCTAAAACAACTTTTGTTCATACTCTAAATTCTACACACTTTTGGTTAAGGGCCCTCAGCCATGCAAAGTTTCTATCAAGGAGGTCTTAGTTAGTCAAACAAAAGGACTCTTAGGGTTCTATTAAGGCAACTAGGGTTAGAGACTTGGTTAGCCAAAAAGACCAACATAAACCTAGCTTCATTTTGACTCCTCAACAAGATTAAACTACTAAGGAAAGTCAACCACTCCAAAAACAAGTCAAACAAGCATCACACCATGCACAACAGTAATAACCATCACAGGAAATGACACTCTACCTAAAGAATGAAACATGTGATGATGCTTTTATGCTTATGAGATGCCAAGTTCTGCATTTAGGGTTTCTTAACACCAGGGTGTTACAGCCAGGGAGTGGTAGCGTTGATGCGGGAAGGTGTTCTCACCTTGCCTTGGCGTGACGGGGCTCGACGAGGAAGGAGGAAGGCTCGGGAGGCTCGGTTGACGTAGAACGGGAACTTGCTCTCCTTCAACGGCAATGGCGACCGAAGGGGGAAGATGGAGGCACCGACGCGGTGGAGCTCGACCGGTGCTCTTATCGCGCGCACTGCGTGTGCGAGGCGAAGGCGGAGTGGCTGGGGAGAGGAATCGGACGGTGGAGGAGCGGTGAGGTCGGAATGGCGATGGCCAGAGGCAGTGTCGGACGACGGCGGGCACGAGCGTTCGTGCTCGCGTTCGTTCGCGGGAGAGGAGACGGAGAGAGTAGGCGCGAGTGTGTGTGTGGGTGAGTGAGGGGTCGCAGGCGGTGGCGTGTGCACAGCGCCCCGGGCGAGCGAGGGAGAGGCCGCGCGGGATTGTGGCGTGATCGGGTGGAGAAAGATCGGGCAAGGAGTGGGCAAGGGGGATTTGGCGCAGAGAAAGGCGGCCACGCGGCGCTCCGGCCGGCGTACGGCGTGGCCGCGCGGTCAGGGCACGCGCGCGCGCCACGGGAGCGGCGCAGGCGAATGGCGTGGGCCGGCGCGACGCGGGCGGGCCGAAAGGCCAAATGGGCCGGAAGGGTAGCGTGGGAGAAAAGATTTTTCCTTTTTCTTTTTCCAGAAATTTCGAAACTTTGACCATTTCAAAACAGTTTCAAAAACTCAAAACTAGGCTTTGACCCAAAAATAAAAGTTGCTCAAAATAATTTTCTCCACAACTTTCATATAAGACACATTTTCTGAAACTCATTTTCACAACCTCCTCATGAATAAAGCCAATTTTTGAGCCATAAATCATTTTGTTCCCACATTTTTAATTATAAAACCATATGGAACTAAATCAAGGTGTCAATATAAAAAGTTTTGTACTCAATATTCTCTATTTTATAAAATCAATTGCCAAGACAGAAATCCATTTAAACAACTAAGTCTTATAGAAATCAAAATCCAAATAAACAACAAAAGACAAAAACACTTTCATGCACATGAAATGATGCAATGCATTGCTTATGAATTTTAGTAGCTAAATGTAGTTCCTAATGTAGTGCTTGACACCAGGGTGTCACAGCCCTTCCCCCCTTAAAGAAATCTCGTCCATAGATTTGGGTTACATTCCAATCTTTATAAAAAGCGGGATAGTTTACGCGCAAGTACTCCTCGGTTTCCCAAGTTGCATCATTGGGTCCGTGATTGCTCCAAAGAATCTTGTAAGTCTTCACTTCTCGATTGCGAGTTTCTCGAGTCTTGGTATCCAGTATTTCCTGAGGCTATTCATAGTATTCCAGATCTGATCTGATAGTGACATCTGGGATTCGAATCTCTTCTCATTCGGGTACTCGAAGGCACTTCTTCAACCGTGATACATGGAACACGGGAAAAACCGCACTCATTTCCGGGGGTAACTGCACTTCGTAGGCTACTTCTCCCTTTCTGGCTATGATCTGATATGGTCCAACATATCGGGGTGCTAGCTTTTTCTTAATTCCAAAACGTTGGACCTTTCTCATGGGCGAGACCTTAAGGTAAACATAATCTCCCACTTGAAATTCTAAAGGTCTTCTTCGTGTGTCAGCATAACTTTTCTGTCGGGACTGTGCTACCTTGATATGTTGTTGTACCGTTTGCACAATCTCTTCAACATCCTTTACATAATCTGACCCATAAAATCCTCGATCTCCTGATTCAACCCAATTTTCTAGGGTTCTGCATCTTCGTCCATACAACACTTCAAACGGTGCCATCTTTATACTTTCTTGATAGCTATTGTTATATGAGAACTCAGCGAGGGGTAACCACTTCTCCCATGATTCTCCTGAGGATAGAACACAAGCTCTGAGGATATCTTCCAAAATTTGATTTACTCTTTCTGTTTGTCCGGTAGTTTGAGGGTGATAGGCGGAACTTCGTACCAACTTAGTCCCTAGCTCCTTGTGTAACTGTTCCCAAAAACGTGCTATGAACTAGGGTCCTCTATCAGAAACAATCCTTTTGGGAACTCCATGTAACCTTAAGATGTTCTGAATGTACAAATCTGCGTACTGGTGTGGTCGATGCGTAGTCTTGACTGGTATGAAGTGAGCCACTTTGGATAATCGATCCATGATAACCCAGATAGAGTCATGTAACTTTTGGGTGGTTGGGAGACCTATGATGAAATCCATGCTAATCTCTTCCCATTTCCATTCTGGGATTGATAGCGGCTGTAACAATCCGGCGGGTTTCAAGTGTATAGCCTTTATCCTGCAGCAAGTATCGCACTTCGCGACATAAGCCGCAACCTCTTTCTTCATCTTTGACCACCAATACCTTGTTCTCAAATCTTGGTACATCTTACTGCTTCCTGGATGGATAGACAACTTTGAACTGTGGGCTTCATTCAGAATTCTTTCTTTCAACCCTGTGTTCTTGGGAACAACCAACCTTTGATTATACCACAAAATCCCTTGTTCATCTGTTCTGAAGTTTAACGAACTACGGGTTTCTAACCTCTTCTTAATCTGACAGATCTCTTCATCGGTATTTTGTCCTTTGATGATGTCACTTTCTAGAGTGCACTGTAAGGTGATATTATTCAGCATAACGGGGTGCATAAGGTTGAATCCATCTTCCAACAATGGTTGTAAGGAGTTGCGATGAGTCTTGCGACTCAAGGCATCTGCTACAACGTTCGCTTTTTTAGGGTGGTAATGCACTTCTAGGTTGTAATCCTTGATCAACTCTAACCATCTTCTTTGCCTCATACTCAACTCTGGCTGAGTGAAGATGTATTTCAAACTTTTGTGGTCTGTATACACATGACATAGGTTGCCCATAAGATAATGCCTCCATATCTTGAGTGCATGAACTACGACTGTCAATTCCAAATCATGAGTCGGGTAATTCTCTTCATGTGGTCGCAACTGGCGTGAAGCATATGCTATAACTCTTCCATTCTGCATAAGCACACATCCAAGTCCAATCTTGGACGCGTCACAAAACACATCAAAAGGTTCCTCCAAATTTGGTTGAGCCAAAACTGGCGCAGATGTCAACAAAGTTTGCAGAGTGCGAAATGCTGCTTCACAATCTGGAGTCCACTCAAACCTCTTGTTCTTCTGAGTTAGACGAGTCATAGGTTTTGCGATCCTTGAAAAATCTGGAATGAACCGACGGTAGTATCCGGCCAATCCTAGAAAGCTACGTACCTCATGTACATTAGTGAGTTCTTGCCAAACCATAACTTCCTGTACTTTCTTGGGATCCACAGAAATTCCTTCCTCTGAAAGGACGTGTCCAAGAAAGGGTACTTTCTTCAACCAAAACTCACACTTGCTAAACTTAGAATACAACTTGTGCTCTCGAAGTCGGGTTAAGACGACTCGTAAGTGCTTAGCATGATCCTTCTCATTTTCAGAGTATACCAAGATGTCATCAATAAACACCACAACAAACTTATCCAATTCAGGCATAAAAACCAAATTCATCAGATACATGAAATGTGTCGGTGCATTTGTCAGTCCAAAAGACATAACTAGATACTCATAGAGTCCATATCTGGTGGAGAAAGCTGTCTTTGGTATATCCTCTTTTCTGATCTTGATCTGATGGTAACGTGACCTCAAGTCAATCTTGGAGAACACTTTTGCCTTTGATAACTGATCAAACAAGACGTCAATTCGGGGTAAGGGATATTTGTTCTTTATAGTTACTGCGTTCAGAGGTCTATAATCCACATACATTCTCAAAGTTTTGTCCTTCTTTTCCACGAAGATGGCGGGACATCCCCAAGGTGACGAACTAGGACGTATCAAACCTTTATCCAAAAGCTCTTGCAACTGTGTTTTAAGCTCTGCTAACTCGTTAGTCGGCATTCTATACGGCCTCCGAGAAATAGGTGTCATTCCAGGGATTAACTCTATAGCAAACTCCACATCCCTATCCGGTGGTAGTCCTGGCAACTCATCAGGGAAGACGTCCGGAAACTCACACACTATCGGGATCTCAGCTATCTGTTTTGCCGTGATGTTGAACAACACTCCTATCTCATGGGGGTTTCGGGGTAACTTGAAACAAATAGAAGACTCATTCCAAGGGCTCACTAGGGAAACTACCCGTTCTGCGATATCCAAATTGACTTTCCAGCGTTTCATCCATCCCATACCCAAGATCACATCCAAACCTAACCCGGGAATTACAATGACATCCACAGATACCTTTTTATCCCCAAAAGTGATTTACATTTCCTTAGCCATGATACGGGCAGAAAGAACAGCCCCTGCCAAACTTATCTAATAACCCCTATCCAATTCTACCAACTTAGAGTTACTTCTCATAACAAAATCCTCACTTATGAAAGAATGCGATGCTCTAGAATCAAACAACACAACTGCAGGGTATTGATTAACAAGGAATGTACCAGCGGTGACAGGTTCTCCTTCTGTTGTAATGCACATGGCCTGCGCGAGGTGGAGGCTGGGTGTACTGCTTCTTTGGCCGAGGGCACTGACGTGACATGTGTCCGGTCTGGCCATAGTTGTAGCATGGCCCGATCACATACGGGGTCTTGGGACCTCCTGAACTTCCTGCCTTTGCTTTGTTCTGCATCAGGGGAGAGGTGTAGGGCTTCTGGAAACTCGGGCAGGAGCGGTTGTTAGTTATCTTCCTCTGCGGGGGACGGAACCTTGCTCCTGCAACTGGCGGGCGATACGGGGCGCGTGCTCCGAAAGGGGTCCTCTACTGAGACGAACCTTCTTCGTTTGCACGACGACGGTTTTTTGTCGCCAGCCTGCTGTCATTAGCCTCTTGATTCAGACATTCACTGACAAAGTCACTAAAGGTGGTACGGTGACTGTTTCCCATCTTGGAGAGCATGGTGGCACTCATGCCACGCTTGAATCTTGCGATCTTCTTGGCTTCCGTGTTGACGAAATCTAGGGCATAGCGAGATAGGTTGTTGAAGCTATGGAGATACTCTGACATGGACCTGGTTCCCTAGGATAGCCTCATGAACTCTGTGACCTTCATTTCCATCAGACCACTAGGTATGTAGTGGTTGCGCATAGCAGTAGAGAACTGATCCCAAGTGACCGGTGCATTAGCTGGCAGAGATGCACGGTACTGGGACCACCATAACCCTGCAGGTCCTTCCAACATGTGTGCGACATATTCTGCCTTAAGCTCTTCAGTCAAACGGAGCAGACGAAACTTTTGAGTGATGGAGTTGAGCCATTCATCTGCTTCTAGTGGTTCGGTGACTTCCTTGAACACAGAGGGACGAGTGTCCAAGAAGTCACGGTATGAGCTGTACTGGTTGGGCTCTGGTCTTTGGCGCTGTTGGTGCTGCTGCGTGGTGTTATTGGCGATGTTACAGAGGGTGGCCTCCATATGCCTTTGCATCTCCTCCATATTTCTCTAGCTACCCAGAAACTGACCGAAAAATGCTTCTGGCGTCATCGGTGGGGGTGGTGGCAGGTTCTCCTCCTGTCCTGACCCCTGTTCACGCTGGCTGCGAGTGTGTGCCGGCATCTGCATGTCCCATTAATAAGCAATCATTAGGTGATGTCACATTGATCATGAATAAATACTGCGCTATACATAATTCAAAAATTTAGCACAGGACCAAGTATAAGTACTCATTTCCATACAACATCACAGAATAATTGCTAGAAAATAAGATATGCAAACGACGGATTTCCCATAAAAGGTGCTAGATCGAAGTTTGGACTTCGTTCAAAAGCCATACATGCCATCATACAACTTAAACATAAAGCCAACACATGTTCGGCTTACATCATCAGCGAGCATGCTCAAGCTATACAAAAAAACGACTCCTAAGAAGCTAGCGCTCAAGCGTCTCCAGCGGCGGATGCGGCATCCTCCTCATCGGCGTCCATCATCGGCTCGTCGGCGTGGTCCTCATCGTCTGAAAAAGGCTCTGGACCAAGCACTACCCCGTCCTAGGGCTCCTGGGCCTCATCTGCAGGGGCCTCGTCTCCTGCTGGGGTGGCGGCCTCCTGTGCTGCCTGATGCATCTGGTGAACTGCCTCATGGAGTTGGTCGATGTAGGCCTGCTGGTGGTGCACCTGCTGTATCAGGTGATGGGCACCCTCTCTGAGCTGGTCAAGCGCTGTGCGGGCCTCGTCCCGCTGAAAGGCTGTCGTCAGGTACATCTGCTCAGCGACGGTCCTCGCGGTGGTCTCCGCACCTGCGGCGGCACGTGCATCGTCACGCTCAAGAGTGACCTGATGGATCTTTTCCTGTAGGCGGGCTACCTCGGCGTCAACTCCTCCTGCAGCTTCCTCTTGCTCTGGTAGGTGGCGGTGAGGGTAAAGGACACGCTTTCCAGGCTGCGCTCCAAACTCTCACATACACCCATCAAAGCACCAGTGGCGCTCATCGCGGACGTCTCGCAGTAAAATCTCTCCTCCGCACCTCCTGTCAGAACCGACTCCAAGGTCTGCCTCCAGCGCAATGGAAAAAGTGACCCACGAGGGAACACTCCTGCCATAGCACTAGCAAGGTCGGCGGGAAAACAGGCGATAATGTCCTTCAGCACTAGATAAGCTGCCCTGTTGGCTCCATCTTTGGCACAACTGCCTCTGGTGATCTCTGTCCATCCTGACCAGTGGGGCTTGGCAGACAAGGTTTTGACCTTGATCTGCACCATGACCAATGAGTCCTGCCCGTAGATCTCTTTCTGCTAATAGTACCTGGGCTCCTGTCCTTCCTCATATCCCACTGCCTGCAGAATCCTCGAAAGGATGGTCGGTAGCCTGAAGTAAGACAAGAACATGTTCTTGGTCAACTTCGTTGCCAAGCGGTAACGTGGAACTCCTCTGCCTCCGGTGGCCTTGCAAGCAATCAACTTAGTCCGGGCCATCTGTAGAAACAAAAGGGTTTCGAACTCTCGTGAGACGTATATTAAATTGGCAAATTTTATAAGAAAAGAGACAACTTTTAATTAAGGGGATGTAATGCAAATGCAAGAATGTAAACATGACGCATGATCGTACTTACATTCTCACTCACTAATAATGACTCGTAAGTTCTAACGTTCTAGTCGGTGGCAAGAATGATCTCTCATTCGTTATCTACTCATTCTACTCGATCACGTAGTCAGTGTACCTGGAGAAGATTCATTTCAGCCCAAAGCAAAATCCCAATGCTAAAATAATGGAGCATTGGCCCATATGCACAAAATACATAGAAGCCAACACTAAACACCATGCACCAATCCAGAAAACATACCCAAATAATTGATACCCTCGTATGTGTTTGCATGGAGCTCGCACATATTTGGTATAACAACTCTCACCTAGACCGACGGTTGGACGGTCATGCTCTTAGATCTTACAAAATCATTTTATGCATGTTTTCGCGATCGATGGATTCTCTTTTCCCTCGAGAATGGACCAGCAAATAAAGATCCAGCATGAAGCAAAAACCCTGAACCCTGTTAGCAGTTAAGCCACCTGAATCCTAATGTAGGGCTTAAGGACAACACTGGGCACACTTAATAATTTAAAATAGTTTTGAAAATAGTTTTGAAATACCCGTTTTAGTTCGAAAATAGCTCCTGTTGGATGCAATAACTTGAACCATGCTCCGATACCAGCTGTCACGGAACCGTCCTGATTATAAGAACTCAAGTACCGTCTTAGCCAAATTCGTCTGACATCTACTCATACATGAATCCATATAACCCCGGTAGTCCGGAAATCTCGAAGGATTTCAAGCATCATACAACATACAGGATCGCATCGTTCAAGTACCACATTCGTAAGGATACACCGTCGATAATCGAAATGAATTTAAACATCAGAGTGCGAAATCATAAAAAAGTTATTACAATACAGAGTTTCAAATTGCAGAAGCTAAAATAAGTTTTGAAACAAGACCACCACACATGTGGTCCAAATAAACATTGTTTAATAACTCACTCCTCCTTTTTCAAGTAATATGCGACTAGAAGTCTCAGTCCAGCAAAAGAAAATGGGAAGCTTCTGGATGACCCTGCCCTGGGCCTACTCCTCATCACCCTCCACGGGGTAGAGGCAGTGCTTACAATAGCCGTAGTACACCTGGCCATCTGCAACAAACGGGATAAACCCTGAGTACGGGAATGTAGTCAGCTAGACTTACCTGTCCAACTGAAAATAAGGACACCAAGGGTATGCAAGGCTTTTGGTGGAGTTGGGGTCTTTTTGTTGCGAAAAGCTCAAATTAATAGAAGGATTATTTAATGATATCCATGAGCAGTCAAGTTTTAGACCTACCTCTTAGTCTAGATTTGCACCTGAACTATTACATGCACTTGAGTCTAATCAAGCAATAACATAACCATATCCAGTTGAATTAAATCATATTTTAGTTGAACCTTAAACATCACATGGAGTTGTATCGTGGTGAAGCTCGCCATAGTTTCCCACTAACCGAGGGAGACGGCGACTCGAATCGAATTCCAAACCAGCTGGTGAAAGACCATTAATACCAACCCACACTTTCCCCGTCGGGTCCATGCATTGGGTAACCGCTCGATGCTTGTTCATGGTGGTAATCGTCGCGGTTCAAGCACGGACCGCCCAATTGGAACCTGGCGATGGCCATTCGAGGCAGATCGCATTTCCATACTAGAGGGCGCGACTCGGGTTGATTCCGGCCCGAACAGCGTCTAACCGGCTTTGGGTCGATGATTACGGCACTGACGTATGCCTAAGTAAAAGGGCACGTTCAAAAATGAACGAGGGCCAACATCGATACAAACCTACATGATCCAACGGACGGACTGCCCCAAGTTTCCAAACTTGTGCCTTGCCTTCCAGTTGACCGTATTTCATTACTACTCAGGTTCATTTTCCATGATAGCAAATATAGCCAACCGTGATCCGGTAAATACCCACCAGGGGTATTACGGGAATATCCTTAACTACTACATTTATAAAGCAAACTAAGCAATTCTATATTATAATAACTAACAGTATAACAAGGCAGATGGAAACAATAATCAAAGAATGGTAATGCAGCAAGTAGGATTCAATCGACTCCTATACCTAATGCTTCACAATATAAAATACTCAAATAGATTAATTGTAAATACTGGGAGACTTACAATGCTCCGGGGCTTGCCTTGAGAAAAGACCGAGGACTCGTGAGAGGGGCACTCGGGCAAGTTAGTCTCCGGCGCTGGGTTGGCCTCCTCGGTTCTGGGCAGCTCCGGGATCTCCTACTCGTCGTTTGCTTCCGGCTCCTGGTCGGGCTCCGGGACTGTCGATCCTATTGCAATGCGGAGGATAATAAATAATGTGCGGTGTGAAATGATGGTATGAAGTGTAAACATTTCTTGCAAACCAACAAAACCAACTTGTTGAACCACTTTTGACATTGAGAAAAAACACTTATTCACCACATAAAACAAAACTATTATTTTAACTATTTCTTATTTATTAATTCAAAAAGGAGGCTAGGTTTGAACAACAAGTATATTTTTCTGAACTCAGAAAAATCCACCAAAATTCCAGAAGGTAACTTACACTAACTGAACCCTACTATACAAATTTCACCATGATATAAATTACTGAACAGTAGATACAAAAAGTTGAAGAAAACTGCCAAAAAGGTTTTTTGTACTAACTTTTCTTATGAAAACTGTCAAACAGCAGATTTCATATTTTTCCCAGATTCTATTTCACATTTCATATTTGTCAAGAAAGTTCCATGATCAGAAACATTATATTCTTTTCTACACGAATTTTCTAAGAAAAACACAGAAAACCACATTTGTACTATAACTCTTTATTTCTCCATTCAGCAACCTGTGCTTAGCATTTTTCTCAGCTTGAACATAACACACAGAGAATACATAAATTTTCCTAGATTTTACTTTCACATATAATCATTTTAACCATTATTTTAAGAAAACAGCTAAAAAGGAAATTAAACCTAAACAGATACTTTTTCTACCAAAACAGTGCCTCATAAATTTTTCACAGATGCAGAAGTGGACAAGAAACCTACACAAATTTTGCCATGAATTAATTCAAGAAGAAAACATATAAACTCATTTATATAAACAAAAGCACATAAACGGGATTAAATAAAAATAGTATAATAAATTTCCACCAAAAATATTTTCATATTTTTCCATGATAGATTTACTTGTGAACAAGCTAACAAAATTGAAAACACCTCATTTGGACCATTGAAACATGCTACACAAGTTTTCCTGCAAATAAACAAAAAGGAAAAACATTTGAAATTCCTGGCCCAGCTTGCATGGACTCGGCCCATGGACCGGGTGAGGCTGACGCGTGGGGCCCATGTGGTGAACGGACCCACCTGCCAGGGAGGGCAGAGCAGGGGCGCGCGTTTGACCGCGGTTTCCTCGCCGACGGCGAGGTCGCCGGCAGTGGGGTTGGGCTAGGCGTGTTCCCCTAGACTAGGCGGTTCGGCTGAGGGTAGGCGGTTCGGCTGAGGGTGATGGTTGGGCCAGAGGGTGGCCGTAGCTCGCCGGCGGCGAGCCGTGGCAGACGGTGGCGGCGGTGGTGCTTGGCTACGTCGTCTGCGGCGGTCGCCGGTGGAATGGACGGAAGGGGGAGAACCAGTAAACCCTAGGGAGGCTACTAGAGGGCTTGGTTTGGCCGGTGGAGCTCCGATGGAGCTTGGCCTCGAGCGGGAGTCACGGCGGCGCCCATGGCGCTCGGCCAGGTGAGAGAGAGGGGTAGGGAGTGGTAGCATTGATGCGGGAAGGTGTTCTCACCTTGCCTTGGCGTGACGGGGCTCGACGAGGAAGGAGGAAGGCTCGGGAGGCTCGGTTGACGTAGAACGGGAACTTGCTCTCCTTCGGCGGCAATGGCGACCGAAGGGGGAAGATGGAGGCACCGACATGGTGAAGCTCGACCGGTGCTCTTTTCGCGCACACTGCGTGTGCGAGGCGAAGGCGGAGTGGCTGGTGAGAGGAATCGGACGGGGGAGGAGCGGTGAGGTCGGAACGGCGATGGCCAGAGGCGGTGTCGGACGGCGGCGGGCACGAGCATTCCTGCTCGCGTTCGTTCGCGGGAGAGGAGAGGGAGAGAGCAGGCGTGAGTGTGTGTGTGGGTGAGTGAGGGAGAAGCGAGCGAGGCGCAGGGTTTTGGCCCGGCTCACCGGTCGATGGTCATGGTGGGGGCCACGGCAGTGCAGTGAGCGCGGCGGCGCAGGCGGTGGCGTGTGCACAGCGCCCCGGGCGAGCGAGGGAGAGGCCGCGCGGGATTGTGGCGTGATCGGGTGGAGAAATATCGGGCAAGGAGTGGGCGAGGGGGATTTGGCGCAGAGAAAGGCGGCCACGCGGCGCGAGCGGGCCGAAAGGCCAAATGGGCCGGAAGGGTAGCGCGGGAGAAAAGATTTTTCCTTTTTCTTTTTCCAGAAATTTTCCAAACTTTGACCATTTCAAAACAGTTTCAAAAAGTCAAAAGTAGTCTTTGACCCAAAAATAAAAGTTGCTCAAAATAATTTTCTCTACAACTTTCATATAAGACACTTTTTCTGAAACTCATTTTCACAACTTGCTCATCAATAAAGCCAATTTTTGAGCCATAAATCATTTTGTTCCCACATTTTTAATTATAAAACCCTATGGAAATAAATCAAGGTGTCAATATAAAAAATTTTATACTCAATATTCTCTATTTTATAAAATCAATTGCCAAGACATAAATCCATTTAAACAACTAAGTCTTATAGAAATCAAAATCCAAATAAACAACAAAAGACAAAAACAGTTGCATGCACATGAAATGATGCAATGCATTGCTTATGAATTTTAGTAGCTAAATGTAGTTCCTAATGCAGTGCTTGACACCAGGGTGTCACACACCCAAACTTTGAAGATAGGTCGACATGCGTATCTTCCAATACACATAGTTTGTCCCATCGAAAAACGGCGGTTTGCCCACACCGCGATCCATGTCGCCTTCGGTGGATCTGGAACCGGCTAAGGTGGAAGATCCTTAACCTGCTCTGATACCAATTGAAGGACCGAGAATACAATAGCAAGGCGACCAGAGGGGGGTGAATAGGAGCTCAAAAATTTCTCTCTAAACTTTGGCCTTTGTCCCTAGAATCAACCCCCAAAAGCTTCGACCAACACCGTGAAGCCCACGACCCTTGGAAGAGGGTGGATGATCCCTAGGATCACATCGAGGCACCACCAAGCGATAGCAAACCAAACGCTAAAGGCACCGGCACAATTTTGACCCCTAAAACCGAGTCCCGAACATAGATTGAAGCCTACGTTGACAAATCCCTAAATACCAATGCTAACAAGTAGCAAAGATACCTAGAGAGGTTCCTAGGTGAACTATAGGGCCAACCGAGAAGTCCGGAAACCAAGCGAAGAAGCCGGGAGAGCAAACGCACTAAAACTCAACAAGCAGCCAACTCGCGGACTGTCCGAGGTTCAAACCGTGGACTGTCTGCCCAACGGCGGACTGTCCGGGCTCAGGTGGCGGACTATCCACCCGCCAAAAGAGCAAAATAGCAACGTTGATGAACAGCTGTTGGACGCCTCCCGGACTGTTCATGACTCGGTACGGTGGACTGTCCGCCGGTCAAACCAAGTCAGCACAGCCGAGCCACGCGACCACTGCTCGGTCGGAGCCCGGCGCGCGGACTGTCCGCGCCTCCAACAGCGGACTGTCCGCGGGAGCCCAGTGAGGGCGATTTTGGTCGCCCTCAACTCAAATCTCCCGAAATCCAATTCAACTCAATATCCCTAGTTCCCAAACTTGGAGAAGATGATCACGAGGTAGTTAGGAGACTATCCCCAAGAAATCATCCGCTCAAATCAAATCAATCACCGGGAAATCGAAAGGGAAGGAGTATGAACGAAAAAATGCCACGAAAATGAAATCAACCCGATCTACTTGTTCATGAGGAGTTAGATGAATTCCTTCGGTGGAAATGATCTCTTCACTATAAAGAACAAGTTGATTCAAATGGATTTCGAAAAGACGCAGTAGAGAGGGAGATCGAGTGATGGGAAAATCGCGGAGAAACGAAGAACGCGAAGAACACGAACAAAATATGAATCAACACATCGATCTGCAACCGTGTGGCTACCACATGCTACAACAGTGAGATTACGTTCTCACTTTCTCAAAATCTCCAGTACACAGAGGTATGATTCTCTGCGGATCTCAGTTGCTACAGCAGGGGATTGAGAGAGCAGGAATACCTAGAAGGCAAAGAGCAAATGACTAAGATCGCATGGGAGGTGGGTGTCTCCCTCTACTTATCCTAATTCTAGTTCCCACTCTACCCCTAACTAATTACAGAGCGAACCAGCTAAACCGTAAGGTTATTCTGGACCAACTCATGGTAGGTGGTGATCCGACGGCCACGCCCGCACAACTGGTAGCGTTGCCTCGACGCAACCTCACCGATTGCTGCCACGTGCCACCACCGCTCTACTCGTCCTTTTCACGGACCTCGCCCCCGGTTTTGTGGCCTAAACTATGAAACCAGACTTCACGACCAACCCCCGGTTTTGAGGCCCAAACCGGGAAACCAGCCGTTCATCGCCTGAGTTTTGTGGCCCAAACTCAGAAACCCTCAGCACCCAGGTTTTGAGGCTTAAACCTGGAAACCGTCCTCAGCCCGAGTTTTGTGGCCCAAACTCGGAAACCATCAGCGCCCAGGTTTTGAGGCCCAAACCTGGAAACCGTCCACTCGGTGTTTTTTCTGTGGCTCAACCACCAAACCGAGCTATAGAGGGGATGCACCGCCCGTGCACCCCGTCCACCGACACATGTCCCCATGTCCTCGACCCAAGCAACACCATGCCCGCAAGTCTTCGCTCGTCGCTGTCCCAGGCTGTCAGCCACCACAGCTGATCCTCAGGCCACCGGTCCCTCAGTCCAAGTCTCACGTCCACCCTTCGCCACTCTCGGTCTATCGGCACGGCACGTCTCTACTTGACCTTCACCTTGCCTTTGATCACTGTATCCGTGCTCAACACCTGCACAACACAAGCCAAAGAACATGCGCATTATCCCAGTTAACAATCACTCATCACTCGAGACTCGACATACAACCATGTATCCGCACCACCAATCCACGAGGAGCTCATGTCTCAAAAGAGCCAAGTGATCCACACCCACTACCGTGAGTACCAACAACCCCCTATGAGAGCGGTGAGGTACCACTGTGAGCACTGTGGGAGAGATGGACACTTGAGGGAGTTTGCTTTCGGCGCAAGAGAGATGAGCGCCATGCAAAGGAGATGAACAACACGGACATGTACCATTCTTTCCATGATGTACATGTGCCGAATGTTCAAAGGAGAGCTGCTAGGGCTAGAGGTCCAATGCCTCAAGGTCCTAGGCTGCAAGGAGGACGTGTCCGGCGGGAGCCTGCTTTTGTTGGCTATGGACCCTGTGGCGGTGGCTTTGTACTTGAGCGTTACCCCCCACCGCGTTTTGAGTATCGCGATGGATGCTCTTCCCTTAGCGGACCACGTTTTCATATACGTGGTGACCGCTTTCCCCGTAGGCATGCTAGGAATGGTTTTTCTACTAACCTTTCTTTTGAGCAGCCGGCCCAACACTGGTATAATTCCCATTTTACTCACCCCAGTGTTGGACTGTATGCTAACCCCATGTCTTTTTATTGATGTAGGTAAAATGATTGGAGGACATTTGGTTGCTGGATTCCGGGTGCTCAAGGCATATGACTGAAAATGCCAAGTGGTTCTCCAGTCTTAGTCCAGTTGCCGGAAAGGAGTTTATCACCTTCGGCGACAATAGCAAAGGTAAAGTGTTGTCTCATGGGTCGATGCGAGTTAATGAGCACTTTGTGTTGCGTGATGTTGCTCTTGTCTCTAACTTGCATTTTAATCTTCTTTCTGTTTCGCAACTCTTTGATGATGACTATGAGATTTGTTTTAAGCCGAATCTCAGTCGTATTTTGGATCCTCAGGGCAATCTTGTGTGTTTAATTTCGCCCTTTGGGAAAGTCTTTCGTGCGGATTTCGGAATCATTTGGAGTTTCTCGTTGTCTTTTGGCTGGTCCTTCCTCCTCTGATCTTTGGAAGTGGCATAGGAGACTCAATCACTTGAGTTTCGACTTGCTTGCAAGGCTTAGCTCACTTGGCTTAATCCGAGGATTGCCCAAGTTACACATGGAGAAGGATCTTGTTTGCCATTCGTGTATACATGGGAAAATGGTAGCCGCTCCCCACCATCCTGTGAACCAAGGTATGACCAAGCGCCCTAGAGAGCTCTTGCATATGGACCTTGTCGGTCCGGCTCGGTTGTGCTCGGTTGGTGGGAAGTGGTATGTACTTGTTGTTGTTGACGACTTTTTGAGATATTCGTGGGTTTTCTTTTTAGCTGAGAAAACTGAGACTCACTTTTGTTTGCAATTTGATCTTGCGACGTCAGAACGAGTTCCCTAAGAACTCGATGAGAGCTATTCATAGCAATAATGGTTCCGAGTTTAAAAACTCGGATTTTGAGAAGTTTTGTAACACTTTGGGTTTAGAGCATCAGTTTTCTTCGCCCTACACACCTCCACAAAATGGTGTTGTAGAGAGGAAAAATCGGACCCTTGTAGAGATGGCCAGGACGATGCTCGATGAGCATAGGACTCCTAGGCGATATTGGGCCGAGGCCATAAACATAGCATGCTATATTTCCAATCGCATCTTTCTCCATGCTTTCTTGAAGAAAACTACTTATGAGTTGTGATTTGGGAAGCAACCCAAAGTAAGTTATTTTAGAGTTTTTGGTTGCCACTGTTTTATACTCAAGAAAGGCAACTTGGACGAGTTTGAGTCTCGCTCTTCTGACGGTGTATTTTTGGGTTATGGCAATCATACTCGTGCATATCGTGTACTTAACCTTGATACTAACCGAGTCATGGAGACATCTGTTGTCACCTTCGACGAGACCGTGCTTTGTCCTTCTTCTAGTTTTGAGCGTGCAGGTGATCATGAGGTTGGAGAACCTCTTTTTGATGATGAAGAAGAAGGTGCTAAAGGGATTGTTGATCCAGCACTTCCTCCACCTGCTGTGCCAATTGGGTCGACTTCGACCACCACTGCACGCGGCCCCGACCCTTCTTCCTCTAATACATGGGGGTCGTGTGATCCACCACCTCGGGTTGTACCACTTGTACCCGAGGAGGCACTAGCTACTGTTGAGGGGGAGGTTACTTCAGCAAGGGAGGCGCCACGACACATTCAGCTCCAACACCCTCCTCAATAGATGATCGGCGACATCCACGAACGCGTCACTCGGTCTAGGTCACAACAAATCTCTCACTTTGCTCATTCTGCTTTTATTGCTGATTTTGAACCCCGAATTGTTGGACACGCTTTATCTGATCCAGATTGGGTCAATGCCATGCATGAGGAGCTAGAAAATTTTGAGAGAAATCGGGTTTGGGTCCTTCTTCCTCTTCCTCCTGAGTGTCACCCTATTGGGACAAAATGGGTTTTCAAAACAAACAAGGAGAAGATGGCCATGTTGTGAGAAACAAGGCCAGACTTGTAGCCTAGGGGTATAGTCAGAAGGAGGGGATAGATTATGAGGAGTGTTGATGGACTTTAAACACCTGTTTTACCATCAACATTTTACCCTAAAATTCACCAAAAAGGCATGAAATGTAGTCAAATAGGTTTCAAACTAACCAAATTCCACATGTCCATAGAATTTTATTTGAATGCAGGAATTTGGACCAAATTTGAAGAATGGACCCAGCAGGAGACAAGCCCACTCACCAGGACCCATTTGGTCCCGAGTGGGGTGGCGCCCGCAAAACAGAGGTGGCGCCCGCCACCCATATGTGGTGCCCGCCACATGGAGAGGCCCAACTCTCCCCCTTTGCCATGTCACTGATCCGTGTGACCATCCCAAGGCCAAATCTTGGCCCTTGGTCACTAGGTCAGTGGCATCGGACGACTCAGGATGGAATGGCGTGGATCAAGGCAGGATGGCGGTTACTCTGACATGCAACTGACCTAACCACCGCCTCTCTGGAGCTCCTGGATGCCGTTGAAGCAGAGGCGGTGCATCCAACGGTGATGGGGGTGGCGGCCGCCACCTAGGGCTGGCGCCCGCCACTAGGGTTAGCCCTAGGTCGGCTGGCTGCCCCCTATAAGTACCCCCTTCACTCCACAAGGCTATAAATACCCCCCTGGTGGCACCACTTCATTTGTACCATCCAGTACCACCACACCAAGCAACACACAAAGCAAGAGAAGCAAGTGAGAGTTAGGTTAGAAGCTCAGAGAGCTTAGGCAAGTAGGTAGCTAGTAGAGCAAGGCATCTTTGCCCTCGCGGAAGCGCTGCTCAAGGCTTAGCTCAAGAGTAGAGGCGTGCGAGAGATCAGTCCTGGAGCTGGGAAGAGTCTTCCTTCATCTCCAGTTTAGGTTTTGCTCTTGTTACTCAAGCACTTTACTATATTCTATTTTCATCATTTCAAGTATTACTTTATTCTACTTATCAGTATTGAGTGGTATACTTGATTGATTGCTTGAGTGCCTAGCTATCCTACAGATCAATTCACTTAGCCATAGTAGTTAATCTCTAGTGAACTTAGTGTTTGATCTTTGCCAATAGGTTGCTTAGTTAGTTTAGTGTTTATCTTATTAAGTCAAGTATTTGCTCTGACGTCCGCAAGGGTGTCTCTATTCAAAGCTAGGGTAGAGATAGTTAGTATATAGTTAAGCGTGGTGCTTAGTTATAGACTTACCTTCAGATACGGCTGGATCCCCGGATAGCTGTGGTAGCAAGCAGGTGGTGACAGCCCTATGCGCCTTGATTTCCACCACGTAGTTGGCCCAGTTTAACAGTAAGGCTCGTTGTGCTAGCGTTCAACCTAAGTAAGTGGTAAAGTCTAGTACGCCTCGATTCTTGATAAGATAGGAATAAAACTTTACTTAACTTAGTTGCTTTATTGACATTTGCCTGTCTTGCTTCGGAGTTATCTTGCCTTGTAGTTATCTTGCTTCGTGGTTATCTAGGAGTAGTTAGTAGTTAGTAGTTATTAGTTAGTTATATTTAGTTACCCTTAGTTACCCCTTATCTACCTATCCATCCACCTTACCTTAGCCATCCATATCATTATTACTTATCCACCCATACATTCTTTCTAGCCTTCCATCCTCTCTTTTCCCTTCTCCCCTTTTCCCTTTTCTCTTTTCTTTGACTCTCATCCCCTCCTTGACTCGACTCATACACCACCCTAGCCTTCCCTTGGGATCAAACAAATCGACACCTGGTACTCCCAGGCGAAGTGCTACTACGATAGTTCTGTGCGCTTGCAGAATCTCCTCTTGGTAGATTGCAATCTCTCTAGCTAGCTCCTACTAGTGTCGGGATTGACAACCCCGCTTGGCATTAGTAAATAGCTGCTTTAGCTTCACTGCTTTAGGTATAGTGACCGGACTTGCTTCAAGCACTTCTGACACCGTTGCCTGGAATAGATTCCATAGTCTGCTCCTAGCAACGACGTTGGCTAGTGTCAACAGGCATTTCTGGGCCGTTACCGGGGATAGTTGCCTAGCTCTATCTTTAGTGATGCTAAGAACTACCAACAAGCATTTCTGGCGCCGTTGCCGGGGAAGGCAATCGGTGTGTCGGTTGAGTCTGTGTCGAATTTATCTTCGCTTAAGCTCCCGCTTAGCGAATCCCATCTTACCCCATTCTTTCTTTCCTTAGTCCTTCTTATCTTTTTCCTTCATCTTCTTCAACTTCTTTCTTTCTTATCTCGTTCTATCTTCGCGATGGCCAACAAGACCATTCGTGAATTTTCTGCTCCTTCTGCCGCTAATGTAGCGATAGGACCAGACGTGATCGATGCCAACCTCAATTTTGAATTGAAACCGGCTCTGATCACGATGGTCCAAGCTCGCCCGTTCTGTGGCAAAGCTCATGAGGATGCCAATGCTCACCTCCAACAACTTTTGGAGATTTGCGGCACCTTCACCATTAAGGGGATAACCCAAGAAGCCATCCATCTTTGTCTCTTTCCTTTCTCTTTGCTAGGAAAAGCGAAGCAATGGTTCTATACCGATTGCAACGCTGTAGACACATGGGACAAGTGTTCCAATGCTTTTCTCCCCAAATTATTTCTGATGGGCAAGACGAATGCTCTGCACAACAAAATCTCCATCTTTACGCAACAAGCCGAGGAATCTATTCCCGAGGCTTGGGAGAGGTTGCAAGAGTATGTCGCTGCTTGTCTACACCACGGTATGGAGGACTGGCTATTGATCCAGAACTTCTACCATGGCCTAACCCCTCTCTCTAGAAGCCATTTGGATGCCGCTGCCGGCGGTGCATTCTTTTCTCTGAATGTTGCAGATGCTAAGGCTCTCATAGAGAAGATGGTGTCGAACCAAGGAGGGAATGATGAAAGACTACAGCCCTGTAAGCGAGGTATGCATTCCCTTAAGGAGGCCGACATGATCGTGGCCAAGATGGACCTGCTGGCAAAGAAGCTAGACAGCTGTGAGAAGATGAACCAACAAGAGAGTGTCCAATCTCTGGAATCCTACATGACTTGTGAAGTGTGTGGAGAAACCAGACATTCTGGGAGCCACTGCCCCGAGCTACATGAAGATTTGAACTTCATCAATAACAACAACGGTTTCCGTCAACAGAATCAAGGATGGAATCAGCCTGCAAACTCTCAAGGTAACAATTCATTCCCCCGCTCTAATTTTCATAATTCTGATAGTTTCTCATTCTTGAAAAATTTAGTTCACTCACAAGGTAGAACTATTGATTTCTTGAATAAGAAATTAATGTCGAATGATAAAACCCTTGAGAATATAAATGCTAAATTGGAAGATTTCTCATCTGCTCTGAAAAATCAATTAAGTTTTAATAAGATGTTAGAAACCCAATTAGCTCAACTTGCTGCTATCATACCATCTTTTGAAACTGGCAAAATTCCTGCTAAACCTGACATGGAAACTGCAAATATGGTTGAAATAAAATATTTTAACTATTATGAAGATCAAACCATGACTGTTAAAAAGGGTGATCCGGGTAGTCCCATAATTAGATGCTCAATCTTTGGTGATGTCTTTAAAAATGCCATGTGTGATTTAGGATCGAGTGTGAACATTTTATCTAAAGAATTCTATGAAAACTCGTTCTTTCCACCCATGTCATCCACATCTGCCTATGTTGTGCTAGCTCATCAATCCACTTGCTATGTAGAAGGAATAGTTAATGATTTATCTGTTCATATTAGAGGTTCATTTGTTCCTACTGATTTCATAATACTAGATATGGAAAATAGGAAAGATGTGCCTCAAATCTTAGGTAGACCCTTCTTGAACACTATTGATGCTTGCATATATGTGGGAAGTGGTAAAATGCAAATGACATTAGGAGGGAGGAAGGAAATATTCTCCTTTTCCCGTGGTCCCACATATGCTGCTAACATGAAGGAAGCAAAACCCGTTCGTACCAAGAAGAGGCGCCCAAGAACAAGGTGGAGCAGAAAGAAAGAACCACCTCCTCCTGAGTTGTGTAATTCACATAACAAGGGAGAGGTGCCAAAAGAAGAAGAAACAGATGGAGTACTTAAAGAAGAAGCACCCAAGGAAGAAGATCCACCCAATAAGGACGAAACCCCATGGACCTAAGGTATGGTTTTACTTTTAATTTTTCCCTTCAATTTTCCGTTTTTTGAATAAATAACATATGTCATGCATGTAACTAAAAAAATCACCAGTTATCATTAGTTATATGCATAGGTATATGTTAACTTAGTTAGAACAATAAAATATCATAATAGGATAGTTTCCCTTTTCACAACATTAGATAGTTTCCCTTTTTAATAAAATGAGAACAAGAGCTCCGACTGAGAAGAAGAAGATCCTTCACCAAGCAAGAAGCCAGCTTGGGGGAGACTCCCGCTCCAATAAGGTCTGTCTCAAAGCCTACACTTTACATTCAGTTCTTAAATTCTATATCTTTTGAATGTCACATGCTTGCCTAAATAACCACTCCATGAATAAAATTGATAAAATCTGCTTAAACAAGTTGAAACCTGAATAAGATTTGAAATATGTCATGCAAATGCTATTGTTATGGTTTGAATAACTGGTCTTATCTAAGTTGTAGCTTTTGTGGGTTGCACATGCTTAAACTAAAATCATGCTTAGTGAGTAAAGTTAGTAAGAAATGGAGTAATTCTTTAAACTTGCTAAGGTGAAATTAGGACCTAATCTGGAGGATTTCTTTTAAAAATTATGAAAACCTTGCTAAAAGTTTCTCCTAGATTTTATCCCATCCAACCACCAGCCAAATATTTGTTAGTCAAAACCACATAGAGCTTTGTCTGTGTTGAGCTTTGTTAGACCTCATAGATCTTAGTAGAGAAGCTTATCATATCTTTTGAATCAAGATTCACACACCCACCATAAATTGCCTACTTTCCACTTTGGAAGTTTGCAACCACCAAATAAATTGCTCATTCTCTACACTGGAGATATGCAACACCTTGCCAAACGTCCCATTGCTAGCCTTATGCTACTCCTACACTGGGAATAAGCATTTCTCTCCCTTTCCCTACTCATTTCAAAAATCCTTTCCTATAGATATCTGGGGAAATCTAGAGCTAAAAAAAAGAGAGAGAGAGATAAAAAAAAGTGAGCAAAGTAGCTCAAGAAAGGACTATGTCCTAAGAAAAAAATGAGCAAAGTAGCTCAAGAGAGGACTATGTCCTAAGAAAATGCGAGGACACATCTTTTGTCTACTCACTATGTATTCAAAGAGAGAGAGAGAGAGAGAATTATCATTAGCTCTAGACCCCAGAATTTAACTAGGAAGGATTTTGAAATATCCCTCTATACACTTCCACATAACCACACATGCACATCTTGATCAATTTTTATGATTTGCTGCTCCTTATGATCTGAGTGTCTAGCTTAGCAATAAACATCAGGCAATTTGCTCATGATTCTTAGCCTACCTATAACTCCACATATCATTCTTTAGAAATAGGAGAGGCTACATTTTGGCCTAAGTGAGGATTTAAACACCATTGAGTGATTGAGTGAATCTTGGAGGACTTAAGCACATTGTTATCTTTTGAAAACCTTGAAAAACCTCCAGACAGAATCCTAGTCAAACCTAAGCAAGATAAAAGTTTCCTATCTACTGCTTTATTTCACTCTTGCATGTTTGAAGTGAGAAGCTATAAGCCCCACATTGCTATGATTAATGATATATGCTAAGTTATTTCTCACTATACAATGTGCACTTGCATACATCTTATGTTGCTATCCATTTTATGCTCAATGCTTAAACCGCATTGTTGCACAAGGACGAGCAACAGGTTAGCTTGGGGGAGCTTGTTGATGGTCCTTAAACACCTATTTTACCATCAACATTTTACCCTAAAATTCACCAAAAAGGCATGAAATGTAGTCAAATAGGTTTCAAACTAACCAAATTCCACATGTCCATAGAATTTTATTTGAATGCAGGAATTTGGACCAAATTTGAAGAATGGACCCAGCAGGAGACAAGCCCACTCACCAGGACCCATTTGGGCCCGAGTGGGGTGGCGCCCGCCAACCAGAGGTGGCGCCCGCCAACCAGATGTGGCGCCCGCCACATGGAGAGGCCCAACTCTCCCCCTTTGCCACGACACTGATCCGTGTGACCATCCCAAGGCCAAATATTGGCCCTTGGTCACTGGTCAGTGGCATCGGACGGCTCAGGATGGAATGGCGTGGATCAAGGCAGGATGGCGGTTACTCACACATGCAACCGACCTAACCACCGCCTCTCTGGAGCTCCTGGAGGCCGTTGAAGCAGAGGCGGTGCATCCAACGGTGATGGGGGAGGCGGCCGCCACCTAGGGCTGGCGCCCGCCACTAGGGTTAGCCCTAGGTCGGCTGGCTGCCCCATATAAGTACCCCCTTCACTCCACAAGGCTATAAATACCCCCTTGGTGGCACCACTTCATTTGTACCATCCAGTACCACCACACCAAGCAACACACAAAGCAAGAGAAGCAAGTGATAGTTAGGTTAGAAGCTCAGAGAGCTTAGGCAAGTAGGTAGCTAGTAGAGCAAGGTATCTTTGCCCTCGCGGAAGCGTTGCTCAAGGCTTAGCTCAAGAGTAGAGGCATGCGAGTGATCAGTCCTGGAGCTAGGAAGAGTCTTCCTTCATCTCCAGTTCAGGTTTTGCTCTTGTTACTCAAGCACTTTACTATATTCTATTTTCATCATTTCATGTATTACTTTATTCTACTTATCAGTATTGAGTGGTATACTTGATTGATTGCTTGAGTGCCTAGCTATACTACAGATCAATTCACTTAGCCATAGTAGTTAATCTCTAGTGAGCTTAGTGTTTGATCTTTGCCAATAGGTTGCTTAGTTAGTTTAGTGTTTATCTTATTAAGTCAAGTATTTGCCCTGACATCCGCAAGGGTGTCTCTATTCAAAGCTAGGGTAGAGATAGTTAGAATATAGTTAAGCGTGGTGCTTAGTTATAGACATACCTTCAGATACGGCTGGACCCCCGGATAGCTGTGGTAGCAAGCAGGTGGTGACAGCCCTGTGCGCCTTGAATTCCACCACGTAGTTGGCCCATTTTAACAGTAAGGCTCATTGTGCTAGCGTTCAACCTAAGTAAGTGGTAAAGGCTAGTACGCCTCGATTCTTGATAAGATAGGAATAAAACTTTACTTAACTTAGTTGCTTTATTGACATTTGCCTGTCTTGCTTCGTAGTTATCTTGCCTTGTAGTTATCTTGCTTCATGGTTATCTAGGAGTAGTTAGTAGTTAGTAGTTATTAGTTAGTTATCTTTAGTTACCCTTAGTTACCCCTTATCTACCTATCCATCCACCTTACCTTAGCCATCGATATCATCCTTACCTATCCACCCATACATTCTTTCTAGCCTTCCATCCTCTCTTTTCCATTCTCCCCTTTTCCCTTTTCTCTTTTCTTTGAATCTCATCCCCTCCTTGACTCGACTCATACACCACCCTAGCCTTCCCTTGGGATCAAATAAATCGACACCTGGTACTCCTAGGCGAAGTGCTACTAGGATAGTTCTGTGCGCTTGCAGAATCTCCTCTTGGTATATTGCAATCTCTCTAGCTAGCTCCTACTAGTGTCGGGATTGACAACCCCGCTTGGCATTAGTAGATAGATGCTTTAGCTTCACTCCTTTAGGTATAGTGACTAGACTTGCTTCAAGCACTTCTGACATCGTTGCCTGGAATAGATTCCATAGTCTGCTCCTAGTAACGACGTTGGCTAGTGTCAATAAGCAGTTCTGGGCCGTTACCGGGGATAGTTGCCTAGCTCTATCTTTAATGAAGCTAAGAACTACCAGCAAGGAGACTTTTGCTCTAGTAGCTCATTTGGAGGCAATTAGGATCCTCTTGGCTTTTGCTGCATGCAAAGGTTTCAAACTTTTTCAAATAGTTGTCAAGAGTGCCTTCCTAAACGGCTACATAGAAGAGGAGGTGTATGTGAAACAACCCCCCGGTTTTGAAAATCCCAAGTTTCCAAACCATGTTTTAAACTTCACAAAGCTTTGTATGGTTTGAAACAAGCCCCTCGAGCCTGGTATGATAGGTTGAAAACCTTTTTGCTTGCTAAGGGTTTCAAAATGGGATGTGTGGATAAAACGCTTTTTCTCCTCAAGCAAGGCAATGACACTTTGTTGGTTCAGATTTACGTGGATGATATCATTTTTGGTGGTTCTTCTCATGCTTTGGTTGCCAAGTTTGCAGAAACTATGAGCAGGGAATTTGAGATGAGCATGATGGGCGAGTTGACGTTTTTCCTCGGGTTGCAAATCAAGCAATCCCGAGAGGGGACGTTTGTGCACCAGGGCAAGTACAGCAAGGACATATTGAAGAAGTTCGATATGGGCGAGGCCAAGCCTCTTCCAACACCCATGTCGACCACGATGGCCCTGAATGCGGACAAGGATGGAGAAGCTGTGGACCAGAAGGAGTACCGAAGCATGATCGGGTCGCTGTTGTACTTGACGGCGACACGCCCGGACATCCAGTTTGCGGTGTGTCTTTGCGCGTGATTTCAGTCGTCACCGCGCACCTCTCACCGTCAGGCAGTCAAGCGCATTATGAGGTATCTCTATTTCACACCTAAGTTCAGGATTTGGTATTCTGCTTCTTCCACCCTCTCCCTTTGCGGTTACTCGGATGCTGATTTTGCTGGTTGCCGACTTGAGCGCAAGTCCACTTCTAGGACTTGTCAGTTTTTGGGTTCTTCCTTGTGTCTTGGTCTTCTCACAAGCAGTCTAGTGTCGCTCAGTCTACCACAGAGGCTGAATTTGTTGCTGTGGCTAGTTGTTGTTCCCAGTTGTTGTGGATGATGGCCACTTTGCTGTGGCTAGCGCAAGTCCACTTTGCTCTGTGACAGCATGAGTGCGATTAGCGTTGCTAAGAACCCCATGCTGCATTCTAAGACCAAACACATTGATGTGCGCTTTCATTTCTTGCGAGACCATTATGAGAAGGGTGATATCGACCTTCACCATGTCGATACTCATCTTCAGTTGGCAGATATTTTCACCAAGCCTTTGGACCAATCAACCTTTGCCAGGTTGAGAGGTGAGCTTGGTGTGTGTTTCCCCATTTAGTTGGGGGAATCATTTTTGCTCTTGTATCATAGTCTGACTTCTTTTGCTTTGTTCTTGTTTAGTTTCTGCATTTCGTCTTTTTTGCATCTTTATCTTTTCGAGCTTCATGTCTATAATCCGTAGAATGAATCTATGCTCTGATTAGTGTATGCTCCGATGATATATGCTGATGCTTATAGCTTAGGCTCTTATTGATCACTGATACATATTGTGAGCTGAGCTACTTTTCAGAACTGAGAATATGCTTAATTCATCATAAAATTTGAATCATGTTCACCATTGAGTTTGGCAACTAGCATGTGTAGAAGGTGTTAAAGTCACTTGTGCTTTTCATATATGCTAGGTAGCTATGTCTCTAGTTCTAAGTCCTTCACTTGCTTGGTATGTTCATATTCTGCTAAATTTGAACCAAGTCTAAGTGAATTGAAAACATCGAGATGGGATTACTTGACAGAACATCACGATATCGAGACTGTTTCTCATTGCACATTGAGTTAAACTTGAGCCGTGTAGTGTAAGACCGAAACCGTTTGCTTCAAGCTTCTGATTGCTTATGCATAGGCTTAGCTCGGTTGAAAAGTTAGGCAATGTCAAGTTTTCAACCTCTCGCAATCACATGCTGAATTTTTTAAACTTGTGTAATCACCGCTGCAACTCCGATAAAATTTTGTAAGCACAAGTCTATGTTTCATTCTATAGCATGATGATTGAACTTTGCTAGGGGTAGTTCACCTTTTATATCTGTTTAGCACTTGTGTAACTCCATGTCTATACATGTTTGGTGCTATTTTGATGGTGAAACCCATTCTGAATGGCTTAAAATTGCTCACTTTGCTCATATGTTCATATTTTGTATTCTGTGATCAGTTTGAGCCTTTGCTGGCATTTGTGCTTGTTGTTGAGTAGTTGGATCAGCACTCTTTAGAGCATCTATTCACTCTATAGATTCTATACCTGAAGCTGCTAATCTGCATTTGTGACTCATATGCATTTTGCCTTGTTGTGTGCATTTTCAACTAAGGGCAGAAATTTTGACAAATCATGTCCCTAGTTGTATGCACTATTGAAGGGGGAGTTCATGTTCTCAGGGGGAGTTTGCTCGATTTTTGCTTTGACGAGCTGTTCAATTGGTTTGGAGCGATCTTCAGCCTATATAGTCTTTCAATTGGTTCGAAGCAGTTTTTCAATTAGTTTGGAGTGATTTTTAGCTTGTGTGGTTTTTCAATTGGTTTGGAGCGGTTCTGCTAGTTGCGTCTCTTTTGCTCCGACTACCTTCTTGCTAGCGGTGTTGAGCCTGTTCTACCTCTTCTTGAGGGCTAGTTTTGCTTTGCTTGGTTGCGTCGAGCCGTTGCCCATGTCTTTGGGAACCAAGTTGTCTCGCTCACTCCATTCGACTTCTTCAGACCTTGCTTTGCTTTTCGGTCGATTGGTTGAGTTCGCTTACTTCTTCCTCCTTCTTTCTTCTACCTTCATATGATTTGTGTTGGTAGTTGACAATGCACTCATCAAGGGGGAGATTGTGGATACATGGGTGTATGCCGGATCTTGAGATGATGAGTGATTGTCAACTGGTATGATGCACATGTTCTTTGGCTTGTGTTGTGCACGTGTTGAGCACGGATACGGTGATCAAAGGCAAGGTGAAGGTCAAGTAGAGACATGTCATGCCGATGAACCCAGAGCGGTGAAGGGCGATCGTGAGGCTTGGACTAACGGACCGGTGGCCTAAGGATCGGTCGTGGTGGCTGACAGCCTGGGACAGCGACAAGTGAAGACTTGTGTGTGGACGCGGTGCACGGGCGGTGCTTCCCCTCTACGGTTCGGTTTGGTGGTTGAGCCACAGAAAAACCACCGAGTGGACGGTTTCCAGGTTTGGGCCTCAAAACCTGGGTGCGGCCAGTTTCCGAGTTTGGGCCACAAAACTCGGGCTGAGGACTGTTTCCAGGTTTGGGCCTCAAAACCTGGGTGCTGGCCGGTTTCTGAGTTTGGGCCACAAAACTCAGGCGACTGTCACACCCAATTTTAAGAACAAAATTGAATGCAATAACTCATGTGTGCCCTGAGATCAATCACACACATAAGCCACAAATTAAGAAGTACCATCACATATGTTTATTACATAACGAATATTATTCAAAGTCTTAACATAGCAGCGGATAAATAAAGTATCTCTCGCGGTAGCTCCATCACAGGGAAGATGACTGGTTGACAGCAAGACTAGAACTCTTCAGGGAAGTCGTCATTACCGTAGCAATCTGTTACCCATCCGGGATTTTTATCCAAGTAGAAAGAAAAATAAACAAGCATAAGTACATCTCGTACTTAACAAGTGTAACATGGGGTTCATGAGGCTCAAAAAGGCTGACACTGGTTAAACTGCAGTAGCTTTTATTTGGCAACATTTTAACATTAAGGTGAACATATATGAAGGCTTAAAACCCAACCCACATGATCATAATAACTGAAACATAGCAATAAGCTAATCAACACGAGCAACATAAATAAACAACATATAACAACTAATCTGTGAGTTTTCCGGGCCGCTCGTATCCGTGAGCACGGCTGTTATAACAGTTTATTAAACTCTGCGCAGAGGTGTACACTTTACCCGATGAGTCGTGATATCCAGATGCCCGGGTTAATTACTCCCATAACACTTCCGAGGTGAGTGGGCAGGATACACGCAAAGCCTTTCAAAGGTTCGTCTAACAAGTTAGGGCCGCTAGTTCTTAAGGCAAGGGGATGTAGAGCCCTCCTTCCAGGTGGCACAACAACACGCAGCCTATACTCACGTGGACAGAAGCCGCACTATACCCGACTCGGCAAGATCCAACGCGCCTATACAGGTGTCCACTAACAAGCTAGAAAAGGTCCTTATACTGAGCTAAGGTCAGAGCCATATAACCCTCATGGTTGCACTGTATGTCCCAGCTTTTGCTGACAGGGGGTCCTAAACCATGTTGCTAAAAAGATCAAATTTTATTCACCATTATTAGATCATGTTTGGTTTAAGTAAAGCTCAAGCAAAACTCTACCCATATGCATAGCATCCCAAGGTTATCAAGGTAACAGGTCAAAGGTCTAGGGTAAACTAGATAGGAGATCAAAATTAGACACATGCATATGAATTTAGATGTTTCATGGTGAATAGGTCAACAAGGATGATCCCATGCTATACTTGCCTGATTCAGAGTACTCTGGTTGATCCTGGTTGTCGAAGTAGAACTCCTGATCACCGGCGTATGTCTCACCGTCTATACTCGATTATCACATCAACACACAATCATCGGAACACAATCATGCAAAGCAAACAAGCTTTAATTAGAACATTACACCAATCAGCAAGAAAATAAAATAAAAGGTTTGAAAACATAAAGTACGATCTACCGCGATCACATAAACGCGAGAATCACGAAAAACGGAATTATAACGCGAAAGTTATGAGCTAAACAAGTTACAAAACCTTAATTAGTAGATTAAACCTAACTCAAATTTTAAGTACTGAAAACAGTAGATATTCTGGTACAGATAGATAGATCTTTTCAAAACGAATCTAACGCAACTTGAACGGACTAAATCGGACTAAAAACGTAGAAGTTATAAGCATTTGAAACTGGTGGCAAAACTGTAAATAAACTGAAATTGAATTTGTATTTAAAATCGATTTAAACAAATTATCAGATTGGATGGACTGCGCCTCAAATAGGACAAAGCGCAGGGGCTCAAACGGAAGAATTCGCAGACTCAATGAACAGGGCCATTGGGACCGCAGGTTTAGACCTAAAAAGGTGTAAGGTTCTTTTTGTAAAACAGGCAACGAAGGGGTATCGAGCTCTGGTGTGCGTCGGATCTGAGATGGACGCTCGGGATTAAATCAGGGAGGACCGGCGGCGCTTTCGCCGGGGAGAAAGAAGGACGCGGCGGCTCCACGGCCGGAAGGCGGCGGCGCGGCTCGGGATTCCGCTACAGAGCGGTAGAGACCTCGGGAAAAGATCCAATCGAAAGAGGAGCTCAAGGCGAACTCACCAGAGGCACAGACGAGGTCGGAGACGATCTGGTGGCGGCGTATAGCTCGACGAGGCGGACGGCGGCTCTGGAAAGCGACGGCGAGCGATTAAGGCATCAAAACGAAGAGGAGAAAGAGGGGAAAACACTCGGTTAGCCTCGAAAGATCAAGGGGAAACTCGAGGTGCCACTTACAAGCTCGGAAACTCGATGAATCGTCGGGTTGATGGCGGCAGAGATCTTGCGGCGTGCGGAGCTCTCGGTTGCGGCGTTTTGGGGCACGAGAGCAGGAGCTTGATGCGTGGGGAGAGGCGGCGGGCTCTCGGGGATCTTATAAGGGGATCGGCTTGGTCGATTTGGCAAGCGAGGACGCGTAGCGAGGATGGACTCGATCCCGGTCATGGAGTCCGAGTCGGATACAAGAGGGAGAAGGAGCGATGGGACGCTGACAGGCGGGGTCGAGCTGTCAGCGAGAGCGGGCGCGGGAGCGGCGACCCTCGGGCGAGACGGAAACAGCTACGCTCGCGCGAGGCTGGACCCTCGGGCGAGACGGAAACGGCTACGCTCGCGCGAGGCTGGACCCTCGGGCGAGGCGGAGACGGCGACGCTCACGCGAGTGCAGCGCCGAGGCTGGACCCTCGGGCGAGGCGGAGACGGCGACGCTCACGCGAGTGCAGCGCCGAGGCTGGACCCTCGGCTCAGCGCGGGGCTGCGGCGCTGCGCAGGGCTGCTGGGCCGGTGCGGCGGCCCACGCGGGCGAGAGAGAGAGGGGAGGGAAGCAGGCCAGCAAGAGGGAGGGAGCGGGCCGGCCAAGCTGGCTCGGGCCAGAAGGGAGAAAGGAGGAGGAGGGAGAAGGAAAATTGTTTTCCAATTCCCGATTTGATTTTTTTTCAAATGCATTTTCAAAACCTTATTGAATTCAAACAACTTTTGAGCTAAAACCACACATCACAAAAATAAAAATATGCACCAGCATGTATGCATCAACATGATCTTTGGCCTAGGATTAATTTTAGCTTTTGCAAATAATTTATTAACTAAGTTTTATGCAACACACAAAATGCATAATTAAATCATATTGCCTATTTTTAAATTGATGCAAATTTTGGGATGTTACAATTCTACCCCCCTTAAAGAATCTCGTCCTCGAGATTCCAGCGATGCTTACTCAAACAACTGTGGGTATGACTTTCTCAAATCCTCTTCTCTTTCCCAAGTTGCCTCTGCTTCTGAATACCGATTCCACTGAACCTTACACATCTTTATTACTCTGCTCCTGGTAACTCTTTCAGCGGTCTCTAGAATTCTTGTTGGGTACTCATCATAAGTCAAATCTTCCTTAACTGTGAGCTCCTCCAATGGTATCTGCTCTTCGGGTACTCGCAGGCACTTTTTCAACTGGGAGACATGAAACACATTATGCACTCCTGACAAGCTTTCAGGCAACTCTAACTGATATGCCACTTCACCACGTCTTTCAAGGATCTTGAATGGTCCAATATACCTGGGTGCTAGCTTTCCTTTCTTATTGAACCTTTTCACACCTCTCATCGGTGACACCTTTAGGTAGACATAATCACCTATTGCAAAAGATAGATCTCGACGACGGTTGTTTGCATAACTCTTTTGCCGAGACTGAGCGGCTCTCAGGTTATCTCTGATTATCCTGACATGTTCCTCGGCATTCCTCAACACATCAGGTCCAAACACTTGACTTTCACCTGTCTGATCCCAGAACAACGGTGTTCTACACGATCTTCCATACAAAGCTTCAAACGGTGCCATCTTTAGACTCTCCTGATAGCTATTGTTGTATGAGAACTCTGCATAACACAAATTCTTGTCCCAACTGGTGCCATATTGCAATGCACAAGCTCTCAACATGTCTTCCAGAATCTGATTGGTTCTTTCCGTCTGTCCATCAGTCTATGGATGATAAGCAGTACTGAAGTTCAACCTTGTGCCTAATGATCGATGTATCATCTGCCAAAAGTGAGAGGTGAACTGAGTACCACGATCTGACACAATCTTTCGGGGCACTCCATGCAAACATACTATCCGTTCCATGTACAATTCCGCCAATCTAGCTCCCGTATAGGTAGTTTTGACTGGTATAAAGTGAGCAACTTTGGTCAATCGATCGACTATTACCCATATGGAGTCGTACCCTCTCTGCGTACGAGGCAACCCAACTATAAAGTCCATACCGACTTCTTCCCACTTCCATTCAGGTATCTTCATCGGTTGTAACAAACCGGCGGGTCTCTGATGTTCTGCCTTCACTCTCTGACAGGTATCACATAGAGCGACGTACTCGGCTACATCTCGCTTCAGTCCATCCCACCAATACTTTTTCTTCAGATCAAGGTACATCTTAGTGCTTCCAGGATGAATGGAGTAAGCTGACTCATGTACTTCTCGCAGTATAGACTCACGTATCTCCTTGATTGCAGGTACACATAATCTATTTCCATGCCATAATGTGCCATCATCATCTAACCGGAAACCTGACGCTTTGCCAAGAACAATATTATCGGCTATCTGCTTCAACTTCTCATCTGACATCTGACCCTTTCTAATCTCTTGCATCAATACCGGTTCAAGTTCTAACTCTATTCTGTTGATCACAATTCCCAAATTTAGATGTGCAAATTCAGCACACAACTCATCTGGCATAGAAGCAATTCTGACCTCATTGGCATGGCTCTTTCTACTCAAGGCATCTGCTACAACATTAGCCTTCCTGGGATGATAGTGTATTTCCAAATCATAATCCTTAATCAATTCCAACCATCTGCGTTGTCTCAAATTCAGATCAGACTAAGTGAAAATGTACTTCAAGCTCTTATGATCGGTATAGATGTCCGTCTTGTGACCCACTAGATAGTGTCTCCAAATCTTCAATGCATGGACAACAGCTGCCAATTCTAAATCATGAGTGGGATAGTTCAGCTCATGCTTTCTCAACTGCCTCGATGCATATGCTACCACTCTGCCTTCTTGCATAAGAACACAACCCAAACCTTGACGAGATGCATCACAATAAATAGAGAAATCCTTACTCAGATCTGGCAAAATTAACACTGGAGCTGTAGTCAGACGTTTCTTCAACTCCTCGAAATTAACTTGACATTTATCGGACCAAACAAACTTAGCATTCTTCTCTAGCAGAGCTGTCATTGGCTTAGCGAGCTTGGAGAATCCTTCGATGAACCTTCTATAGTAACCGGCCAATCCAAGGAAACTACGAATCTCGGTCACATCTGTTGGTGGTTTCCAATTCAACACATCTTCAACCTTGCCTGGATCTACTGAAATGCCTCCATTAGAGATAACATGTCCAAGGAAAGAAACTTCCTTCAACCAAAACTCACACTTGCTGCGCTTGGCATACAACTTATGCTCTCTGAGCTTCTGTAGCACTAACCTCAGATGATCAGCATGATCCTCCTTGTTCTTAGAGTATACTAGAATATCATCAATAAACACAACAACGAACTTGTCGAGATATTCCATGAACACCTTGTTCATCAAATACATAAAGTAGGCAGGTGCATTGGTCAATCCAAATGACATGACTGTATACTCGTACAACCCATACCTGGTAGTGAAAGTTGTCTTTGGAATATCAGATGCTCGAATCTTCAACTGATGGTAACCAGAACGCAGATCAATCTTAGAGAACACACATGCACCTTTCAGCTGATCAAACAGATCATCAATCCTCGGCAACGGGTACTTGTTCTTGATGGTAACTTCATTAAGCGATCTATAGTCAACACACATCCGTTGACCACCATCCTTCTTGTCAACGAAAATAACAGGAGCTCCCCAAGGTGATGAACTAGGACGAATAAACCCTTTTTCTTGTAACTCTTTAATTTGTTTCTTAAGTTCATCTAATTCAGGTACTCCCATTCTATATGGTCTTTTAGCTATGGGTGCAGTTCCAGGTAAAAGTTCAATAATAAATTCAATGTCGCGATCAGGTGGCATACCTGGCAAGTCATCAGGGAACACATCCGGGAACTCATCCACCACTAGATCTTCCGGAAAAACCTCTTCATTCAACTGGTTCACGGTTGCAGTCGGTGTTGGTTGTAGCACTACCTTCACACTGATTCTGTCTCCCTTAGCTGTAGTAACTGTCACAACTTTATCTTGACACTGTATATCTGTCTTGCACCTCTTCATCCAATCCATACCAAGTATCAAATCAATACCAGCTGTCCTCAGCACAATTGGGGATACTGAGAAATCTACCCCCCCTAAGGACACATCTATAGGCATACACTGGAGCGTAGCTTGCAAACCTCCACCCGGTGAGGTAACCATTATAGGGGTTTTCATAAGACTAACAGGTAGATTATGCATTCTAACAAATGTATGAGATATGAAAGTATGCGATGCACCAGAATCGAAAAGAACTGTAGCAGGGATGGAACTGATGTTGAACGTACCAAGCATAATCTCTGGCGCTTCCTGCACGGTCTCTGCGGACACGTGATTCACCTTGCCGGAGTTAGGTGATGGATTCTGACGTCCCTTATTGTTCTGACTCTGTGGAGTCTGTTGATTCTGCTTCTTAGGACAATTGTAGGAGAGGTGACCAACCTCACCGCAGACAAAGCACTTGTTGGGAGTGTTAGGTGCACTATTCTTCATGGGGGTGTTGACGGGGGTACCTTGGCGTTGAGCATGATTATTGTGCTGCTGCTGCTGCTGTGGGCGCTGATTGTTTCCTTGCTGCTGATATGAAGGGCGTTGCGGTCCCTGGTTACGGTTCCACTGAGAAGTAGGTCCCTGATACCTCTGCTGGTTGCCCGGTGCAAAATTAGGACGAGGGCGGTTGTTACTACCAGAAGACTGACCTTGGAGCTTCCTCTTTCTAGCCTCCATCTCCTTGCGCTTGTTGTCAACCACAATAGCACGGTTGACTAATGTCTGGTAGCTGGCATACTCATTGGACATAAGCTGCAGTGCCAGTCCGTCATTCAGACCCTTGAGGAAGCGACGCTGCTTGTCGGCATCCTGAGCAATATCAGCGGGAGCATAGCGTGACAATTGAGCAAACTTGTCACGGTACTCCGCAACGGTCATGGCTCCTTGGCGCAGAGATCTAAACTCTTCCTGCTTCAATTCAATCAGACCAGCAGGGATATGGTACGCTTTGAAGTTGGTCTTGAATTCCTCAAAGGTGACAGGTGGGGCATTGTTGGCTAGACCGAACTGAAACGATTCCCACCAATCCAGAGCAGCTCCTTGCAACTGACCAGAAGCATAGAGCACCTTCTCCTGGTCATTGCATTGCGCGATGGTAAGCTGGCGTTCAATAGCACGAAGCCAGTCATCAGCCTCCAGGGGATCAGCGGCATGAGAGAACACTGGCGGGTGACCCTTCAAAAACTCACCCCTCTTGTCCCTCACTTGCATCGGTGGTGCTCCTCCAACTGGCTGATGCTGCATATGTTGCATCATAGTTTGCATAAATTGGGCTTGGATGCCCATCAACTGCTGAATGTCAACTGGGGGTGGTGGTGGCGGGTTAACAGGTGCTCCACGACCACGGCCACGTCCACGTCCACCTCCAACTCCACCTCCTCTGGCGGCCATCTGTGTTTCCAAACAGGGATCAAGGTTAGTGAACTTTTTAAGAAAAGATCACTTATATGAGAGGAAACAGGAGATCTGAAAATTTCTGGGCGAGATCCAGTAACAGCAGTACAGAAAAACAGTCATATTCGGAGTTCCAGAAATCCAAACAGGGCGTGTGATACACGGTTGGAAAGATAACGAAATTATCTACAACTTTTATTTAAGTGACTTTCCCAGATTCTGTCGTTAAGTTAGTCAAAAACAGAGAACAAACAGATCTGTCCAGTGCTCAAAACTGCGCAGAAACTCTAACTTGAAACAGCCATATCTCACAAACCATAACAGCTATTGAAGTGATTCCAGAGGCATTGGTTAGATATAGGAGTCTATTTTCCATCATAAAATTTTCAGCCATGTTGCACGATCAGAACTTGAGATATAACCAAAAGATCACAGGTTGCTCCAGAAAACAGCATAGGACAAGATGTAACTAACCCTTTTATTATTCATAAACGTTATGTCTAACTATGAGATTTGTAGACAAGCCTACAATATCTCAACACTCATTACAAAGATCCAAATCACACATAAGCATAATGATAATCCAACTCACACATAAAGAAGCACACTAGCACAAAGGTTAACTAGACTCGACAAACGCCTACTAATATCGTCTTATTACATAGAAGGGTGACCTATGCCTATTTGTAGAGCGGTTCGCGGAGCCTCTTGTACATAGGGGGTTGATTGAGAAGTTCCAAGAGCCCATCAATAGTGCTATAGCATCTTTTGAGATCTTTTCCCATGGATATCACCTGCCTTTCCAAGTCCGCGTTAGACCTTTCCCTGTCAAGGAGAAAATCTCGTGTGGCCTTCTCGGTTGGTGTTGCATTGGGGTCTTCTACCATAGCCTCCTTATTCTCACTGTTCCAATAGGGCAGATAGCGGTATGCATCATTCCTCATGTCTTCAATGCGACGACCCCGGAATGCTTTGTAGGCTTCAACTGCCACGGCTTCCAAGGCTGACGCTAGAGTGGACCGACGAGCCCTGTGGCCGATCACCATCTCATGCAGGTATAGGCCACTCTCTGGTTCTCAGACGGCGACAGTCACTCTTGCCTTCCAGTAGGTCCTTTCCATGGGATGACTGTACCTCCAATGGGTGTACTGTACGATGATGTTCTTGTCGGGGTAGTAGGCATCAAAAAGTCCCATCAGCCTGTGATGTGTGGGACTCAGGGCAGCTGTGGGTGCTCCGACGAAATACCCGGAGTCCACGTCCCATCCCACCGGGAGCTCTTCATCATCTTCAACCTCCAGCACTTCTGGGGGCACTGGCGCGGGAGGTACTGGAACTTGTGGAGCTGGTGCTTGCTGAGCTGGAGCTTGTACTGGTGGTGCCGGCGCTTGTGGTTCCACTTCTTGAGGTGCTTGTTCTTGCAGTTCTGGCTCTTGCGGCGCTACCTCCTGCTGTTCTGGCTCCTGGGGTACTTGCGGTGCTTGCGGAACGGGGTTGCCTGCCCTCCTGCGTCCACCGATGGTCCTGCGGGTGATACGACGAGCCATCTATGGAGTAGACCAAGAGACAGATACAATAGAATCAATATATTTGTGTAATAGAGCAAGTAAAGAGAAGCATATAGTTTTGATAAATTAACAAGGCTAAGATAAATAGCAAGAATTGAGAAGCAAAGACCACTAAAACGACCATAACTAACTAGGCTTGCGTCCTACAGTCAACATAGCTCTGATACCAATTTGTCACACCCAATTTTAAGAACAAAATTGAATGCAATAACTCATGTGTGCCCAGAGATCAATCACACACATAAGCCACAAATTAAGAAGTACCATCACATATGTTTATTACATAACGAATATTATTCAAAGTCTTAACATAGCAGCGGATAAATAAAGTATCTCTCGCGGTAGCTCCATCACAGGGAAGATGACTGGTTGACAGCAACACTAGAACTCTTCAGGGAAGTCGTCATTACCGTAGCAATCTGTTACCCATCCGGGATTTTTATCCAAGTAGAAAGAAAAATAAACAAGCATAAGTACATCTCGTACTTAACAAGTGTAACATGGGGTTCATGAGGCTCAAAAAGGCTGACACTGGTTAAACTGCAGTAGCTTTTATTTGGCAACATTTTAACATTAAGGTGAACATATATGAAGGCTTAAAACCCAACCCACATGATCATAATAACTGAAACATAGCAATAAGGTAATCAACATGAGCAACATAAATAAACAACATATAACAACTAATCTGTGAGTTTTCCGGGCCGCTCGTATCCGTGAGCACGGCTGTTATAACAGTTTATTAAACTCTGCGCAGAGGTGTACACTTTACCCGATGAGTCGTGATATCCAGATGCCCGGGTTAATTACTCCCATAACACTTCCGAGGTGAGTGGGCAGGATACACGCAAAGCCTTTCAAAGGTTCGTCTAACAAGTTAGGGCCGCTAGTTCTTAAGGCAAGGGGATGTAGAGCCCTCCTTCCAGGTGGCACAACAACACGCAGCCTATACTCACGTGGACAGAAGCCGCACTATACCCGACTCGGCAAGATCCAACGCGCCTATACAGGTGTCCACTAACAAGCTAGAAAAGGTCCTTATACTGAGCTAAGGTCAGAGCCATATAACCCTCATGGTTGCACTGTATGTCCCAGCTTTTGCTGACAGGGGGTCCTAAACCATGTTGCTAAAAAGATCAAATTTTATTCACCATTATTAGATCATGTTTGGTTTAAGTAAAGCTCAAGCAAAACTCTACCCATATGCATAGCATCCCAAGGTTATCAAGGTAACAGGTCAAAGGTCTAGGGTAAACTAGATAGGAGATCAAAATTAGACACATGCATATGAATTTAGATGTTTCATGGTGAATAGGTCAACAAGGATGATCCCATGCTATACTTGCCTGATTCAGAGTACTCTGGTTGATCCTGGTTGTCGAAGTAGAACTCCTGATCACCGGCGTATGTCTCACCGTCTATACTCGATTATCACATCAACACACAATCATCGGAACACAATCATGCAAAGCAAACAAGCTATAATTAGAACATTACACCAATCAGCAAGAAAATAAAATAAAAGGTTTGAAAACAGAAAGTACGATCTACCGCGATCACATAAACGCGAGAATCACGAAAAACGGAATTATAACGCGAAAGTTATGAGCTAAACAAGTTACAAAACCTTAATTAGTAGATTAAACCTAACTCAAATTTTAAGTACTGAAAACAGTAGATATTCTGGTACAGATAGATAGATCTTTTCAAAACGAATCTAACGCAACTTGAACGGACTAAATCGGACTAAAAACGTAGAAGTTATAAGCATTTGAAACTGGTGGCAAAACTGTAAATAAACTGAAATTGAATTTGTATTTAAAATCGATTTAAACAAATTATCAGATTGGATGGACTGCGCCTCAAATAGGACAAAGCGCAGGGGCTCAAACGGAAGAATTCGCAGACTCAATGAACAGGGCCATTGGGACCGCGGGTTTAGAACTAAAAAGGTGTAAGGTTCTTTTTGTAAAACAGGCAACGAAGGGGTATCGAGCTCTGGTGTGCGTCGGATCTGAGATGGACGCTCGGGATTAAATCAGGGAGGACCGGCGGCGCTTTCGCCGGGGAGAAAGAAGGACGCGGCGGCTCCACGGCCGGAAGGCGGCGGCGCGGCTCGGGATTCCGCTACAGAGCGGTAGAGACCTCGGGAAAAGATCCAATCGAAAGAGGAGCTCAAGGCGAACTCACCAGAGGCACAGACGAGGTCGGAGACGATCTGGTGGCGGCGTATAGCTCGACGAGGCGGACGGCGGCTCTGGAAAGCGACGGCGAGCGATTAAGGCATCAAAACGAAGAGGAGAAAGAGGGGAAAACACTCGGTTAGCCTCGAAAGATCAAGGGGAAACTCGAGGTGCCACTTACAAGCTCGGAAACTCGATGAATCGTCGGGTTGATGGCGGCGGAGATCTTGCGGCGTGCGGAGCTCTCGGTTGCGGCGTTTTGGGGCACGAGAGCAGGAGCTTGATGCGTGGGGAGAGGCGGCGGGCTCTCGGGGATCTTATAAGGGGATCGGCTCGGTCGATTTGGCAAGCGAGGACGCGTAGCGAGGATGGACTCGATCCCGGTCATGGAGTCCGAGTCGGATACGAGAGGGAGAAGGAGCGATGGGACGCTGACAGGCGGGGTCGAGCTGTCAGCGAGAGCGGGCGCGGGAACGGCGACCCTCGGGCGAGACGGAAACAGCTACGCTCGCGCGAGGCTGGACCCTCGGGCGAGACGGAAACGGCTACGCTCGCGCGAGGCTGGACCCTCGGGCGAGGCGGAGACGGCGACGCTCACGCGAGTGCAGCGCCGAGGCTGGACCCTCGGGCGAGGCGGAGACGGCGACGCTCACGCGAGTGCAGCGCCGAGGCTGGACCCTCGGGCGAGGCGGAGACGGCGACGCTCACGCGAGTGCAGCGCCGAGGCTGGACCCTCGGCTCAGCGCGGGGCTGTGGCGCTGCGCAGGGCTGCTGGGCCGGTGCGGCGGCCCACGCGGGCGAGAGAGAGGGGAGGGAAGCAGGCCAGCAAGAGGGAGGGAGCGGGCCGGCCAAGCTGGCTCGGGCCAGAAGGGAGAAAGGAGGAGGAGGGAGAAGGAAAATTGTTTTCCAATTCCCGATTTGATTTTTTTTCAAATGCATTTTCAAAACCTTATTGAATTCAAACAACTTTTGAGCTAAAACCACACATCACAAAAATAAAAATATGCACCAGCATGTATGCATCAACATGATCTTTGGCCTAGGATTAATTTTAGCTTTTGCAAATAATTTATTAACTAAGTTTTATGCAACACACAAAATGCATAATTAAATCATATTGCCTATTTTTAAATTGATGCAAATTTTGGGATGTTACAGCGACGGACGACAGGTTTCCCGGTTTCGACCTCAAAACTGGGGGATGGCCCAGGTTTCCCGGTTTCGGCCTCAAAACCGGGAGGAGGTCCGTGAAAAGGACGAGCAGTGCTTGGCGGCACGTGACGGCATTCGGTGAGGTCGCGTTGAGGCAAAGCTACCCGATGTGCGGGCGTGGGCATCGGATCAACATCAACTTCGAGTTGGTCAGGAATACCCTTAGGGTTAGCCTGCTCGCTCATTAGCAGTAGGGGTAGAAGGGGAATAATTGTATTAGGCTATATTAGGAGAGGCAGCCCCTCCCTCCAATCTATCTCAGCCATTGTTATTTTCATTCTAGGGTTTCCTGCTTCTCATTCCCTGCTGTAGCTACTGAGATCCACAGAGACGGTGAACAATACCTCTATGTATTTGGATTTTGCGGAAACGGGACCGGATTCCCGTTGTCTCCTCGTGGGGACGAATTTCGGCTGGCAATTCATGGTCTTGGTTCGCGTTTTGAACTTGTTCTTCGCGTTCTTCATTTCTCCATGATTTTCCGGTCACTCAATCTCCCTCCTCGCTTTGTCTTTTTTGAATCCACTTGAGTCATCTTGTTCTTTGATGTGAGGAGAACATTTCCACCGAAGGAATTTAACTCTACCCTCATGAACAAGTAGATCGGGTCGATACAAGTTTCGTAGCAACTTTTTCGTTCTTACACCTTCCCTATTGATTTCCCATTGATTGAGTTGATTTGAGCGGATGATTTCTTGGAGATAGTCTCCCAACTACCTCGTGATCATCTTCTCCAATTTTGGGATCAAGGGATTTTGATTTGGGTCGGATTTGGGGAGATTAGGGTGAAGGGCGACCGAAGTCGCCCTCTCTGGGCACTCGCGGACAGTCCGCCGCTGTGCCCGCGGACAGTCCGCGCGTCGGGCTCGAGCCAGACCAGTGGCTGCGCAGCTCGACTGTTCCTTTCCAGGTTGATCGGCGGACAGTCCGCCGTTGTCATCCGCGGACAGTCTGGGACTGTCTAGGGAGACATAAGCAGTAGTGTTGTTTTGCTCTTTTGGCCGGCGGACAGTCCGCCATCAGAGCGCGGACAGTCTGGCATAGGGCGGACAGTCCGGGACCGTACCCGCGAACAGTTCGGGATTCGGCTGTAGGTTGTGTTTAAGTGCGTTTGCTCTCCTAGCTTTTCCTCTTGATTTTCGGACTTCTCGTTTGGCCCTAGAGTTCACCAAGGAACCTCTCTAGGTATCTTTGCTACTCGTTAGCATCGGTATTTGGAGATTTCCCAACGTAGCCGTCCATCTACGTTCGAGAGTTGGTTTTTGGGGTTGAACTAGAGCCAAAGCTTTTGGGCTTTGACTCGCTCTCATTTGGTGGTGCCTCGCTGTGCTCCTAGGGTTCATCCACCCTCTTCCAAGGGTCGTGGGCATCATATTTTGGTCGAAGCTTTTGGGGGTCGATTTTCTGGATAGAGGCCTAAGTCTCGAGAGAAATTTTTAGGCTCCCATTCACCCCCCTCTGGTCGCTTTCTGGTAGAGTTCTCGGTCCTTCAACTTTGGACCTTCATGTGTCCAATTTTTTTTTGTGTAGCCTTTGTCTCTTCTAATAGACTAAACTAGAGAGATCATTCTTTTAGAACATGGAGTATTTATTTGGTGAACATGAAAGGCATGTTTTTCTGCACTTCCAGTGTAGAAGCGGCATGTATATGTGGAGTGTACGTGATCTTGATCTTGGGAGCAAGATAAGTCTCTGAACAAGGGTCAACAAGACTTGACAAGACTCAACACAAAGCAAGTTGCTTTTATAGAAAGGCTTATGTCATGAAAGGGTATATATATGGCTCTGGCATGAATTTCATCACCATTGAGGAATAGAAAGGTTTTTCACCATTTTAAAATAAAACTCCAAAAATTCAACAAGTGGAAACAATATTATAGCAACTCTTATCTTAGCTATATCTTATCTCACAACAACTTAGACTTAGTTATGATGTGAACAAGGGTGCCTGATCTTCTGAAAGGTTCTGGTAACTCTCGATTTGGTGGAAACGAGACACTCATCGATCCGGCTTCCGAACAACATGACCCGAAATCCCGCAATCGCAGCACCACGTCTCCTTTGGTTATCAACCGACGTTGCACGGTTGACCTCACCAAGAAGGCTAAAGTCCTTGCCTGCGAATCGAAGAACACGAGCAAGAACAAGGAAGAATGCAACCAAATTACTGATGAATGATTAATCTCACGAGTTGGGGTCTCACAAACCGACAAACGGTTAAACTGTTGTGAACAGAATAATCTAAGCAAAACCCAAAACCCTAACGAGGGTGACGGCTACTGTTTATAGTCCCTAAGGGTCGTCACCCCCCTGGGCGCGCCCCTCTAATGGGCTCACAGAGGATACACGGCCCAGCGGACCAAAAACGGCGATGCAGCACCGGGACAGATTTTGTGCGCTGACTTGTTTCGACGATTCCTGTTGACTCAGGATGCATTTTGATATGAGACCAGAACCATTGGTTATCTTATATAAATAGCTTTCCAACGATATTTGGTTTGTCAAAAACGGAGTCCGTACGCAACCTAGGTGACCAGTTTAGTGTTGACTGCTCCTGGACTCCGAAACTGACTCGAAGTCAACTTGGTCTTGGTCTCCAACTTGCATCAGGCGCCCTTGCTGGTCTTCCACGCCTCCAAGCCTTTCTCTATGCATCTCTGGGTCCTCTCCATGGTTTCTAATCAACACATAATCATTAGGTAGCAATCTATTCTCAAAAACATTTAATGTGTTACATAAGAACAAATTCACCTCTAAATTTAGTTGACGCGTGCGAGCTCGTGTCATTGGACCATGATAACTTAGCGGAGGATCGTTGTGCATATCCAAAGGAGTGATGTCCTCATCATCCTCCCCCTCTCGAATTGGAGTCATCCTCGACTCAAGCTCAGTATCTTCTCCCAAGTAAGGCTTCAAATCTGCAATGTTAAAAGTAGGACTAACCCCGAAATCGGGTGGCAACTCAAGTTTGTATGCATTATCATTTATTTTCTCAATTATCTTATAAGGACCAACAACTCTTGGCATTAATTTAGACTTACGCAGATCTGGAAATCTATCTTTTCTCAAATGTAACCACACTAAATCTCCTGATTCAAGTTTAACTTCTTTCCTACCTTCACTACCAGCAATTCTATACTTTTCATTCATCCTTTTTATATTTGATTTAGTTGTTTCATGCAACTTACGAATAAAATCAGCACGTGCACTAGCATCACCATGTGTTCTTTCAGTGGTAGATAGTGGCAAAAGATCAATATGAGCTTGGGGGTTAAAACCATACACTACCTGAAAAGGACTTACCTTGGTGGTAGAATGTGTGGCCCGATTATAAGCAAACTCCACATGAGGCAAACATTCTTGCCACATCTTCAAGTTTTTCTTCAAAATAGCTCTCAACATGGTGCCCAAAGTGCGGTTCACTACCTTCGTTTGACCATCAGTTTGTGGGTGACAAGTAGTAGAAAACAATAATTTTGTACCCAACTTATTCCATAGAGTGCGCAAAAAGTGACTCAAAAATTTAGCGTCGCGATCTGAAACAATAGTAGAAGGCATACTATGCAAGCGAACAATCTCTTTGAAAAAGAGGTCAGCAATATATACGGCATCATCACTTTTATGACAAGGTATAAAATGTGCCATCTTAGAAAAACGATCAACAACAACAAAAATGCTATCCCTCCCCCTCTTAGTCCTAGGCAATCCCAAAACAATGTCCATCGAAATATCTGCCCAAGGAATAGAAGGAACAGGAAGAGGCATATACAAACCATGTGGATTCAAGCGTGACTTAGCCTTTTGACATGTGGTACAGCGTGCCACGAACCTCTCAACATCTCTCCTCATCTTTGGCCAAAATAAATGTGTGGCCATCATATCCAACGTCTTCTTAGCACCAAAATGCCCCATCAATCCTCCTCCATGTGCTTCCTGCAACAACAAAAGACGAACCGATCCAACTGGAATGCATAGACGGTTAGCTCTAAACACAAATCCATCATTGATCACACACTTGTTCCATGTACGTCCCTCTTTACAATTCAGCAACACATCATTAAAATCAGGATCAAGCACATATTGTTCTTTTATTGATTCAAGTCCAAAAAGTCTATAATCATGTTGGGACAGCAAACTATATCGTCTAGACAAAGCATCAGCAATTACATTATCCTTCCCTTTCTTGTGTTTGATAATATAAGGAAAAGATTCAATAAACTCAACCCACTTAGCATGTCTACGATTCAAATTATTTTGTGAACGAAGATACTTAAGCGATTCATGATCTGAATGTATAACAAATTCTTTAGACCACAAATAATGATGCCATGTCTCTAAAGAACGTACAAGAGCATACAATTCCTTATCATACGTAGATTAATTGCAAACAGGGCCATGTAATTTTTCGCTGAAGTATGCAATGGGCTTACCTTCTTGCATCAAAACACCACCAATGCCAACTCCACTAGCATCACATTCTAGCTCAAAAGTCTTACCGAAGTTTGGAAGTTGCAGCAAAGGCGCGTGTGTAAGCTTGTCCTTCAAAGTATTAAAGGACTCCGCTTGTGCCTTACCCCAATGGAACACCACACCTTTCTTTGTCAACTCATGTAAGGGGGCAGCAATGGCACTAAAATCCTTCATGAAGCGACGATAAAATCCTGCAAGACCAAGAAAACTTCTCACCTGTGTGATGGTTTGGGGCACCGGCCAGCTTTTTATGGCTTCAATTTTCATCTCATCCACCTCGATTCCCTGTGGAGTAACAACATAGCCAAGAAAAGAGACTCGATCTATGCAAAAGATGCACTTCTCAAGGTTACCAAATAAACGTGCATCACGTAAAGCATTAAAAATAGCACGTAAGTGATCCATATGTTCATCCAAAGACTTGCTATATATTAGTATATCATCAAAGTAAACCACCACAAATCGCCCAATAAAAGTTCTTAAAACTTCATTCATCAGTCTCATGAAAGTACTAGGAGCATTAGTTAAACCAAAAGGCATTACTAACCACTCATATAATCTGAATTTAGTTTTGAAAGTTGTTTTCCATTCAACTCCAAGTTTCATTCTAATTTGGTGGCAGCCACTACGCAAGTCAACCTTTGTGAAAATTACAGAGCCACACAACTCATCAAGCATGTCATCAAGCGTAGGAATAGGATGACGATATCGAATAGTAATATTATTAATGGCTCTACAATCAACACACATACGCCATGAACCATCTTTCTTAGGAACCAAAATCACAGGAACAACACAAGGACTAAGGCTTTCTCGTACATACCCGCGGTCCAAAAGGTCTTGGACTTGTCACTGAATTTGCTTAGTCTCCTCGGGGTTGGTTCGATAAGCAGCTCGGTTTGGCAATGTAGCTCCCGGAATCAAATCAATTTGATTCTCTATTCCTCTCATAGGTGGTAGCCCGGGGGGTATCTCAGCTGCAAAAACATCCTTATACTCCTGCAAAAGGTCAGTGGCAGCAGGAGGTCTCGAGCTAACAACATCATCAAGCGAATACAAAACTCGTTTGCAAACCAAAGTATAACAAATATCATCATCGGAAATTTCAGCAAGGTCACTTTTTATTGCAAGCATTACACCACCCTTCAATTTTATGCCCTCTTCCTTAGAACTAGGTGTAGACTTATCCTTTTTAGGTGGGTAAAGAGAATTAGCAACTTGCTGATTTTCAGATTTAGTATCATGTAAATTAGCAGTTCGTTCTTTATCAGCTTGTACAATTTCAGCAGGGTGTTGACGTTTGTTAACGCAAATAGAATATGAAAGATTCTGCAAGCGCACAGAACACCATTGTAGCATTTTACCAGGAGTATTCCAGGATCGTTATTTATATTTTTACCATAGGGAAGCTAGGGTCAAGAATCTGATAACTCAATATCACACATCTACTAACTCAGAGTACTAAATAGACTAGAACAGGAGTGAATGATATATGATATATATAATAATGAAAACACATCAAAGAGAATTCATGATGAATGTATAGATAACTATAGTGGGAGGACAACGGGAGAGATCAAGGTTCCTATGTACTTGTCTATTACTTGGGTTCTAAAGCAACAAAGATGAAAAGATATATCAGTCATAAACATTGTCACTTTGGAGCAGCAGGTCCTTTCCAACTCTCGAAGAAGACTGGGAAAAAGGTAGTTGGGAGAAGGCTGCCAAAAGCTCTACGAAACATCAATCCGAACGTGGTGGACTACAAAGGCCTAACAGAGCTGTCACCCCTGGAGCTACCACAACTATTCCGTGGGATTGAGCGCAACCTCAGGTAACCTATAGACTAAACACCATGTCTAATCTATCGATTACTACTCTAATTACCATGAATAACTAGAGCACTCAATACGAGCGAAGATCCCATGCCAAGATATAACAACTATACTAATCATATAATAAAGCATAAAGTAAATAGAGAAGATAAATATATTAAAGCATAAGTCTTACAAAGAAAAGATACAAGACATACCAAAACTCTGAAGACTCCTCTGGAACCGGAGCGCAGCTCCGCTCTCCCTAACTCCCAACTAAAGCTAAGCTATTACAGTGGAAAATCTAAACCTAATTCTCTAGGGAGAAGAGGTTGTCCTTCAAGGGATGCCTCTACAAAGACTCCCAGATGATGATGGTGTGTTGCTTCAGGGGGGTCCTGGGTTTATTACATAGGGGCTCCTGGCCTTCCCTCCACCTTGGGCAAGCGATGTGGTACTAAATCCTTCGTCATATGCACTTGGGCCTAAATGGGCCAAAACGTGTTGGAGAGGTCGGTTGGAGTGCGTCACGCGAAGGGGGACGAAATTGGGCCCAATACCCGACCGGTCGGTCCATAGAGGAGACCGGTCGGTCTGCCCCTATGACAGGTGGGCCCCGCCTTCTGTGGGTCGCCTTCTATTGTCTTCTGGAATGTTCAGGAATGTTCTAGAATCTTCCAAGTTGTATCCATCGAGGACTCTCGCTCTGGGACTCCAAATATAGCAAATCATATGTCCGTTTCGATCGTCTGGACGAGCTCTTCGCAATGGTGTGCTCTGTTTCATCACTTGATATACTTTTATATGGTGAAATATTGATAATCCTGCAAAACAAGTGAGAGCACCAAAACTCGTGGAACTTGTTAGTTTCAAACCCTACAACTATGCTTTGTGATTCATTTAGTGTCATTTCATGCAATAGTTGATGGTATAATATTGACATTAAGGACCGTCAACAAGTTCCCCCAAGCTTACCCTTTGCTAGTCCCTTAGCAAAGCCAAACTCAACAATGGATCAGGAGTTGCTGCAATATCTGTACTTCTAACAAGTACATATGCATTCAAACAAAAGTTCTCATTTGGACTAGAAAAAGATATCATATTATTTATCACGGGGCTTAGTACTTTACCTTGAATCTTGAGTAATTGAACGATAGAACGATCAAATCAAGCACCATGTGTCTAGTTCTTTCACTTCACCATTATCCCAGAGTTTTTATGAATTTTCAAAAAGCTTAAAAACATATGTTGCCAAATTAAACAAGGGATCCAAAGAGAAAGTCAACCACACTATTGAATTGAGAAGTGCATGTGTTTGGAAAATGGAGGCGGATGCTCTTTTGAATATATCACTCTCTTTTGTCTATTAGAAACACATGGCTATCAGGCTAATTCTACTGTCGGGCACGTGCCCATTTTTCTGATATTCATCATTTTTTTCTTCTTCTTTTTTTTCGAGGTTCCAAACACTTGTCCCTTTTTATTTCCTCGGGATCTATCTTTTTTTGAGGTTTCGGACACTTGTCCCTTTTTATTTCCTTGGGATTTTTTTTCTCTCTTTTTTTCACTAGTCATATGCTTCCATCAAACTTTTGAGAGGATAGCAACAGATAATCATGAGCATTTATGCGAAAGATGGATGAAATGTGTAAGTGATCTCAATTCAATAGCATGATAACTTCTCATAGGGTCAATGAAGCTTAATTTAACTCAATGCAATTATTGGTCATATTTATATTGAGAAATCTCCAGAACTCCAGTGTTGTTTAGAACAAGATAATAGCAGCTCAGATCATCACATGTCATATCTGTCAATTACCTAGACTCTGGATCAAGCATTTGCTACCCATATATTTAATTTCATTTTAAGGCATCATTAATTTTTAAACTTAAGAGAACTCATGCTTAAAGGCTAGGTACTAGAAAGAAATACAATAGAGCAACCATTCATCATTTCCATTTTAAGAAATTAGGGAGAGAGTTCTTCAGATTTGACATGCTTTATTTATTTAATCTAACACACAATATAACCTATTATTTAAAATATTATGATAGTAGTAAGACATACCTAGATCACGAAGATAACGGGGGTGCGTCTCCCCCAAGCTAATCCTTTCGATCGCATCAAGCCTTCATGTGCCCAAATATTTTTGTTCTTTTTCTTTTTAAGGGTGAGCCTTCATGTGCTCACATTTTTTTTTTGAATTTGTTTATAGGAAGAAAACTTAAGAAGATAAAAAAATACTTACCTGGATACATGGGGGTGCTTTCCCCCAAGCTGAATATTGACGTAGTCGTTTGATCTTGCAATGTAGCAAACTCGCAGTGAAAATGTTCTTCCTCTATCAGAGCATTAATTGATGTTGATGGTTGTTGAAACAGTGCTCCAACAGTGGATGGAACATCCACTTGCTCGTCAGCTTTTCTTGGTCTTTCAATCCTATGAAACTCAAATAGACAACAAAACTTGTGGAATAGATTAAGCGTTAGTGGTTGGTCACTCAAGCCTTAGTTGTCCAGAGTTTCAGTAAGATCTCTTTCTCAATATTTTTGTATTTTAATTTTTTTATGATGCAAGAGAAAATGCAACAGGATGAATGTATGCATATTTATTTTTGTTTTTATGCCACCATGGTGAATATTTCATGTGGGTTTTTACACACCATAGAATTATTCACATGGGGCTTTAGGTTTTATGATGCAGTTCAAAAAGTAAAATATTTTCTCTTTTTTTTATGCAATGCTAATGCAGAAAAGTAAATATGCTATGGAGAGATGATGATGGAAAGTAAATATGCAAAATGGAAACTAATGCAGAAAAGATAAATATAGATAACTACCGATTTACCTTTCAGCGAGAGTTCAATGTTTTAAGTCCTCTGAACATGACTTCTCACCATGTTCATTCCTGAGGTGCATCATTTGATTCTGATATATAGACCTTGATAACTACACCTCTTGATATGGTGTCACTCATGTTCTTCGTTCGCCCAGCAATTTGAAGTGAAACATTAATTGTGAAAGCTAGTGGTATCTTGCTCAGTGTGCATGTTCTTGTAGATCCAGGACCTTCACTCTGTAGAATTTGGGAGTTGACAAACCCCTCCATATTTTGCTCAAGGGTGTGTCCTGCTCATAAAGACAAGGTAGAGATCAAGTGCATAGGCTCTGTTGGTGGAAAAACACCAACAAAACCAAAAGTTTTGTTCATTTCTCTCTAACCTTAGGCACATTGAACAAGATGAACTTGTTGTTATTCAATCTTAACATGAGTGATAGGATCAAAAAGATGAGCATAAAAGTACCATCTTAAAAATATTTAATAGATCATATTACTTAACCCAAGGAAGGATAATCTATGCATAAAGTGTCGATCTTTTCATGATTGTGATATATCATCTTCCAAAGGTTAGATGCATAACATTTTAGCTCATTTGGTTAAGATAGTGAGATTCAAGAGAGTAAAACTAAGAACAAAAAGTAAAGAACTGAACATGTTGAGTTGATTAGGTTGGATCATGCGAGGTGCAACTTAAACATGTTTGGTTCTTTATTGATGCGTATACCAGAATTAAAGAGAAGCTTTTAAAGTGATAGACACTTACCTTGAAATGTTACCTTATCATTGAAGAGTGATTGTATCGAACCACCTTGTGGAAGCTTCTCTTGTTTATCTGGTTATTGTTCATAAATGGCTTGTCTTCTCTTGCTTATCTCACAGTGGGCCAGCTGAGTCTTCTTCTCAACAGGTCCAGACGATGGAGACTTTGTCAATTATTCTCTTGATTTGTATGCTCGGGTACTATCTCTCTATCTTCTAATTCTTGTGGTGCAGTGGCTTCATCCTTTATGATGTCTTCCTCAATTCCTGGTAGTTGGTTCTTCCTTCATCGGTTGAGTCAACGTCTTCTCTTGGTTTTCTTCGGCTGCTCATAAGTGGTGTAGTCAATTCTTTTGATCGAAGATCCAAAAGTGGACGTCTCCAGGTCCGACATAGATGACAACATTGGTGGTGTTCAAGAACGATCTTCCAAGAATGAGTGATGGATCATATTCATCTTCTTGGCTAGGGCAGCGTCTAGTGTCTTGTACTGATCAAAGTGCTGAGAAGGAGGTCAAAGTGTCTTGAAGCTGGATTTCTCCTTCCTACCCTTGATCATGAAACAAATCTAGACAACGGAATTGTGTCTCCCCCAAGCTGGCTTGTGAAGTAGGTGGATGCCCAAATTTGTTCAACAACATGTTCATGTGTTGAATTTATAGACCTTGTTGTTGTTGAAGTCGTACCACCTCGTCCCCCAAACTAGCTCTTGTGTTGAATTGATTAGTAGTGAGGAGAACTTCCACTGCTTGTCTTCATAGTGAACCACCAACAGACTTCCTTTGGATGACACATAGATGCATGTTATAATGTAGTGGCATATCGTCACCCTGATATTTGTTGTTGGTGTCGGTGTTGATGTCTTTGACAATGATGAGCGTAGGCATAGATTGACCAATACGGGGTGAGTTGCATCCTGCTCGTCATCAGTGTCCTGGCTTAGGCCTTGGGATGGCTCAAAGCTTGGCTGCCTTCGACATCACTAGTGACTTGTCTGACGATGAGTTTTGTCTATCCACGGGTTGGGTTTTGGATCTTTAAGTTCACACCATGAACAAGCAAACCTCATCTCCTACAAAATGTTAGTGGACGCATAGCCGAAGGATTGCACAGAATTTGAAACATGGGATGTTGTCCACAACTTTTTTTTTCTTTTTTTTCCATGCTAATGAAAATATGATTTTAGGATTACATTAGCATAGATTAGTATTTTATGTGTTGGCTGCATTTTAACATGGTTCAAGGCAAAAGATAACTTGCAGTAGAAGATGAATTTAAATAAACTTTAATACTCACAGTTCTTTCATCCATGATGAATGAGCTGAGTCTTCTTTTTGCAGTTCATCGTATGCCTTGCTTCATCTCTGATGTGAATTCATCTCAGGACTTTCCCAAATTGTATTTGAGAGTTTTCTGCAGGGGTTAGTCCAACAAAATAACCAGTATCTATTCTAGCACTTTTTAGTTCAATACTCAAACAAGACTCCATGTCTAATTTGATTAAGGTAGACTATTTAACCTAAGCACCATGCTTAATTTAAAAGCCTATGGAAGTATGATCAATACTTCCAAACCAAAACTTACTAGCATCGACAAAGGTAGCATGAAGGCATAAAAGAGATTTATTCAGATAGAGAAGAAAGAGTATGATCACCATGAGAAACATTTTTTTATTATTATTTCTTTTTTTTAGATGCAGATGACATGAATGCAGACAAAGGAACTAAACAGGATGTGGTTTTGATAAAAGAAAACTTAAACTAAATGAAGTGGATGAATGATTAAAAGTAAACATGCAGTGGTATGCAAGAAATTAAAAAGATAACTACTCATAAAGTTTAAAGTCCATGAGCAAGACTGTCTCACCTTGATCATACTTACCATGACTCACAACTGGGACTTGTGAGTGGCACAGCGTAACTATCCGTCAAATGTGATGGGAGTTGAATTCTTGTGACGGCGACCTTTTCTCCAATCTACACATGGTTAGAATGATATATATGTATACACAAACCTGTGAGATGGCAGGGCTCCAGAATAATGATGGATCTTGAATGTTCAGGCAACCTGAGTTCTTCATTCTTGTGGAAGCTTGCCATAAGGTTGAAATGGCATCTGATGTCCTGTCTATTCCACACTCCATAGAACAAGGGGTAATCCTACTAAAGCTAGTGGTACACTAAATTAGCAGATATCAAGATCATTATCAAAATCTTTACACCAATTGCTTCCCCGGCAACGGTGCCAAAAATGCTTGTTGACGTTTGTTAACGCAAATAGAATATGAAAGATTCCGCAAGCGCACAGAACACCATTGTAGTATTTTAGCGGGAGTATTCCAGGATCGTTATTTATATTTTACCACATGGAAGCTAGGGTCAAGAATCTGATAACTCACTATCACACATCTACTAACTCAGAGTACTAATTAGACTAGAACAGGAGTGAATGATATATGATATATATAATAATGAAAACACATCTAAGAGAATTCATGATGAATGTATAGATAACTATAGTGGGAGGACAACGGGAGAGATCAAGGTTCCTACGTACTTCTCTCTTACTTGGGTTCTAAAGCAACAAAGATGAAAAGATATAGCAGTCATAAACATTGTAACTTTGGAGCAGCAGGTCCTTTCCAACTCTCGAAGAAGACTGGGAAAAAGGTAGTTGGGAGAAGGCTGCCAAAAGCTCTACGAAACATCAATCCGAACATGGTGGACTACAAAGGCCTAACAGAGCTGTCACCCCTAGGGCTACCACAACTATTCTGTGGGATTGAGCGCAACCTCAGGTAACCTATAGACTAAACACCATGTCTAATCTATCCATTACTACTCTAATTACTATGAATAACTAGAGCACTCAATACGAGCGAAGATCTCATGCCAAGATATAACAACTATACTAATCATATAATAAAGCATAAAGTAAATAGAGAAGATAAATATATTAAAGCATAAGTCTTACAAAGAAAAGATACAAGACATACCAAAACTCTGAAGACTCCTCCGGAACCGGAGCGCAGCTCCGCTCTCCCTAACTCCCGACTAAAGCTAAGCTATTACATTGGAAAATCTAAACCTAATTCTCTAGGGAGGAGAGGTTGTCCTTCGAGGGACGCCTCTATAAAGTCTCCCAGATGATGATGGCGTGTTGCCTCAGGGGGTCCTGGGTTTATTATATAGGGGCTCCTGGCCTCCCCTCCACCTTGGGCAAGCGATGTGGTACTAAATCCTTCGTCATATGCACTTGGGCCTAAATGGGCCAAAACGTGCTGGAGAGGCCGGTTGGAGTGCGTCACGCGAAGGAGGACGAAATTGGGCCCAATACCCGACCGGTCGGTCCATAGAGGAGACCGGTCGGTCTGCCCCTATGACAGGTGGGCCCCGCCTTCCGCGGGTCGCCTTCTCTTGTCTTCTGGAATGTTCCGGAATGTTCTAGAATCTTCCAAGTCGTATCCATCGAGGACTCTCGCTCCGGGACTCCAAATATAGCAAATCATATGTCCGTTTCGATCGTCTCGACGAGCTCTTCGCAATGGTGTGCTCTATTTCATCACTTGAGATACTTTTATATGGTGAAATATTGATAATCCTGCAAAACAAGTGAGAGCACCAAAACTCGTGGAACTTGTTAGTTTCAAACCCTACAACTATGCTTTGTGATTCATTTAGTGTCATTTCATGCAATAGTTGATGGTATAATATTGACATTAAGGACCGTCAACATCGGGGTCATAGGATCCAAAGTAATTTTCTTTCCTTTATGCATAAAAGTGTATTTATTACTTCTACCATGGTGTATAGCATCATTATCAAATTCCCACGGACGACCCAATAAAAGTGAACAAGCTTCCATAGGCACTACATCACAATCTATAGAATCAACATAGGTACCAATGGAAAAAGAAACTCTACAAGTTTTTGTTACCTTACCTTTACCAGAATCATTCAGCCACTGAATATGGTACGGATGTGGGTGTGGGCACATGGACAAACCAAGCTTCTTGATCAAATCAGAACTCACCAAATTATTGCAGCTACCACTATCAATGATGACACGTGCGGATACATGGGTGTATGCCGAGTCTCTGAGTGATGAGTGATTGTCAACTGGGATAATTCGCATGTTCTTTGGCTTGTGTTGTGTAGGTGTCGAGCATGGATACAGTGATCAGAGGCAAGGTGAAGGTCAAGTAGAGACGTGCCGTGCTGATGGACCGAGAGTGGCGAAGGGCGGACGTGAGGCTTGGACTGAGGGACCGGTGGCCCGAGGATCAGTTGTGGTGGCTGACAGCCTGGGACAGTGACGAGCGGAGACTTGCGGGCATGGTGTTGCCTGGGTCGAGGACCTGGGGACACGTGTCGGTGGACGGGGTGCACGGGCAGTGCATCCCCTCTACGGCTCTGTTTGGTGGTTGAGCCACAGAAAAGCCACCGAGTGGACGGTTTCCAGGTTTGGGCCTAAAAACCTGGGCGCTGATGGTTTCTGAGTTTGGCCACAAAACTCGGGCTGAGGACGGTTTCCAGGTTTGGGCCTCAAAACCTGGGTGCTGCGGGTTTCTGAGTTTGGGCCACAAAACTCAGGCGATGGACGGCTGGTTTCCCGGTTTGGGCGTCAAAACCGGGGCTTGGCTGAGAAGGCTGGTTTCCCGGTTTGGGCCACAAAACTGGGGGTGCGACGTCCGGGAAATGGACAAGAAGAGCGGTGGCGGCACGTGGCAGCGATCAGTGAGGTTGCGTCGAGGCAACGCTACCAGTTGTGCGGGCGTGGCCGTCGGATCACCACCTACGATGAGTTGGTCCAGAATAACCCTACGGTTTAGCTGGTTCGCTCTGTAATTAGAGAGGGGTAGAATAGGAATTAGAATTAGGATAAGTAGAGGGAGACACCCTCCTCCCATTCTATCTCAGTCATTTCCTGTTTTGCTTCTAGGGTTTCCTGCTCTCCCTATTCCCAGCTGTAGCGAACTGAGATCCACAGACAAGAGAACAATACCTCTGTGCCCGTGAGATTTTGAGGAAGTGAGACCATAATCTCACTATTGTAGCATGTGGTAGCCACATGGTTGCAAATTCGTGGTTGTGATTCGTGTTTTGTTCGTGTTCCTCGCGGGTTGCTTTTCTCCACGATTTTCCCGTCGATTGATCTCTTTGTTCGTTGCGTATTTTGCAAATCCGTTTGAACAGAGAAGTTCTAGTTCGTGAGGCACTTCTTTTCACCGAAGGAATTCACCTCTAACCTCACGAGCTAGTAGATCGGTTGATTTTTGTTTTGGGTCAAGTGTTTCTCCTTTCCCCCGAAATTCTTCGATTCATCGATTTCGAGATAGGTTCGAGCCATGATCTCCTAGGAGTAGCTCACTATCCTCCTTGTGATTCTTCTCACCAAGTTTGATCCCTAGAGGATTCGTTTTGGGTGAGATTGAGTCGAATCGGTGGACAAACGGTGCTGAGTTGGGGTGACCGCACGCTGGGCACGGGTGGACCGGACGCTGACCCCGTGCGTCCGGTCGTTGAATGCTCAGCGCATTTTTCCTGTGACTGACCGGACGCTCGCTTGGCTCAGTGACCGGACTCGACTGCGTTACTGTTTCTGGTTTTTGTTTGTTTCGACCGGACTCTGGACGCCTGACCGTAAGCACCTCCTCTAAGAGTCCGGTCAGAAACAGTAAGGTCCCAAATCAGTTTTCCCACGACCGGACGCGTCCGGTGGTGCTTGACCGGACGCAGGCAGAGTCCGGTCAGTGCTGTTTCGCGCAGTTTCATCCGCGGTTCGTTCGTCTGTTGTCAGTTTTGATTTCTGACTTTTGCGTTGGGTTTCTAAAGTCGTGAAGTGTCTTGCTGTGCTTCTTGGAAGCATCCACCCTATCTCTAGGGTCATGGACACTTACAAACTCTAGGGTTTGCTCTTGGGGTTGTTTTATGGGACAGTGGCTACTAGTTTCCGAAAGGAAATTTTGAAGCTCCCATTCACCCCCCCTCTGGTCGCTTTCTGGTAGCACTTTCGATCCTTCAATTGGTATCATAGCGGGTTAAGGATCTTCCACCTTAGCCGGTTCCAGATCCATAAAAGGCGACATGGATCGCGGCGTGGGCAAACCGCCGTTTTTCGATGGGACGAACTATGCGTATTGGAAGTTACGCATGTCGGCCTATCTGCAGAGTTTGGGTGCTTCTATTTGGGATATTTGCAACTCTGCCGATTACGTGGTCTTGACTGCTCGTGTCTCTCAGCTTCAGATCGATGAGCACGATGCCAATAGCCGAGCCCGTAATGCTCTTTTCTCATGTTTGAGCATGAGTGAGTTTGATCGCGTTTCTCACCTCGCTACGGCTCGGGAGATTTGGGCTACCCTCATGCGTTTCCATGAGGGAACCTCTCAAGTCAAAACCCATCTCTATGAGTCGTTCAAGCGAGAGTATGAGAACTTTCGACATATGCCTAGCAAGACCATAGAAAGTTTATTCGCTCGCTTTCAGGTGATTGTCAACAGGATGAGGGCTAACAAGGAGCTGTTGCCATTCGACGATCATGAGAGAGCTCTCAAGCTACTCCATACTCTTGATCGATCGGTGTGGGATTCCAAAGTTCAGGCGATCATCGAATCACCTAACTATGAGACCCTCACGTGCGACGAGCTCTTTAGTAAGCTCAAGTCCAGTGAGATAGATGCCATGGCGAGGGCTTCTTATGAAAATCCTTCTGGCCCGTCGATGGCTTTGGTTTCTGGCTCTTCTACTAACCCATCTAGAGGTTTTGCACTCTCTTCTCTCTTTTTTGTTACAGAGGAGCAGCTGGAGTCTTTGGGGGATGACGAGTTGGCTTTACTCGCCAACTGGTTCTCGCGGTTCCACAACAACCGCATGAACTGTCGCCGCGGAGGAGGACGCTCGGGATGCTACGAATGCGGCGACCCCAACCACTTCATCGCCAATTGCCCGAAGAAGAACAAGCAAGTTTTCGGCAAGGCGGATCATGGGCACAAGTACGACTCCGGTAAGCGCAAGGAGAAGTACGTCCCCGCGAAGCACAAGTGGAAGGGCGGCTTCAACAAGGAGTACATCAAGACCAAGTACTTGGAGAAGGCCCAGGCTGAGCAGCGTGCGTTCTTTGCCACGCTCAGCGACGTCGACGACTCGGATGATGACTCCGCTTCCTCAAGCGACGACGAGTCCGAGAAGAAGAAGAGGATCGAGGACAAGCTGAACGGCCTCTGCTTCTTCGCCGACGACGACGGCTTCTGTACCATGGCCCTCGGCAAGGAGGTCAACGGCGAGCTGGAGGACATTCCTCGGAACGACGACGACGACAACGACACCTCCCAGGTATCTCAGACCCCCGACGAGCTTTCTGCTGAGGTCGAGAAGCTTACTGCCGTGCTCCTTAGTCAGGATAAGTTGCTTAGGCGTGCTGCTAGAGAGCGCAAGGAGTTTAGGCAGAAGTGGGAGGATACGGTGAAGGAACTTGAATCTGTCAAGTACACCGTAGTTGTTACCGATGAGGAGGAGTGCGAGATGTGCACCACACACATGACTGACCTTCTCACTTTGAGAGGTAAGTATGTTGCGTTGGTAGGAGAGGTGGATGAGCTGAAGGCTAGATCTTCGCTGTTGGGTGCGTGCAAGTCATGTGCGGGCTTGCAATCTGAGTTGGCAGAGAAGAATGCCAAGATTGTGTCTCTTGAAGAGGCCAACTCAGGTAGCACATGTGTGGCTAGATGTGTTCTTTGTGAGGGTTTAGAGATGGAGATTGCGAATGTGAAGCATGACAAGATGCAAACCGAGGAAGAAAACACATACCTTCAGACCATCTTGTCATGGGTGTGTAGTGGTGAGCCGCAGCTCTGGATGATGATTTTCCAATTCAAGCGAGCTGCTGGAGGTCCAGGTGTAGGTTTTGCTCCGGGTGTTGATGTTTCGTCTTTTGGGAAGATTGGAGAGTCGAGTGGTCTTAACCCATATGAGAAGCCCAACTCCACCACTACTCCCAAGCTTACCAAGATTCCACCCAAAGAGCCTCTCAAGCCTAACACCAAGGATGGGGTCTTTCTTGAACCTCTGAGAGCTCCACCCAAGAAACAATCATGGGCTCCCAAACCAAACCACCTCAAGAACAAGCTGGACACCATGCCACCCATTCGAGAGGAGTTTTTGCCACAGAAGGGCAAAGTGATCCATACCCACTACCGTGAGTACCAACAACCCCCTTTGAGAGCGGTGAGGTACCATTGTGAGCACTGTGGGCGAGATGGACACTTGAGTGAGTTTTGCTTTCGGCGCAAGAGAGAGGCGCGCCGCGCAAAGGAGATGAACAATCCGGACATGTACCATCCTTTCCATGATGTACGTGTGCCGAACGTTCAGAGGCGTGCTGCTAGGCCTAGAGGTCCCGAACCTCAAGCTCCTAGGCCTAGGCACCGGAGAGGACGTGCCCAACGGGAGCCTGCAATTGTAGGCTATGGACCCCGTGGCGGTGGCTTTGTAGTTGAGCGTTTTCCAACATCGTGGTTTGAGTATCGCGATGGACGCTCATCCCTTAGCGGACCATGTTTTCCTCTACATGGTGATCGCTCTTCTCGTAGGCGTGCTAGGAATGGTTTTTCTGCTAACCGTTCTTTTGAGCAGCTGGCCCAACATTGGTATTCTCCATACTTCACTAACCCCAGTGTTGGCCCGTATGCTCACCCTATGTCTTTTTATTGATGTAGGTAAAACGATTGGAGAACGTTTGGTTGGTGGATTCTGGGTGTTCGAGGCACATGACCGGAAACGCCAAGTGGTTCTCCAGTCTTAGTCCAGTCGCCGGAAAGGAGTTTATCACCTTCGGCGACAATAGCAAAGGTAAGGTATTGTCTCGTGGGTCTGTGCGAGTTAATGAGCACTTTGTGTTGCGCGATGTTGCTCTTGTTTCTAACTTGCATTTTAACCTTCTTTCTGTTTCGCAACTTTTCGATGATGACTATGAGATTCGTTTTAAACCTAATCTTAGTCGTATTTTGGATCCTCAGGGCAATCTTGTTTGTGTGATTTCGCCCTTTGGTAAAGTTTTTCGTGCGGAATTCTCGGAGTCTTTTGGCATTTCTCGTTGTCTTGTGGCTGGACCTTCCTCCTCTGATCTTTGGAAGTGGCATAAGAGACTTGGACATTTGAGCTTCGACTTGCTTGCAAGGCTTAGTTCACTTGGCCTAATCCGAGGATTGCCCAAGTTATCCATGGAGAAGGATCTTGTTTGCCATTCTTGTAGACATGGGAAGATTGTTGCCGCTCCCTACCATCCAGTGACTCAGGTCATGACCAAGCACCCTGGAGAGCTTTTACACATGGACCTTGTTGGTCCGGCTCGGGTGAGCTCGGTTGGGGGGAAGTGGTATGTGCTTGTTGTTGTTGATGATTTTTTGAGATATTCGTGGGTCTTCTTTTTAGCTGAGAAGACCGAGACTTTCTCCTTTGCTCGCAATCTGATTTTGCGTCTTCAGAACGAGTTCCCTTTGAACTCGATGCGAGCTATTAGGAGTGATAATGGTTCCGAATTCAAGAATTCGGATTTTGAGAAGTTTTGTAACTCTCTGGGTTTAAAGCATCAGTTTTCTTCTCCCTACACACCGCCACAGAATGGTGTTGTAGAGAGGAAGAATCGGACCCTTGTAGAGATGGCCAGGACGATGCTCGATGAGCTTAGGACTCCTAGGCGATATTGGGCCGAAGCGATGAACACTGCATGCTACATTTCCAATTGCATTTTTCTCCGAGCCTTCTTGAAAAAGACGTCTTATGAGTCGCGTTTTGGAAAACTGCCCAAGGTGAGTTATTTTTGAGTTTTTGGTTGCCATTGTTTTATACTCAAAAAGGGCAACCTGGACAAATTTGAGTCTCGTTCTTCTGACAGAGTATTTTTGGGTTATGGCACTCACACTCGCGCATATTGTGTACTTAACTTTGATAATAACCGAGTCATGGAGACATCAGATGTCACCTTCGACGAGACCATGGTTTGTCCTTCTTCTCGTTTGGAGCGTGCAGGTGATCATGAGGTTGGCGAGCCTCTTTTCGATGATGAAGAAGAAGGTGCTGAAGGGATGGATGACCCAGCACCTCCTCCACCTGTTGTGCCGCAAAGAGCGGCTTCTACTACGACTCACGGCCCCGACACTTCTTCTTCTTAGGGGCCGTGGGATTCGCCACCCCGAGCGGTACCTTTTGTACCCGGGGAGGCACCAGCTGCTGTTGAGGGGGAGATCACCTCTGCTCGGGAGGCACCACGACACATCCAGTGCCAACACCCGCCTCAACAGATGATCGGCAGCATCGGCGAACATGTCACTCGGTCAAGGTCACAACAAATCTCTCACTTTGCTCATTCTGCATTTGTTGCTGATTTTGAACCCCGAGATGTTGGACATGCTTTATCTGATCTAGAATTGGGTAAATGCCATGCATGAGGAGTTAGAGAATTTTGAAAGAAATCGGGTTTGGGTTCTTGTTCCTCCTCCTCTTGAGTGTCACCCAATTGGGACAAAATGGGTTTTCAAAAACAAACAAGGAGAGGATGGCCATGTAGTGAGAAACAAGGCCAGACTTGTAGCCCAGGGATATATTCAGAAGGACGGGATAGACTATGAGGAGACTTTTGCTCCTGTAGCTCGTTTGGAGGCAATTAGGATACTCTTGGCTTTTGCTGCATCCAAAGGGTTTAAACTTTTTCAAATGGATGTCAAGAGTGCCTTCTTAAATGGCTACATAGAAGAGGAGGTGTATGTTAGACAACCCCCCGGTTTCGAAAATCCCAAGTTTCCAAACCATGTCTTTAAACTCCACAAAGCTTTGTATGGTTTGAAACAAGCCCCTAGAGCATGGTATGATAGGTTGAAGACCTTTTTGCTTGCTAAGGGTTTTAAAATTGGATGTGTGGATAAAACGCTTTTTTCTCCTCAAGCAAGGCACTAATGCTCTCTTGGTCCAGATTTACGTGGATGATATCATTTTCGGTGGTTCTTCTCACGCTTTGGTTGCCAAGTTTGCAGACACTATGAGCAGGGAATTTGAGATGAGCATGATGGGCGAGTTGACGTTTTTCCTCGGATTGCAAATCAAGCAATCCCGGGAAGGGACATTCGTGCACCAGGGTAAGTATACCAAGGACATATTGAAGAAATTCGATATGGGTGAGGCCAAGTCTCTTCCAACACCCATGTCGACCACGACGGCCCTCGCTGTTGTACCTGATGGCGACACGCCCGAACATTCAGTTCGCGGTGTGTCTTTGCGCGCGCTTTCAGTCATCGCCGCACTTCTCACCGTCAGGCGGCCAAGCGCATTATGAGGTACTTATCCTTCACTCCAGAATTTGGGATTTGGTACTCTGCTCCCTCCACCTTCTCCCTTTGTCGGTATTCCGATGCCGATTTTGCTGGTTGCCGCATTGATCGCAAGTCCACTTCCGGGACTTGCCAGTTTATCGGTTCTTCTCTTGTTTCGTGGTCTTCTCGCAAGCAGTCTAGTGTCACCCAGTCTACCATGGAGGCTGAGTATGTTGCTGCGGCTAGCTGTTGTTCCCAGTTGCTTTGGATGATGGCCACTTTGCGTGATTTTGGTCTGAGCTTTTCTCGCGTTCCTTTGCTTTGTGACAGCACGAGTGCTATTAGCGTTGCTAAGAACCCCGTGCTGCATTCTAAGACCAAACACATTGATGTGCGCTTTCATTTTCTGCGAGACCACTATGAGAAGGGTGATATCGACCTTCGCCATGTCGATACTCATCATCAGTTGGCTGATATTTTCACCAAGCCTTTGGACGAATCAACTTTTGCTAGGTTGAGAGGAGAGCTTGGTGTGTGTTTCCCCTTTTAGATGGGGGAAACATTTTGGTTCTTGTACCATAAACTAACTATTTTTCGTTCGTCTTGTTCTCTTTTGCATTTCAGCATACGCTTTTACATTCAGAGCTTCATGTATATAATCTAAAGAATGTAACTATGCTCTGTATAGGATTTGCTCTGATGCTTTATGCTGATGCAGTAGCTTATGCTCTTTCTGATCACTGATACATGTTGTGAGCAGAGCTATTTTATGAATGGTGAATCTGTTTAATGAACATAAAACTTGAAAATGTTCACCATTAAGATATGCAACTAGCATGTGTAGAATGTGTTGAAGTCACTTGTGCTTTTCATATATGCTAGGTCGCTATGTCTCTAGTGTTGAGTCTTTCACTTGCTTGGTATGTTCATTTTCTGTTCTAAAAATCTGAACCAAGTTAAGTGAATTGGAAAAGATCGAGATGGGATTGCTTGTCAGCACATCACAGTTTCGAGACTGTTTCTCATTGTACTTTGAGTTAAACTTGAGTTGTGTAGTGTATGACCGAAACTGTTGCTTTAAGCTTCTGATTGCTTCTGCATAGGCTTCGCACAGTTGAAAAGTTATGCAATGACAAGCTTTCAACCTCTCGCAATCATATGCTGAAATTTTTGACCTTGTGTAAATTAACCACTGCAACTCCGATAAAATCTGATACACAAGTCTATGTTTCATTCTATAGCATGGTGATTGAACTGTGCTAGGGGTAGTTCACCTTGTATACATGTTTAGCACTTGTCTGATTTCCTGTCTTCACATACTTAGTGCTATTTTGATGGTGAATACCTTTTGGCTGAAAACTGCTCTTTTTGCTCCAATGTTCAGCATTCATATCTAGTGATCAGTTTGAGCCTTTGCTAGCTTCTTATGGATATTGTTGAGTCATCGGATCAAAACTGTTTAGAGCATCCTTGCACTCTCTTGGTTATATTCCTGAAGCTGCTAACTTGCATTCTTTACTCATATGCATTTTTGGAGGGAGATATTCTGTCGAGGGGGAGACATTTGAGTGCGTGTGCACTTTTGCTTGATGATGCATTTTCAACTAAGGGGGAGAAAATATTGACAAATCATGTGTTCCCTGGGTTGTGTGCACTAGTTGAGGGGGAGTTTGCTAGTTGTGTTGAGCCTTTGCCTCTTTCTTGAGGGACTAGTAAACATTTTCAGCTCATTTTCAGCTCTTCCATTGGTATTGAACTCTTTTGGTTTTGAGTTGGTAATAGTTGGTATTGAGCTGCTTCGCTAGCGGTGTTGAGCCCGTTCTGCCTCTTCTTGGGGGCTAGCTCTGTTTTGCTTGATTTTCAGTTGATTCTCCAATTGGTATCGAGCTTTCTCGCTAGCGTTGTTGAGCCTGTTCTACCTCTTCTTGAGGGCTAGTTTTGCTTTGCTTGGTTGCATCGAGCCTTTGCCCATGTCTTTAGGAACCAAGTTGTCTTGCTCTTTCCAATTGACCTTCTTCGGCTTTGCTATGCTTTTGGGTCATTTGGTTGAGTTCTCTCTTTTTCTTTCTTCCTTTCTCTATTCATTATGATTTGGGTTGGTAGTTGACAATGCACTCATCAAGGGGGAGATTGCGGATACATGGGTGTATGCCGAGTCTCTGAGTGATGAGTGATTGTCAACTGGGATAATGCGCATGTTCTTTGGCTTGTGTTGTGCAGGTGTCGAGCACGGATACAGTGATCAGAGGCAAGGTGAAGGTCAAGTAGAGACGTGCCGTGCCGATGGACCGAGAGTGGCGAAGGGCGGACGTGAGGCTTGGACTGAGGGACCGGTGGCCCGAGGATCAGCTGTGGTGGCTGACAGCCTGGGACAGCGACGAGCGGAGACTTGAGGGCATGGTGTTGCCTGGGTCGAGGACCTGGGGCACGTGTCGGTGGATGGGGTGCACGGGCGGTGCATCCCCTCTACGGCTCAGTTTGGTGGTTGAGCCACAGAAAAACCACCGAGTGGACGGTTTCCAGGTATGGGCCTCAAAACCTGGGCGCTGATGGTTTCCGAGTTTGGCCACAAAACTCGGGCTGAGGACGGTTTCCAGGTTTGGGCCTCAAAACCTAGGTGCTGCGGGTTTCTGAGTTTGGGCCACAAAACTCAGGCGATGGACGGCTGGTTTCCCGGTTTGGGCCTCAAAACCGGGGGTTGGCTGTGAAGGCTGGTTTCCCGGGTTGGGCCACAAAACCGGGGGTGCGACGTCCTGGAAAAGGACAAGCAGAGCGGTGGCGGCACGTGGCGGCGATCGGTGAGGTTGCGTCGAGGCAACGCTACCAGTTGTGCGGGCGTGGCCGTCGGATCACCACCTACCATGAGTTGGTCCAGAATAACCCTACGGTTTAGCTGGTTCGCTCTGTAATTAGAGGGGGGTAGAATAGGAATTAGAATTAGGATAAGTAGAGGGAGACACCCTCCTCTCATTCTATCTCAGTCATTTCCTCTTTTGCTTCTAGGGTTTCCTGCTCTCCCTACTCCCTGCTGTAGCGAACTGAGATCCACAGAGAAGAGAACAATACCTCTGTGCCCGTGAGATTTTGAGGAAGTGAGACCGTAATCTCACTATTGTAGCGTGTGGTAGCCACACGGTTGCAAATTCGTGGTTGTGATTCGTGTTTTGTTCGTGTTCCTCGCGGGTTGCTTTTCTCCATGATTTTCCCGTCGATTGATCTCTTTGTTCGTTGCGTCTTTTGCAAATCCGTTTGAACAGAGAAGTTCTAGTTCATGAGGCACTTCTTTTCACCGAAGGAATTCACCTCTAACCTCACGAGCTAGTAGATCGGTTGATTTTTGTTTCGGGTCAAGTGTTTCTCCTTTCCCCCAAAATTCTTTGATTCATCGATTTCGAGATAGGTTCGAGCCATGATCTCCTAGGAGTAGCTCACTATCCTCCTTGTGATTCTTCTCACCAAGTTTGATCCCTAGAGGATTCGTTTTGGGTGAGATTGAGTCGAATCGGTGGACGAACGGTGCTGAGTCGGGGTGATCGGACGCTGGGCACGGGTGGACCGGACGCTGACCCCATGCGTCCGGTCGTTGAATGTGAAGCGCATTTTTCCTGTGACTGACCGGACGCTCGCTTGGCTCAGTGACTGGACTCGACTGCGTTACTGTTTCCGGTTTTTGTTTGTTTCGACCAGACTCTGGACGCCTGACCGGACGCACCTCCTCTGAGAGTCCGGTCAGAAACAGTAAGGTCCCAAATCAGTTTTCCCACGACCGGACGCGTCCGGTGGTGCTTGACCGGACACAGGCAGAGTCCGGTCAGTGCTGTTTCGCGCAGTTTCGTCTGCGGTTCGTTCGTCTGTTGTCAGTTTTGATTTCTGACTTTTGCGTTGGGTTTCTAGAGTCGTGAAGTGTCTCGCTGTGCTTCTTGGAAGCATCCACCCTATCTCTAGGGTCGTGGACACTTACGAACTCTAGGGTTTGCTCTTGGGGTTGTTTTACGGGACAGTGGCTACTAGTTTCTGAAAGGAAATTTTGAAGCTCCCATTCACCCCCCCTCTGGTCGCTTTCTGGTAGCACTTTCGATCCTTCAACACGTGCTCACCGGTTGTTGATGACAAAGAAAATTTGGAACAAATTGTGGCGTTGCAGCTTTTCTGGTTGTTGTACTTGTGTGCTGAGCACGCGTTGCACGATGACACTCATGTAGGTTGAAGTATCCTCGCTACCAAAGACCTCACCATCTCCCTGAACCTGTTCTTCTTCTTCAACATCTTCAACATTAGAGGTACTGATGTACCCTTCTTCTGTCGCAATGTATGCCCGCTTACTTGGGCAGTCCTTCTGCACATGTCCATATCCAAGACAACGGTCGCACTGAATGCCAGAAGTGCGTCTCGTTGAGGCAACGGAGGATGCACTCTTCGAAGGTTCCTGCACAGAGTTTTTACCTGACCCAGAAGGTTGTGAGGAAGGTGTTCGCTTGCTTGCTGGTAGAGGTGCCCGAAAGGAGGATGCCTTGGGAAGCACCGAAGATGTCCCCATGCGTGGTATGTATGAAGTGCCTCCCTTGATCTTTCTCTGCTTTTCACGCCCCAGCAACTCCTTCTTTGCAAGCATAGCAAACTGAAACAACTGGTTGACAGTGTTAAATTCCTTATAATCAACTATGTCCTAATTTTCCTCCCTCAAACCTGCATAAAAACGAACAATAGAGTCCTTGGGTCCCTCTACTATGCTATATCGCATCAAACCTTTCTGAAGCTCACCATAGTAATCCTGCACAGATTTATCTCCCTGTTCTAAGCGCATTAGTCTCTTACGTAGCTCTCTATGATATGATGGAGGCACAAATCTATCACGCATAGCAACCTTAAGTTCTTCCCAAGTTCGAGGTTGGCAATTATCTGCAACTAAACCAGTCCACCAAATAATAGCAAAATCTTTAAATTCACTAGTGGCTTGTCTAATGTGATGTTGCTTAGGTACAAGGTGGGCACTAAATTTTTGCTCTATTGTCATCTCTCAATCAAGGTATTCCTCAGCATCATAATGTCCCAAAAAAGAAGGTATTGTAAATTTAACTTTAGCATAAGGATCTTCGGGAGTATGAATATGATTACCTCCCTGGCGGTTGAAACGTCGAGCGCCACCCATACCTGTGGTGTTTTTGTGAAGACGCTGACGTAATCTGTTTCTCATTGTCGCTGCACGATCAATCTTCCCATCGGCATCATATACCTCATCACCAGCGTCGCTGCTATCAATATCTTCATCGGGTTGTGGCCTGGCTTCTAAGGCAGTTACCCTATCAGTTAGAGTGGACAGTCGTTTGTCCAATCTCTCAAGGGCGTTGCCGATCTTGAGGTCAACGAGTACTTGGGTTACAGCCTTGGTCACAGTCTCGTTCATATCTTTTTGAGCATTAGTTAAAACCGATTGTAGTTGCTCTTGGCTGACACACTCTGAAAACTCTTTTGGTGAATTAACGTCTCCGTCGTCACCTGTCATTGTGGACACAAAACACAAGCAGCAAAACAGTGAAAGTTATCCCTAATAATCCTACTACTCAGGTGGAGTGGTGCCTCTCAATCAAGAGCAGCAAAAGGTAAACACCTTACCAAGCTCTTACCAGTGTTCTTACCTGCAAAGCAAAGGATACCAGAAAGGCGTGCGCGTGATTGCAGGGATGCAAAACCAGTGTTGTCCAGAAGAATCTGTGGAGCTTGGATGGCACACAAAGAGACAAATATATATATGTGGAACACAGATCAGAAACAGATAGTAATGCTGAATTATAGTCCAAAGTACTTATTCTTGTTGCCGGTCTAAAGTGTTCCAAGTACCAGGTATGTGTGATAACAAGGTGGAGAAACAAGTATGATGGATACCAAGAGCAACAGAAACAAGGAACAAAACAGCACACGCTTACACAGCTCACTTTTGCCCTTCTCTATGTGCTCCTCTAGATGTTGTTCCTCTTTTGCCCTTCTCTTTTTTCTCTTTTTTTGGCTGTCATTGTTTTCTGGGAAAATTCGACTTTTTATTTTTATTTTTTTAATATTTTTCTTTTACTTAGGAGCACAAAAGAAGTAAGCACGAAAAATTTGAGCTTAAACAAGTGAAAGACGTGGCCTGTGGAAAATTCACAAGATACGGACAAAATTAAGAAAAACCTTGTGACCACGAAAAGAGGATCTTTTGACCAGTTTTTGACCAAAATAAAATTTTCCGACCCTGGCAAAGCTGGGAACAGACGGATCTGAAATTTTTTGTCATCGATGTCGATATATGAACGGGAACAATATGCGCAAAACTGGTGTCCCGACTACGGTTTGAACGAAACGATGGGAGGAAAAACACAAACTGGACTCTAACACGACCTAACCAGCAACAAGACCTTGACTTGGACACAAACTCAACACAACGGACTCTGCAACCGAAAAATGCAAAGGCTATGGCGCTGAAGGGTTGTAGCATGGAACAAAATATGGCACTGGACTATGGGACGAAGGCGAAAACACTCGAAACTAATGATAGATATGAACCTGACGGTATACCTGAAGCTTTGATTACCACTTGATGTGAACAAGGGTGCCCGATCTTCCGAAAGGTTCTGGTAACTCTCGATTTGGTGGAAACGAGATACTCGTCGATCCGGCTTCCGAACAACACGGTCCGAAACCCCGCAATCACAGCACCACGTCTCCTTTGGTTATCAACCGATGTTGCACGGTTGACCTCGCCAAGAAGGCTAAAGTCCTTGCCTGCGAATCGAAGAACACGAGCAAGAACAAGGAAGAATGCAACCAAATTGCTGATGAATGATTAATCTCACGAGTTGGGGTCCCACAAACCGACAAATGGTGAAACTGTTGTGAACAGAATAATCTAAGCAAAACCCAAAACCCTAATGAGGGTGACGGCTACTGTTTATAGTCCCTAAGGGTCGTCACCCTCCCTGGACGTGCCCCTCTAATGGGCTCACAGAGGATACACGGCCCAGCGGACCGAAAACGGCGACGCAACACCGAGACAGATTCTGTGCGCTGACTTGTTTCGACGATTCCTATTTACTCCAGATGAATTTTGTTATGAGACCAGAACCATTGGTTAGCTTATCGAAATAGCTTTGTAACGATATCTGGTTCGTCAAAAATGGAGTTCGTACGCAACCTGGGTGACTAGTTTAGTGCTAACTGCTCCTCGACTCCGAAACTGACTCGAAGTCAACTTGGTCTTGGTCTCCGACTCGCATCAGGCGCCCTTGCTGGTCTTCCACGCCTCCAAGCCTTCCTCTATGCATCTTTGGGTCCTCTCCATGGTTCCTAATCAACACATAATCATTAGGTAGGAATCTATTCTAAAAAACATTTAAAGTGTTACATAAGAACGAATTCACCTCTAAATTTAGTTGACGCGCGCGAGCTTGTGTCATTGGACCATGATAACTTAGTGGAGGATCGTTGTGCGTATCCAAAGGAGTGATGTCCTCATCAAGTTACCACTTTTTTTTGCTACCCACGAAGTTTTAGGCTCATGATGGTTTCATGTGAGCTAAGTGATCCATGCTCAGAGAATATTAAGTTGTAGACTAGATACTAGAGAAATATTAACAGAGCAACTATTCATCATATCCAGAAAGAGTAAACATGTATGAAACATACATGAATATAAATATTTTTGTAGTTAATTATGTGTGGGAGTTTCTTTATATATTACTAAAGAAAATAAACATGCATGGAATGCATAGACAGACAATGATGTTAATGCATAAATAAAAACTTACCTTTGTGGGGGAGGGAACCTCCCCCAAGCTTGCTTTTTGCTAATAGCATGGTGGTGGATGATGTGGCGGATATTGCACCCACCAAGCTGCCCACTGTCCAGTTTCCTCATCCTGCATTGCATGTATAAACTCTTTATTTTGAGCTGCATTAGTTCTTGTGATACCTTGTTCAATGTGCAACTCTCCAATCCCGCTGGTGTGTTCATCCAGTTGCTGATGCATCCCGCAAAAATCTCCTGAGAAGGAGGATCGCGCACTTTGAGTGCAGGATGGTCGTGGTGGCCGTCCATCAGAACTTGAAATCTGCATTGCGCTTGATGTGGCCTCATCACCTTCTTCTACATCTCCCCTAGCACCATATGATGTGCTGCCTTGTTCAAAATGTGTAGCTTGTGTCCTGGTACGAGTCTTGTCCGTCCCTACAAAACTTCGACGTGCTGACGTGTCGAGGAGAGCTGGGTCCAGCACCTTGGTGTGTATAAACGTGCATCTGCAGAGTGAGAGAAACTTCTGGCATTCTTGTGGCGTAAATGAGAGGCCACTCTCATCATCTCTCACTCTTGTCGGGGGTGCGGTAATGGCACCATGGTAGGAGTTCTCCATTGGTTCACTCCTATGATCTTCCTCAGTGGAAAGAGGGCGTCAGGATGAGCTTCCGCTCAAAACGCGCTTCGCCTTCTTTGTCAGGACTTGAATGCGTTCATATCTGCAGCAGGGAGATCACAAGAACAACACTAGGACAACAAATGATTAGCGTTAGCAGTTAGTTGTCCAAGTGTTAGTAGTCCTTGTGGGCCGTGGTTGCCTCCACAAACCGTTCTTGTGGATTGTTACACTCCACAATCCATTCTTGCGAAGAGTAACTCAATATAGAAACAAGCTTAAGAATGCAAATGAAAGGAAATAAACTCTTTTTGGGTTTTTAGTTTTAGTTTTAGAATGACTAACTAGAGAATGAACTCAAGAAAGACTATCACCACTAATTCAGAGACTCAGAGGATAACTAGAGGGTGCAAATTCTGGGAGCTTGAGCTGAAAATTGTTGTGATGGTTGAGCTCCCATTGCCCTGGTATTTATAGCAGAGGAAGGCCAAGTGCTGGAGGGTGCATAGGGGGGTCGGGCGACCTGCCCATGCCCCTATGAGCACTCCACTACTGGTGATAATTGCACTAGGCATCCAATAAAACAGAATGGTGGAGACAGAAGTGTCCAAAGGCTACATGAGGGGGTCGGGCGACCTGCCCAAGTACCCTTTACTAGGTGTATTATATTTGCAAGATACTCCATGTAGTGAGAAAGAAAGGATTAGGTGAAATGAAGTGACCAAAGGCCACTCCACTCCTTTCCTTTTTCCTCCACTAAGGTCATTTCTATGTCTCCCACTCGTGGTATATGACACTTCCACTTACACAATATTTTAAGGCACTTTAAGAAAGGATGGATGGATTTCTACTGAAGTAATCAAAGAGAGCATTAGGGGGTCGGGCAACCTGTCCTATGCCACTCTTCACCTTTCTTTTAACACTACTAGAGTCACTTCATTGTCTCCCACTAATGGCATATGGCAGAGGGGACACAAGCGGGTTGGACGACCCCTTTATGACTCTAAATTGTCTCAAATTTTAATGGTGGAATCTTCTCAAGGTTTTATTTAATTATATGCAACTAGTTTGGCAAAATTCAAAAATGGAAAATGCAACATGAAAATGCAACATGAAAATGCATAATAAAAGTAAAACTAAAAAATTAAAAAGATGGATAACTACCGAGTTACCTTTTGGCGAGGGCTCCAAATTTTTAAGTCCTAGAGCCGGACTTCTCCGTCACGGTCATTTCTCGGGTGCTTCGGTCGGTTCTGGAGACGGGGACCGTGATGGTAGCACCTACTTTTCCATCCAGACCTGCTTTACTTGCGGTCGTTGTTCGTTGGGTTCATCATCTTTTGCGTAGCAATCGTACCCATCGTTCTTGTTTTGAAGAGGTTGGTTTCTTCGGTGTGGTCTTCTTCGAGGCCGATTCGTCTTAACCTGTTTGTTAGTTTTATAACCATTGAATTGACATTTTACCTTCCACCTAGGAAACTAGAAATGGATTTGGCCTGATCCCACATATATGACGACATTAGTGGTGTAGAGGAACGACCTTCCCAAGATGAGGGGAACATCATCATTAGCTCCCATGTCCAGGATGATAAAGTCGGTCGGGACATAATCATCTTGGACTTTCACCAAGATGTCCCGTGCGAGTCCCTCAGGGAATCGTACTAATTGATCCACCATCTGCAAACGAACAAATGAAGGGACCAAGGGTCCTCCTAGCAAATTATCATAAGTTACCTTGGACATGATGTTTACGCCTGATCTAAGGTCATAGAAGGCGTTGCGGAAGGTCTATGGCCCGATGCAGCAATCGATCGTTGGGTGGCCTGGATCTCCTTTCTTGGTGATAAATGGTGGATCAAGGAGACAGCCCCAATTGGATTGGAGCTGAGGCTTACCGAACCATGTTGTGACAAGCTTAACCGTTTCTATAGGATCCTCAGGTTTCCCTAGGATTCTTCCTTGTTCAAAAGATGGGACAGCGGCCGCTAACTGAGCTAATTGTGTTTCTAGCATTTTGTTAAAACTCAGTTGGTTTTTAACGGCAGAAGACAAGCTATCCATTTTCTCACTAAGATTTTCAAGAATCTTATCATTGGCAAGTAGTTTCTTATTAATGCTATCATTGATTTTATGTTGGCCATAGACAAGATCTTTCAGAGAAGGTTGGTTATTATTGCTATTGTTGAAATTATTGCTATAACCGTTACCTTGGTTGAAGGGGCGTGAATTCCATCTTCCTTGTTGTTGGGATTGGTACCCGTTGTTGTTGATGATGAAGTTCAACTCTTCCCTTGTCTCGGGGCAGCTATTCCCCGAATGGTCATCTTCACCGCACACCTCGCACCATGGGTCAGCTTCAATTGCTTGTGCGGTGTTGACCTCGTGATCTCTCTTGATAGTTGATTTATCTTCTATATTTCTCATCAAGAGATCCATCTTGGCAGAGAGCATGTCTACTTCATGAATGGTGTGCATCCCTCTCTTCTTTGGCTGAGTGCGTTCTACATTCCATCCATGGTTGATCACCATCTTTTCGATGAGATCCTTGGCATCTCTTACATTGTGTTGAAGGAACTGAAGGACATTTCTTCTCGAGAAATGATGGCCCTTGTCCCAGAAAATCAACCCAAAAAGCGAAGACTCAAACAACCGGTGAGTTCACGACCTATGAATAGGTGGATACCCTAGGAGATGTCCTAGAGGTACAGCGGAACTACCAAAGAACCCCCAAAACCAAGCACCAAAGCAACGGGGCAAAACTGCACAAGCAAGCTCCTAGAACAATCGAACCTCCGATAACAGAACACCCCACTCCTATGGAGAAGAGGAAAGTGTTCGACAAAAAATACTTAAGCCAACTAGTGTAAAAAGCACCTTGGAAGGATCCTTATGAAGTTAGAAAACGAACGCAACAGACGGATCTCAAATCGGAGCTCGAACGCAAAAGATACAGCCGCTAGAACCAACGAAACTCCGAAAGCGGAACACATAACTCCTATGGAGAAGAAGGAAGTGTCCAACCAAAAATACTTTGACCAATGGTGGCAAAAGTACTTTGGAATGATCCTTAAGAAGTTAGGAAACCAACACAACAAATGGATCACAAATCGGAGCTCGTATGCAAAAGATACGGACGAAATCAGCAAAACTGTGCAGTCGCGGACTATCCGCTAGTGAACCACGGACTGTCCGCTATTGAACCCCGGACAGTCCGGGAATCAGTCCCGGACAGTCCGGGAATCAGTCCCGGACAGTCCGCAGTTCAAAAACGAGAATAGCAACCTCGCTGCCCGTGAGCTGCCCCGACCCCCGGACAGTCCGCCACTGTCCAGAAAGCCCAAAAACAGCTCGGGACAAAACCAAAATCGAATGGATCTTCACCAAATCGAACGGGGCTGCAACCAAACTTCTCCCAAGTGTTCTTCTACGTGTTGGGATGCTAATCCTAGGATATCATCGCTCCAAACCAACTAATCCATGATAAATCAGAAGAACACTAGAAAAGGGTGAAGAACGAAGAATGAACGCGATTTCGACCCGATCTATGTGCTCGTGAGGTTAGAGGGGAAATCCTTCGGTGGAAAGAAGGAGCTCACGACATAGAACAATTTGATTCAAACGGAATCGCAAATCATCGCTCGGAGAGGGAGAACGAGGCAAATCTCCGAGAAGGGAAAAACGAAAACACGAAGAACAAAAACGCGATTCGATCCAAATTGCAGCCAACAAAGAGGAGGGGCGAAATTGATCCTTGGATTGCTACTAGATGAAGAATTGTGTAGCACTTTGTGTCGGGTTACATGCCACTCCTCGCAACACAAAGCGTGGATGGCGAAAAGCTCAAGAACAAGAGCCGGTCTCTCCTCTCACCCTAGCCTCCTCTCACCTAAACAAAATGAGAGTGACACCTCCAAGGATGGTTGTCCAACACAGCCCCTTCATCTATATATAGGCGCACGTCCAAATGACACAAACGCTTTAACATGAAGTACTAACCCAAATACCCCCTAAGGGTAAAACCGTCCAACTCTGGCAGTTTCCATCTGACGACCACGCGCCTTCTCATCCTTCGCTTCGCCTCGACGCAAGCTCTAGGATGCCGCCACGTGCCATCATCGTCGACCGCCGCGCCTTCTCACCAATAGCTTCGCCGCAACGCAAGCCTCTCGGTGCCGCCACGCGTCGACCGTCCTTTTGGACCTTCCCCCGGTTCTGAGGCCAAACCGGGAAACCTGCCAGCCCAGGTTTTGAGGCCCAAACCTGGAAACCGTCCACCTCGAGTTTTGAGGCCCAAACTCGGAAACCCGTGAGCCCAAGTTTTTAGGCCCAAACCTGGAAACCGTCCATCCCGAGTTTTGAGGCCCAAACTCGAAAACCGTCGAGGGTAGCTTTTTGAGGCTCAGCTACCGAACCCGCACCGAAGACGGAGTGTGGTTCTCACACCCCGACCACCGGCACCGATGCCGATGCATGTCCAACCTCCACGCCGGGCACAACGCCTCCGCCTTCCTTCTTAACTCGGCTGACGGCACTTGCGCCGCACGCAAACCCGTGTCTGACCTCCCGCCAAGTGCCACGACGCCATCGTCTTCATCCCGACTCGGTCGATGCACCGCACATCCCCATGTGCTCTCGCTCGTCGATGCCATGTGTCAGCTACCACAGCTGGTCCTCCGGCCTCTCGGTCCGTCGGTCCAAGCCTCACGTCTACCCTTCACCGCTCTAGGTACATCAGCATGGCACGTCCACCCTTCACCATTCCCGATCCGTAGGCACGACATGTCTCTACTTGACCTTCACCTCGCCATCGACCACTGTATCCGAGCTCCACACCTGCACATAAACACAGCCAAGAGACACAAGTTGCACACGCACACCAACACAGAAACACCACAACTCAACGCCACCGGTTAGTCATAAACATTAAGCACATAGCGAGATAATGACTCAACCGGGAAAAGCCTCAAACCTTCCTCATCAAAGTCAATCATTCATCATATATGTTCTCAATCTCCCCCTTGATGAATGCATTGACTAAAAATAAAACCACAAAGGAAGGGTTTGAAGGCAAGCCTCATTCAAGTGCCCAAAAGCCAAGCAAAAGCAAACATAAGGCGACTTGATATGAGGAAGGATCATGAAAACTCCAAATAAAAGCTCTCGGTCCCGAAAGAAACGGGAAAAGCGGGCAAAGCCTACACACAACCGAAGAGTCAAGTGAAAACAAGAGTTTCATGAAACCCAAAAGGCACTCAAAAACCAATCTCAAATAAAATTGTCAAACAATCATCACAAAAGAAACCCACAAAAGAAACCAAGGTACTTATCCACTTGGGTTTCGAAATTTCTCCCCCTTGATGATTGAATTGACAAAAATTAGGCAGAAAGAGATGGTTTGAGATACCAAAACCAAAAACTTGGTCCCCAAAGACATGGGCAACGGCTCAACGCAACCAAGCAAATAATCGGAGCAACAACTCATCAAAGAGCAAAACTCGATCACATAGAGCGAAAAAAACTTGGTTCCCATAGACATGGGCAACGACTCAACGCAACCAAGTCAAAAATGAGCTAGCCCTCAAGAAAAGGCAGAAAATGGCTCAACACCACTAGCTCAAGGCTCGATACCAATTGAGGTTGAAACAACGCATTAGAATGCAACCAATCACAAACAGCCAAGAATTGGTGAAAACAGCTAGTTCCTCAAGACAGAGGCACATAGGCTCGACGCAACTAGCTGAAGGCTCCATATCAATCAAAAATACCAAGCAAAAACTGCTAGTCTCTCAAGAGAGAGGCAACAACGGCCCAACATGACTAGCAGGCTCGATACCGATTGAGAAAAACACAAGAAGCTCAACCCTAAATGGAGCACAAACAATCGGAGCACGCGGAGAAGCAGCAAGACAAAAGCGACTCCTCCTGAAGGCAAGCCTACACACAAAGGCTATGCACCAAAGCTCACTAAGAAGGATACCAAATGAAACACATAAAAGAGTTATACCAATTGAAGAAAAACATAAAAGAGCTAAACTCCCCCTAGCTCAAAGTTCTCCCCAAAATGCATGACTCTCCCCTTTGTGCCAACACTCAAGCTCCCCCTTGCAAACAGCTTCTCCCCCTTAACAAAAGGGAACATACTGAGGGGTTTTGACATTTTTCACAAAGTTGACACAACCACAAGACAAGTCATCAACCAAAAGCATATGGAAGTGATCACAAGATGTATCGGAGCTGGGGGTATGTACACTAAGCTAAAAATGCATGATATGCACAATGCAACAGCTTCAAGTGTATAGCAATTAGAATGAAACGATGCTCAAAAGGGTGCTGCCTTGAAAGTGTAGCAACCAATATAAATGCTAGCAAAGGCTCAAACTGATCAAATGAATACGAAATATGAACAATTAAGCATATGAGCAGTTTTAAGCCATTTGAAAAGGAGTCCACCACTAAAATAGCACTTAGCATGAATAGATAGGAAATCGAGCAAGTGCTAACTCAAGTATAAAAGGTGAACTACCCCTAGCAAAGTTCAATCACCATGCAATAGAATGAAGCATAAACATGTGTTATTTTCAAATTTTATCGGAGATTGCAGCGGTATTAACACAAGTTCATATTAAAGCATGTGATTGCGAGAGGTTGAAAGCATGGTCACTGCCTAACTTTTCAACTGGGCTAAGCCTATGCAACAAAAGCAATCAGAAGCTTAAAGCACCGGTTTCGGTCTTACACTACATGGCTCAAGTTTAACTCAATAGTGCAAAGAGAAACAGTCTCGATACCGTGAGGTGCTGATACATGCAATCCCATCTCGATCTTTTCATTTCACTAGACTTGGATCAAATTTTAAGCACAGGGTAAATATGAACAATCCAAGCAAGTGAATGACTTAGTGCAAGAGACATAGCAACCTAGCATACAAAAGATAGCACAAGTGATCTCAACACATCCTACCCATGCTAGTTGCCACTCTCAATGGTGAACAAATTAAAGGTTTCATAGTTGATAAATCAAGTTCACCATTTGCAAAAATAGTTTAGCTCATAACATGTATCAAGTGATCAAAAAGAGCCTAAGCTACAAGCATCATCATGAATAAACAAGGCACACCAAAAAGAACATAATCTCATTCTCATTGCTCTATACATGAAGCTCTAAAATGCAAGATAAACATGATGAGATGCATGCAAAAGCTAACCTATAAGGAACAAAGCAAAAGCTAGCCTAAAAGAAGAGACCCAAAACAAAAGGGTATCAGAGAAGTCAAACTATGAAACAACAAGCAAAATGCTTCCCCAACTAAAAGGGAAACACACACCAAACTCACAAGCGAAGAGCCAGGAAATGCTCAAGCGACAGTCAGCAAAATCCACATCGAAAAGACCACACAGCAAAAAGAGGTCAAGGAAGAAGAGTACCAAAACCCGAACTCAGAGGTGTGTCGGGGGTACCTCATGAAGCGCATGACCACCTGCTGTTGTGATACCCGAGGGGACACCTGAATCTGCTGAACTCCGAGGCGCCTGCCTCGCCAAAGTCGTCTCCCCCTCGCCTGATGCTGTCGCTCCCACAGGTGCAGCTAGTGCTCGCTGGAGAGCTGCTCGAATGGAACCCCAAGTCGTGGCAGAAGTGGGATCAGGTCCGTGAGCCGAAATGCTCTCTCCAGGCTCCTGTTCTCCTGCACACTCAAAGGCAGAAGAAACACAAGGCGTTGTCTCGTCCAATGTGACCTCAAGGTCTCCACGAAAACGGTTAGTCACATAATAAGCATAAGGTGAACTCACAACAAAAGGAGATCTACCTATGAATGATACTGCAAGGAGATCTGAACTCAAACTAGTCAAGACTACCATGCAACAGGACAAAGCACTGTATAGCAAAATGCAGCCTAAAGACATGATCAACCCAAACATAGCCTAAGCCTCAACAATGCTACAATGCCAGATAATGATAGCATTAGATCCAAAAGCATGTAACATGATAAAATCGTGGAAAGGCTAGTGCTCAACCTAAACATATCAACATGGTACATGTAGCTACACAAAACTAGCACCTAAAAAGTGATACCTAATGAACATCATACCTCTACATGTAAAGCTCATGGAGAAATAAGGTAAAGCATGGCATAATGTTCATGAGGATCACAAACTAGCATGAAAAGTGGAATAGCCACCAAAACTATACAGAAGGCTAGCATGACATGATATACAAGATGGCTCATGCTAGACTAATACAAAACATGAAATGAAAAGAAAATGTACATGCAAGAACTATACAAGTGAGCACATGAAAGACCATCTCATACCACAAGACATAAATCATGGATGTACAGGGTATGAGTGTAAAAGAAAGCTCACCAAGCTATAAAAGCCTCTTTGGAGGCAAATCTAAGCGGGGTGTAGAGAACCATCAAATCTTGATCACATCTAAAAGATCAAGCTCCATCAGGTGCATGTTCTCCACCCCGCGTCCTCATATCTACACACAAGAGGACAAAGTAACCCGAGTCTTGGATCCCGAAAGGTTAGCAAGCATATACTTGGGAACCCAAGACTTGGTCACAAAACTCAACTTATCTTGTGGGTTATTATGATGCAAATGTTGGTTCAAATGCCATTGTGAAACACCCTTGGAAGCATTCCTCAAAAGGACAACTCGAGGAGAAGAATGAGTCGTACCATGGGAAAAGAGGCAAACATCTTCCAAGGTTTTTGTAGAAGAAAACAATAGAAGCACCATGAAAAAGCATGAAGTGGACAAGAGAAGAAGCATTAGAGGCATGTCCACGATCATGACTAACCCACTAGAGAAGGAGTCATAAAACCCATCAACAAAAAGGGGCTCTTACTAGGAGCACAAGCGTTCATGCCATGAGAAGGGCTATGAACCACCATCTTCCTAGAAGAGCGAGCTTGGCACAAACGTTTGGCACTCCGATAGCAAAAGCTTTCTTGATGCCCATCTGTGGGGGTATAAACCCAGGTACCCTCACGGCTAGACTTGGGCTGCTTCATAAAGGCCGGCCCAACTCACTGTGAAGGTTCGTGGTGTTAAGGCCCAGCTGGTCGGGCAGGCGGCCCAGCTGGTCGGATGATGGCACAGGAGCCTCCTCAGGGTCGGAGAGCAAGGAAGCGTAGTCGGTTAGGAAAGATGTCATGTCCTTCACGATATGGACTTGTAATCGACTAGGTTTCCTTATTGTATCATGAGATCTGATCTTCTAAAAGATCTGTAACCCTGCTCCCCATGGCTATATAAGGCGAGCAGGGACCCCCTCTAAAAAACATGTTCATCAATATACAGAGTAGACAACTTGACGCAGGACGTATGGTATTACGCTGAACTCGGCAGCCCGAACCTGGATAAGCCTTGGTGTTCATCTAGATTCGTTCCTGTGTCATGTTCGGATCGTCGTTCCACGTGCTTTCCCCGCTAATCTACCACCTTGGGCATAACCCTAGGTGGGCTATCGACCATATTTCATCGACAGCTGGCGCCCACCATGGGGAGTGTGCGTGCGAACATCATCACGGCTCGGATGGTTTCCTTCCCTGTTTCCATGGATCTTCCGGTAGGCTTGACGTTCACCGTCGGGTCTTTTTCGTGGGTCACCGGAAGCATGGAGACGCCCCAAGCATCTCAGCTACTGGGAGCACCGACGTCAAGATCAGAGCCCCCAAACAAAATGGCGCTTCCCTGCTACGAAGGGCAGCGCATCGACAACTCCGACCTGATCGAATCCATCGATCGGGTCACGACAGACATTGTTGAAACCCTCGCTTTGGCAGACTCGATCGGAGATCGTTCGCCTCAGCACAAGTATGACGATGGAGAGTGGCAACTGTTGGTAGTTCTTAGCTTCACAAAAGATAGAGCTAGGCAACTATCCCCGGTAACAGCCCAGAAATGCTTGTTGGCACTCGCTAACATTGTTACTAGGAGTAGACTATGGAGTCTATCTCCGGCAACGGCGTCAGAAATGCTTGAAGCAAGACCGGTCACTATACCTAAAGGAGTGGAGCTAAAGCAGCTGTCTACTAATGCCAAATGGGGTTGTCAATCCCGACACTAGTAGGAGCTAACTAGAGAGATTGCAATCTACCAAGAGGAGATTCTGTAAGCGCACAGAACTATCGTAGTAGCACTTCGCCTGGGAGTACCAGGTGTCAATTTATTTGATCCCAAGGGAAGGCTAGGGTGGTGTATGAGTTGAGTCAAGGAGGGGATGAGAGTCGAAGAAAAGAGAAAGGAAAAGGGGAGAAGAGAGGAGATGAAAGGCTAGAAAGAATATATGGGTGGATAGGTAAGGATGAAGTGGATGGCTAAGGTAAGGTGGATGGATAGGTGGATAAAGGGAATAGCTAAGGATAACTAAGATAACTAACTACTCCTAGATAACTAATCCTAGATAACTACAAAGCAAGATAACTACGAAGCAAGATAGTTACGAGCAAGGCAGGCAAAAGTCAATAAAGCAACTAAGTTAAGTAAAGTTTTATTCCTATCTTGTCGAGTATCGAGGCGTACTAGCCTTTACCACTTAGGTTGAACGCTAGCACAACGAGCCTTACTGTTAAACTGGGCCAACTACGTGGTGGAATTCAAGGCGCACAGGGCTGTCACCACCTGCTTGCTACCACTGCTATCCGGGGGTCCAGCCGTATCTGAAGGTAAGTCTATAACTAAGCACCACGCTTAACTATATTCTAACTATCTCTACCCTAGGTTTGAATAGAGACACCCTTGCCGACGTCAGAGCAAATATTTGACTTAATAAGATAAACACTAAACTAACTAAGCAACCTATTGGCAAAGATCAAACACTAAGCTCACTAGAGATTAACTACTATGGCTAAGTGAATGAACTGTAGGATAGCTAGGCACTCAAGCAATCAATCAAGTATACCACTCAATACTGATAAGTAGAATAAAGTAATACTTGAAATGATGAACTAGAATATAGTAAGTGCTTGAGTAACAAGAGCAAAACCTGAACTGGAGATGAAGGAAGACTCTTCCAGCTCCAGGACCGATCACTCGCACGCCTCTACTCTTGAGCTAAGCCTTGAGCAGCGCTTCCGCGAGGGCAAGAATGCCTTGCTCTACTAGCTACCTACTTGCCTAAGCTCTCTAAGCTTCTAACCTAACTCTCACTTGCTTCTCTTGCTTTGCTTCTCTTGGTGTGTGGGTGGTACAAATGAAGTGGTATCACGAGGGGGGTATATATAGTCTTGAGGAGTGAGGGGGTACTTATAGGGGGCAGCCAACCGACCTAGGATTAGGTCAGGTGGCGGGCGCCACCCCCTACTGGTGGTCGCCAGTCCCCTGGCCGTTGGATGCACCGGCTTTGATCCTACGTCCTCTAGGTGGTTGTCCAAGGCGGTTTGGAGGTCGGTTGCATGTCCTAGCAACCGCCATTCAGCCTTGATCCACGCCACTCCTCCCTGAGCCGTTCGATGCACTGACCTAGTGACCAAGGGCAAAGATTTGGCCTTGGGTGGTCACACGATCGGTGATGTGGCAGGGAGTGGAGCTTGGGCCAACCCAAGTGGCGGCGCCACTTAGAGGTGGCGGGCGCCACCCCCCTTAGGCCCATTTGGGCCCTACTGAGTGGGCTTGGCCTCTGGTGGGTCCATATGTCCAAATTTGGTTCAAATCCTGCATTCAAATAAAATTCTATGACATGTGGAATTTGCTTAGTTTGAAACCTATTTGACTACATTTCATGCCTTTTGGTGGACTTTAGGGTCAAATGTTGATGGTAAAACAGGTGTTTAAGGACCATCAACAAGCTCCCCCAAGCTAACCTGTTGCTCGTCCTCGAGCAACAATGCGGTTCAAGCATTAAGCATGAAATGGTAGCAAATTAAGATGTATGCAAGTGCATATTGTATAGTGAGAAATAACTTAGCATATATCATTAATCATAGCAATGTGGGGCTTATAGCTTTTCACTTCAAACATGCAAGAGTGAAATAAAGCAGTAGATAGGAAACTTTTATCTTGCTTAGGTTTGACTAGGATTCTGTCTGGAGGTTTTTCAAAGTTTTCAAAAGATAACAACTTGCTCAAGTCCTCCAAGATTCACTCAATCACTCAATGGTGTTTAAATCCTCACTTAGGCCAAAATGTAGCCTCTCCTATTTCTAAAGAATGATATGTGGAGTTATAGGTAGGCTAAGAATCATGAGCAAATTGCCTGATATTTGTTGCTATGCTAGACACTCAGATCATAAGGAGCAGCAAATCATAAAAATTGATCAAGATGTGCATGTGTGGTTATGTAGAAGTGTATAGAGTGATATTTCATAATCCTTCCTAGTTAATTTCTGGGGTCTAGAGCTAATGATAATTCTCTCTCTTTTTTTGGATACATAGTGAGTAGACAAAAGATGTGTCCTCACATTTTCTTTGGACATAGTCCTCTTTTGAGCTACTTTGCTCATTTTTTTCACAGGACATAGTCCTTTCTTGAGCTACTTTGCTCATTTTTTGTCTCTCTCTCTCTTTTAGCTCTAGATTTCCCAGGTTATCTATAGGAAAGGATTTTTAAATGAGTAGGGAAAGGGAGAGAATGCTTATTCCCAGTGTAGGAATAGCATAAGGCTAGCAATGGGATGTTTGGCAGGGTATTGCATATCTCCAGTGTAGAGAATAAGCAATTTATTTGGTGGTTGCAAACTTCCAAAGTGGAGAGTAGGCAATTTATGGTGGGTGTGTGTGAATCATGATTCAAAAGATATGATAAGCTTCTCTACTAAGATCTATGAGGTCCAACAAAGCTCAAACACAACAAAGCTCTTTGTGGTTTTGACTAATGACTAACAAATATTTGGCTGGTGGTGGGATGGGATAAAATCTAGGAGGAACTTTTAGCAAGGTTTTCGTAATTTAAAAAAGAAATCCTCCAGATTAGGTCCTAATTTCACCTTAGCAAGTTTAAAGAATTACTCCATTTCTTACTAACTTTATTCACTAAGCATGATTTCAGTTAAAGCATGTGCAACCCACAAGCTACAACTTAGATAAGACTAGTCATTCAAACCATAACAATAGCATTTGCATGACATATTTCAAATCTTATTCAGGTTTCAACTTGTTTAAGTAGATTTTATCAATTTGATTCATGGAGTGGTTATTTAGGCAAGCATGTGACATTCAAAGGATATAGAATTTAAGAACCGAATGTAAAGTGTAGGCTTGAGACATACCTTATTGGAGCGGGAGTCTCCCCCAAGCTGGCTTCTTGCTTGGTGAAAGATCTTCTTCGTCTCAGTCGGAGCTCTTGTTCTCATTTTATTAAAAGGGAAACTATCTAATGTTGTGAAAAGGGAAACTATCCTATTTATTATTCTAGCTAAGTTAACATATACCTATGCATATAACTAATGATAACTAGTGATATTTTTTAGTTGCATGCATGACATATGTTGTTTATTTGAAAAAGGGAAATAAAAATTAAAAGTAAAACCATACCTTAGGTCCATGGAGTTTCACCTTATCAGGTGGATCTTCTTCCTTGGGCACTTCTTCTCTTAGTACTCCATCAGGTTCTTCTTCTTTGGCACCTCTCCTTTGTTATGTGAATTACACAACTCAGGAGGAGGTGGTTCTTTCTTTCTGCTCCACCTTGTTCTTGGCGCCTCTTCTTGGTACGAACGGGTTTTGCTTCCTGCATGTTAGCGGCATATGCGGGGCCTCGGGAGAAAGAGAATATTTCCTTCCTCCCTCCTAATGTCATTTGAATTTTACCACTTCCCACATATATGCAGGCATCAACAGTGTTCAAGAAGGGTCTACCTAAGATTAGAGGCATATCTTTCCTATTTCCCATATCTAGTATTATGAAATCAGTAGGAACATATGAACCACTAATATGAATAGGTAAATCATTAACTATTCCTTCTACATAGCAAGTGGATTGATCAGCTAGCACAACATAGGCAGATGTGGATGACATGGGTGGAATGAACGAGTTTTCATAGAAATCTTTAGATATAATGTTCACACTCGATCCTAAATCACACATGGCATTTTTAAAGATTTCACCAAAGATTGAGCATCTAATTATGGGACTACCAGGATCACCCTCTTTAACAGTCATGGTTTGATCTTCATAATAGTTAAAATGTTTTATTTCAACCATATTTGCAGTTTCCATGTCAGGTTTAGCAGGAATTTTGCCAGTTTCAAAAGATGGTATGATAGCAGCAAGTTGAGCTAATTGGGTTTCTAACATCTTATTAAAGCTAAGTTGATTTTTCAGAGCAGATGAGAAATCTTCCAATTTAGCATTTATATTCTCAAGGGCTTTATCATTCGACATTAATTTCTTATTCAAGAAATCAGTAGTTCTACCTTGTGAGTAAACTAAATTTTTCAAAATGAGAAATTATTAGAATTCTGAAAATTAGAGCGAGGGAATGAATTGTTACCTTGAGAGTTTGCAGGCTGATTCCATCCTTGATTCTGTTGACGGAAACCGTTGTTGTTGATGATGAAGTTCAAATCTTCATGTAGCTCGGGGCAGTGGCTCCAGAATGTCCGGTTTCTCCACAGACTTCACAAGTCATGTAGGATTCCAGAGATTGGACACTCTCTTGTTGGTTCATCTTCCCACAGCTGTCCAGCTTCTTTGCAAGCAGGTCCATCTTGGCCACGATCATGTCGGCCTCCATAAGGGAATGCATACCTCGCTTACGGGGCTGTAGTCTCTCGTCATTCCATCCTTGGTTCAACACCATCTTCTCTATGAGAGCCTTAGCATCTGCAACATTCAGAGAAAAGAATGCACCGCCGGCGGCGGCATCCAAATGGCTTCTAGAGAGTGGAGTTAGGCCATGGTAGAAGTTCTAGATCAATAGCCAGTCCTCCATACCGTGGTGCGAACAAGCAGCGACATACTCTTGCAACCTCTCCCAAGCCTCGGGAATAGATTCCTCGGCTTGTTGCGTAAAGCTGGAGATTTTGTTGCGAAGAGCATTCGTCTTGCCCATCGGAAAGAATTTGGCGAGAAAAGCATTGGAACATTTGTCCCATGTGTCTATAGCATTGCGATCGGTATAGAACCATTGCTTCGCTTTTCCTAGCAAAGAGAAAGGAAAGAGATGAAGACGGATGGCTTCTTGGGTTATCCCCTTAATGGTGAAGGTGCCGCAAATCTCCAAGAATTGTTGGAGGTGAGCATTGGCATCCTCATGAGCCTTGCCACAGAACGGGCTAGCTTGGACTATCGTGATCAGAGCCGGTTTCAACTCAAAATTGAGGTTGGCATTGATCACGTCAGGTCCCGTCGCTACATTAGCGGCAGAAGGAGCAGAAAATTCACGAATGGTCTTATTGGCCATCGTGAAGATAGAACGAGATAAGAAAGAAAGAAGTTGAAGAAGATGAAGGAAAAAGATAAGAAGAGTTAAGGAAAGAAAGAATGGGGTAAGATGGGATTCGCTAAGTGGGGGCTTAAGCGAAGATAAATTCGACACAGACTCAACCGATATACCGATTGCCTTCCTCGGCAATAGCGCCAGAAATGCTTGTTGGTAGTTCTTAGCTTCACTAAAGATAGAGCTTGGCAACTATCCCCGGTAACGACCCAGAAATGCTTGTTGGCACTCGCTAACGTTGTTACTAGGAGTAGACTATGGAGTCTATCCCCGGCAACGGCGTCAGAAATGCTTGAAGCAAGACCGGTCACTATACCTAAAGGAGTGTAGCTAAAGCAGCTGGCTACTAATGCCAAACAGGGTTGTCAATGCTGACACTAGTAGGAGCTAACTAGAGAGATTGCAATCTACCAAGAGGAGATTCTGCAAGCGCACAGAACTATCGTAGTAGCACTTCGCCTGGGAGTACCAGGTGTCAATTTATTTGATCCCAAGGGAAGGCTAGGGTGGTGTATGAGTTGAGTCAAGGAGGGGATGAGAGTCGAAGAAAAGAGAAAAGGAAAAGGGGAGAAGAGAGGAGATGAAAGGCTAGAAAGAATATATGGGTGGATAGGTAAGGATGAAGTGGATGGCTAAGGTAAGGTGGATGGATAGGTGGATAAAGGGAATAGCTAAGGATAACTAAGATAACTAACTACTCCTAGATAACTAATCCTAGATAACTACAAAGCAAGATAACTACGAAGCAAGATAGTTACGAAGCAAGGCAGGCAAAAGTCAATAAAGCAACTAAGTTAAGTAAAGTTTTATTCCTATCTTGTCGAGTATCGAGGCGTACTAGCCTTTACCACTTACTTAGGTTGAACGCTAGCACAACGAGCCTTACTGTTAAACTGGGCCAACTACGTGGTGGAATTCAAGGCGCACAGGGCTGTCACCACCTGCTTGCTACCACTGCTATCCGGGGGTCCAGCCGTATCTGAAGGTAAGTCTATAACTAAGCACCACGCTTAACTATATTCTAACTATCTCTACCCTAGGTTTGAATAGAGACACCCTTGCGGACGTCAGAGCAAATATTTTACTTAATAAGATAAACACTAAACTAACTAAGCAACCTATGGGCAAAGATCAAACACTAAGCTCACTAGAGATTAACTACTATGGCTAAGTGAATTGAACTGTAGGATAGCTAGGCACTCAAGCAATCAATCAAGTATACCACTCAATACTGATAAGTAGAATAAAGTAATACTTGAAATGATGAACTAGAATATAGTAAGTGCTTGAGTAACAAGAGCAAAACCTGAACTGGAGATGAAGGAAGACTCTTCCCAGCTCCAAGACCGATCACTCGCACGCCTCTACTCTTGAGCTAAGCCTTGAGCAGCGCTTCCGCGAGGGCAAGAATGCCTTGCTCTACTAGCTACCTACTTGCCTAAGCTCTCTAAGCTTCTAACCTAACTCTCACTTGCTTCTCTTGCTTTGCTTCTCTTGGTGTGTGGGTGGTACAAATGAAGTGGTGTCACCAGGGGTATATATAGTCTTGAGGAGTGAGGGGGTACTTATAGGGGGCAGCCAACCGACCTGGGGTTAGGTCAGGTGGTGGGCGCCACCCCTACTGGCGGCCGCCAGTGGCCGTTGATGCACCGGTTTAATCCTAGACCTCCAGGTGGTTGTCCAAGGCGGTTTGGAGGTCGGTTGCATGTCCTAGCAACCGCCATTCCGCCTTGATCCACGCCACTCCTCCCTGAGCCGTCCGATGCCACTGCCTAGTGACCAAGGGCCAAGATTTGGCCTTGGGGAGGTCCAACGGATCGGTGACGTGGCAGGGAGTGGAGCTTGGGCCAACGCAAGTGGCGGGCGCCACTTAGAGGTGGCGGCGCCACCATGGGGTGGCGGGCGCCACCCCCTTAGGCCCATTTGGGCCTGCTGAGTGGGCTTGTCTGGTGGGTCCATATGTCCAAATTTGGTTCAAATCCTGCATTCAATTAAAATTCTATGGACATGTGGAATTTGGTTAGTTTGAAACCTATTTGACTACATTTCATGCCTTTTTGGTGGACTTTAGGGTCAAATGCTGATGGTAAAACAGGTGTTTAAGGACCATCAACAGCAACAACCTCGACGACCGGCTCGTGCTAGGAGACACGCACAACTCCAAACCGGTTTGGTCATCACTTCCACCCCTGCGGGTCGCTCTGCCCTGTTTTGCCCTCCCCGGGAGCCTAAACCGAGCAGGACGAAACATAACTTTTTCGCTCTTGTCTTTCCTCATGGATTGACAAACTCGGCCTCGATATATGAAGAACAAGTCACGGGATTCTTCCATAGCCGTCCCAAGAACCGGCGTACTCCGGATAAACAGTCGTCCATCTCTAAGCAATCTAGCACCAACGTCTACATGGCAGTTTTAACCTCGCTTCTGCATCAAGCGCCGGATCGACCAGATCCAACTCACCAAACCGAACGCCGGATTATCCTCTAGATTTCGGGCCCCTACCTGAAGGACCGAGAATGCAAAAGCAAGGCGACCAGAGGGGGGGGGGGGTGAATGGGAGCCAATAAAATTTCTCACGAAACTTTGGCCAAGTGTCCCAAATCAATCCCAAGAGCTACTACCAAAAACGTGATCCCACGACCCTTGGAAGAGGGTGGATGATCCCAGGGATCACAGCGAGGCACCACAAAACTTCCTCACCCAAGTTCACGCAAGTCAACTAGTGACGGGATGGGTTTTGGTAACCTCAACCTCCCCCGAGCAACGCGAGGGGGATTCAGGCTATTTTGTAAAGCGGGAAGCCCAAATTCTGTAGAGCACGAAGTTAGAAATCCAACGCCACAAACGAATCACGAATCGAAAGACGAACGAACAAACTGCGGATGAAACCGTCGAACTGGATCGACCGGACTCTGGCCAGCGTCCGTCAGCAGGGACCGGACGCGTCCGGTCAACAAAAATCGGCTCTGGAACCTTACTGTTCGCGACCGGACTCACGAGTACGGAGCGTCCGGTCGAGAGCAGTGCGTCCGGTCAGAAACGAACAAGCACGATGAACAGTGAAAGCGATGCGTCCGTCAAAACATGAATGGAGCGTCCGGTCAAAGTGAAGAACACGGCTACGTGCTGTTCATCGACCGGACTCACGGACCGAGCGTCCGGTCACCCCGACTGAGCGTCCGGTCGACTCGCTGCAGCCCCGTTCGTCCACCGATTTGCCTCTATCTCACCCAAAACAATTCCTCTAGGGATCAAACTTGGTGAGATGAGTCACAAGGAGTATAGTGAGCTATCTTTAAGAGATCATGGCTCGAACCTATCTCCAAAACGGTGGATCGAAGAATTTCGGGGAAGGAAGAAACTTGACCCGAAACTAAAAATCGATCGATCTCCTAGACCGTGAGGTTAGAGGTTAATTCCTTCGGTGGAAAGAAGTGCCTCACGATCTAGGACAACTTGGTTCAAACGAATTTGCAAAAGATGAACCGAGCAAAGAGATCAAGCGACGGGAAAATCGTGGAGAAAAAGGATTCCGCGAAGAACACGAGCACAACGGAAATCACAGCCACGAATTGCAAGCCGAAGCGCAAACACACGCTACGACAAGGAGGATACGGCCTCCTTTCCTCAAAATCAACAATACACAGAGGTGAGTCTCTCTGCGGATCTCAGCAAGCTACAGCAGGGATGGGAGAGCAGGAAACCCTAAGTGCAGGAAGCAAATGAGATGGCTAAAACTGAGATAACTGAGATAACTGAGATAACTGAGATAGCGAGGAGGGTGTCTCCCTAGACTACTTATACTAACCTAGCCTAAGCCTATTTCCTACTCTACCCCTCACTACTGTATTTACAGAGCGGACCAGCCTAACCCTAAGGCTATTCTAGTCCACCCGCTGGTGGTAGGTAGATCCGACGGCCACGCCCGCACGGTCTTCCGCGTCGCCTCCACGCAACCTTCAGATCGCCGCCACGTGCCGCCACCACTCTGCACCCCCGGTTTTGTGGCCCAAACCGGGAAACCAGCCTTTTCCATCAGCCCCCGGTTTTGAGGCCCAAACCGGGAAACCAGCCTCCAGCCCGAGTTTTGTGGCCACACTCGGAAACCGTCCGCGCCCGAGTTTTGAGGCCCAAACTCGGAAACCGGCCCACGCCCAGGTTTTGAGGCTCAACCTGGAAACCGTCGCGCCCAGGTTTTGTGGCTCAACCTGGAAACCCAGCACCCAGGTTTTGAGGCCCAAACCTGGAAACCGTCCACCGTTGGTTTTTCCCGGGCTCTACCAACAAACCGGCGTCGTTGAGGGATGCACCGCCTGTGCACCCCTTCCACCGACATGATCGCACTTCTCCGCTTGTCGCTGTCGCAGGCTGCCAGCCACCACAGCTGATCCTCCGGCCTCCAGTCCATCAGTCCAAGTCCACGTCCGCCCTTCACCGTCCGATACATCGGCATGGCACGTCCGCCGCACGGCACGCCCATCCTTCATCGCGCCCGGTCCGTCGGCACGACACGTCGCAACTTGACCTTCACCCGCCATCGACCACTGTCTCCGTGCTCGACACCTGCACAACACAAGCCAAAGAACATGCGCATCATCTCGTTGACAATCACTCATCACACAGAGACTCGGCATACACCCATGTATCCGCAATCTCCCCTTTGATGAGTGCATTGTCAACTCCACAACAAATCATGAATAAGAAGAAGGAGGTAGGAAGGAGTGAGAAGAGAAAACCCAACCAAATGACCCAAAAGCCTAACAAAAGCCAAGAAAGGTCAAGTGGATGAAGCGAAAACTTGGTCCCCAAAGACATGGGCAACGGCTCGACGCAACCAAGCAAAGCAAAGCTAGCCCTCAAGAAGAGGTAGAACAGGCTCAACACCGCTAGCAGATACCAATTGAAGATCGGAGGACAACAGAAACAAAATGCTAGTCCCTCAAGACAGAGGCAACGGCTCAACACAACTAGCAAGAAAATCACTCCGAACCAATTGGAAATCAACCCAAACCAAAAGGGAAAGCACACCCGACGATACCAATTGAAAGCCAAATGAAAAAGCTTATGAAAGCTCATGAAAAGCTAGGAACGTTTGCTAGTCCCTCAAGACAGAGGCAACGGCTCAACACAACTAGCAAACTCCCCCTCGACATTGCAAGCAACTGGACAAATAATTCTCCCCTTAGTTGATCAACACAGGGGCATATGATTTGCATAAATTTCTCCCCTAGTTGAAAATGCACTTATCAAGGCCAAAAGGTATCGGAGAAGCAACTCCCTTCACACAAACTCCTCTGAACACAAGATCTCCTTCCAAAATGCATATGAAGTCAAAATGCAAGTTAGGAGCTTCAAGTATATAGTCAAAAAAAAAATGCAAAGATGCTCTAATCAGTATAGCTCCGACATCTCAATTAAGCACTCAAATAGCAAAGGCTCAAACTGATCACTTATACGAAATATGAAGCATAGGAGCATGTGAGCAGTTTTAAGCCAAAAAGGATAGTCACCATCAAAATAGCACTAGACATGTATAGAAGGAATCCAAACAAGTGCTAAACATATATACAAAGTGAACTACCCCTAGCAAAGTTCAATCATCATGCATAGGAATGAAGCATATACTTGTGATTTCAAATTCATATCGGAGTTGCAGCGGTAAAAGAGTTCACAAGTTCATTTTTAGCATATGATTGCGAGAGGTTGAAAGCTTGTCATCGCCTAACTTTTCAACCGTGCGAAGCCTATGCCGAAGCAATCAGACCAAGCAGAAGCAAAGCGGTTTCGGTCATACACTACATGGCTCAAGTTTAACTCAAGGTGCAATGAGAAACAGTCTCAATACCATGAGGTGTTGACAAGCAATCCCATCTCGATCTTTTCAATTCAACAATACTTGGTTCAGATTGTAAGCAAGTTATGAACAACCAAGCAAGTGAATGACTCAGAACTAGAGACATAGCAACCTAGCATATATGAAAAGCAGGAATGGACTCAACACACCCTACACATGCTAGTTGCATATCTCAATGGTGAACATTTTCAGATTTATATACATTAGGCATAATTCACCATTCCAAAAATAGCTCGCTCATAACATGTAACAGTGATCAGAAGGAGCATAAGCTACAAGCATCATCATAAGTATCGGAGCAATACTAACAAGAGCATAATTACATTCTAGTGAATATAGACATGAAGCTCAGAATGTAAATGCGTATGCCCGACACAAAACTGAAAGAAAGAAGATACCAATTGGAAGGACTCAAGAAACTCAAAAGAAAAGAGCCTCAAAATAAAAGAGTCAGTCTGTACATCTCAAAATGCTTCCCCCATCTAAAAGGGGAAACACACACCAAGCTCACCCCTCAACCTATTAAAGGTTGATTCGTCTAAAGGCTTGGTGAAAATATCAGCCAATTGGTGATGAGTATCGACATGGCGAAGGTCGATATCACCCTTCTCCTGGTGGTCTCGCAAGAAATGAAAGCGCACATCAATGTGTTTGGTTTTCGAGTGAAGCACGGGGTTCTTAGCAACGCTAATGGCACTCATGCTGTCACAAAGCAAAGGAACTCGAGTAAAGCTCAAACCAAAATCACGCAAAGTGGCCATCATCCAGAGTAACTGGGAACAGCAGCTAGCCGCAGCAACATATTCAGCCTCCGTGGTAGACTGAGCGACACTAGACTGCTTGCGAGAAGACCACGATACAAGAGAAGACCCAATAAACTGGCAAGTCCCAGAAGTGGACTTGCGCTCAATGCGACAACCAGCAAAATCAGCATCAGAAAAGCCACAAAGCGAGAGGGTGGAAGAAGCAGAATACCAATCCCGAACTCAGGCGTGAAACGAAGGTACCTGAAGATGCGCTTCACGGCCTGACGGTGAGAAGTGCGTGGCGAAGCCTGAAAGCACGCGCACAAGCACACGGCGAACTGAATGTCCGGCCGTGTCGCCGTCAGGTAGAGCAGCGATCCAATCATGCTGCGGTGCTCCTTCTGGTCCACTGCTTCTCCATCCGTGTCGGCATCCAGGGCAGTCGTCGTCGACATGGGCGTCGGAAGAGGCTTGGCCTCACCCATGTCGAACCGCTTCAGCAAGTCCCTCGTGTACTTGCCCTGGTGCACAAACGTCCCCTCTCGGGATTGCTTAATTTGCAACCCGAGAAAGAAAGTCAGCTCGCCCATCATGCTCATCTCGAACTCCCTGCTCATAGTATCTGCAAACTTGGCAACCAAAGCGTGAGAAGAACCACCGAAAATGATATCATCCACGTAATTTGGACCAAGAGAGTATCTTTGCCTTGCTTGAGGAGAAAGAGCGTTTTATCAACACATCCCATTTTAAAACCCTTAGCTAGCAAAAAGGTTTTTAATCTCTCATACCAGGCTCTAGGGGCTTGTTTCAAACCATACAAAGCTTTGTGGAGTTTAAAGACATGGTTTGGAAACTTGGGATTTTCAAAACCGGGGGGTTGCTGGACATAGACCTCCTCCTCAATGTAGCCGTTTAAGAAGGCACTCTTGACATCCATTTGAAAAAGTTTGAAACCATGGATGCAGCATAAGCCAAGAGTATCCTAATAGCCTCCAAACGAGCTACAGGAGCGAAGGTCTCCTCATAATCTATCCCCTCCTTCTGACTATAACCCTTCGCTACAAGCCGGGCCTTGTTTCTCACAATGTGGCCCTCCTCTCCTTGCTTGTTTTTAAATACCCATTTTGTCCCAATAGGTTTACAGTCAGGAGGTGGTGGCACTAGAACCCAAACCCGATTTCGCTCAAAGTTCTCTAGCTCCTCATGCATGGCATTGACCCAATCCGGATCCGTCAATGCGTGTCCAACATCTCGGGGTTCAAAAGACGCAACAAAAGCAGAATGAGCAAAGTGCGAGATGTGCTGTGACCTGGAGCGAGTAACTCGCTCGTCGATGTCGCCGATCATCTGTTCAGGGGGTGCTGGCGCTGGATATGTCGTGGCGCCTCCCGGGAAGAAGTGACCTCCCCCTCAACAGCAGCTGGTTCCACCCCGGGTACAAAAGGTACCGCGCGAGGTGGAGGATCCCACGGCCCCCAGGAAGAAGAAGTGTCGGGGCCGTGAGTCGTCGTCGAGGCCGCCCTTTGCGGCACGGCAGGTGGAGGGGGTGCTGGATATCTATACCTTCAGCACCCTCGTCCTCATCATCAAAAAGAGGCTCTCCAACCTCATGATCACCTGCACGCTCAAAACGAGAAGAGGGACAAACAAGAGTCTCGTCGAAGGTGACATCTGATGTCTCCATGACTCGGTTAGTGTCAAGGTTAAGTACACGATAAGCTCGAGTGTGAGTGCCATAACCCAAAACACACCGTCAGAAGAACGAGACTCAAACTTGTCCAGGTTGCCTTTCTTCAATATAAAACAGTGGCAACCAAAGACTCTAAAATAACTCACCTTGGGCTGGCGACCAAAACGCAACTCATAAGAGGTCTTCTTCAAAAACGCTCTCAGAAAAATGCGATTCGAAATGTAGCATGCAGTGTTCATAGCTTCGGCCCAAAAACGCCTAGGAGTCCTATGCTCATCAAGCATCGTCCTGGCCATCTCAACAAGGGTCCGATTCTTCCTCTCTACAACACCATTTTGGGGTGGTGTATAGGGGGAAGAAAACTGATGCTCCAAACCAAGGCGGTTACAAAACTTCTCAAAATCCGAATTTTTAAACTCGGAACCATTATCACTCCGAATAGCTCGCATCGAGTTCAAAGGGAACTCGTTCTGAAGACGCAAAATCAGATTGCGAGCAAATGAGAAAGTCTCGGTCTTCTCAGCTAAAAAGAAGACCCACGAATATCTCGAAAAGTCGTCAACAACAACAAAACATACCACTTGCCACCAACCGAGCTCACCCGAGCCGGACCAACAAGGTCCATGTGTAAAAGCTCTCCGGGGTGCGAGGTCATGACCTTAGTCACGGATGGTGGGGAGCAGCAACCATCTTCCCATGTCTGCAAGAATGGCAAACTAGATCCTTCTCCATCGAAAGCTTGGGCAATCCTCGGATTAGGCCAAGTGAGCTAAGTCTTGCAAGCAAGTCGAAACTTAAATGACCGAGCCTCCTATGCCACTTCCAAAGATCGGAGGAAGAAGGACTAGCCAAAAGACAGCGAGAAGAACCAAACGATTCCGAGAAATTCGCACAAAAGACTTTCCCAAAGGGCGAAATCAGACATACAAGATCGCCCTGAGGATCTAAGATGCGACTAAGGTTCGGTTTAAAACGAATCTCATAGTCATCATCAAAAAGTTGCGAAACAGAAAGAAGGTTAAAATGCAGGTTAGAAACAAGAGCAACATCGCGCAACACAAAGTGCTCATTAACCCGCACCGTCCCACGGGACAATACTTTACCTTTACTATTGTCGCCGAAGGTTATGTACTCCTTTCCGGCGACCGGGCTAAGGCTGGAGAACCACTTGGCGTTTCCGGTCATGTGCCTCGAGCAACCGGAATCCACCAACCAAATGTCCTCCAACCGTCTCACCTACATCAATAAAAGACATAGGGTGAGCATACGGTCCAACACTGGGGTTAGTGAAATAAGGGAAAACCAGTGTTGGGCCGGCTGCTCAAAAGAAGGGTTAGTGTAAAAACCATTCCTAGCACGTCTACGAGGGAAGCGATCACCACGCTGAGGAAAACGTGGTCCGCTAGGGAAGAAGCGCTCACCGCGGTACTCAAACGCGGGTGGGGAAAGCGCTCAACTAAGCCTCCGCCACGGGGTCCGTTACCTGCAAAAGCAGGACCCCGTCGGGCACCCTCTCTACGAGGTTTACGCCTAGGAGCTGGGGCTCAACTGCTCTAGCGTCTCTCCTCGAAGCTCTCTCCTGCCTAGGCCTAAAAACTGAGGTGCTGGACCTCTAGGCCTAGTCTCCCTCCTCGGGGCTCTCATCTCCTGCCTAGGCCTGGAACCTCCGTCCGGACCTAGCAGCTCCTCCCTGGGCCTTCGGTACATGTCCACCATGAGCTGGATGGTACATGTCCGGGTTCTCCATCTCCCGAGCCCTGCGCGCCTCTCTCTTGCGCCTAAAGCAGAACTCGCTCAAGTGACCATCCCTCCCACAGAAATCACACTGGTACCTCACCGCACGCACAGGGGGTTGTTGGTGACCAGGGCTGTGGGTGGGCTCACTTTGCCTTTGCCCTTTGGTGGCAACTCCTCACGAATGGGTGGCATAGCATCAAGCTTGTTTCTGAGGTGGTTTGGCTTGGGTGCCCAAACTGGGTTCTTGGGAGGAACTTTAGGGGGTTCCTCAACCACACCATCTTGGGTGATAGGCTTGGCTGGCTCTTTGAGTGGAAGCTTGGCAAGTTTGGGAATAGTGGTGGAATTGGGCTTCTCACATGGGTTCAGACCACTAGACTCTCCAATCTTCCCAAGGCTGAGAGATCAACACTCTGAGCAAAACCTACACCAGGGGCACCAACAGCTCGCTTGAATTGGGAGATCATCATCCCGAGCTGCGGCTCACTACTGAGACCCATGACAAGATGGACCGAAGGTATGTGTTTTCTTCCTCGGTTTGCATCTTGCCATGCTTCACATTGGCAATCTCCATCTCCAGGCCCTCACACAAAGCACACCTCATGACACAAGTGCTATCTGAGCTGGCCTTCTCTAAAGACTCAAGCTTGGCATTCTTCTCTGCCAACTCAGATTGCAAGACAGGACAAGTCTTGCACGCACCCAACAGCTGCGGCCTAGCTCGGAGCTCATCCACCTCATCTACCAGCGCAGCATGCTTACTCCTCAGAGTGAGAAGATCCGTCATGTGCGCGGCGCAACTCTCGCACTCCAACTCCTCCGACACAACCACGGTGGACCGAGCGAACTCAAGCTCCTTCACCGTGTCCTCCCACTTCTGCCTAAACTCCTTGCGCTCTCTAGCGGCACGCCTAAGCAACTTATCTTGGCTAAGGAGGGCAGCAGTCAACTTCTCAACCTCGGAGGAAAGCTCGTCGTAGGTGAGAGATACCTGGGAGGTGTCGTCGTCGTCGTCGTTCCGAGGGGTACGCTCCGGCTCGCCGTCGACCTCATCGCCCAGCGCCATGGTGCAGAAGCCGTCGTCGTCGGCGAAAAAGCAGAGGCCGTTCAGCTTGTCCTCGATCCTCTTCTTCTTCTCGGACTCGTCATCACTCGAGCTGGCGGAGTCGTCATCCGAGCCGTCGACGTCGCTGAGCGTGGCGAAGAATGCACGCTGCTCAGCTTGCTGCTTCTCCAAGTACTTCTTCTTGATGTACTCTTTGTCGAAGCCGCCCCGCTTCTTGTGCCTTGGGGGAACGTGCTTCTCCTTGTACTTGGAGTCGCGCCTGTGGCCGTGATCGCCCTTCCCCAGATGCTTGTTCTTCTTCTTGGGCAGTCGGCGATGAAGTGGTCGGGGTCGCCGCATTCGTAGCATCCGGCGCGTCCTCCTCCACGACGGCGGTTCACGCGGTTGTTGTGGAACCGCGAAAACCGGTTGGCAAGCAAAGCCAACTCGTCGTCTCCCAAAGACTCCAGCTGGTCCTCTGTCACAGAAAAGAGAGAAGAAAGCGCAAAGCCAGCTGAGGGGTTAGAGGAAGAGCCGGAAACCAAAGCCATGGACGGGCGAGAAGGATTTTCAAAAGAAGCCCTTGCCATAGCATCAATCTCACTGGACTTGAGCTTACTGAAGAGCTCGTCGCAGGTGAGGGTCTCATAGTTCGGCGATTCGATGATTGCCTGAACCTTGGAGTCCCACACCGAACGGTCAAGAGTGTGCAAAAGCTTCAAAGCACGCTCATGATCGTCAAATGGCAACTGCTCTCTGTTAGCCCTCATCCTGTTGACAATCACCTGAAAGCGAGCGAATAAACTTTCTATGCTCTCGCCAGGCTGATGTCGAAAGTTCTCATACTCTCTCTTGAACGACTCGTAGAGTCGGGTTTTGACTTGAGAGGTGCCCTCATGAAAACGCATGAGGGTGTCCCAGATCTCCCGAGCCGTAGAGAGGTGAGAAACGCGATCAAACTCACCCACGCTCAAGCAGGAGAACAAAGCGTTACGCGCCCGGCTATTGGCTTCGTGCTCATCGATCTGAAGCTGAGAGACACGAGCAGCCAGGACAACGTAGTTGGCGTTGTTGCAAATCTCCCAAACAGAAGAGCCCATGCTCTGGAGATAGGCCGACATGCGTATCTTCCAATACGCATAGTTCGTCCCATCGAAAAACGGCGGTTTGCCCACGCCGCGATCCATGTCGCCTTCGGTGGATCTGGAACCGGCTAAGGTGGAAGATCCTTAACCTGCTCTGATACCAATTGAAGGACCGAGAATGCAAAGCAAGCGACCAGAGGGGGGGGGTGAATGGGAGCAATAAAATTTCTCACGAAACTTTGGCCAAGTGTCCCAAAATCAATCCAAGAGCTACTACCAAAACGTGATGCCCACGACCCTTGGAAGAGGGTGGATGATCCCAGGGATCACAGCGAGGCACCACAAAAACTTCCTCACCCAGTTCACGCAAGTCAACTAGTGACGGGATGGGTTTTGGGTAACCTCAACCTCCCCCGAGCAAGCGCGAGGGGGATTCAGGCTATTTTGTAAGCGGGAAGCCCAAATTCTGTAGAGCACGAGTTAGAAATCCAACGCCACAAACGAATCACGAATCGAAAGACGAACGAACAAACTGCGGATGAAAAAGCGTCGAACTGGATCGACCGACTCTGGCCAGCGTCCGGTCAGCAGGGACGGACGCGTCCGTCAACAAAATCGGCTCTGGAACTTACTGTTCGCGACCGGACTCACGAGTACGGAGCGTCCGGTCGAGAGCAGTGCGTCCGGTCAGAAACGAAACAAGCACGATGAACAGTGAAAGCGATGCGTCCGGTCAAAACATGAATGGAGCGTCCGGTCAAAGTGAAGAACACGCTACGTGCTGTTCATCGACCGGACTCACGGACCGAGCGTCCGGTCACCCCGACTGAGCGTCCGGTCGACTCGCTGCAGCCCGTTCGTCCACCGATTTGCCTCTATCTCACCCAAAACAATTCCTCTAGGGATCAAACTTGGTGAGATGAGTCACAAGGAGTATAGTGAGCTATCTTTAAGAGATCATGGCTCGAACCTATCTCCAAAACGGTGGATCGAAGAATTTCGGGGAAGGAAGAAACCTTGACCCGAAACTAAAAATCGATCGATCTCCTAGACCGTGAGGTTAGAGGTTAATTCCTTCGGTGGAAAGAAGTGCCTCACGATCTAGGACAACTTGGTTCAAACGAATTTGCAAAAGATGAACCGAGCAAAGAGATCAAGCGACGGGAAAATCGTGGAGAAAAAGGATCCGCGAAGAAACGAGCACAACGGAAATCACAGCCACGAATTGCAAGCCGAAGCGCAAACACACGCTACGACAAGGAGGATACGGCCTCCTTTCCTCAAAATCAACAATACACAGAGTGAGTCTCTCTGCGGATCTCAGCAGCTACAGCAGGGGATGGGAGAGCAGGAAACCTAAGTGCAGGAAGCAAATGAGATGGCTAAAACTGAGATAACTGAGATAACTGAGATAGCGAGGAGGGTGTCTCCCCTAGACTACTTATACTAACCTAGCCTAAGCCTATTTCCTACTCTACCCCTCACTACTGTATTTACAGAGCGGACCAGCCTAACCCTAAGGCTATTCTAGTCCACCCGCTGGTGGTAGGTAGATCCGACGGCCACGCCCGCACGGTCTTCCGCGTCGCCTCCACGCAACCTTCAGATCGCCGCCACGTGCCGCCACCACTCTGCACCCCCGGTTTTGTGCCCAAACCGGGAAACCAGCCTTTTCCATCAGCCCCCGGTTTTGAGGCCCAAACCGGGAAACCAGCCTCCAGCCCGAGTTTTGTGGCCAAACTCGGAACCGTCCGCGCCCGAGTTTTGAGGCCCAAACTCGGAAACCGGCCCACGCCCAGGTTTTGAGGCTCAACCTGGAAACCGTCGCGCCCAGGTTTTGTGGCTCAACCGGAAACCCAGCACCCAGGTTTTGAGGCCCAAACCTGGAAACCGTCCACCGTTGGTTTTTCCCGGGCTCTACCACAAACCGGCGTCGTTGAGGGATGCACCGCCTGTGCACCCCTTCCACCGACATGATCGCACTTCTCCGCTTGTCGCTGTCGCAGGCTGCCAGCCACCACAGCTGATCCTCCGGCCTCCAGTCCATCAGTCCAAGTCCACGTCCGCCCTTCACCGTCCGATACATCGGCATGGCACGTCCGCCGCACGGCACGCCCATCCTTCATCGCGCCCGGTCCGTCGGCACGACACGTCGCAACTTGACCTTCACCCGCCATCGACCACTGTCTCCGTGCTCGACACCTGCACAACACAAGCCAAAGAACATGCGCATCATCTCCGTTGACAATCACTCATCACACAGAGACTCGGCATACACCCATGTATCCGCACTACCGCGCTACGGGGGCTCGGTACTCGCTATCAGTCATGATGAGCCGGCAGTAGACGGGGAACAGAGGAAGGCCAAAGCTCAGCGTTTTAGCCAGAACGCTGACAAGAGCTACTCGAAGAGTAGCTGAGGCTACTGGTGTGGACAACGCATACAACGCAACCTCGATGACGTCGATTCGACATGTGCGTAACCGTCGAGTCGCACAGAACGCCTCAAGCTAATCTCGCCATGGCAATGAACCTGGTCGAGAATCTCCCGGTGACACCTTAGCTCTAGCATCTCGGAGCGTATCTGAAGGCATCCCTGGTACAAGTCCAGGACCAGGCGGTAGGACCATCTCACGCCGCTCCCACTGGATCTAGAAGAAGCCGCAGGGATCCGGACCCTCGGCCAGAGTCTAGCAGTAATCAGAACCGCCGCAATGATCGCAATAATCGCAGAGGCGGCCAAGACGACGGAGCCGACCAGCATGCCAGGAATAATCCAAGTGCTGGGCCCCGGGACCTGCGCGACTATGACAGAACCGACCAATTTATAAGAGCACAAGTGCGAAAACCTCTGTTGGAGCAGCTGAATTAGCACACTTGAGCCCATATAAACCCGGTAGTCCATGAAATCCTAAGAGATTTCAAACTTTTCCAACATCTCAGCCAAGATCGCATGGTCAAGCAAATACAGATCATGTTCACAGAGTTTTGCAGCGGAAATAAAATTACAATAGTTCACAAATAATAATACAAGTGGAGATACTTTGAAACAACATAGCTTTGAAATGAATACCATAACATAAGTGGAAATACTTTGCTAGCTTGAGTGACATCCTCCAACAACAGCATAAAGAGAAGAGGTATGGAACTGCCGAGCCCACCGACACTGGTCATCACCTTTCGGCAGACCTAACCTTCACCTGCAACAAGGTGGGATAAACCCTGAGTACTAGAATGTACTCAGCTAGACTTACCCGTCGGAAACCAAAAATAAAGTGACACCAAGGAGTATGCAAGGCTGATATAAACAGTAGAGCTGGCTAGCTTTATTTGCAAAAGGAGCTTAAGTTAAAGGGTTCATCATTTAATTATATGAGCAGTCATCTTTTATCATATTCTTTAAACTCTAGGTTTTGCACCTGTACTAGATCACTCACTTGAATCTAGCAAACAAATACATAATACCATATCAGGTTTGCTTATCAATATTTTAGTTGAACCATCAAATGTCACATGGAGTTGTATCGTGGTGAAGCTCGCCATAGTTTCCCACTAACCGGGGGAGACGGCGACTCGAATCGAATTCCAAACCAGCTGGTGAAAGACCTTTAATACCAGCCCACACTTTCCCCGTCGGGTCCATGCATTGGGCAACCGCTCGATGCTTGTTCGTGGTGGTAATCGTCACGGTTCAAGCACGGACCGCCCAATTGGAACCTGGCGATGGCCTCCCGCGGCAGATCGCATTTCCATACTAGAGGGCGCGACACGGGTCGAAACCGGCCCGAACAGCTTCTAACCGGCTTTGGGGTCGATGATTACGGCACCGACATATCCCTAAGTAAAAGGGCGCGTTCAAAAATGAACGAGGGCCAACATCGATACAAACCTACACGATCCAATGGACGGACTGCCCCAAGTTTCCAAACTTGTGCCTTGCCTTCCAGTTGACCATATTTCATTACTACTCAGGTTCTTTTCCACGATAGCAAATATAGCCAATCGTGATCCGGTAAATACCCATCAGGGGTATTACGGAAACATCCTTAACTACTACTTTTATTTAGCAGGCTAAGCAATTCTACATTAATAAATAATAACAGGATAACAGGGCAGATATTAATCAATAATCAAGGAATGGTAATGCAGCAAGTAGGATTCAGTCAACTCCTATACTTAATGCATCACAATATAAAAGGACTCAAGTAATTTAATTATAAAAACTGGGAGACTTAGAATGCTCCGGGGCTTGCCTGGGAACCAACACTAGGTTAGTGTTTGTTAGGTGATACTCGCTTGGCGACAATCTCCGCTGTAGCACATGCTTAACTCCGCATCTTCGGGATAATCCACCAAACACCGTCTTCGGGTTTAGCCTCCTCGTCACGTCCTTCACGATGTATCTACCGTTACCTAAATGAGATGCGCAATGCAAGCGTATGAATGCGAGGGAAATGCTTACGAAGCAAACACAAGCATTACTAATGACTTCGCATAAGCAATCAGGATAACTACTAAAAGAAGACATAGCTCCAACACCCAACATAGCATAATCACTTCAGCAGGTTATAATTAAAGAAAAGTGTGACACGGTTCATTTGGCACTCAGAGAGGCTAGCTATAATAATCAATCAAGGCTACATCACACATCACCCAAAAGGAGCACATGTATGCACATATAGCTTCTACTTTAGTTAAGCATGTCAATCAACATTAAGCTATAACAATCAAGTTTGGTTCATTTAGATAGTTTGGACACCAACACACCATTTTCTTTAAACAGACATAACTGGAGCTACACATATCCAAACAAGGTGATTCTAGACTTTCTGGAAAGCTAATGAAATTACCTACAACTTTGCTATTATCACTCAATCATGATTCAGCCATTAAAAAGACCAAACATAACAGTCAAGCAGTTCTATCCAATCTTTGGACAGAATATTACATTTATCTTCAAACAGTAATAACTGGAGATCTAAAGCACCAAAAGACTTGACATAAGACTTATTAGAAAGATTATTAAGTTGTCTAAAACTTATTTATAATCATCTCAAGATGATTAAGCAGTTATCAAGGCTAACCAACTCAAACAAGTAAATCTGTCCAGATTTGGACAGATTCTGACCTCTAACTTTAGAGACATGTAACTCAAGTTCTAAACCGTCAAAAATAGTGATCCAAAACAATTCAGAAATGCTATGAAAAGAACTACGACTCTTCTATTAACACGAAGACTTGATTCACAACTTAAATTAACCAAATAAGTCATTCTTTCAGATCTGCACAGAAATTATGCAAAACCTGACAGCAAATTGCAAAATCTATAACTCCTAAACTACTAGGCCTAAAATCATGAAATTTTAGGACAAACATGATAAAAAAGTTATCTACAACTTTTATATAGAACACTTCTACAGAAAACATAATTTTCTTTATGAACTATTCACCACTACACAAACTGTACATGCAGCCATTTCAGCAATTTAATAAATCCACTTTAACTCATTATTTGGTTAATATGTGAGCACACTTATGAGCTATTAAACACTTTTAACAGTCATAAACATGACATACAATAATCATCTCAGATTCATATGCAACAAAGTCAATCATTCAAACATATACATTTTCATTTATCACCATGCTTTTATTAATTAAATAATTAGCAAACATGGGCATTAATTTAAGTGATGTTGTAAACACCTCATTTGGAGCTCATATTTTTACAGGTGATAGATAACATCAAAATATAGCTACTGTAAAAATACTATATGCTCAGGTCTTATAGATTATTTATTAAAAAATGGCAAGTTTTATTTACGAAAATGCATGTGAGAGCAAAATAAATCTACAAAACATATTTTCTGCAAACACATGACCATGATAAAATTATCCAAGCTACAATAATGCCATAGAAAGGCAGTGGAACCACCAATTCTATTTTTACATGCAAACATTTACCACAAATCATTTTAATCTATTTAATGAGCTGAAAGCAAGATAAATTCATAACTAATTCATACTTGCACCAATAACTCTAAAATTTTTATCACAGCACACATGACACATGACAAGCCTACCATAAAATTTTGACAGCAAACTAAGGAATACAACAGCAGATATGATTTTCTCCCTATTTAAACCTATTTAACACGAATCAATCATTACAGCAGAAACTATCGACTAACACCCATCATATAAAACATTCACTGGACAGCACTCTTCACAAGGATTCCAAAAAGTCCTCACTCGCAATTTTTCGACATTCCTACACTTTACTACGCATTTTACAAGTTCAGCCAAAAAGAGGATTTAATAATTTCGGGAAAACAAATAACTGCACTTATGCAAAATGAACAAAAGACTTTTCAGAAATTACTTAAGCCCTTAAAAGTAAACTATTTCTTTTACCACTTTTACAACATGGACCCTACGAAGAGTTTCAGCTTCTCACTCATACCCTTCTTCTACCTTTTCACGGTAAAACGACGGGAAGACGAAGGAGACGCCGAGCTTGTGCAGGAGAAGGAGACCGGGCTCTAGGGTTTGGGCACCGGGGCTCGGGGCGTAGCTGCTCGCAGCTGCTGGTCCAGCCAGCCACTGCTCCCTGGCCAGCGACGGCCTGGCCGGCCACGGGCAGAGGGTCGCGCGACCTAAGGTGTCGCGGCCCTGTGCCATAGCAGCAGAAACCGCAGAGAGGAGGGAGCAGGGCTGTTGCTTGGCAAGGGAAGGACGGGGAAGACACGGAGGAAGAGGAAGGGCGCCAAGGAGGAACCAACGGTGACCTTGCCTGCACGCCATGGCTGCTGAAGAAAACAGAAAAGGGAGAATGGAGGAGAGACCATGCTGCTGGTTGTGCTGTACGTTGAGGAAGGCAGAGGGAAATAGAGGGAATGGAGGGAGACCGAGAGAGAGGGAGGACCAGACTCGGTCTTTCTTGCGGGAGGGGAAGGCGCGCGACAGAGGGCACCGCCCCTCTGCGCCAATGGGACGGCGCTCGGGGCCTCGGGAGGGGGCGCGCCTCGGGACGCTGCGCAGATTGTCGGCATTTTTTTTTTCTGGAAAATTTCTTTCCCGAAATGGCAGGTTTCCGGAAACTTTGGGTCAAGATAAAAAATTCCAAATACTGATCAAACGGACTCCGATTCCAACGAAACTAATTTTGTTGTCGTCGTCTCGCCGAATACTCCGACTTTCGTTAAAGGCACTTGGTCAGATTCTCAATGGTTTGCCCGGTAACGATCGTCGACGGCATCTTCACGGTGACCGAAATTCCAATTTTCGCAGTCCAGACTTAGGCGATTTCCGGAACCTGAAAACTGCGTTGTATCTCATCTTGCGAGCTCGTTTTCACCATTTTCGGCATCAATCCATGTCTTGGCCATAAAACAAAATTTGTTCCTTTCGATCTGTACTACAACTTTCGTTTAAGGCGCACTGACCTGCGAACACTCGAAAATACCGTTCAACTCCGGTCAAAGCGGTCACCCGGTAGGATCCAGATTACGGTCTCTCGTCGGTCGGGATATTTTCCGGTCGTCTGCTCAACATAAAACTTTCATAACTTTTGCTCGTGAGTCCATAAATAATTGATTGGGCATAATTGCAGGACTTGGTTGAACCCGAATGATTTTCTACAGTTAATCAGCCAGAACAGGCAAAGCTGTGACTCGTCATTTCATGTGACTTATTGATTCCAAATTTTTACTAAACTTTTCTACCAGTCACTATAGATAGGAACTGAAGCAGAGAACATGAAAAAGTCATGTTTAGCAATAATCTTGAATATTCCAAAATTAGGCAATCGTTATTACTTGTGCTGTTAATTATTTCCAGAATAATTTAAACAGACTCTGTTTCCGGGATTGATTCCAAATCTTCAGTCATCACTGGCAATACTAGAAATCATCTCTCGATCATCACCTGACAGACCATGTTTCTGTTTAAACTGACTCCTCAACTGGCGTCGAACACCTGCAGTGTTACAGCGACCACATCACTAAAAAGTCCGATCTACGCAACCACATTGAGGGCTCTAAGGACACAAGGCTCCGTCAAGAGATGGAAAGACGAAACGCATGGGATCGCGAGCATGGCCTCCTAGATCAAACCCTCACTGGTCCAAGACAATTTACGAGAAGGCTCCGGTCTGTCGTCTAGCCAAGAAGCTTCAAGATCCACGACCTGAGGTCATACGACGGAAAGGCAGATCCTCGTCAGTGGATTATGCTATATGAAACGGCAGTACGGGCAGCCGGCGGAGGAGGAGATGTCATGCCCAACTACCTGCCCGTGGTCCTTAATCAAGCTGCAAGCCAGTGGCTCCTGAGACTCCCTTCCGATTCCATTGACAGTTGGTCTGACCTGAAAAAGGCCTTCATATCTAACTTCAAAGCTACTTGTCAACAGCCTGCCAGCAAATATGATCTCGAGCGTGTCAAAGACCGCCCTGGCGAACTGTTACGTGAATACATCCGCCATTTTTCCGATGCCCGAATCCGGGTAGCCAACGTCACTGATGACGAATCTATCTCAGCTTTCATCAGAGGATTACATCACCATGAAGGGCTCGGGAATAAGCTACTGCGCAAGGAACCAAGAACAGTCGAAGAACTACTTAATATAGCCCAGAGCTGGGCTCGGGCGGAAGAATATAACACATAGCTTGCGGATGATCGCCGAGACCAGAGGCCTCGGCACGATGATCGCCAGCGAAACGAGTACCATGGCGACCAGCGCGACAAAGCCCACGATGACCATCGCGAAAGGTTCAGGGATAATCGCCGCCCTAACAGAAGGTTCGACAGCCGAGATGAAAGAAGAAGACAGCCAAACCCCGGTGGAGCACCGGGTAATGAAGTTAATAACACTAAGGCCGGAGGCAAGAGCAACTATGATTCAGCGTACTCCATGATCCTGAAGCAAGATTGCCCGGCGCACCCTGGCGTAGGACACACAATGGAGGAGTGCAGGGGGTTTAAAGCCATATTTCGCAATGGCTCGAAGAAACAACGCCCCGACACCGAAGACGACCCTCCGAAGCGACGCGAGGGAAAAGGTCCTCCAGAGGATGATGAAGATGACCAGGACCCAAGACGGAACCCGAAGCACGGAGGCTTCAGAGAAGCCGAAAAGTCTGTGCGAACCATATTCGGTGGGAAGGCAATCCTGGCCGATAAAAGTGTCCGCAAGCTAATCGAGCGAGCAGTCTACTCTGTCGACCGAGTTGACGAGAGGATATCAGACCCCAACTACTTGGCCTGGTCACACCAAGAAATTTCGTTCAGCAGAGCTGGTCAGTGGGCCAGGGTTCCTGAACCCGGTCGTTTCCCGCTTGTCGTTGACCCGACTATTGACGGGGTACGGTTCGAAAGAGTGTTGATCGACGGTGGCAGCGCCCTCGACATATTATTCAAGCACGCGCTACCAGAGCTCGGCATGAAATCAGGTGACCTGGAACCCTATGATGCTCCTTTCTGGGGCATCCTTCCGTCCCAAGCTTCCCAACCTTTGGGACAAATCACTCTACCGGTCCAGTTTGGCACAAAGGAATGCCACCGCATCTGCTACGTTAATTTTATCATAGCAGACTTTGAAGGGTCTTATCAGGCACTGTTAGGCCGACCGGCCCTGACAAAGTTCATGGCGGTTCCACACAACACCTACTTACTGCTGAAAATGCCATCTGAGAACGGCGTTTTAAGCATAAAGGGAAGCATCTCCATGGGATATGAATGTGAGAAGGAAAGTTTCTCTACTGCCCAAGCCCATGACCTCTCAATCCGCATGGAGGAAACACGCGTGGACGCGGTGAAAGTGGCTCCAGAGGACCAGTCTATCCCAGTCAAGGAAGCTAAGCGCGCGGCGACCAAAAGCAAGGATTTTAAGGAGGTGGAGCTGATCGAAGGAGATGCAAGCAAAACGGCACACATTGGCGTCGATCTCGACCCCAAATAGGAAGACGCGCTCGTTAGCTTCCTGAGGGAGAACGTAAGCGTTTTCGCGTGGAAACCCGTGGACATGCCCGGTGTACCTCGAGAGCTGGTCGAGCACTCCTTAGATGTTTCGAAAACCGCCAAGCCAATCAAGCAGAAGTTACGACGGTTCGCTCATGACAAAAAGGAGGTTATTAGGGTAGAAATCACCCGGCTTTTAGCTGCCGGATTTATAAAAGAAGTGTATCATCCGGAGTGGCTTGCCAACCCGGTTTTAGTCCAAAAGAAGAATAAAGAATGGAGAATGTGCGTTGATTATACCAATCTTAACAAACACTGCCCTAAAGACTCCTTTGCTTTACCCCGCATCGATGAACTCGTCGACTCTACGGCTGGATGCGAGCTCCTGTCCTTCCTAGATTGCTATTCTGGATACCACCAAATTTCTCTGAGAGAAGATCAGCCCAAAACATCGTTCATCACCCCCTTTGGGACATATTGCTACACAACGATGTCCTTCGGTCTCAAAAATGCAGGGGCCACATACCAAATGGCGATACAGAGATGCTTAGATGAGAAAATTCGAGCAGAGCTCGTAGCAGCTTACGTTGATGATATCGTTGTAAAAACAAAGCTGGCCCCTACATTACTAAATGATCTACGCATAACTTTTGCGGCTCTAAACAAATTCCGGTGGAAACTTAACCCTAAAAAATGTTTTTTCGGGGTCCCTTCGGGCATCCTGCTAGGCAATATAGTAAGTAAAGACGGCCTGAGGCCAAATCTAGAAAAAATACAAGCTGTCCTAAAGATGAAACCTCCAAAAAGCGTAAAAGATGTCCAGAAGTTGATCGGATGTATGGCTGCTCTAAGTCGTTACATCTCGCATCTCGGAGAAAAAGGCCTCCCGTTTTTTAGGTAACTCAAAGCTTTCGAAAAGTTTGAGTGGACCGAAGACGCTGAAGTCACCTTTCAAGAACTTAAGCAACTTCTAACAACACCACCCTTGCTAGCCGCACCAAGGGATGGTGAAACCCTGCTCATTTATATAGCGGCTACTGATCGGGTTGTAAGTACCGACGTGGTCGTAGAGCGCGAAGAAGAAGGGCAAGCCTACAAGGTGCAACGTCCGGTCTATTACATCAGCGAAGTACTCAATGACTCGAAATCAAGGTACCACCAGGTGCAAAAACTGTTATATGCAATACTAATTACATTTCGCAAACTGCGGCATTATTTCGACTATTATTCTATTGCGGTGGTTACTGAGTATCCACTAGGAGATATTTTGCGCAACAAGGACGCCAATGGTCGTATAATAAAATGGGCTCTGGAACTAGCCCCCTTCTCCCTCGAGTTTCGCAGTCGTACCTCCATTAAGTCTCAAGCGCTCGTCGATTTCGTGGTTGAATGGACCGATATGACTACACCAGTCCCTCCGACCAGCACTGAGCACTGGATAATGTACATTGACGGATCATTGAATCTCGAGGGCGCAGGAGCTGGAGTATACTTTATCTCACCTTCCGGAGACAAGCTGAGCTATGTCCTCCGGATTCATTTCAAGGCATCCAACAACGCAGCCGAATATGAAGCCAGCCTGCACGGCCTTCGAATCGCGATCGAGCTAGGAGTTAAAAGGCTAGAGGTCTTCGGCGATTCTGCTCTAGTCATAAACCAAGTTAACAAAGACTGGGATGCCACCAACGAGAAGATGGACGCCTACGTCGCCCAGATAAGAAAACTCGAGGTCAAGTTTTATGGTCTTCAATTCCAGCACGTCGTAAGAGCAGACAATCAAGCCACCGACGCTCTCTCCAAAATAGGTTCATCCAGGGCTCAGATCCATCATGGCGTGTTTGTCCAGGACCTGGTCAAGCCATCCATCGAGCAGGAAACATTAGGGACTGCCGAGCAGGCCCCGACCGACCAGACAATCGCATTGATACAGCAAACAGTTGACGATTGGAGGAAGCAGTTTATACGATATCTCACTAGGGCGGATATTCCTCAGGATAAGATTGAAGCCGAATGACTCATTCGGCGCAGTAAGCAGTACATTTTAGTAGAAGGAAAGCTTATGCGCAAAAATGCAAAAGAAGAACTACTCCTGAAGTGTGTTTCTCAAGAAGAAGGCACTCGTATTCTAGCTGACATTCATGCCGGTGTATGTGGAAACCATGCTGCTTCCCGAACGCTGGTCGGCAAAGCGTTCCGGGCAGGTTTCTATTGGCCCTGTGCCGTTGCAGATGCAGAAAAGCTGGTAAAGTATTGCGAAGGGTGCCAGTTCTTTGCCAAACAAATACATGTTCTGGCACATGATCTCCAGGCCATACCAGTGTCTTGGCCATTTTCATGCTGGGGTCTAGACATGATCGGACCATTCAAAGTAGCACCAGGCGGTTTCAGATACATCTATGTCATAATCGACAAATTCTCTAAATGGATCGAGTACAAACCATTGGTCAAATCTACAGCCCAAAAGGCAGCAGAGCTGCTGGATGATGTTATCCATCATTTTGGTCTACCTAACTGTATCATTACCGACCTCGGCTCAACGTTCACTGGCTCAGATTTTTGGGACTTTTGCGACGAAAGAAGCATAGTTGCCAAGTCTATCTCCGTAGCTCATCCAAGAGCTAACGGCCAGGTGGAGCGAGCAAATGGAATGATCCTCGACGCACTAAAGAAAAGGTTATTCAAAGCCAACGACCAGGACCAAAAGGCTGGTCGATGGTTAAAAGAACTACCGGTGGTAGTATGGGGCCTCCGAACGCAACGCAGCAGAAACACGGGTGTTTCGCCGTATTATATGGTATTCGGAGCTGAAGCAGTCCTACCAGCAGATATCGCGTTCAGGTCACCCAAAGTAGAGCAATACGACGAGGACAGGTCCAACCACGCCAGAGAACTATAAATCAACTGTATTGAGGAACGAAGAATGGACTCGTGCGTCCGAACAGCAAAATACATCGAAGGACTGCGAAGATACTACAACCAAAATGTCAAAGAAAGATTCTTTGTCATCAGAGACCTGGTCCTGCGAAGAATACAAAATACTGTCGGACTGCACAAACTCTCATCTCACTAGGAAGGCCCCTATCTTGTCAAACAAGTCACAAGACCCACTTCTTACAGGCTAACTGACCTAAATGGGACTGATGTCCCAAACTCCTAGCATATCGACCAGCTCTGGCGTTTTTATGCATAGCTTCATGAGGATTAAAAGATATGTACTTACCTCTGTACTCCCATAGTATATTATGAGTAAACACCGTCGTCTTTTTGCCCAAAGCTTTTGTTTTTCTTTCCGTCACACGCTTCTTCAGCCAATAGAGTAAAGTAAAAACATACCAAGACACAACATAATTTTCGATAGTCTGGAATGATTAGTCATCTACAAGAACTAACTTAATACATTCATGGACCTATGGAGCGCTGGGCTCCCCAGGCTCCTCGAATAGGTCCAGGTCCTTCGCAAGAGTGACGGTCGTTTCCTGGGATTGTTCATTCAGCTCAGACGCCTGGGCTTCCGAAGTATTCCGGGGAAAGCCACTTTCCAGCCTCTTCATGTCGATCGCTGGATAATGGGCCCGCCCAATAGCCAAGACATATGCAACAACCTGCTCGCCGGCATCAGCTACAAAATTCTTCATGGCTGCCCATGATCCAGCACACTGCTCTAGCATACCATATGGTTGAGGCAAAAGACCTCCGGACCGACCAGTCGCGTATACGGCATTCAGAACTGGAGCAATCCCTCGAACCATGGCGTGGCATCGCGCCTCCCAGGTCTTCACGTCCTGGCAAACCATCCCAATTTGGTTTTGCCAAGAGCGATGACTCCCTACGACAATCAACAAACAACAGTCGATCACAGTTAACTAGATAGCAATGTGCATTGATTCGACAAGACTAAACAAGCTACCTTCAAGCTCTCTCTCCAGATCATCGGCTCGTGTCTTCTCCAAAGCAGCAATAGCCTCGCTATCCAGCGCTTTCAGCTTCTCAACAGCGACCTGTGATGCAAGCTCTGTTCCAACAAAGTTAGTCAAGTCTGGCATGCCATATATGTCAGTGGCTTGTGGTTCTCACCTTCATTTTCACAACGAAGCCGCGCGATTTCGGACGATTGCTTCTCTGCGGCTCTGCGCAGTTCGACCTCAGTCTGCCGGGCACTGTCAAGGTCTGCTCGGTATCGTGCGCACGCCTCTTCAAGTTTTTCTTTTGCATCGAGCAAAGGGCCGATGGATTCAAAACATTTGCGGCGTTCCTCAGATAATTCCGACAATCCCTGCAAGTTAACTCAATTAATTCATTATCTACGCAATCCGTCTTCACAAGCGCTACACTTTTCGGATGATTACCTGTGCATATTTATGGAGCTGGCAAAGCATCCGGTCAAAATTCTTCATCGGACGATTGTCGGTGCTCTCCTCATGAAACACCCACTCGCCAGCCCGCTGGCGTGCCACCCTGATTCAGGAGATCTCGGTGGGCGAGGAATCTCCATAACGTCTTCTTCTGGAGCCACCGGCACCTCCTCATCTCCGGCGGGATCCACAGCACGCCCAACTGCGCCAAGTGTGCTTCCCTCCGGAGGAGGAAGCGGAGTATCTGAGGGAATTTGGGTCGAGCCGTATGGCTCCGCACGATCAGCGTATCGCTCATCCGACAACCCCTTGTCGGAGGACCTCCCTTCACTTGGACCGGTCCCTTGAGCGCTAGCTGAAGTCGGGCGCTCATCGGTCCCACCACAACCATCATCCCCTCCGACCAGCGCCCCGCCCGTGGTTGTTTCCTCCCGAACCTGCTCGGACCCCGCAACCGAGGCCCTGGTCGCCTCAGGGACCCTGTCGTCACTAACAAGATCAACCTCTGGCATGGTGTCGCTGACATAAAAGCAAGCGCAGAAGTGAAAAATATGGTAATAGCCATAAACTCATGACAAAGGAAGCTCAATGCTTACAGGTCACTAACGCGCAGACCCCCCTTCAGCTTGAGCCCTCTCGTCTTCTGCACCGGGAATACGGTCTTGGTCGACTGCTCGACGAGGACACGTTTGGGTGAAGGCGGCTCTTCATCGTCATCATCATCGTCCTAGTCACGAAGGGACTCGGAAGCTATGGGAGTCGTGCCGCCCGGAATCTCCAACGGGCCATCAGCCCGTGTTGCTGACCTCGTGGCAGCCTTACGACTGGTAGCCACGCGTTTACCCGCAGCTTTCGTAGCTCGTGGATTAGCCGCATCCGCGGCCTTTTTTCCTTTCCTCGTCTCTTCAGTCGCCGCCTCCCCAGCCTGGGAATATGGAGGTCGGCCAGCCCCAGGCCTTGGGTCAACTCCCTTCGACCAGTCAGTCGATGGCACGTCTGAGACGTACACGACGGAGCGATCCTGCGAAACAATGCAAAAAATATTTTGAACACCGCAACAGCCCAGACACTGCAAAGTAGACTCATTGGCACTCACATCTTTAACAGGTCTGAAGGACCGAGAATGCAATAGCAAGGCGACCAGAGGGGGGGATGAATGGGAGCTCAAAAATTTCTCTCAAAACTTTGGCCTTTTGTTCCCAAAATCAACCCCAAGAGCTTCGATCGAAACCGTGATGCTCACGACCCTTGGAAGAGGGTGGATGATCCCTAGGATCACAGCGGAGCACCACAAAGCGATAGCAAACCAAACGGCAAAAGCACCGGAACAAGTTCACCCCTCAATAACCAAGTCCCGAACGTAGATAGACAGCTACGTCGAGAAATCTCCAAACACCTATGCTAACAAGTAGCAAAGGTGCCTAGAGAGGTTCCTTGGTTAACTCTAGGGCCAACCGAGAAGTCCGGAAACCAAGTGAAGAAGCCGGGAGAGCAAACGTACTAAACCGGAGGCTTCAGCCAAATCCCGGACTGTCCGGCCCTAGGATCCCGGACTGTCCGCACCAGGCCGGACTGTCCGCGGTTCACTGGCGGACTGTCCGCCGGCAGAAGACGCAAAACAACAGTGTTGCTGAAGTCCCCTGCACTGATCCCGGACTGTCCGCGACCCACAACTGCGGACTGTCCGCTGGTCACGAAAAGACAAATCGGCCGAAGAACACAGCCACTGACTCGGCTGATCCCCGACGCCCGGACTGTCCGCCGGTCAGATGGCGGACCGTCCGCGGCTGTCCAGTGAGGGCGATTTTGATCGCCCTTCACCCAAATTACTCCCAAATCAATTCAAACCAAAATCCCTTGATCTCAAACTTGGAGAGGATGATCACGAGGTAGTTAGGAGACTATCCCCAAGAAATCATCCGCTCAAATCAACTCAAACAACGAGAAATCGAAGGGGAAGGTGTATGAACGAAAAAGCGCCACAAGAATGAAATCAACCCGATCTACTTGTTCATGAGGAGTTAGATGAATTCCTTCAGTGGAAATGATCTCCTCACTATAAAGAACAAGTTGATTCAAATGGATTTCGCAAAGACGCAGTAGAGAGGGAGATCGAGTGACGGGAAAATCGCGGAGAAACGAAAAACGCGAAGAACATGAATCAAAACACGAATTGACACATCGATCTGCAACCGTGTGGCTATCACACGCTACAACAGTGAGGTTATGGCCTCACCTCCTCAAAATCTCCAGTACACAGAGCTATGGTTCTCTGCGGATCTCAGTAGCTACAACAGGGGATTGGGAGAGCAGGAAACCCTAGAAGCAAAGAGCAAATAACTGAGATAGAATGGGACGAGGGTGTCTCCCTCTACTTATCCTAATTCTAATTCCTACTCTACCCCTCTCCAATTACAGAGCGAACCAGCTAAACCCTAGGGTTATTCTGGACCAACTCATGGTAGGTGGTGATCCGACGGCCACGCCAGCACAACTGGTAGCGTTGCCTCGACGCAACCTCACCGATCGCCGCCACGTGCCGCCACCGCTCTACTTGTCCTTTTCCCGGACGTCGCACCCCCGGTTTTGTGGCCCAAACCGGGAAACCAGCCTTCACGACCAACCCCCGGTTTTGAGGCCCAAACCGGGAAACCAGCCGTCCAACGCCTGAGTTTTGTGGCCCAAACTCAGAAACCCGCAGCGCCTAGGTTTTGAGGCCCAAACCTGAAAACCGTCCTCAGCCCGAGTTTTGTGGCCTAAACTCAGAAACCACCAGCACCCAGGTTTTGAGGCCCAAACCTGGAAACCGTCCACTCGGTGGTTTTTCTGTGGCTCAACCGCCAAACCGAGCCGTAGAAGGCATGCACCGCCCGTGCACCCCGTCCACCGACCCATGTCCCCAGGTCCTCGACCCAGGCAACACCGTGCCCGCAAGTCTTCGCTCGTCGCTGTCCCAGGCTGCCAGCCACCACAGCTGACCCTCGGGCCACCGGTCCCTCAGTCCAAGCCTCACGTCCGCCCTTCGCCACTCTCGGTCCATCGGCACGGCACGTCTCTACTTGACCTTCACCTTGCCTTTGATCACTGTATCCGTGCTCGACACCTGCACAACACAAGCCAAAGAACATGCGCATTATCCCAGTTAACAATCACTCATCACTCAGAGACTCGGCATACACCCATGTATCCGCAATCTCCCCCTTGATGAGTGCATTGTCAACTACCAACACAAATCATAATGGAAACAGAAGAAGGAAGGAAGGAAGAGAGAGAACTCAACCAAATGACCCAAAAGCATGTCAAAGCCGAAGATGGTCCAGTGGAAAGAGCAACACAACTTGGTTCCCAAAGACATGGGCAACGGCTCGACGCAACCAAGCAAAGCAAAGCTAGCCCTCAAGAAGAGGTAGAACAGGCTCAACACCACTAGCGAGAAAACTTGATACCAATTGACAGATCAACTGAAATTCAAGCAAAACAGAGCTAGCCCTCAACAAGAGGCAGAAACAGGCTCAACACCGCTAGCGAAGCAACTCGATACCAATTGTTACCAACTCAAAAACCAAAAGAGTTCGATACCAATTGAAGAGCTGAACATGAGCTGAAAATGTTTGCTAGTCCCTCAAGAAAGAGGCAAAGGCTCAACACAACTAGCAAACTCCCCCTTAACTAGTGCATACACCCAAGGGAACACATGATTTGTCAATATTTTCTCCCCCTTAGATGAAAATGCACCAGCAAGCAAATGTGCACACGCACTCAAATGTCTCCCCCTTGACAGAATATCTCCCTCCAAAAATGCATATGAGTAAAAATGCAAGTTAGCAGATTCAGGAATATAAACAAGAGAGTGCAAGGATGTTCTAAACAGTCTTGATCTGATGACTCAACAATATCCATAAGAAGCTAGCAAAGGCTCAAACTGATCACCAAATATGAATCCTGAACATTGGAGCAAAAAGAGCAGTTTTCAGTCAAAAAGGTATTCACCATCAAAATAGCACTAAGTATGTGAAGACAGGAAATCAGACATGTGCAAAACATGTATACAAGGTGAACTACCCCTAGCACAGTTCAATCATCATGCTATAGAATGAAACATAGACTTGTGTGTTCAGATTTTATCGGAGTTGCAGCGGATAAATTACACAAGTTCAAATTTCAGCATGTGATTGCGAGAGGTTGAAAGCTTGTCATTGCCTAACTTTTCAACTGTGCGAAGCCTATGCAGAAGCAATCAGAAGCTTAAAGCAACAGTTTCGGTCATAGACTACACAGCTCAAGTTTAACTCAAAGTGCAATGAGAAACAGTCTCAAAACTGTGATGTGCTGACAAGCAATCCCATCTCGATCTTTCCATTTTACTTTAACTTGGTTCAGATTTAAAGCAGTATATGAACAGACCAAGCAAGTGAATGACTCAGAACTAGAGACATAGCAACCTAGCATATATGAAAAGCACAAGTGACTTCAACACATTCTACACATGCTAGTTGCATATCTCAATGGTGAACATTTTCAAGTTTTATGTTCATTAAACAGATTCACCATTCATAAAATAGCTCTGCTCACAACATGTATCAGTGATCAGAAAGAGCATAAGCTACAACATCATCATAAAGCATCGGAGCAAATACTACACAGAGCATAGTTACATTCTTCAGATTATATACATGAAGCTCTGAATGGAAATATGCAAGATGAAATGCAAAGATGCATGAAGAAACCAAATGAAAAACAAAAAGTCAGTTTATATTACATGAGTCAAAATGTTTCCCCCATCTAAAAGGGGAAACACACACCAAGCTCACCTCTCAACCTAGCAAAAGTTGATTGGTCCAAAGGCTTAGTGAAAATATCAGCCAACTGATGATGAGTAGCGACATGGCGAAGGTCGATATCACCCTTCTCATAGTGGTCTCGCAGAAAATGAAAGCGCACATCAATGCGTTTGGTCTTAGAGTGCAGCACGGGGTTCTTAGCAACGCTAATAGCACTCGTGCTGTCACAACGCAAAGGAACGCGAGAAAAGCTCAGACCAAAATCACGTAAAGTGGCCATCATCCAGAGTAACTGGGAACAACAGCTAGCCGCAGCAACATACTCAGCCTCCGTGGTAGACTGGGCGACACTAGACTGCTTGCGAGAAGACCATGAAACAAGAGAAGAACCAATAAACTGGCAAGTCCCAGAAGTGGACTTGCAATCAACGCGACAACCAGCAAAATCGGCATCAGAATAACCGCAAAGGGAGAGGGTGGAGGAAGCAGAATACCAAATCCCAAATTCCGGAGTGAAGGATAAGTACCTCATAATGCGCTTGACCGCCTGACGGTGCGAGGTGCGCGGCGACGACTGAAATCGTGCGCAAAGACACACCGCGAACTGAATGTCCGGGCGTGTCGCCGTCAGGTACAGCAGCGACCCGATCATACTCCGGTACTCCTTCTGGTACACAGCTTCTCCATCCACATTCGCATCCAGGGCCGTCATGGTTGACATGGGTGTTGGAAGAGGCTTGGCCTCATCCATATCGATCTTCTTCAATATGTCCTTGGTATACTTACACTGGTGTACGAACGTCCCTTCCCGAGATTGCTTGATTTGCAACCCGAGGAAAAACGTCAACTTGCCCATCATGCTCATCTCAAATTCCCTGCTCATAGTGTTTGCAAACTTGGCAACCAAAGCGTGAGAAGAACCACCGAAGATGATATCATCCACGTAAATCTGGACCAAGAGAGTATCATTGCCTTGCTTGAGGAGAAAGAGCGTTTTATCTACACATCCCATTTTAAAACCCTTAGCAAGAAAAAAGGTTTTCAACCTATCATACCAGGCTCTAGGGGCTTGTTTCAAACCATACAAAACTTTGTGAAGTTTAAAAACATGGTTTGGAAACTTGGGATTTTCGAAACCGGGGGGTTGTCTCACATACACCTCCTCTTCTATGTAGCCGTTTAAGAAGGCACTCTTGACATCCATTTGAAAAAGTTTAAACCCTTTGGATGCAGCAAAAGCCAAGAGTATCCTAATAGCCTCCAAACGAGCTACGGGAGCAAAAGTCTCCTCATAGTCTATCCCCACCTTCTGACTATATCCCTGGGCTATAAGTCTGGCCTTGTTTCTCACAACATGGCCATCCTCTCCTTGTTTGTTATTGAAAACCCATTTTGTCCCAATTGGGTGACACTCAGAAGGGGGAGAAACTAGAACCCAAACCCGATTTCTTTCAAAATTTTCTAACTCCTCATGCATGGCATTGACCCAATCCAGATCCGTCAAAGCAGGTCCAACATCTCTGGGTTCAAAATCAGCAACAAATGCAGAACGAGCAAAGTGAGAGATATGTTGTGACCTTGCAGATACATGGGTGTATGCCGGGTCTCTGAGTGATGAGTGATTGTCAACTGGGATGATGCGCATGTTCTTTGGCTTGTGTTGTGCAGGTGTCGAGCACGGATGCAGTGATCAAAGTCAAGGTGAAGGTCAAGTAGAGACGTGCCGTGCCGATGGACCGAGAGTGGCGAAGGGCGGACGTGAGGCTTGGACTGAGGGACCAGAGGCCCGAGGATCAGCTGTGGTGGCTGGCAGCCTGGGACAGCGACGAGCGAAGACTTGCGGTCATGTGTTGCCTAAGTCGTAGACTTGGGGACACGTGTCGGTGGATGGGGTGCACAGGAGGTACATCCCCTCTACGACGTCGGTTTGGTGGTAGAGCCAGGGAAAAACCATCAGATGGACGGTTTCCAGGTTTGGGCCTCAAAACCTGGGTGCGGATGGTTTCCGAGTTTGGCCACAAAACTCGGGCTGAGGACGGTTTCCAGGTTTGGGCCTCAAAACCTGGGCGCTGAGGGTTTGCTGAGTTTGGCCTCAAAACTCAGATGCTGGTAGGCTGGTTTCCCGGTTTGGGCCTCAAAACCGGGGGTTGGCTGGAAAAGGCTGGTTTCCCGGTTTGGGCCACAAAACCGGGGGTGCAGAGCGAGGGCGGCACGTGGCGGCAATCGGGAGGTTGCGTCGAGGCAACGCTTCGGTTTGTGCGGGCGTGGCCGTCGGATACACCTACCACCGAGTTGGTCCAGAATAACCCTAGGGTTTAGCTGGTTCGCTCTGTAATTAGAATAGAGAGGGGTAGAGTAGGAAATAGACTTAGGCTAGTAGTAGGATAAGTAGTCGGGAGACACCCTCCTCCCATCTATCTCAGTCATTTGCTCTTTCGCACTTAGGGTTTCCTGCTCTCCCATCCCCTGCTGTAGCTAGCTGAGATCCGCAGAGAGAGACTTGCCTCTGTGTACTGTTGATTCTGAGGAAGTGAGGCCGTATCCTCACTGTTGTAGCGTGTGGTAGCCACACGGTTGCAGTTCATGGTTGTGATTCGCGTTTCATTCGTGTTCTTCGCGGAATCCTTTTTCTCCACGATTTTCCCATCCATTGATCTCTTTGCTCGGTTCATCTTTTGCAAAACCGTTTGAACCAAGTTGTTCTAGATCATGAGGCACTTCTTTCCACCGAAGGAATTCTCCTCTAACCTCACGGTCTAGGAGATCGATCGATTTTCGTTTCGGGTCAAGTTTTCTCCCTTCCCCCAAAATTCTTCGATTCATCGATTTGGAGATAGGTTCGAGCCATGATCTCTTAGGGATAGCTCACTATACTCCTTTTGACTCTTCTCACCATGTTTGATCCCTAGATGATTCGTTTTGGGAGAGATCGAGTCGAATCGGTGGACGAACAGGCTGCTGTCAGGGTGACCGGACGCTGTCCTCGCGTTGACCGGATGCGTCCGGTGGTTGAATGTCACGTGGCGATTTTCTCTAGCTGACCGGACGCTGGGTTTCTTGTTCGACCGGACTCACTCATCGCACTGTTCATTGAGCTTGTCGTCTTTTGACCGAACGCACTGTTGTTGACCGGACGCTCCCAGCTCGTGAGTCCGGTCAGGAATAGTAAGGTTCTAGAACCATTTTCTTGTGACCGGACGCGTCCGGTGGTGACTGACCCGACGCAGTCAGAGTCCGGTCCAAGCTGTTTCGCGCGTTTTCATTCGCAGCTCGTTCGTTCGTTGTCGGATTTGGTTTCCGTCTTTTGCGTTGGCTTTCTAGAGTTGTGTAGTGTCTCGCTGTGCTTCTTGAAGCATCCACCCTTCATCTAGGGTTGTGGACATTAGCAAGCTCTAGGGTTTGTCTTTTGGGGTGATTCTCGGGACAGTGGCTACTAGTTTCCGAAAGGAAATTTTGAAGCTCCCATTCACCCCCCCCCTCTGGTCGCTTTCTGGTTGCTTCTCGGTCCTTCAATTGGTATCGGAGTGGGTTAAGGATCTTCCACCTTAGCCGGTTCCAGATCCACAAAAGGCGACATGGATCGCAGCGTGGGCAAACCGCCGTTCTTTGATGGGACGAGCTATGCGTATTGGAAGATACGCATGTCGGCCTATCTCCAGAGCATGGGCTCTTCTGTTTGGGAGATTTGCAATAGGGATGATTACGTTGTCTTGGCTGCTCGTGTTACTCAGCTTCAGATAGATGAGCACGATGCCAATAGCCGAGCGCGTAACGCTCTTTTCTCCTGTTTGAGCATGTCTGAGTTTGATCGAGTTTCTCACCTCCCCACGGCTCGTGAGATTTGGGCTACCCTCATGCGCTTCCATGAGGGAACCTCTCAAGTCAAATCTCGTCTCTACGAGTCGCACAAGCGAGAGTACGAGAACTTTCGACATATGCCTGGCGAGAGCATAGAAAGTTTATTCGCTCGCTTTCAGGTTATTGTCAACAAGATGAGAGCGAACAAGGAGCTGTTGCCTTTTGACGATCCTGAGAGGGCTTTGAAGCTTTTGCACACTCTTGATCGATCGGTGTGGGACTCAAAGGTCCAGGCGATCATCGAATCGTCTAACTATGAGACCCTCACTTGCGATGAGCTCTTTAGTAAGCTCAAGTCTAGTGAGATTGACGCCATGTCGAGGGCTTCTTATGAGAATCCTTCTGGCCCGACTATGGCTTTGGTTTCTGGCTCTTCTAACCCCTCTGGAGGTTTTGCTCTTTCGTCTCTCTTTTCTATCACAGAGGACCAGCTTGAGTCTTTGGGGGATGACGAGCTAGCGATGCTCGCCAACCAGTTCTTGCGGTTTCACAACAACCGCATGAACCGTCGCCGCGGAGGAGGACGCTCAGGATGCTATGAGTGCGGCGACCCCGACCACTTCATCGCCAACTGCCCCAAGAAGAAGCATTCATCCGGGAAGGGCGATCATGGTCACAAGTACGACTCCGGCAAGCGCAAGGAGAAGTACGTCCCCGCGAGGCACAAGCGGAGGGGCGGCTTCGACAAGGAGTACATCAAGAAGAAGTACTTGGAGAAGGCCCAGGCTGAGCAGCGTGCGTTCTTCGCCACGCTCAGCGACGTCGACGGCTCGGATGACGACTCCGCTTGCTCAAGCGATGACGAATCCGAGAAGAAGAAGAGGATCGAGGACAAGCTGAACGGTCTCCGCTTCTTCGCCGACGACGATGGCTTCTGCACCATGGCGCTTGGTAATGAAGTCGACGGCAAGCTGGAGCACACCCCTCGGGACGACGACGACGACGACACCTCCCAGGTATCTATGACCCACGACGAGCTCTTTGCTGAGAATGAGAAGCTTACTGCCGCCTTGCTTAGTCAGGATAAGCTGCTTAGGCGTGCCGATAGAGAGCGCAAGGAGTTTAGGCAGAAGTGGAAGGACACGGTGAGAGAGCTTGAGTTTGCCAAGTCCACCGTGGTCGTGTCGGAGGAGGTTGAGTGTGAGATGTGCACCACGCACATGACTGACCTTCTCACTTTGAGAGGTAAGTATGCTGCGTTGGTAGGAGAGGTGGATGAGCTGAAGGCTAGACCTTCTCTGTTGGGTGCGTGCAAGACTTGTCCTGTCTTGCAATCTGAGTTGGCAGAGAAGAATGCCAAGATTGTGTCTCTTGAGGAGGCCAACTCAGGTAGCACTTGTGTGGCTAAGTGTGCTTTGTGTGAGGGCTTGGAGATGGAGATAGCCAATGTGAAGCATGACAAGATGCAAACCGAGGAAGAAAACACATACCTTCGGACCATCTTATCATGGGTATCTTGTGGTGAGCCGCAGCTCGGGATGATGATCTCCCATTTCAAGCGAGCTGCTGGAGGTCCCGGTGTAGGTTTTGCTCAGGGTGTTGATCTTTCAGCTTTTGGGAAGATTGGAGAGTCGAGTGGTTTGAACCCGAGTGAGAAGCCCAACTCCACCACTACTCCCAAACTTACCAAGCTTCCACCCAAAGAGCCTCTCAATCCTAACACCAAGGATGGGGTATTTGAGGAACCTCCGAGAGCTCCACCCAAGAACCAAGTGTGGCATCCCAAACCCAACAACCTAAAGAACAAGCTGGATACAATGCCACCTATCCAGGAGGAGTTGCCAAAGAAGGGCAAAGTGATCCACACCCACAGCCATGAGTACCAACAACCCCCTTTGCGTGTGGTGAGGTACCAGTGTGACTTCTGTGGGAGAGATGGACACTTGAGCGAGTTTTGCTTTATTCGCAAGAGAGAGGTGCGCCGTGCTAGGGAGATGAACAACACGGACATGTACCATCCTTTCCATGATGTACATGTGCCGAATGTTCAGAGGACTGCTCCGAGGAGAGCAACTAGGCCCAGAGGTCCAGAACCTCAAGTTCCCAGGCCTAGGCAGCAGAGAGCTCCGAGGAGAGATGCTAGGCCTAGAGGCGCAGTGCCTCAAGTTGCTAGGCCTAGGCCTCGTAGAGAGCGTGCCCGGCGGGAGCCTGCAGTTGTAGGCTATGGACCCCGTGGCGGAGGCTTTGAAGTTGAGCGTTTTCCCCCACCGCATTTTGAGTATCGCGATGAACTCTCCTCCCTTAGCGGACCACGTTTTCCTCTACGTGGTGATCGCTCCTCTCGTAGACGTGCTAGGAATGGTTTTTCTGCTAACCGTTCTTTTGAGCAGCCGGCCCAACATTGGTATTCCCCTTACTTCACTAACCCCAGTGTTGGACTGTATGCTCACCCTATGTCTTTTTACTGATGTAGGTAAAACGGTTGGAGGACATTTGGTTGGTGGATTCCGGTTGCTCGAGGCACCTGACCGGAAACGCCAAGTGGTTTTCCTGCCTTAGCTCTGTTGCCGGAAAGGAGTACATAACCTTCGGCGACAATAGCAAAGGTAAGGTATTATCTCGCGGGTCCGTGCGACTTAATGAGCACTTTGTGTTGCGCGATGTTGCTCTTGTTTCTAACTTGCATTTTAACCTTCTTTTTGTCTCACAACTCTTTGACGACGACTATGAGATTCGTTTTAAACCGAATCTCAGTCATATTTTGGATCCTCAGGGCAATCTTGTGTGTTTGATTTCGCCCTTTGGAAAAGTCTTTCGTGCGAATTTCTCGGAGTCTTTTGGCACTTCTCGTTGTCTTGTGGCTGGACCTTCCTCCTCTGATCTTTGGAAGTGGCATAGGAGACTTGGACATTTGAGCTTCGACTTGCTTGCAAGGCTTAGTTCACTTGGCCTAATCCAAGGATTGCCCGAGTTGCATATGGAGAAGGATCTTGTTTGCCACTCCTGTAGACACGGGAAGATGGTTGCCGCTCCCCACCATCCAGTGACTCAGGTCATGACCAAGCGCCCTGGAGAGCTTTTGCACATGGACCTTGTTGGTCTGGCTCGGGTGAGCTCGGTTGGGGGGAAGTGGTATGTGCTTGTTGTTGTTGATGACTTTTCGAGATATTCGTGGGTCTTCTTTTTAGCTGAGAAGACCGAGACTTTCTCCTTTGCTTGTAATCTGATTTTGCGTCTTCAGAACGAGTTCCCTTTGAACTCGATGCGAGCAATTCGGAGTGATAATGGTTCCGAATTCAAGAATTCGGATTTTGAGAAGTTTTGTAACTCTTTGGGCTTAGAGCATCAGTTTTCTTCCCCCTACACACCCCCTCAGAATGGTGTTGTAGAGAGGAAGAATCGGACCCTTGTTGAGATGGCCAGGACGATGCTCGATGAGCATAGGACTCCTAGGCGTTATTGGGCCGAAGCTATGAACACTGCGTGCTATATTTCCAATCGCATTTTTCTGAGAGCGTTCTTGAAAAAGACTTCTTATGAGTTGCGTTTTGGTAGACAACCCAAGGTGAGTTATTTTAGAGTCTTCGGTTGCCATTATTTTATATTGAAGAAAGGCAACCTGGACAAATTCGAGTCTCATTCTTCTGACGGAGTATTTTTGGGTTATGGCACTCACACTCGCGCATATCGTGTACTTAACCTTGATACTAACTGAGTCATGGAGACATCAGATGTCACCTTCGATGAGACCATGGTTTGTCCTTCTTCTCGTTTTGAGCGTGCAGGTGATCATGAGGTTGGTGAGCCTCTTTTTGATGATGAGGATGAGGGTGCTGAAGGTATGGATGATCCAGCACCCCCTCCACCTGCAGTGACGCAAAGAGCGGCTTCTACGACGACTCACGGCCCCGACACCTCTTCTTCCTGGGGGCCGTGGGATCCGCCACCCCGAGCGGTACCTTTTGTACCCGGGGAGGCACCAGCTGCTGTTGAGGGGGAGGCTACTTCAGCTCGAGAGGCGCCACGACACATCCAGCGCCAGCACCCGCCTCAGCAGATGATCGGCAGCATCGACGAACGGGTTACTCGGTCCAGGTCACAGCACATCTCTCACTTCGCTCATTCTGCTTTTGTTGCTAATTTTGAGCCCCGAGATGTTGGACACGCTTTGACAGATCCGGACTGGGTCAATGCCATGCATGAGGAGTTAGAAAATTTTGAGAGAAATCGGGTTTGGGTTCTAGTTCCTCCTCCTCCTAACTGTAATCCTATTGGGACAAAATGGGTTTTCAAAAACAAACAAGGAGAGGATGGCCACATTGTGAGGAACAAAGCGCGTCTTGTGGCCAAGGGTTATAGTCAGAAGGAGGGGATAGACTTTGAGGAGACTTTTGCTCCTGTAGCTCGTTTGGAGGCTATTAGGATACTCTTGGCTTTTGCTGCATCCAAAGGTTTTAAACTCTTTCAAATGGATGTCAAGAGTGCCTTCTTAAACGGCTACATAGAAGAGGAAGTGTATGTTGAGCAACCCCCCAGTTTTGAAAATCCCAAGTTTCCAAACCATGTTTTTAAACTTCACAAAGCTTTATATGGTTTGAAACAAGCCCCTAGAGCCTGGTATGATAGGTTGAAAACCTTTTTGCTTGCTAAGGGTTTTAAAATGGGATGTGTAGATAAAACACTCTTTCTCCTCAAGCAAGGCAAAGACACTCTCTTGGTCCAGATTTACGTGGATGATATCATTTTCGGTGGTTCTTCTCACGCTTTGGTTGCCAAGTTTGCAGATATTATGAGCAGGGAGTTCGAGATGAGCATGATGGGCGAGCTGACATTCTTTCTCGGGTTGCAAATCAAGCAATCCCGAGAGGGGACGTTTGTGCACCAGGGCAAGTACACCAAGGACTTGCTGAAGCGGTTCGATATGGGTGAGGCCAAGCCTCTTCCAACACCCATGTCGACGACGACTGCCCTGGATGCGGATGTGGATGGAGAAGCAGTGGACCAGAAGGAGTTCTGAAGCATGATCGGGTCACTCCTCTACCTGACAGCAACACGCCCGGACATCCAGTTCGCGGTATGTCTGTGCGCGCACTTTCAGGCGTCGCCGCGCACTTCTCACCGTCAGGCAGTGAAGCGCATATTCAGGTACCTTCGTTTCACGCCTGAGTTCGGGATTTGGTATTCTGCTTCCTCCACTCTCTCCCTTTGCGGTTATTCCGATGCCGATTTTGCTGGTTGCCGTATTGAGCGCATGTCCACTTCTGGGACTTGCCAGTTTATTGGTTCTTCTCTTGTTTCGTGGTCTTCTCGCAAGTAGTCTAGTGTCACCCAGTCTACCACGGAGGCTGAATATGTTGTTGCGGCTAGCTGCTGTTCCCAGTTGCTTTGGATGGTGGCTACTTTGCGTGATTTTGGTCTAAGCTTTACTCATGTTCCTTTGCTTTGTGACAGCACGAGTGCTATTAGCGTTGCTAAGAACCCCGTGCTTCATTCGAAGACCAAACACATTGATGTGCGCTTTCATTTCTTGCGAGACCACCAGGAGAAGGGTGATATCGACCTTCGCCATGTCGATACTCATCATCAACTGGCTGATATTCTCACCAAGCCTTTAGACGAATCAACCTTCAATCGGTTGAGGGGTGAGCTTGGTGTGTGTTTCCCCTTTTAGTTGAGGGAAACATTTTGGATCTTGTATATTTGACAGTCTCTTTTGTCTTTCTTTTCTTTTGCATTTCAGCATACGCATTTACATTCTGAGCTTCATGTTTATAATCACTAGAATGTAACTATGCTCTATGTAGTATGCTCCGATGCTTAGGTTGATGCTTGTAGCTTATGCTCTCTCTGATCACTAGTACATGTTATGAGCTGAGCTATTTTTGAAATGGTGAATTTGCTTAATAATTTCAAATCTGAAAATGTTCACCATTGAGATATGCAACTAGCATGTGTAGGATGTGTTGAGTTTACTCATGCTTTTTCATATATGCTAGGTTGCTATGTCTCTAGTTCTGAGTCATTCACTTGCTTGGTCTGGTCATATCATGTTTAAAATTTTGAACCAAGTTTAGTGAATTGAAAAGATCGAGATGGGATTGCTTGTCAACACATCACGGTATCGAGACGGTTTCTCATTGCACTTTGAGTTAAACTTGAGCCGTGTAGTGTATGACCAAAACCGTAGCTTTAAGCTTCTGATTGCTTCGGCATAGGCTTCGCTCGGTTGAAAAGTTAGGCAATGACAAGCTTTCAACCTCTCGCAATCACATGCTAATAATTGAACTTGTGTAATTTCACCGCTGCAACTCCGATCTGAATTCGAATTCACAAGTGTATGTTACATTCTTAAGCATGATGATTGAACTTTGCTAGGGGTAGTTCACCTTGTATACATGTTTAGCACTTGTTCAGACTCCTGTTTATACATTGCTAGTGCTATTTTAATGGTGAATACCTTTTTGACTCAAAACTGCTCTTTTCTGCTCATATGTTCATATTTCATATCTGGTGATCAGTTTGAGCCTTTGCTGAGCTTGTATGCTGTTGTTGAGTCATTGGAGTTATACTGTTTAGAGCATCTTTGCATTCTCCTGAATATATGCCTGAAGCTTCTAACTTGCATTTTGACTCATATGCATGTTGGAAGGGGGAGAACCTCCCATGTTCGCACTTTTGTTGGTGCCTTTTCTGATGGGGAGATTGTTTTACTTGATCAGTGCATTTTCAACTAAGGGGGCCAATTTGCAAATCATTTGTGCTTCCCGAGTGTTCATTTGAGGGGGAGTTCCCAGGGGGAGAGTTTGCCTGTCTCCTGGATGTTCAACTAAGGGGGAGCTTGAGCTTTGATGTCTCTTGTTGGCCGAAAGGCATTGGTATCGAGCTTTCTTTGCTAGTTGTGTTGAGCCTCTGTGCATCTATCTTGAGGGACTAGCATTTTGCTTTGATTTTCCATTTGGGATTTGCTAGCGGTGTTGAGCCTGTTCTACCTCTTCTTGAGGGCTAGCTTTGCTTTGCTTGGTTGCGTCGAGCCGTTGCCCATGTCTTTGGGGACTAAGTTCTTTCACTCTTTCCACTTGACCTTCTTCGGCGTTGCTATACTTTTGGGTTATTTGGTCGAGTTCTCTCCTCTCCTTCTTCCTTCTTCTCTTTCTATTATGATTTGTGTTGGTAGTTGATAATGCACTCATCAAGGGGGAGATTGCGGATACATGGGTGTATGCCGGGTCTCTGAGTGATGAGTGATTGTCAACTGGGATGATGCGCATGTTCTTTGGCTTGTGTTGTGCAGGTGTCGAGCACGGATGCAGTGATCAAAGGCAAGGTGAAGGTCAAGAAGAGACGTGCCGTGCCGATGGACCGAGAGTGGCGAAGGGCGGACGTGAGGCTTGGACTGAGGGACCAGAGGCCCGAGGATCAGCTGTGGTGGCTGGCAGCCTGGGACAACGACGAGCGAAGACTTGCGGTCATGTGTTGCCTAAGTCGTAGACTTGGGGACGCGTGTCGGTGGACGGGGTGCACGGGAGGTGCATCCCCTCTACGACGTCGGTTTGGTGGTAGAGCCAGGGAAAAACCATCGGATGGACGGTTTCCAGGTTTGGGCCTCAAAACCTGGGTGCGGATAGTTTTCGAGTTTGGCCACAAAACTCGGGTTGAGGACGGTTTCCAGGTTTGGGCCTCAAAACCTGGGCGCTGAGGGTTTGCTGAGTTTGGCCTCAAAACTCAGATGCTGGTAGGCTGGTTTCCCGGTTTGGGCTCAAAACCGGGGGTTGGCTGGAAAAGGCTGGTTTCCCGGTTTGGGCCACAAAACCGGGGGTGCAGAGCGAAGGTGGCACGTGGCGGCAATCAGGAGGTTGCGTCGAGGCAACGCTTCGGTTTGTGCGGGCGTGGCCGTCGGATACACCTACCACCGAGTTGGTCCAGAATAACCCTAGGGTTTAGCTGGTTCGCTCTGTAATTAGAATAGAGAGGGGTAGAGTAGGAAATAGACTTAGGCTAGTAGTAGGATAAGTAGTCGGGAGACACCCTCCTCCCATCTATCTCAGTCATTTGCTCTTTCGCACTTAGGGTTTCCTGCTCTCCCATCCCCTGCTGTAGCTAGCTGAGATCAGCAGAGAGAGACTTGCCTCTGTGTACTGTTGATTCTGAGGAAGTGAGGCCGTATCCTCACTGTTGTAGCGTGTGGTAGCCACACGGTTGCAGTTCATGGTTTTGATTCGCGTTTCATTCGTGTTCTTCGCGGAATCCTTTTTCTCCACGATTTTCCCATCCATTGATCTCTTTGCTCGGTTCATCTTTTGCAAAACCGTTTGAACCAAGTTGTTCTAGATCATGAGGCACTTCTTTCCACCGAAGGAATTCTCCTCTAACCTCACGGTCTAGGAGATCGATCGATTTTCGTTTCGGGTCAAGTTTTCTCCCTTCCCCCAAAATTCTTCGATTCATCGATTTGGAGATAGGTTCGAGCCATGATCTCTTAGGGATAGCTCACTATACTCCTTTTGACTCTTCTCACCATGTTTGATCTCTAGAGGATTCGTTTTGGGAGAGATCGAGTCGAATCGGTGGACGAACAGGCTGCTGTCGGGGTGACCGGACGCTGTCCTCGCGTTGACCGGACGCGTCCGGTGGTTGAATGTCACGTGGCGATTTTCTCTAGCTGACCGGACGCTGGGTTTCTTGTTCGACCGGACTCACTCATCGCACTGTTCATTGAGCTTGTCGTCTTTTGACCGGACGCACTGTTGTTGACCGGATGCTCCTAGCTCGTGAGTCCGGTCAGGAATAGTAAGGTTCCAGAACCATTTTCTTGTGACCGGACGCGTCCGGTGGTGACTAACCGGACGCAGTCAGAGTCCGGTCCAAGCTGTTTCGCGCGTTTTCATTCGCAGCTCATTCGTTCGTTGTCGGATTTGGTTTCCGTCTTTTGCGTTGGCTTTCTAGAGTTGTGTATTGTCCCGCTGTGCTTCTTGAAGCATCCACCCTTCATCTAGGGTCGTGGACATTAGCAAGCTCTAGGGTTTGTCTTTTGGGGTGATTCTTGGGACAGTGGCTACTAGTTTCCGAAAGGAAATTTTGAAGCTCCCATTCACCCCCCCCTCTGGTCGCTTTCTGGTTGCTTCTCGGTCCTTCAGACCTTGACCGAGTGACACGTTCGCCGATGCTGCCGATCATCTATTGAGGCGGGTGCTGGCGCTGGATGTGTCGTGGCGCCTCCCGAACTGATGTAGCCTCCCCCTCAATAGCAGCTGGTGCCTCCTCGGGTACAAAGGGTACCGCTCGAGGTGGCGGATCCCACGGCCCCCAAGATGAAGAAGTGTCGTGGCCGTGAGTCGTAGTAGAAGCCGCTCCTTGCGGCACAGCAGGTGGAGGGGGTGCTGGATCATCCATACCTTCAGCACCCTCATCCTCGTCATCAAAGAGTGGCTCACCAACCTCATGATCACCTGCACGCTCAAAACGAGAAGAAGGACAAACCATGGTCTCGTCGAAGGTGACATCTGATGTCTCCATGACTCGGTTAGTGTCAAGGTTAAGTACACGATATGCGCGAGTATGAGTGCCATAACCCAAAAACACACCGTCAGAAGAACGAGACTCAAACTTGTCTAGATTGCCTTTCTTACGTATGAAACAGTGGCAACCAAAAACTCGAAAATAACTCACCTTGGGCAGTTTTCCAAAACGCAACTCATAAGATGTCTTTTTTAAGAAAGCTCGGAGAAAAATGCGATTGGAAATGTAGCATGCAGTGCTCATAGCTTCGGCCCAATATCGCCTAGGAGTCCTATGCTCATCGAGCATCGTCCTAGCCATCTCTACAAGGGTCCGATTCTTTCTTTCTACAACACCATTCTAAGGCGGTGTGTAGGGGGAAAAAACTGATGCTCTAAACCCAAAGAGTTACAAAACTTCTCAAAATCCGAATTCTTGAATTCGGAACCATTATCACTCCTAATAGCTCGCATCGAGTTCAAAGGGAACTCGTTCTGAAGACGCAAAATCAGATTGCGAGCAAAGGAGAAAGTCTCGGTCTTCTCAGCTAAAAAGAAGACCCACGAATATCTCGAAAAGTCAACAACAACAACAAGCACATACCACTTCCCCCCAAACGAGCTCACCCGAGCCGGACCAACAAGGTCCATGTGCAAAAGCTCTCCAGGGCGCTTGGTCATGACCTGAGTCACTGGATGGTGGGGAGCGGCAACCATCTTCCCATGTCTACAAGAATGGCAAATTAGATCCTTCTCCATGGATAACTTGGGCAATCCTCGGATTAGACCAAGTGAACTAAGCCTTGCAAGCAAGTCGAAGCTCAGGTGACCAAGTCTCCTATGCCACTTCCAAAGATCAGAGGAGGAAGGTCCAGCCAAAAGACAACGAGAAATTCCAAACGACTCCGAGAAATCCGCATGAAAGACTTTTCCAAAGGGCGAAATCACACAAACAAGATTGCCCTGAGGATCCAAAATGCGACTAAGATTTGGTTTAAAACGAATCTCATAGTCATCATCGAAAAGTTGCGAAACAGAAAGAAGGCTAAAATGCAAGTTAGAAACAAGAGCAACATCGCGCAACACAAAGTGCTCATTAACTCGCACCGACCCACGAAACAATAACTTACCTTTGCTATTGTCGCCGAAGGTGATAAACTCCTTTCTGGCGACCGGACTAAGACTGGAGAACCACTTGGCGTTTCCGGTCATGTGCCTCGAACACCCGGAATCCACCAACCAAACGTTCTCCAATCATTTTAGCTACATCAATAAAAAGACATAGGGTGAGCATACGGTCCAACACTGGGGTTAGTGAAGTAGGAAGAATACCAGTGTTGGGCCGACTGCTCAAAAGAACGGTTAGCAGAAAAACCATTCCTAGCACGTCTACGAGAAGAGCGATCACCACGTAGAGGAAAACATGGTCCGCTAAGGGAGCAGCGTCCATCGCGATACTCAAAACGCGGTGGAGGAAAATGCTCAACTACAAAGCCACCGCCACGGGGTCCATAGCCCACAATTGCAGGCTCCCGCCGGGCACGCTCTCTCCATGGCCTAGGCCTAGGAACTTGAGGTTTTGGACCTCTAGGCCTAGCAGCATGCCTCTGAACATTCGGCACATGTACATCATGGAAAGGATGGTACATGTCCGTGTTGTTCATCTCCTTTGCACGGCGCGCCTCTCTCTTGCGCCGAAAGCAAAACTCACTCAAGTGTCCATCTCTCCCACAGTGCTCACAATGGTACCTCACCGCTCTCATAGGGGGTTGTTGGTACTCACGGTAGTGGGTATGGATCACTTTGCCCTTCTGTGGCATAAGCTCCTCTTGGATGGGTGGCATAGTGTCAAGCTTGTTCTTGAGGTGGTTTGGTTTTGGAGCCCATAATTGTTTCTTTGGTGGAGCTCTCGGAGGTTCAACAAAGACCCCATCCTTGGTGTTAGGCTTGAGAGGCTCTTTGGGTGGAATCTTGGTAAGCTTGGCAGTAGTGGTGGAGTTGGGCTTCTCACATGGGTTAAGACCACTCGACTCTCCAATCATTCCAAAAGATGAAACATCAACACCCGGAGCAAAACCTACACCAGGACCTCCAGCAGCTCGTTTGAATTGGGAGATCATCATCCCGAGCTGTGGCTCACCACAAGACACCCATGACAAGATGGTCCAAAGGTATGTGTTTTCCTCCTCGGTTTGCATCTTGTCATGCTTCACATTTGCAATCTCCATCTCCAAACCCTCACAAAGGAAACACCTAGCCACACACGTGCTACCTGAGTTGGCCTCTTAAAGAGACACAATCTTGGCATTCTTCTCTGCCAACTTAGATTGCAAGCCCGCACAGGACTTGCATGCACCCAACAGCAAAAATCTAGCCTTCAGCTCATCCACCTCTCCTACCAACACAACATACTTGCTTCTCAAAGTGAGATGGTCAGTCATGTGTGTGGTGCACATCTCACACTCCTCCTCATCGGTAACAACTATGGTGGACTTGACAGATTCAAGTTCCTTCACTGTATCCTCCCACTTCTGCCTAAACTCCTTTCGCTTTCCAGCAGCACGCCTAAGCAACTTATTCTGACTAAGGAGCGCGGCAGTAAGCTTCTCGACCTCAGCAGAAAGCTCGTCGGGGGTCTGAGATACCTGGGAGGTGTCGTCGTCGTCGTTCCGAGGAGTGTCCTCCAGCTCGCCGTCGACCTCCTTGCCGAGAGCCATGGTGCAGAAGCCCTCGTCATCAGCGAAGAAGCAGAGGTCGTTGAGCTTGTCCTCGATCTTCTTCTTCTTCTCGGACTTGTCATCGCTTGAGGAAGCGGAATCGTCATCCGAGTCGTCGACGTCGCTGAGCGTGGTGAAGAACGCACGCTGCTCAGCCTGGGCCTTCTCCAAGTACTTCGTCTTGATATACTCCTTGTTGAAGCCACCCTTCCGCTTGTGCTTCGCGGGGACGTACTTCTCCTTGCGCTTGCCGGAGTCGTACTTGTGCCCATGATCTGCCTTGCCGAAGGTCTGCTTGTTCTTCTTCGGGCAATTGGCGATGAAGTGGTTGGGGTCGCCGCACTCAAAGCATCCTGAGCGTCCTCCTCCGCGGCGACGGTTCATGCGATTGTTGTGAAACCGCGAGAACCGGTTGGCGAGCAAAGCCAGCTCGTCATCCCCCAAAGACTCCAGCTGCTCCTCTGTGACAAAAAAGAGAGAAGAGAGTGCAAAACCTCCAGAGGGGTTAGCAGAAGAGCCAAAAAGCAAAGCCATTGACGGGCCAGAAGGATTTTCATAAGAAGCCCTCGCCATGGCGTCAATCTCACTGGACTTGAGCTTACTGAAGAGCTCGTCGCATGTGAGGGTCTCATAGTTAGGTGATTCGATGATCGCCTGAACTTTGGAATCCCACACCGACCGATCAAGGGTATGCAAAAGCTTCAAAGCCCTCTCATGATCGTCGAAAGGTAACAGCTCCTTGTTAGCCCTCATCCTGTTGACAATCACCTGAAAGCGAGCGAATAAACCCTCTATGCTCTCGCCAGGCATATGTCGAAAGTTCTCATACTCTCGCTTGAACGACTCGTAGAGTCGGGTTTTGACTTGAGAGGTTCCCTCATGGAAACGCATGAGGGTAGACCAAATCTCCCGAGCCATGGCGAGGTGAGAAACGCGATCAAACTCACTCATGCTCAGACATGAGAAAAGAGCATTACGGGCTCGGCTATTGGCATCGTGCTCATCGATTTGAAGCTGAGAGACATGAGCAGCCAAGACCACGTAATCGACAGAGTTGCAAATATCCCAGATGGAAGCACCCAAACTCTACAGATAGGCTGACATGCGTATCTTCCAATACGCATAGTTCGTCCCATCGAAAAACGGTGGTTTGCCCACGCCGTGATCCATGTCGCCTTCTGTGGATCTGGAACCGGCTAAGGTGGAAGATCCTTAACCTGCTCCGATACCAATCGTAGGACCGAGAATGCAATAGCAAGGCGACCAGAGGGGGGGTGAATGGGAGCTCAAAAATTTCTCTCGAAACTTTGGCCTTTTGTTCCCAAAATCAACCTCAAGAGCTTCGATCGAAACTGTGATGCTCACGACCCTTGGAAGAGGGTGGATGATCCCTAGGATCACAGCGGAGCACCACAAAGCGATAGCAAACCAAACGGCAAAAGCACCGGAACAAGTTCACCCCTCAATAATCAAGTCCCGAACGTAGATAGAAGGATACGTCGAGAAATCCCCAAACACCTATGCTAACAAGTAGCAAAGGTGCCTAGAGAGGTTCCTTGGTTAACTCTAGGGCCAACCGAGATGTCCGGAAACCAAGTGAAGAAGCCGGGAGAGCAAACGCACTAAACCAAAGGCATCAGCCAAATCCCGGACTGTCCGGCCCTAGGATCCCGGACTATCCGCACCAGGCCGGACTGTCCGCGGTTCACTGGCGGACTGTCCGCCGGCAGAAGACGCAAAACAACAGTGTTGCTGAAGTCCCCTGGACTGATCCCGGACTGTCCGCGACCCACAACTGCGGACTATCTGCCGGTCACAAAAAGACAAATCGGTCGAAGAACACAACCACTGACTCGGCTGATCCCCGACGCCCGGACTGTCCGCCGGTCAGATGGCGGACTGTCAGCGGCTGTCCAGTGAGGGCGATTTTGATCGCCCTTCACCCAAATTACTCCCAAATCAATTCAAACCAAAATCCCTTGATCTCAAACATGGAGAGGATGATCACGAGGTAGTTAGGAGACTATCCCCAAGAAATCATCCGCTCAAATCAACTCAAACAACGAGAAATCGAAGGGGAAGGTCTATGAACGAAAAAGCGCCACAAGAACAAAATCAACCCGATCTACTTGTTCATGAGGAGTTAGATGAATTCCTTCAGTGGAAATGATCTCCTCACTATAAAGAACAAGTTGATTCATATGGATTTCGCAAAGACGCAGTAGAGAGGGAGATCGAGTGACGGGAAAATCGCAGAGAAACAAAGAACGCGAAGAACACGAATCAAAACGCGAATTGACACATCGATCTGCAACCGTGTGGCTACCACACGCTACAACTGTGAGGTTACGGCCTCACTTCCTCAAAATCTCCAGTACACAGAGGTATGGTTCTCTGCGGATCTCAGTAGCTACAGCAGGGGATTGGGAGAGCAGGAAACCCTAGAAGCAAAGAGCAAATGACTGAGATAGAATGGGAGGAGGGTGTCTCCCTCTACTTATCCTAATTCTAATTCCTACTCTACCCCTCTCTAATTACAGAGCGAAACAGCTAAACCCTAGGGTTATTCTGGACCAACTCATGGTAGGTGGTTATCCGACGGCCACACCCGCACAACTGGTAGCGTTGCCTCGACGCAACCTCACCGATCGCCGCCACGTGCGGCCACCGCTCTGCTTGTCCTTTTCCCAGACGTCGCACCCCCGGTTTTGTGGCCCAAACCGGGAAACCAGCCTTCACGACCAACCCCCGGTTTTGAGGCCCAAACCGGGAAACCAGCCGTCCAACGCCTGAGTTTTGTGGCCCAAACTCAGAAACCCGCAGCGCCCAGGTTTTGAGGCCCAAACCTGGAAACCGTCCTCAGCCCGAGTTTTGTGGCCCAAACTCGGAAACCATCAGCACCTAGGTTTTGAGGCCAAAACCTGGAAACCGTCCACTCGGTGGTTTTTCTATGGCTCAACCGCCAAACCGAGCCGTAGAAGGGATGCACCGCCCGTGCACCCCGTCCACCGACACGTGTCCCCAGGTCCTCGACCCAGGCAACACTGTGCCCGCAAGTCTTCGCTCGTCGCTGTCCTAGGCTGCCAGCCACCACAGCTGATCCTCGGGCCACCAGTCCCTCAGTCCAAGCCTTACGTCCGCCCTTCGCCACTCTCGGTCCATCAGCACGACACGTCTCTACTTGACCTTCACCTTGCCTTTGATCACTGTATCCGTGCTCGACACCTGCACAACACAAGCCAAAGAACATGCGCATTATCCCAGTTGACAATCACTCATCACTCAGAGACTCGGCATACACCCATGTATCCGCAAGGTCGAGCCAAGCTGAATGGCTGCGTAACCTTCTTTGGTGCCTTCCATTCCGAGAATTGGAGCACCATGTGAACACACCTCTCCAACTCTTTGGTCTCCAAGTCTTCGGCGCTCTCGCGAGTAGGGTCAGGCCGTCCGGCATACTCATAACCCGGCCGTACCCTCTCCTTACATGGCAGCACCCGACGGTACATAAAGATCGTCGTAATCTGGACCCCGTCGGCGGTTATCTCCTTCAGCAGACCAAGCAGTTCTCGGACCTGCTCCATATCACTGGTGGAGGGTTTCGCCGACCAGGTCCAACTCGACTCTACTAATTTCCCCACATCACAACTTACAGCTGGCGTCTGGAATTGTGTCATGTAGAACCATTTTTCTTGCCAACCGCTCACATTACTTTGAAGGGGGACGTTGACATACTCAAATGCCATTCCTTCGTGCAGCAGAATGTACACGCTCCCCGCAATGCGAGAACCACGACTGTTCTTCTTCAGTTGGAAGAAATAGCAGAACAAGTTGAAGTGCGGTTGTATCCCAAGATACGCCTCGCACAAATGAATGAAAATGGACACAGACAGGATGGAATTGGGACCAAGATTGCAAATCCCAATCCCCCAAAAATCAAGCAGTCGACGGAGGAATGCATGGCAAGGAAGACCAAACCCCCTAATGAAATAATCTTCAAAGACAACTATCTCGTCAACATTATGCTAGGGATAAGTCTCACCCATGGGCGCCCTCCACCCGACGGTCACCTTGTCTGGTAGTACGCCGCCGGAGACGAGACGACCAATACTCTCCTCCGTACTCCTAGACGAAGCCCATTCTTGATCCAACCGCACAGCAGTCGCCGTTGTAGGTCTCTTCGCTTTCCGTGCCATCGGATCTGTCGGAAAAACGCGAACTTTGCCGCCGAGTGCGCCGCTCAAGATCTAGGGCTACAGTGCAAGATTTGGCGGTAGGCAAGAAATGGGGAATGGCAACTGTTGAGGGTAAGTGCCGAAATATGCCGTATTTGTCTTTATAACCCTATTGCGTGACTCTTCGGATTTTCATTCACCGCGAAGGAAGGCCATTTGTACGATACCAATCATTACGGCCCATTTCACCGGCCCAAGAGTTCAGTTTTCTACGGTACAACAAATCTTCTTTTTTATTAAAATAGTAATAAGCGCCAGCCTTCTCAGCAAAGCTGGGGACTGGTCAGATGACCAGTTACAGGCACACACGTGGCAAAGCTGCGTTGGCTTCAGGACCAGCTTCACGAGTTATACTGGGGACTGGTCGGCTCTTTCGCCAGCCTTCTCAGCAAAGCTGGGGACTGGTCCGATGACCAGTTACAGGCACACACATGGCAAAGCTGCGTTGGCTTCAGGACCAGCTCCACCAGTTATACCGGGGACTGGTCGGCTCTTTCGCCAGCTTACTCAACAAAGCTGGGGACTGGTCAGATGACCAGTTACAGGCACACACATGGTAGAGCTACGTCGACTTCAGGACCAGCTCCAGCAGTCATACTGGGGATTGGTCGGTTTCTCGCCAGCCTTCTAACCAAAGCTGGGGATTGGTCAGATGACCAGTTACAGGCACACACGTGGCAAAGCTGCGTTGGCTTCAGAACCAGCTTCACCAGTTATACTGGGGACTAGTCGGCTCTTTCGCCAGCCTTCTCAGCAAAGCTGGGGAATGGTCAGATGACCAGTTACAGGCACACACGTGGCAAAGCTGCGTTGGCTTTAGGACCAGCTCCACCAGTTATACTGGGGACTGGTCGGCTCTTTCGCCAGCCTACTCAGCAAAGCTGGGGACTGGTCAGATGACCAGTTACAGGCACACACACGTGGCAGAGCTACGTTGACTTTAGGACCAGCTCCACCAGTCATACTGGGGACTGGTCAGATGACCAGTTATAGGCACACACGTGGCAAAGCTGCGTTGGCTTCAGGACCAGCTCCACCAGTTATACTGGGGACTGGTCGGCTCTTTCGCCAGCCTACTCAGCAAAGCTGGGGACTAGTCAGATGACCAGTTACAGGCACACACGTGGCAGAGCTACGTCGGCTTCAGGACCAGCTCCACCAGTCATACTGGGGACTGGTCGGTTTCTCGCCAGCCTTCTCAGCAAACCTGGGGACTGGTCAGATGACCAGTTACAGGCACACACGTGGCAAAGCTGCGTTGGCTTCAGGACCAGTTCCACCAGTTATACCGGGGACTGGTCGGCTCTTTCGCCAGCCTACTCAGCAAAGTTGGGGACTGGTCAGATGACCAGTTACAGGCACACACGTGGCAGAGCTACGTCGACTTCAGGACCAGCTCCACCAGTCATACTAGGGACTGGTCGGTTTCTCACCAGCCTTCTCAGCAAAGCTGGGGACTGGTCAGATGACCAGTTACAGGCACACACGTGGCAAAGCTGCCTTGGCTTCAGGATCAGCTCCACCAGTCATACTAGGGACTGGTCATCTTTTTCGCCTGCCTTCTCAGCAAAGCTGGGGATGTAAGGTTATGGGGATGCTACACTAGCCGAATGCTACCACTGTGGTAGCCGAAAAACGGTTCCGCTACGTTAGCCGAACGCTTCTGCTGAGTTAGCCGAACACAAAATTTCGACCCCATAAACCAGGAACTACTACTAGTTATAGATCACGGGATTACCACTAGACGCGCAGGTGCAGCGAAAGACGTCTCGGTGTAGACATGCACGTCGCAGCGATGCCGTGTAGATGTTCACGTCCGTCCTTCACGTCTCCACGTGTGGTTCGTCCTTGTGCTCCAGATGCAGCACCTCTGAGGTATCCCACACGTACAGGGAGGAAGCGTCACACCTCCAGACTGCTAGGTCTGCAAGGAGCAATAGGAGCGGGCGTGGGGTGGGCGACGGCTATCAACAATTGACGTGGTAACAACCCTGGTCGCCCCACCCCTCTTTATATAGGCGTCCCTAATCAGCCCACCGACCTGGAGGCCCATTAGCAAACCCTAATCCCGGTCTGACTCGAGTCCAACTCGAATCAGGCTTCCAGCCCCTTAAGCGTGCGACCCTATGGGTTCACGCACACATAGACACGGCCCGAGTACTCCTAGTCACCCGATAGTTGATAGCGGCCTCTAGCAAGACGTGTCAACTCCTATGTATACGCAAAGATCATATCTGACGAACCACCACGATCACATATACGTAATTCCCTTGCCACACAATATTTGGTCCAACTCATAGGTTAACATTTAACCTAAGCACGGCCATGCATTTTATGATCCAATCATATGAGTGGTCCAGTGATATCTCTCACGCATGGAGAGGGGCAAATCCCATCTTGATCGTCTATGTCTCACAGCATACATCCTGACAAACCCGAAGACTATATTTATAACTACTCTGTTACGAAGTAGCGTTTGATAGTCCCTAAGTAAGTCGATTCATATCTTGAGTACATACCACAATCTCAGGTCAAAGGATATAACGTATATGATGTGTAAAGAGATAATAAGAACATCTCACGTTGGGTCAGTCCAGCCCCATGTCATACATGTGCCCACATTATTAGTTTGACATCTCCATGTCTATGACTTGTGAAACATAGTCATCAACTAATACATGTGCTGATCTAATATTCATGTGTGTCCTCACATGAACCCCGATTAGGAACAACTATCGAATAACCATACAAGTAAAAGAGTTTCACAGACAAATCACATAATTGCCAAACAATACAAGTTTTCTTTAATGGATATTCAATGAACATATAATAAATCATGGATACAATAGAAATATCATCATCTCTATGATAACCTCTAGGGCATATTTCCAACAGTCTCCCACTTGCACTAGAGTTAATCTTTTAGATATCTAATACCCATAGACCTCACATGCGCCTCATGCTTAGGCTGTGGAAGAGCCTTTGTCAAAGGATCTGCTATATTCAAATCCGTATGTATTTTGCACATCTTAATTTCATCTCTTTTAATGAAGTCTCGAATGAGGTGAAATTTCCGTAGTACATGTTTGTTCTTCTGGTGATTCCTTGGCTCCTTAGCCTGCGCGATCGCCCCATTGCTATCACAATGTAAAGACAATGGGCTGGACGCATTTGGAAACACACCAAGATCAATGAGGAACCTCCTCATCCAAACACCTTCCTTTGCAGCTCCACTAGCTGCAATGTACTCGGCTTCTGCTGTAGAATCAGACACGGTCTCCTGCTTGGAACTTTTCCAACTGACTGCACCACCATTTATTGTGAACACAAAACCTGATTGAGATTGTGAATCATCTGTGTCAGTTTGGAAGCTAGCATCGGTGTAACCATTTACAACGAGCTCCTCCTCACCTCCATAGATTAGGAACACATCTTTAGTCCTTCTCAAGTACTTAAGGATGTTTTTAGCAAGTGTCCAGTGACTCTCACCTGGATTAGCTTGATATCTGCTCGCAACACTTAGAGCATATGAGACATCTGGGCGCGTACATATCATGGCATACATGATGGAACCAATGGCCGAAGCATATGGAACCTTACTCATGCGCTCTCGCTCATCAGATGTCGAAGGACACTGTTTCTCGCTAAAGCGCATGCCATGTGACATAGGCAGGACCCCTTTCTTGGACTGTTCCATGTTGAACCGCTTCAACACCTTGTCAATGTACGTTTCTTGGCTTAATCCTATTAGCCTCATTGACCTATCTCTATAGATCTTAATGCCCAGAATATATGTTGCTTCTCCTAAATCCTTCATAGAAAAACTATTATTCAGTGAAGTCTTTACGGTTTGCAACATCGGAATGTCATTCCCAATCAACAGTATGTCATCTACATACAAGATTAGAAACACAACAGCGCTCCCACTTTCCTTCTTGTAAACACAAGGTTCTTCTTCACTTTGACAGAAGCCAAACCCTTTGACCACCTCATCAAAATGAATATTCCAACTCCGAGATGCTTGCTTTAATCCATAAATAGATTTCTTAAGCTTGCATATTTTCTTAGCATTGCCAGGATCAACAAAACCTTTGGGTTGTATCATATACACGTCCTCTTCCAAATTTCCATTTAGAAAAGCTGTTTTAACATCCATCTGCCATATCTCATAGTCATAATAGGCAGCAATTGCTAGAATGATCCGGATAGATTTAAGCATCGCTACCGGTGAGAAAGTCTCGTCGTAGTCAACTCCTTGAACTTGCCGAAAACCTTTTGCGACAAGTCGAGCTTTATAAATTTGGACATTACCATCCATATCCTTTTTCTTTTTATAGATCCATTTGCACTCTATGGGTCTTACCCCATCAGGCGGGTCAACCAAGTTCCAAACTTGATTAGCTCCCATGGAATCTATCTCGGATCTCATGGCACTATGCCATTTCTCGGAATTAGGGTCCATCATTGCCTCGGCAAAAGTTGCAGGTTCGTCATCGTCTAACAATAACACATCCCCACGCAACTCACGGATTCTTGCTGACCTTCGTGGTTGGGGCGGGGTGTCTGTTGCCACAGGTGGCTCAACTTGTTCTGCTACATTAGCATCACTCGTGGAGTCAATCCCTGTTGGCTCATCTTGAACTTCTTCAAGATACACCTTCTGCCCTCTCTTGTCTCTTTTGAGAAACTCTTTCTCTAAGAAAACACCGTTTCGAGCGACAAACACTTTGCCCTCTGTGCGGTTGTAGAAGTAATACCCTAAAGTTTCTTTTGGGTATCCCATGAAAAACACATGTCCGACTTGGGTGTTAGTTTATCTAAAATAAGTCGTTTGACATAAACTTCACAACCCCAAATCTTTAGAAAAGACAAACTGGGACTCTTACCAGTCCATATCTCATATGGTGTCTTAACTACGGACTTAGACGGTACCCTATTTAATGTGAAAGCGGCTGTCTCTAGAGCGTATCCCCAAAACGATAAAGGAAGGTCCGACTGGCTCATCATAGACCGAACCATGTCTAACAGAGTCCGGTTACGTCGCTCGAACACGCCATTTCTCTGAGGCGTTCCGGGTGGCGTAAGTTGTGGAACAATTCCGCAACTCTTAAGATGATTGCTAAACTCGTGGCTCAAATATTCGCCTCCACGATTTGATCGCAAGGCCTTAATTTTCTTGCCACGTTGATTCTCTACCTCATTCTGAAATTCTTTGAATCTTTCAAATGTTTCCGACTTGTGTTTCATCAGATAGATATAGCCATATCTGCTAAAATCATCAGTGAAGGTTATGAAGTATTGGAATCCGCCTCTAGCTGTCGTACTCATTGGTCCACATACATCAGTATGTACAAGTTCCAACAAGTCAGACGCCCTCTCAGGAAGACCTGTGAAAGGCGACTTGGTCATCTTGCCCAACAAGCAAGCCTCACATGTCTCGTATGATTCAAAATCAAACGAAGTTAGAATCACATCAGCATGGAGCTTCTTCATGCGGTTTTCACTTATATGACCCAAACGACAATGCCAAATATAGGTAGGACTTAACTCATTAAGCCGAGGCCTTTTAGCAGTAATATTACAGATAGACATAGGTGCATCATCAAGATTTAAAATAAACAACTCATTCACAATAGATGCAAAAGCCACAAACATATCATTCTTAGAGATTACACAACCATTGTCTTTACTCGCAAATGAATAGCCATCCTTCATCAAACATGAAGGTGACACAATGTTTCGACTTATACTTGGAACAAAATAACAATTATTCAACTCCAAAATAAATCCTGATGGGAGGTGTAGTTGCATTGTCCCGACGTTCAACGCAGCAACTCTTGCATTATTGCCCACGCGGAAATCAACCTCCCCTTTTCCAACGCTTCTACCTCTTCTCATTCCCTGCATCGTATTGCAAATATGAGCAACCGAGCCTGTATCAAATACCCAAGAATTAATATAAGAGTTAGCGAGGAAAATATCTGTAACATGAACAACAAGTGTATGAGCAGCGGGAGTACCTTTACCACCGCCATCCTTCATCAAGGATGCTAAGTACACCTTGCAGTTCCTTTTCCAGTGACCTTTCCCCTTACAGTGGAAGCACTCAGAATTAGCAGTTGGTCCAGCAGCGTCAGGCGCAGGAGGGTTTGGCTTGGGGATCACATCTTTGGCCTTGCCCTTGTCCTTCCTATTCTTCCAAAAGTTGCCTTTCTTTTTAAAGTTAGGCTTGTTTTGGATTGCCATCACATGGTTGTTGCCAGCACCTTTCTTGATGTCTGCCTCTGCTGTCTTAAGCATGCCACATAGCTCATTCAAGCCCCTCTCCGCACCATGCATATGGTAGTTCGAGATGAAGTTCCCATAACTAGGTGGGAGAGAAGAGAGAATGAAGTCAGTAGCCAGTTCTGGACCAATTGGGAAGCCTAGCTTCTCCAACCTCTGAGTGTAACCAACCATCTTGATCACATGTGGTCCAACTGCTGCACCCTCTGCTAACTTAGTCTCAGCAAGAGACTTAGAAACATTGAACCTTTCGGTTCTAGCCTAAGTCTGGAACATCTCATCTAGCGCTACGATCATATCATAGGCTATATGGTTATTATCAAACTACATCTGCAGATCTGGTTCCATGCTAGCAAGCATCAGGCATCCTACTTCAAGATCAGCATCACATGCTTTCTTATAAGCGGTTTTCTCAGTAGCAGGTGCATTATCAGCAGGATCCTCTGGTAGTGGGGTGTCTAGAATATCTTCCATTTTCTCAGCCTTGAGGACAATTCTAGGGTTGCGGATCCAATCCGCATAGTTTGTTCCATTCAATTTATCTTTCTCAAGGATTGAGCGTAAAGTAAATGGTGGATTGCTAGGTGCCATTGATCTACAACAAAAGTAAATGCAAAACACTAAGACAATGTATCCAAGACAGAGTAAATGATATTAAATCATTAATAAAATCTACTCCCACTGAGATCAATATCCCTCTATTGAATCTCAATGATTCAAGATCTAAACTAACAAGTCTACTAGTGAGCTTTAGCATCACCGCTAGTGGACGTGGTAGATCGGTAAGCAACTCTTTGCTAATCATATCACATATGACTCTTGTTGTTGGCCAACATCTCTATGCGTGCTCAACTCCTTATGCTTCAAGGTCCCTAACCATTAGGATGACCTTGTTCAAGCAATCAATCCTTCTGCAGTAAGTATCCGATACGAACCTGCCTGGTCAAGGAAAATCAATGACACCCTAATTTCATAGGCGCGCCACCGATTGTACAAGACATATGACAGTGCAAGGGTTGGGGAAGCATATGACTTGAACATTACTGAGGGATCGTTCTACACTTTCACTACCGCATGTAGACAATAAACATGAATCATACGTGAAAGTAGAACATAATTAGAGAATAGCATCAACACAAATATGACTTGGTATAGACCAGTGTTTCTTTGGAGATCTCCATCTCCGCCAATCTGTTCACCATGATGATCTCCATCCACATGGTACATGCACACCATCCTGAAACGATGAATCCACCGACTAGCTACAACTAGTGTAATTAATTAAGTAATTACATAGTCGCGTGAAGGATCATCATAATTTTGGCACGCAGGCCATTACATCAAATGGACAATATATATGTGGCTCCAGCCATATTGTCATAATCATGACATGCAAGTCATGAAACAATTACGTACATGCATCACATACACATAAGGGCTATACCAGTCATCAATTCCTGCAAAACAGAGTTAAACGTTCCCGACGTCTAATCTTGAATCGCAGAAAACATAACTTTCCGACATTATTTCACAAATCTAAATTTGACGAAACTGGCTAAAGCTGGTGAAAAATGGATGTAAAATTTTCTGTAGATCGATTTTTGTTTAAAGATCATCTCAATCCGAGGTCGTATGCAAAAGTTACGGCTGTTTTACCGAACAACGCTCTTTTGCAGATGCCGCGGTACATCTCATGCACCCGGCTCTTGAGCTAGATTCGATTCGATCAATCTAATTGATCTCCATCTTTCCATGGTTGGATTTACACGTATCACTTTACTCCGATGGCGGAATTCCGACCGGTAGGAGTAGATCGTTACATGACCAACACAGCAAGATCACGAATCTAGATCAGAGACTGATCTACAACCGTGCATATCTGTATATGCACACAACCGAATCTATAACGAGGCAGTAACGGCTCCGATAACACTATAAGGTTATGGGGATGCTACACTAGCCGAATGCTACCACTGTGGTAGCCGAAAAACGGTTCCGCTACGTTAGCCAAACGCTTCTGCTGAGTTAGCCGAACGCAAAATTTCGACCCCATAAACCAGGAACTACTACTAGTTATAGATCACGGGATTACCACTAGACGCGCCGGTGCAGCGGAAGACGTCTCAGTGTAGACATGCACGTCACAGCGATGCCATGTAGATGTTCACGTCCGTCCTTCAAGTCTCCACGTGTGGTTCGTCCTTATGCTCCAGATGCAGCACCTCCGAGGTATCCCACACGTACAGGGAGGAAGCGTCACACCTCCAGACTGCTAGGTCTGCGAGGAGCAATAGGCGCGGGTGTGGGGTGAGCGACGGCTGTCAACAATTGACGTGGTAACAACCCTGGTCGCCCCACCCCTCCTTATGTAGGGTGGATGCTTCCGAGAAGCACAACGAGACACTACTCAACTCAAGAAACCCAATGCAAAAGCTGGAAATCAAAACCGACAAAGAACGAACAAACTGCAGATGAAACAGTGCAGAAACACCTGCATCGGACGCTGGCCTGCGTCCAATGGCCTGACACCGGACGCGTTCGATGCGAAAACAACAAGTCTGGGACCTTACTGCATGGTCATCGGACGCTGGCTACAGTGAAGCCCTAGCGTCCGATGCTCTACCCTCGGACGCGTCCGATGCAATGGAGCGTCCGATGCAATGGAGCGTCCGATGGTCAGCATCTGATGGACCTTTAAAAACACTGTCAGATGACACGTGGCATCGGACGCGTCCGCTGATATGAACTAGCGTCCGATGGTCACGAACAGAGCGTCCGATGCCCTCGAAACTGTACTGTTCTTCCGTGGATTCAACCCGATCTCCTCCGAATCAAAAGCTCTATGGCTTAGACTTGGTATGAGGAGTTCCAAGGAGGTTAGTGAGCTATCCCAAAGAGATCATGGCTCGAACCGAACTCCACATCGGTGAATCGTAAGAATTTGGGAGAAAGGAAGCAAAACTAGATTCTAAACGAAAATCGACCGATCTACTAGCTCGTGAGGTTAGAGGTGAATTCCTTCGGTGGAAAGATGCGCCTCACAATCTAGAACAACTCAGTTCAAATGGAATCGCAAAAGACACAGCGAGTAGAGAGATCGATCAACGGAAAAAACGTGGAGAAAAACAATCTGCGAAGAACAGCTCCAAAATGCGAATCACAACCACGAATTTGCAACCGTGTGGCTACCACACGCTACAATAGTGAGATTACGGTCTCACTTCCTCAAAATCTCACGAACACAGAGGTATGATTGTCTTCTCTGTGGATCTCAGTTTGCTACAGCAGAGGATTGGGAGAGCAGGAAACCTAGAAGGGAAAATAGCAAATGACTGAGATAGGATGGGAGGTGGGTGTCTCCCTCTACTTATCCTAATTCTAGTTCCCACTCTACCCCTAGCTAATTACAGAGCGAACCAGCTAAACCCTAGGGTTATTCTGGACCAACTCGTGGTAGGTGGTGATCCGACGGCCACGCCCGCACAACTGGTAGCGTTGACTCGACGCAACCTCACCGATTGCCACCACGTGCTGCCACCGATCATCCTTTTCACGGACCTCGCCCCCGGTTTTGAGGCCCAAACCGGGAAACCAGCCTTCACGACCAACCCCCGGTTTTGAGGCCCAAACCGGGAAACGAGCCGTCCATCGCCTGAGTTTTGTGGCCCAAACTCAGAAACCCGCAGCGCCTAGGTTTTGAGGCCCAAACCTGGAAACCGTCCTCAGCCCGAGTTTTGTGGCCCAAACTCGGCAAACCCGCAACACCCAGGTGTTGTGGCCCAAACCTGGAAACCTTCCACCGGTGGTTTTTCTGTGGCTCAACCACCAAACCGAGGCTGTAGAGGGGATGCACCACCCGTGCACCCCATCCACCGACACGTGTCCCCAGGTCCTCGACCCAAGCAACACCGTGCCCGCAAGTCTTCGCTCGTCGCTGTCCCAGGCTGTCAGCCATCACAGCTGATCCTCAGGCCACCGGTCCCTCGGTCCAAGCCTCACGTCCGCCCTTCACCGCTCTCGGTCCATCGACACAGCACGTCTCTACTTGACCTTCACCTTGCCTTCGATCACTGTATCCGTGCTCGACACCTGCACAACACAAGCCAAAGAACATGCGCATTATCCCAGTTGACAATCACTCATCACTCGAGACTCGGCATACACCCATGTATCCGCAATCTCCCCCTTGATGAGTGCATTGTCAACTACCAACACAAATCATAATGGAATAGAAGAAAGAAGAAGAAGGAGAAGGAGAGAACCCGTCCAAATGACCCAGAAGCATATCAAAGCCAGAAGAAGGTCAAGTGAAAGAGCAAAACAACTTGGTCCCCAAAGACATGGGCAACGGCTCGACGCAACCAAGCAAAGCAAAGCTAGCCCTCAAGAAGAGGTAGAAGAGGCTCAACATTGCTAGCGAGAAAACTCAAAACCAACTGAAATGGTGCCAGCTGAAATGCAAGAGAGCTCAATATCAAATGAGGCAAAAACAACTAAATAGCACAATCAGATGAGCGCTCATCGAAAGGCGAAACTGCTAGTCCCTCAAGACAGAGGCACAGAGGCTCAACACAACTAGCAGAAAAGCTCCGAACCAATTGGAAAATTTAAAATCCTCAAAATCCGAGCCAACTCAAACTCCTCCTCCAATAGTGCACACAACCAAGATATGATTTTATGATTTCTCCCCCTTATGATTTGGCAAGAATTTCTCCCCCTTAGTTGAAAATGCACTATCAAGTGTCTCCCCTCCAAATGCATATGAGTCAAAAATGCAAGTTAGCAGCTTCAGGAATATAGTCTAGAGAATGAAAAGATGCTCTACATAGTATAACTCCAATGACTCAACAAGAAGCATACATGCCAGCAAAGGCTCAAACTGATCACCAAATACCAAATATGAACATATAAGCAAAGTGAGCAGTTTTAGCCATTCAGAAAAGGATGTTCACCATAAAAATAGCACTGAACATGTATAGATAGGAAGTCAAACAAGTGCTAATCATGTATACAAGGTGAACTACCCCTAGCAAAGTTCAATCATCATGCTATAGAATGAAACATAGACTTGTGATTTCAGATTTTAATCGGAGTTGCAGCGGTGAAATTACACAAGTTCAAAATTCAGCATGTGATTGCGAGAGGTTGAAGGCTTGTCATTGCCTAACTTTTCAACCGAGCTAAGCCTATGCAGAAGCAATCAGAAGCTTAAAGCATCGGTTTCAGTCATACACTACACGGCTCAAGTTTAACTCAACGTGCAGTGAGAAACAGTCTCGATACTGTGTTGTGTTGACAAGCAATCCCATCTCGATCTTTCCAATTCACTTAAAAACTTGGTTCAAAATTATGACAGTATATGAACAGACCAAGCAAGTGAATGACTCAGAACTAGAGACATAGCAACCTAGCATATATGAAAAACACAAGTGATTTCAACACATTCTACACATGCTAGTTGCATATCTCAATGGTGAACAATTTCAATTTTTATGTTCATTAAGCAAGTTCACCATTTACAAAATAGCTCAGCTCACAACATATATCAGTGATCAGAAAGAGCATAAGCTACAAGCATCATCATATAGCATCGGAGCAAAACTAGATAGAGCATAATCACATTCTAAGGATTATATACATGAAGCTCAGAAGGTTAAAATGCATGATGAAATGCACAAGCTAAAAGAGAAGAGTCAGTCTATGATACACAAGAACCAAAATGTTCCCCCCAACTAAAAGGGGAAACACACACCAAGCTCACCTCTCAACCTAGCAAACGTTGATTGGTCCAAAGGCTTGGTAAAAATATCTGCCAACTGATGATGAGTATCGACAAGGCGAAGGTCGATATCACCCTTCTCATAGTGGTCTCGCAAGAAATGAAAGCGCACATCAATGTGTTTGGTCTTAGAGTGCAGCACGGGGTTCTTAGCAACGCTAATAGCACTCGTGCTGTCACAAAGCAAAGGAACGCGAGAAAAGCTCAGACCAAAATCACGCAAAGTGGCCATCATCCAAAGCAATTGGGAACAGCAGCTAGCCGCAACAACATACTTAGCCTCCGTGGGAGACTGGGCGACACTAGACTGCTTGCGAGAAGACCAAGATACCAGAGAAGAGCCAATAAACTGACAAGTCCCAGAAGTGGACTTGCGATCAATTCGGCAACCAACAAAATCGGCATCAGAATAACCGCAAAGGGAGAGGGTGGAGGAAGCAGAATACCAAATCCCAAATTCTGGAGTGAAGCATAAGTACCTCATAATGCGCTTGACCGCCTGACGGTGAGAAGTGCGCGGCGACGACTGAAATCCCGCGCACAGACACACCGCGAACTGGATGTCCGGGCGTGTCGCCGTCAGGTACAGCAGCGACCCGATCATACTCCGGTACTCCTTCTAGTCCACAGCTTCTCCATCCACATCCGCATCCAGGGCCATTGTGGTCGACATGGGTGTTGGAAGAGGCCTGGCCTCACCCATATCGAACTTCTTCAGAATGTCCTTGGTGTACTTGCCCTGGTGCACAAACGTTCCCTCTCGAGATTGCTTAATTTGCAACCCAAGGAAAAACATCAACTCGCCCATCATGCTCATCTCAAACTCCCTGCTCATAGTGTCTGCAAACTTGGCAACCAAAGCGTGAGAAGAACCACCGAAAATGATATCATCCACGTAAATCTGGACCAAGAGAGTGTCATTGCCTTGCTTGAGGAGAAAAAGCGTTTTATCCACACATCCCATTTTAAAATCCTTAGCAAACAAAAAGGTTTTCAACCTATCATACCAGGCTCTAGGGGCTTGTTTCAAACCATATAAAGCTTTGTGAAGTTTAAAAAGATGGTTTGGAAACTTGGGATTTTCGAAACCGGGAGGTTGTTTCACATACACCTCTTCTTCTATGTAGCCATTTAGGAAGGCACTCTTGACATCCATTTGAAAAAGTTTAAACCCTCTGGATGCAGCAAAAGCCAAGAGTATCATAATCGCCTCCAAACGAGCTACAGGAGCAAACGTCTCCTCATAGTCTATCCCCTCCTTCTGACTATACCCCTGGGCTACAAGTCTGGCCTTGTTTCTCACAACATGGCCATCCTCTCCTTGTTTGTTTTTGAAAACCCATTTTGTACCAATAGGGTGACACTTAGGAGGAGGTGGAACCAAAACCCAAACCCGATTTCTTTCAAAATTTTCTAACTTCTCATGCATGGCATTGACCCAGTCTGGATCAGATAAAGCATGTCCAACATCTCGGGGTTCAAAATCAGCAACAAATGCAGAATGAGCAAAGTGAGAGATTTGTTGTGACCTTGACCGAGTGACACATTCGCCGATGCTGCCGATCATCTGTTGAGGCGGGTGTTGGCGCTGAATGTGTCGTGGTGCCTCCCGAACTGAAGAGACCTCCCCCTCAACAGCAGCTGGTGCCTCCTCGGGTACAAAAGGTACCGCTCGAGGTGGCGGATCCCACGGCCCCCAAGTAGTCGATGAAGAGGGGTTGGGGCCGTGAGTCGTCGTAGTAGAAGCCGATGCTTACGGCACAGCAGTTGGAGGTAGTGCCGGATCATCCATCCCTTCAGCACCCTCGTCCTCGTCATCAAAAAGAGGCTCACCAACCTCATGATCACCTGCACACTCAAAACGAGAAGAAGGACAAACCATGGTCTCGTCGAAGGTGACATCAGATGTCTCCATGACTTGGTTAGTATCAAGGTTAAGTACACGATATGCACGAGTATGAGTGCCATAACCCAAAAATACACCGTCAGAAGAATGAAACTCAAATTTGTCCACGTTGCCTTTCTTAAGTATAAAACATTGGCAACCAAAAACTTTAAAATAACTCACTTTGGGCTATTTTCCAAAACGCAACTCATAAGAAGTCTTTTTCAAGAAAGCTTGGAGAAAAATGCAATTGGAAATATAGCATGCAGTGTTCATAGCTTTGGCCCAATATCACCTAGGAGTCCTATGCTCATCGAGCATCGTCCTGGCCATCTCTACAAGGGTCCGATTCTTCCTCTCTACTAAACCATTCTGTGGCGGTGTGTATGAAGGACCGAGAATGCACTAGCAAGGCGACCAGAGGGGGGGGGGTGAATGGGAGCCAACAAAATTTCTCTCGAAACTTTGGCCAAGTGTCCCAAAATCAACCCCCGAAAGCTACGACCGAAACCGTGATGCCCACGACCCTTCGAAGAGGGTGGATGATCCCTAGGATCACAGCGAGGCACCACAAAGCGATAGCGATCCAAACACGAAAAGCTCCAGCACAAGGTCGACCCTCAAAAACCAAGTCCCGAACATAGATAGTCGGCTACGTCGAGAAATCCCCAAATACCGATGCTAACAGGTAGCAAAGATACCTAGAGAGGTTCCTTGGTCAACTACAAGGTCAAACGAGAAGTTCGGAAACCAAGCGAACAAGTCGGGAGAGCAAACGCACTAAACCGGAGGCTTCAGTAGGATCCCGGACTGTCCGCCGGTACGGTCGCGGACTATCTGCCCAGTGGCGGACTGTCCGGGCTCAGGTCGCGGACTGTCCGCCGGCTAAAAGAGCAAAACCGCACTGCTGCTGAAGTCCCCTGGATAGTTCCCGGACTGTCCGCGAAAACCAACGGCGGACTGTCCGCCGGTCAAAAGGAGACAAGATAGCCGAAGAACACGACCACTGATCTGGCTCGTCCCCGACTGTGGTAGAACCTCCTGAATTAAGTGGCCCACATGCACCCATCATCATTCTAAAGTCTTCTGATTGGCGTGCATGAGTTCCAAATGACTCAAGAGATCTGTCGGGTGTCCTCGGGAAACCCGAATCATCCACGTTACATTCTTCTCAGGAATTCCCTCGTCAAGCATCACAGTATTACAACAGTTTTATAGATAAGATAAATAAGAGT